>CM053583.1:280048804-280068676 GCA_028627135.1 Pseudochirops cupreus | reverse complement strand
ATCTGCTCACCTGAGAGGCTCCTCCACTCCTCCCGTCCAGCCGTCCCCGGGGCACAGCCGCGGCTTCAGGGCAGGCTGGTTTCGGTTCGCAGTGCTGATATGGTTCCTTGTAGCTGAGCTGACTTTAGTGGGAAGTATCTTTGTGTGCGTTTTGGAGTTCTAGGATTGGTTTAGAGTCCTGTTTTATGGGTATTTTGGGGTGGCTATGTGAGAGCTGCGATATGTTGCTGCTGCTACGCCGCCATCTTGGCTCCGCCCCCCAAAAATTAATTTAGTTTTAAAAGATAAAAGGAGGGAGTTCTACTAGATCAGTGGTTCTCAACCTTTTTAATGCCACGACCCTTTAATATTCATATGTGGGGGTATCTGCATGTGGGCGGACCGCCTAGAGACAGATAGAGGAGCTGTGTCTTGATTCCTACGACCATCGGAAATATGTGTTTTCCCCTATGGTCTTAAGCAGCCCCTGTATCCCCTGTGAAAGAATCGTTTGACCCTCAAAGGGGTCGCAACCCACAGGTTGAGAACTGCTGAACTAGATGATTTCTGTGGCACCTTCTACCTCTATGTTCCTTTGGATAGATGATTATTAGTACTGGTACTATGAGAGATATGTGAGATAATTATTAGTGAAATTCTACCACTCCCCATTAGTCATGTTTCCCCCCCTTCTTTTTCTCTGTCTCTCCATACTTTCTTTCCCTTTTCCCTATCCTCCTTCTCTCAAACTTCCTGTTGCTTCTTGTCTTCTGCTCATGCCTTTGGCTTCACCTTGAACCCCGTTGGCATAATAATAACAATAACAAAAACATTAATCACTGGCATTTATGTAGTTTTAAAGACTTACATGACAACTTATAAACATTTTCTTATTTGATTCACATAATAAAATTGTAGTCAAAAGAGCACTGAGCTTGGAGTCCCAGGTCCTGAGGCTGAATTCTGGCTCTATCATACTCCTGGTGTGCTTATCTGCAAGTCTCTTCATTTTTTTTGTACCTTATTTTCCTCACCTTTCTAACCTTCCTGGTGATTAATAGACTGGCCTCCAGTCTAGGTCCAAAGGGACCTACCTAAATGATTCTATTCACTACCACATCTATGACACTATAAGTAACTTTATGAAGTAGTCACACAAGTCTATTGTTCAACTAGCCCTAATCTTGGAAGCTAAAGATAATGCAAATCTTTGGTCTGTTTGGTATCTCAAAATCTGGATTCATTCTGGCACTCAGGTGACTAAAAGAAACTGACCTCACAGTTTTACATGGACTGAGGACAGGGAATTAGTAGTTCCTGGAGACTTGACATATTAGTGGCCAGTTTAGTGTGGATATTGAATCAACTTGAAACCCTATTGCAGCCCAGAACTCCCAAGTTCAAGAGATCCACTAGCCTCAGCCTCCCCAGAAAGAGACCTTTTTTAATGTGTTTTCCCATTAGAATGCAGCTTCCCTAAGGGCAAGGAGTCCTGTTTGCTTAGATTTGTCTCTTTAACACAGTGCCAGGCACATTGTAACTTTTAATTATTTATATTAATATCTTTTGTTTTTTATATTTCACAGAATTTCTCTCAACATCCCCCTACTCTCATTCCCAGAGAGTCATTCCATATTACAAAGAATATTTTTAAAGAAAAAAAAAGGGAGGAGAGGAAAAAAACCAGCAAAATTGGTATATATGCATTCAGATATATAGATATAGATATAATGTATGCAGAGAAAAAATTTGAAAATGTAAGCAATGTGCCACATCTGTGGATCTCCCACCACTGCAAAGGAGTGGGGGATGCCTCCTCATGTTTCTTTTTTGAGGCCATATTTGTCCTTTACAAATCTGCAACATTCATTTTTTTAGTGTTTTGTGGTTATTCTTTCTATTTACATCGTTGAAGTACTTTATTCTGCATGTGTAATCTTTCCAAGCTTCTCTGCATTTATAAGATTTATAATCAAAATTATCCATTTTACACTTTGTAATCTCTCTATTTCTTATTTGGTCATGAATTCCCTCCCTCATAGATCTGACAGGTAAACTATTTCTTGCTCTTTTAATTTGCTTATGGTATCACCCTTTTATGTCTAAATCATGTACTCATTTTGATCTCGTCTTGGTGTACAGTGTGAGATGTTAGTCTGTACCTAGTTTGCTATTGTTTTCTAATATTGTCCTATTGTTTTCTCATTTTCCCAGCAGTTTTTGTCAAATAGCGAGTTCTTGGAGCAGCTAGGTAGTGCAGTGAATAGAGCAATGGCCCCGGAGTCAGGAGGGACCTGAGTTCAAATCCGCCCTCAGGCATTTAACAGTTACTAGCCATGTGACCTTGGACAAGTCACTTAACCCCAATTGCCTTGCCCTCTCCCTTCCAAAAAAAAAGCACATAGTGAGTTCTTCTTGCAAAGACTGAGGTCTTTGAGTTTATCAAACACTAGGATATCATAGTCATTGACTACTGTGTCTTCTGTACATAATCTACTCCACTGATCCACCACTCTATTTCTTAGTGCCATATAGTTTTGATGATTATTATTTTATAACATAGTTTGAGATCTGGTATTGCTAGGGCACCTTCCTTTTTATTTTCTGTCATTAATTTGCTTAATACTCTTGACCTTTTGTTCTTCCAGATGAATTTTGTTGTTACTTTTTCTAGTTCTATCAAATAGTTTTTGGTAGTTTGATTGGCATGGCACTGAATAAGTGAATTAATTTAGGCAAAATTGTAATTTTTATTATATTGATGAGCCTATCCATGAGCAATTGATCTGACTTTATTTGTGCAAAAAATATTTTCTGATTGTGTCCATATAGTTCCTGGTTTTCTATTAGCAGGTAAACTCCCAAGTATTTTACATTGTTTAGTTATTTTATATGTAACTTCTCTAACTCTTGCTGCTGGACCTTGTTGGTCATATAAAGAAATACTTATGTCCTGCAACTTTGCTAAAGTTGTTAATTATTTCAAGTAGTTTTTAAGTTGATTCTCTAGGGTTCTCTAAGTATACCATCATATCTGCAAAGAGTGATAGCTTTGTTTCCTCATTGCCTATTCTAATTCCTTTAATTTCTTTTTCTTCTCTTATTTTACAGCTAAAATTTCTAGTACAAAGTTGAATAATAGCGCTGATAGTGGGTATTCTTGCTTCACCCCTGATCTTACTGGGAAGACTTCTAGCTTATCCCCATTACAGATAATTCTTACTGATGGTTTTAGGTAGATACTACTTATCATTTTAAGGAACACTGCCTTTATTCTTATGCTCTCTAATTTTTTATTAATAGGAATGGGTGCCGTATTTTGTCAAAAAGCTTTTTCAGCATCTATTAAGATAATCATTATTTCTGTTGGTTTTATTATTGATATAGTCAGATTATGTTGATAGTTTTCCTACTATTGAACCAACCCTGTATTTCTCGTGTGAATCCCACCTGGTCATAGTGTATAATCCTCGTGATATATTGCTGTAATCACCTTACTAATATTTTGTTCAAAACTTTTGCATCTATATGCAGTAGGGAAATTGGTCTATAATTTTCTTTCTCTGCTTTAACTCTTTCTGGTTTAGGTATCAGTGTCACATTTGTGTCATAAAAGGAGTTTGATAGGACTCCTGCTTTGCCTATTCTTTCAAATATTTTGTATACTATTGGAATTAATTGTTGTTGGAATGTCTGGTAGGATTCACTTGTGAATCTGTCTGGTCCTGGGGATTTTTTCTTAGGGAATTTATTAATATCTTGTTCAGTTTCTTTTTCTAAGATGGGGTTATTAAGGCATTCTATTTCCTGATCTGTTACTCTGGGTAATTTATATTTTCATAAATATTCTTCAGTTTGGCTCAAATTGTCAGATTTATTGGCATATAATTTGGCAAAATATTTCCTAATGATTTCTTTAACTTCTTCCTTGGTGATTTCACTCTTTTCATTTTTGATACTGTATATTTGGGTTTCTTCTTTCTTTTTTTTTAATCACATTAACTAATGACTTATCTTATGGGTCTATTGTTTTTTTCCCATAAAACCAGCTTCTAGCTTTTATTAGCTCAATAGTTTCTTACTTTGAATTTTATTAATCTCAACTTTATTTTCAAGATTTTCCATTTGGTGCTCAATTGAGGATTTTTAATTTGTTCTTCTTCTAGTTTTTTTTTTTAGTTGAATGGACAATTTATTGATCTGTTCTTTTTCTATTTTTGCTGATGTAAGAATTTAGATAAACAAATTTTCCCCAAAATACTGCTTTGGCTGCATCCTATAAATTTTGGTATGTTGTCTTATTGTTGTTATTCTCCTTAATGAAATTATAGATTGTTTCTATGATTTGCTCTTTGACTCACTTATGCTTTAGTATTAGATTATTTATTTTTCAATTAAATTTTATTTTATCTTTCCAATGCCCTTTGTTGAATGAAATTTTTATTGCATTATGGTATGAAAAGAATAATAAGACTGGTTAGTATTTCTGCCTTTCTGCAATTAATTTTGAGGTTTGTATGCCCTAATACATGTTTAGCTTTTGCGTAGGTGTCATATGCTGCTGAGTAAAAGGTATATTCCTTTCTGTTTCCATTCAGTTTTTTCCAAAGGTCTGTCATATCTAAGTTTTATAATATTCTATTTACCTCCTTAGTTTCTTTCTTGTTTATTTTTTGGTTAGATTTATCAAGTTCTGAGGGGACAGTTGAAGTTCTTTGTTAGCATAATTTTGCTATTTCTTCCTATAACTCACTTAGCTTCTTTTTAACAAATCTGGATGCTGCACCATTTGGTGTTATTGATATTGTTTTGTTGTTGTTACTTTCCTTCCTTACGTCTTTTAATTAAGTATGTTTTTGCTTTTGTCTGAGATCAAGATTCCTACCCCTTCTTTTTTTACTTCAGCTGAAGCATAATAGATTCTGCTCCAGTCCCTTACCTTTACTCTGTGTGTCTCTCTGTTCCAAGTATGTTTCTTGTAAACAACATATTGTGAGATTATGCTTTTTGATCCACTCTGCTATCTGCTTCTATTTTATGGGAGAGTTCATCCCATTTATATTCACAGTTATAATTACTGTGTATTTCCCTCCATCCTATTTTTCCTCCTGTTTGTGCTCTCTCTCCTTTACCTTGTCCTTTCCCTCCTTACCAGTGTTTTGCTTCTCTCTACCACCTCTCCCAATTTGCCCTCCCTTCTGCCAGTCTCCACCTCCCCTTTACTCAATCTCCTCCCTGTAATGTTAAGGGAATTTGAAGATCTTCTCTACCCCTTCATAGGCCTAGGCAATTTGAAGATCTTCCCTGCCCCTATGGGCCTCACTTGGAGTCCAACAAGAGAAACTTGCTTAGGGAAGGCTTGTTTTTCAGGAAGGCCCATACCGTTTGTTACTTTGTAATTGGGCAGCGGGTCATGAGGGTTGTGATGTCCCCTGACCCTGAAGAAAGCTATATAAACTATGATGTGAGGTTTTGCTTTGGGGTTCACTTATGGGAAGAGTTGTGTGATTTGGCCATATGAGATTTTGGATAGCAGTTCAGCCCCCTGGCTTTGAAAACCCAGATGTTGGTGCTTCTCTCTTCAGTAACTCACTATGTATGTATGTAATCGTCAGACAGCTAGAAGCCCCGTCTGTTGGTCTGTTAAATTGTGTTATTTTCTTTTTCTGTATTTTTTTGTCTGCTTGTAATTTCTGTTTGCATTTTTTGAAGTTTAGGGTGCTGACTTTTTCCCATGAGCTAAGTGAATGATATATATGCTTGATTAAAGTAAGATTGTTAACCCCTTTTGAGTTGTTTCCTTTCAGAAAAGCATATCAAAGAACCTGTGCTAGCAGCCATCCTGGGTATGATGGGGTGCTTACTATTACACTTCCCTCCTGCTTCCCTGTCAGGTAAGAGAGATTTCCATATTCAACTGATTATGTGTATTATTCCTTCTTTGAGCCAATACTGATAAGAATAAGGTTCAAGCAGTGCCCATCACCCACCCTCCCATCTTTTCCTTCACTATAACATGTGAAGTGTGTGTGTATGTTATTCCCTCCTTAAGCCAAATTTAATGAGAGTAAGGTTGTCCCATTACCTTTTACCTTGCTGCTCTTCCCCTTCCTGTAACAGTTTTCTCTTGCCTCTTTTAGATGAGATAATTTACCTTAATCTATATCTCCCTTTCTCCTTCTCCCTCTTCATGTGAAATAATTTACCCCATTCTACCTCTCCCTTCCTTCTGCACCCATTTTCCTCCTTTCTCATGTCTTAGTTTTTTTTTATGTCATTCCCTCAAATTCACCTTTTACCTGTACCCTCTTTCTATGTATATTCCTTCTAGCTGTATTATTAATGATACAGTTTTTAAGAATTACAAATATTGGGTTGGCTAGGTGGTGCAATGAACAGAGCACTGGCCCTGGAGTCAGGAGGACCTGAGTTCAAAGCCGGCCTCAGACACTTAACACTTACTAGCCATGTGACCTTAGGCAAGTCACTTAACACCAACTGCCCTGCCTTCCCCCTTCCAAAAAAATGGCAAAAAAAAAATTACAAATGTCATCTTCCCATGAAGGGATGGAAAAAGTTAAGCTATATTGAATCCCTTATGTTTTCTTTCCCCTTTTTGTCTGTTTATGGTTCTCTTGAGTCTCGATATTAGAGATCCAATTTTTGGTTTAATTCTGTTCTTCTCCTTATGAAAGCTTGAAATCATTTTATTTCATTGAATGACCATTTTTTTCCCTTGATGTATTATGCTTAATTATGCTGGGTAAGTGATTCTTGGTTGTAGCTCTTTTTGCCTTCCCGAATATATGTGAGGGTATGCATATGTATGTACATGTATACACAGACAGAGGGCACAGTATGAATTGAATATGAAGGGATGATATCTAAAAAAAAATTAAGAGGTGAAAGAGGAATATATTGGAAGAAGGAGAAAGGGAGCTATAGATTAAGGTAAATTATCTCATCTAAAAGAGGCAAGAGAAAACTGTTACAGGGAGGGGAAGAGCAGCCAGGTAAAAGGTAATGGGACAACTTACTCTCATTGAATTTGGCTTAAGGAGAAAATAACATACACACTCAATTGGTTATGTACTTACCTTACAGGAAAATAGAGGGGAAGGGGATAAAAGGGGAGATGATAGAAGGGAAGGCAGATTGGGGGAGAGGGTAGTTAGAAGCAAACACTTTTGAAAAGGGACGGGGTCAAAGGAGAAAATAGAATAAGTGAGGGGTGGAATAGGATGGAGGGAAATATAGTTAGTCTTTCACAATATACCTACTATGGAAATGTTTTGCGTAACTACACATGTACAACCTATATGGAATTGCTTATCTTCCCAGTGGGGGTGGGTGAGGAGGGAAGAAGGGAAAAAGTCTGGAACTCAAAGTTTTAAAAACAAATGTGTATAAAAAAGAAAAATGTTGTTGGGTTTTTTTTACATGCAATTGGAAAATAAGATATACAGGCACCAGGGTATAGAAATCCATCTTGCCTTACTAGAAAGTTGAGGGGGGGATGGAGGAGGATATAAGAGAGAACAGATTGGGGAAAGGGGTATTCAGTAGGCTAGCTATTTTGGGGTGGAGAGTAGGGGAAAGACAGGGAGAAAAATTTGGAGCTCAAAATTTTGTGGAAATGAATGTTGAAAACTAAAAATGAATAAATAAATTGGAAAAAATAAATTAATAAAAAATTTTTAAAAGAAATGAATGTTTTATCCTATTTGGATATATTAACAAAATTTCACAAGCTTATCAAATATAATGTATTTATTTTTTGCTCCAAATTTAATTTAAAACTATACTAAGACTTTACTCTTAGAAGTTGCTGCTTTTGTCAAACTACATCAGTTTATAAGCATTAGGTTAATTTTAATAACCAGTAAAGGACCAAAGATCTATCTAAGTGATCTTAGAAAATAAATATGTGCCAAGTAAGATAGTTTTGATTTTAATTAACATTTTAATTTAATTAGCATAATAGAGTACATAATGGTGATACCAATTTCATTTATACTAGTAACATATACAATTGTCCTTATATTTGAAGATGGAATTAATACTGATAGTATGATTCATGTATGTAGATGAGCTTCAAAAGAGCTGTATTTGATCAAATTGTTTCACACTATGAAACATGGTTCAGACAGACTGTCTGTATGTTTGGACAGCTGTAAAAGAAAAAAAACAGACATGTGCCCAGGATCAGCCTCAACTTTATGTCAATTTTCCATTTTAAGGAGGAAAGAACATGGGTCTACCATCCTAGAAAACTGGGCTTCCTAGTGACCTAGTAATTATAATGGCCCAATATCAACTTGGAGGTAGTGGAGGGCCCCAAGAATCTGTATTTGACCTTGTGTTATTTAATATTTATTTTTACCAATGACTTGGATAAAAGCATAGATTCCATGTTATCAGCCTTTTAGATGACACAGAGTTGGAGAAATAAAGAATTAACTTGTTGCATAACAATCAAGATCCAAAAAGCTCTCAACAACCTAGGAGGATAAGCCAACTTTTTAACACTTTAATGGATATGTGATCTAATCTATGCCATTTGCAACACAACTACACTTCATCATGCAATACTCTTGCTTATAACTTCCCAGAAATCTTTTGCCAGGGTTCATGCAATGGTCTCAAGACATCCTTTGACTCCCTTAATATTATGATATACATGTTATTCATTTATTACCCCCTTAATTTTGATATATGACTGACTCCCATCTTCTGCCCACCATACTTTCTTTAATGATATCTTTTCCTAGCTTTTTATATATAATTTGCTGTTGGTAATGTATTACCAATAGACATAAAGATCTTGTAGAGACGGAAGAGTCGGTAAGTAGTTTGGTAGTTAGACTTGGTCAGCTTCATACAGGTAATAAGCACAAAGTCCATTTTCCCAAAACTCTTGCATCACCTTAGGCAACAGCAGAAATTTAATTAGGAACTTTGCTATCATCCAGTAGCAGAATACTGTATTACTCTAAGAAGGATTTATTGAGAAATTTAAATGAAGGGATTTCTGGTGTTCACATTAACACTTGCTGGTTTCCAGGGATGATTTTAAAAAGCAGCAACAACAACAAAAGGTTCCTTTTTAGCCCCCGAAGAACTGAAACTCCTATGAATGTAGATTAAGAGCTAATAGAAACTTAGAAGTCGTCTAGTCTCACCCTCTCATTTTACAAAAGAGGAAACTGAGGCCCAGAGATGTTAAGTGACCTGCCCAAGTCCACATATTAAGGAGTAGAAGCAGGATTTGAATGTAGAAGATCCTCTGAATCTAAATGCAGGTCTCTTTTCATTGCATCTTGCTGATGCTTTTGAAATTAGTACCATGCATAATTCATTTAGCATTCATTGAATAACTTTTTGAGTATCAATATATTATGTGCAAAGTATTGCAAGATACCAAGATTTACAAAACATAACCATTAATATCAAGAAGCTTGCAGTCTAATACAGCAGACTAGCCATGTGCACAAATCATTACAGTATAAGGTCACATGTAACAAGTACATATTGTCACATGTCATAAGTATATTACTTGGTACTGTAGGAACTGAGAAGGAAAGATTACTTCTGACTAGAGCAAAAATAGCTTCAAATATGTGAAGAAATAAGGAATCCATTTTATTTTTCTTGGCCACAGAGGGCTGGAAAAGGTATGGTAGATGGAAATTGCAGAGGAGTAGATTTGGACCTGATGACAAGAAACACTTCTTACCAATTAGAGCTACCCAGAAGTGGAATGGGATGTCTTAGGAGGTAACCCCCTCTACTACCACCCTGCTCCCACACCCACTGGAGGTCTTTCAGTAAAGAATGAATGATAATTTGCTGGATATTGTTCAGATATGAGTTAGGCTAGCTGGACTTTAAGTTCCCTTACAATTCTGATATTCTGTGATTTTAATTCCAAGCAGGGAGATTTTAATGGATCAGGTATCTTTTAAGCAGGGTTTCCTTGAAGAAATTGAAGGATTTTTTTTGGTTAATTTTAAACACATTTATTAAATGCCTACTATATATCAGACAGTGCTGGGAATACAAAAATAAAAGCAGATCAGGGACATATTTGAAGGAAAAGAATGAGCAATGGTGGAGTTTAGAAAGGGTTTTGAAATGATCAGTAGTCTATTTTAACCATAGCATGGAGCATATATTAGTAAATATTAAGAAATAAAACTAGAAAGGAGGATTGGAATCAATCTATGAAGAATTTTTGTGGGGCTGCTAGGTGTGGATAGAATACTGACCCTGGAGTTAGGAAAACTCATCTTCATAAGTTCAGATCTGGCCTCAGACACATATAAACTGTATAACTCTAGCAAGTCACTTAACCTGGTTTGCCTTGGATTGCCTATCTAGAAAAGTGAACTGGAGAAGGAAATAGCAAACCCTTCCAGGATCTTTGCCAAGAAAAACCCCAGTGGGGTCATGAAGAGTCAAATGTGAATGAAATGAATGAACAACAAAATGAAGAATACCAAGCTGAGTTGTATGTATGCTATTTGGTCAATAAAGGGGAGACATTGGAATTTGTTTTGTTTTGTTTTTATAAACAGCATGGTGAGAAATTCAAGGCAATGATTCAGGAAAAATTATTTGGCAGTGGTCTCCACAATAGGCTGGAGATTAGAGAGACTGGTGACAAAGAAATCAATTCAGTGAATATTGCTTTAGTTAAGACATGGGGTGAGGGGCAGCTAGGTGGTACAGTGAATGGAGCGCCAGCCCTGGAGTCAGGAGGTCCTGAGTTCAAATGTGGCCTCAAACACTTGACACAAAAACTAGCTGTGTGATCTTAGGCAAGTCACTTATCCCCAATTGCCCTACTTTCTCCCCTCCAAAAAGAGAAAAAAGACGTGAGGTGATAGAGACCTGGGTTTGGGCAGTCAGACTAAAAAGGAAGGGATATATGCAAGAAACATTTTAAGGAAGAATCACTAGGAATTGTTGATTGCTTGAACTGAATAACAAGTGAGAGAGAGAAAGCAAAGGTGATGATTAGGTTTTCCATTTGGATAGTGTATCCCAGACACAATCATTGTGTTGAGTGGTTTTAATTTTATTTTGAGCAATCCCTCCAAAGACAGAATCCGCAAGGAGGGATGGAGGTAAATTTGTAGAATGACTGTGATTGTTTTTTTAAAAAAAGATGTTTCATTTAAATAGGGTTAAAATAGTAGTTCTATTCATCTAGAAATAAGAGTGAAGTTAGATGGAAGAGTAAATTTTGAGAAAAAGAAGATGAATTCAGTTTTGTGCTTGTTGAATTTAAGGGACCAACTGAATATTTAACAAAGAGTTGGTAATGTGGGACAAGAAGCTGGAAGAAAGAGTACATGGCAATGTCAAATAAGAATTTGAAATAAAAATGTGTTCCAAACGAACAGCAATGTAGGTAATCTACTCAGAGATAAGCCAGAAATGGATCTGGAGATAATACTCCAGTGGTGCCACTGTTCTGTTTTTCTCCTTTTAAAATAACTTTGCTCTAAAGGTTCTTATAACCTATTGTCGGTGAACTTTTAAAAAAATGACAACTTTATTTCAATATAATTGATTTCTTTTGTAATTCTATGTATTATATTTTAGATATTTAAATACATTATTCTGAGAAGGGGTCCATAGGTTTGAGATCTGTGACACAAAAAAGGTAAAATTCTGCTCTAAAAGATTGTGAAATATGTGCTTACAAATAGAGAATTAGTATCTGCATATAGGGAGTTACCATCCATAGAATATCCCAGACTAGGGCATATAATCCAAAAAAAAAAAAAGAACATTCCCTAAATAGTATTCAGTTCCTTCATATCACAATTATTAACCCTGTCTCTGATTAATTTTGCCATGGCAATCCCATAGGAATGACCTGAAGTTCCCCAGTTATTCAGGAATGTTGCTGTGTTCTAGAAGAGTGCACACAGGTTACATGTTGAGGGCTGGTCCAGGCTGTTCACTTGAAGCATATACCTTTTGCATGAGCAGTAATCAAACTTGGACAATTTTCTTTTCAAGCACTAAAGCAGGCTCTGTACCTAGTACTGTACCATTGTGTATTGTTGTGTGAGGGGTGTTTTGGAAATGACTTGTTAGAAGATTGGTGTATTGGTGAGAATGAGGACCCACACAAAGCAGTATACCACTAAACTGTGATGTGACTAACAATAAAAGGACCTGATGCACTGCTTTGAAGACTGTAGGGCAGATACACAATACTGATTAATATGTCTAGGAGGAAGGACAACACAAATGCTACTATTTGTTGATCCATTCATCTATCACTTCCTTCCTGGACTATTGCTAAAGGCTACTAGTTGGTTTTCTTTCCTCTTGTATCTCTGTACTCCAATCCAGATTCCACTTAATTGTCGAATTTATCTTCCTATAGTCTAAGTCTGACTATTTCATGCCCCTATTCAACAAACTCCAGTGGCTTCCTATTTTCCTCTAGGATCAAATAGAAAGTGCTCTATTTGGCTTTTAAAGTCTTTCATAATTACACTTACTAGCTGTGTGACTTTGGGCAAGTCACTTAACCCCAATTGCCCTCCAAACAAAAAAAAAAAGAAAAAACAAAGTCTTTCATAATTTGACCCCTCCTCCCTTTCCAGTCTTTTTTTTAAATAAATTTTTACAT
The DNA here is from genome assembly GCA_028627135.1 of Pseudochirops cupreus. Classification (NCBI taxonomy): domain Eukaryota; kingdom Metazoa; phylum Chordata; class Mammalia; order Diprotodontia; family Pseudocheiridae; genus Pseudochirops; species Pseudochirops cupreus. The sequence goes on along the minus strand of CM053583.1, from coordinate 280,056,042 downwards.
TCTTTTTTCTAATTTTGAATTCTCTCCTTCCTTCCATTTCCTTCCCCACCCATTGCTAAGGTAAGCAATATGATATCAGTTATACATGTGAAATTATAGAAGATGTATTTACATATTAGCCATGATGGAAAGAAAGCAACAAAAATAGAGAAAGAGAAAAAATTATACTTCAATCTATACTCAGAGTTTATCAGTTCTCTCTCTCTGAAGTTAGATAGCATTTTTCAACATGAGTCCTTTGGAACTGTCTTGGATAATTATATTGATCAGAGTAGCTAAGTCTTTCACAGTTGATCATCATTTCAATATTCATATTACTGTATATAATGTTCTGGTTCTGCTTAGTTCATTTTGCATTGGTTCATATACGTCTTCTAAGCTTTTTTATATATATTTTGGTGCATAGAGGTCCTTTTCCTTTTTTTATCTCTTTAGGATACAGACTTAGTAGTGGTATTGCTGGGTCAAAGTGAATGCACAGTTTTATAACCCTTTGGGCATAGTTCCAAATTTTTCTCCAGAATGGCTGGACCAGTTCACAACTCCACCAACAGTGCTTTAGTGTACCATTTTTTCCACAGTCCCTCCAGCATTTGTCATTTTCCTTTTCTGTCATATTAATCAACCTGATAGGTGTGAGGTAGTAGGTATGAGAGTTGTTTTAATTTGCATTTCCCTAATCAATAGTAATTTAGAACTTTTTTTCATATAACTATAGATAGCTTTGATTTCTTCTAAAAACTACCTGTTCATATCTTTTGGCTATTTATAAATTGGGAAATAGTTCCTATTTCATAAATTTAGCTCAGTTTCCTATATATTTGGGAAATGAGGTCTTTATCAGAGAAACTTGTTATAGAACATTTTCGCTCGATTTCTTGCTTTCCTTCTGATCTTGGTTTTGTTTGTACAAAGACTTTTCAATTTAATGTAATCAAAATTAGCCATTTTATTTCCTGTGATCCTCTCCATCTCATATTTGGTCATAAATTCTTCCCTTATTTGTAGATTTGGCAGGTAAAATTTTCCATGCTTCTCTAATTTGCTTATGTTGCCTTTTACATCTAAGTTGTGTACCCATTTTGACCTTATCTTGGTAAGTGTTGTAAGATGTTGGTCTATACCTAGTTTCTGCCAAACTGCTTTCCAGTTTTCCCAGCAACTTTTGTCAAATAGTGAGTTTTTGCCCCAAGGGTAAGTTGGGTTTAACAAATATTACATTACTATGATCATTTACTACTGTGTATAGTGTACCTACCTAATCTATACACTCTATTTCTTGTTCAGTACCAGATTGTTTTGATGATTACCACTCTGCAATGTGAAGTCCAGTTCTGCTAAGCCATCTTTACATTTTTTTTCATTAATTCTTGACCTTTTGCTCTTCCAGGTGAATTTTGTTATTATTTTTCCTAGGTCTATAATTCTTCGGCACTGAATAAGCACGCCAACTTAGGTAGAAATGTAATTTTTATTCTCCAGTTGTTTAGATCTGACTTTATTTTTGTGAAAAGTATTCTGTAATTGTGTTCATATAGTATAGTTCCTGGGTTTGTCTTGGCAGGCAGACTCTCAAATATTTTATATTGTCTTTAGTTATTTTAAATGAAATTTGTCTGTCTCTTCCTGTTGAATGTTGTTGAAAATATATAGAAATGCTAATGATTTATGTGGCTTTATTTTATCTCTTGCAGCTTTGCTAATTTTGTTAATTGTTTCACTAGTTTTTATTTGATTTTATTAGTGGATTTAGTTGATTAAGTAGGATTCTTTAAGTATACCATCATATCATCTACAAAGAATGTTAGTTTTGTTTTCTTGTTGCTTATTCTTATTCGTTCAATTTATTTTTCTTTTCTTCTTGCTATAGCTACAATTTCTGATGCAATATTGAAAAATAATTGTGATAATTGGCACCTTTACTTCACCCCAATCTTATTGGGAAGTCTTCCACTTAATCCTCATTACATATAGTGCTTGCTTTTAGTTTTAGATAGACACTACTTATCATTTTAAGGGAAGGTTCTTTGATTGCTATGCTTTCTCGTGTTTTTAATAGGAATGAGTGTTATATTTTGTCAAAACTTCATTATATATCTATTAAGGTAATGATATGATGTTTATTACTGATATGGTCAATTATGTCGATAGTTTTCCTAATATTGAACCATCTCTGCATTCCTGGTAGAAATCTTAACTAGTCATAGTGATATTGTAATATAATGCTATAATCTCTTTGTTAGTATTTTATATAAAATTTTTGCATCAACATTCATTAAGAAAATTGGTCTATAGTTTTTTTTTCTCTGTTTTTGTTCTTTCTGGTTTAGGTATCAAAGCTATATTTGTGTCATAGAAAGAATAAGACTCCCTTTTCACCCATTTTTCTAAATAGTTTATATAATATTGGAATTAGCTGTTCTTTGAATGTTTGGTTTAATTAACTTACAAATCCATCTGTTTTTGAAGATTTTTTTTTCTTGAGAGCTCATTTATGTCTTGTTCAATATCTTTCTCTAAAATAGGATTAAGTATTCAACTTCCTCTTTTATTAATCTGGACAATTTATGTTTTTGTAAATATTCATATATTTCATTAAATTGTCAGATTAATTGGCATATAATTGGGCAAAACAGCTCCTAACAATTGCTTTAATTTCATCTTCTTGGTGGTTCATGCCCCTTTTTCATTTTTGATACTTAGTAATTTAGTTTTCTTCTTCCTTTTAAAAATCAAATTAATTAATGGTTTATCTCTTTTACTGACTCCTTTCCAGTCTTCTTATACCTTACTCCACTATCTTCTACTTAGCTTAAAAATTTTTGTTTTAATCAGCCAAAGTCTAACCTCTCATACCAACTTCCACATTTACATCCTCCCTCCAAGAAAAACAAACCCCATTACAAAACATGTATGGTCAATCAAAACAATTTTCTACAATGATTATTTCCCAAATAAACTTGTCTCCTTGTGAGTGCTTTACTGCTCTATCAGGAGGTAAGTAACATGTTTCATTATTAATCCTCTGGAATTGTGGTTGAAAATTAAATGCTGACAAGAACCCAGCAAAAAAAAAACTCATAAAATTTATATGCCATAATTTGTTCATCATTTCCCCAGTTTATGGGCATTTCCTCAGATTTTCATTCTTTGCCACCTCAAAAAGAGTCACAAATATTTGTGTACGTACTTAGGGTTTATTTTGAGGATTAATTTTGGGTGGCACAGTGGATAGACAACTAATCCTGGAGGTAAAATGGGGATGATAACTAGTATCTACCTCCCAGGGTTGTTGTGAGGATCAAATAAGATCATTGTAAGGTGCTTAGCTCAGTGTCTGGCACATAGTAAACTACATAAAAAAGGTCAAGGGTCTTGCCATCCAATCATCCCTAGAATTCAAGATCATTCAAGTAATCTTGAACTATTTTGGTGATATCCCATTTCAAGTACCCAAAGTATAATTTGTAAATAGGACAGAAGATTTGACTCTCAGTTCTTCATAGTGAGTCTAATGTATAGTTTTTAGAAGTCCAGAGTTTTAATTCAGATTCTCTCTCACACTGATCCTTGGCACCTGAGCTAGTAATGAGGTCTTACTGGGTTAGCTTTTCTCTTTCCATATTTCTTTAGATAGTTTACTAACTGTGATTAAAGTGAAGGCTGATTGTGCTCCTTGGGTGGTCACATATTCTACAACAACAATTTGTTATCATAAGGTTCCCCCGAGTGTGATTCTTATAGTATAAAGTCATTGTACCTTTAATTATAACTCAACATAAAAACTTTTCCTACTCATATAGGTACTGGAAACTTTTCTGTGAACTTCTTGGATTGTAGTTAGGAGCTTGACATGAATGTCCTGAGCATTCTCTTTAGCCCCAAAGTGATTATCCAGTGCTGTCAAGCATTCCTGTACTGTAACAGATGGGTTTTCCATTTTTAACATACACAGCACATCAAATTCAAGCCTCTCTGAAGCTCTCTAACAGTTGTCTTGGCTTTTCTGTGTCTAACATCTGACATTCTTATAGCATCTCAATGGCATATGCCATCCAGGGTTCAAATTTCTTCTCTCCTAGGAGGGCAATGGTCTGTTTTGAGAGTAATGACAAATTCCAATAGGGGGCCCACTTAGGGCATAGTTTTAATATCTATCTTTAAGGCTGCCCAAGAGTCTGGGCCCATAATTCAGAAAAGCCCTACTTAACATTGTAGTGGCATGTTCCTATTCTAATAGTCTTGACATATTTGACTTGGTACATACTTTCCCCCCTTTCTTCAAAACCTCCATGTCTAAAGTAGATGTATGTGTGTGTGTGTGTGTGTGTGTGTGTGTGTGTGTGTGTGTGTGTGTGTGTGTGTGAGTGTGTGAGTGTATGCTCATTTTTCTTCTTTGAGAGTCAGTGTTGCATAACAGATAAGAGTATTGAAACTGGAGTCAGGGATACCTTGGTTCAGATCCTATCTTGGACACTTTACTAACTATGTGACCATGGACAAATTACTCAACTTCTCAATTTCTTCACCTGTGCAAAGGGGATAATAATAATTGTAGCAATTTGCAGGATGGTTGTGAAGATCAAATTAGATAGTATGGAAGGTGCTTTGTAAACATTAAAATAGTATATAAATGACAGTTATCATTTTTCCTCCCCTTCTTTCACCTCTGCCCAAGCATCTCTCTCAATATCTGGAAGCCTAACCACCTCAAAAGTCTAATCCAGTCAATAAGCCTAATGGGGAAGGCAATATGAAAACAATTATGTACAAACAAGAGATAGAAAGGACAAATTGGGGATAGTCTGAGAGGGAAGGCACAAAGATTAAGAACTGGGAAAAACTTCTTGTGAAATGAGATTTTAGATGAGATATGAAGGGTGCCCGGAAAGCCAAAAGGTGAGGTGAAGAGGAAAAGAATTCCAGCATGGGGGATAGTCAGTGAAAATATCCTGAGTTAGGAGATGGAGCATTATGTATAAGGAACAGGAAGGAAGACAATGTCACTGGATTGCAAGCATATGGAAGAGAGTTGGAGCCAAGATGGAAAAGTGATAGGAAGCCATATAGAAACTGCCCTTCAAAAAACTCCTCTAAACAGATCCAGAACATACACTGGACTAAATTCTGATAAGGAAATCCAGAAAAAGTCACAGTGAGTCACTTGTCTAACTCAACTTGCTATAGGGAGGCAGTCAAAGAAGCTTACAGATACTAGGGAAGGAGCACTGAAAGCCTGCATGTCCCCAGGCTATCCTTGAGATCCTGGAATAATTCTGTCACTTTGGACCAGCTGAGTTTTTCCCCTGGTCAACAGGGCTGAATCCAGCAACAATCTACTCTTGCTGAGTTCCAGATCCAGGTCAGGATCTTGCAGAGTTCAGACCAGGGGATCAGCAAGCAGATTTTGCCCTGGATCATAACACTTTGGGAGCCCTGAAATGTTTCAGGTCCCCAGAATGTCTTTGAGATCCTGGAATCATAGAACATACAGTGCCCCAAGAAAGCAACAAGACCACTCCAGACCTTCCCTCCAGAAGTACCACAAAGGAAAACATAAAAAGGTAAACATGAATAAACAATGATAAGGAACTAAACAAAGATAAACTGCTTACATTCCAGTATGTGGAGCTGATATATGTGTTCCCTCTGAATCTGAACATTATCAGTGTTTATAGAGTAAGACCAACCAGATAAGGACTAGGAATGGTTCTGTTATGTCTTGGTGAGCTTAAAAGAAGAATGGAACTAGAAGAGAAGAGGGGCATACTGGGAGAAGAAAAGGAAGGTAAGTGAAAATTATCTCACATTATCAAAATATAATAGTAGATATCTATAGAGAAGAGGGAATGGCAAACGCTTGAACCACACTCTCATCTGAAATGTTGTGGTTTGTCCTTTATTCTCAAAGAGGACCATGACATTATGGAGGTGATGCCGTGACATGCAAGTGAATTGGATTTAAGTGAGGTAGGGCTATGTAAAGTCACCAGCCTCTTCTGAAGATATCTGGGTTCAGTGACCAGAAACATCAGGATGATGGGAGATGGCCCCAGATATGATAGAAGACTTTGACCTTTTAAAGGTAAGATCTTTAGCAGCTCTCAGTTTGACTGAGGCAACACTCATTCAGTGATTAAGGCTAGGAAAGAAATAATTGCCTGTGTTTGGACTGTCCACTGATCTATTGTTTGTTTTTTTTTTTTAAGTGATTTGTTTATTTACTTTTAGTTTACAAGATTCAGTTCCACAATCCCTTGAGTTTCGAATTCCCCCTCCCCCCCCCACCCCCCCCCACCCCCCCCCCGCCCACGGCAGCATGCTATCAAGTATAGGATCTGCAAATACTTTCCCATTGGACATTAGTCTGGTTGTATAGAAGGGTTGTAACCAATGGAGTGAACAATGGGGGAAAAGAAACAAAACCAAATGTGGAAAAGAAAGAGAGCATGTAGTTGCTTCAGTCTCCATTTAAACTCTGTTCTTTCTAGATCTTTCTCTGAATGTAGATATCTCCTTCTATCCTGAGACTTGCAGAGTTGTCTTATAACCTTGCGTTGCTGAGAAGAGTCCGGTTTATCAAAGCTGGTCGTCACACATACATTGGGTCTGTCATTGTGTACAAATTTCTCCTAGTTCTGCTCTTCTCACTTAGCATCAATTTGTATAAGCCTTGAAGAGGCTTTTCTTGACAGAACTATTTTGACCTTTATCTTTCAAAGAAGATGAAGAAAATTTTTTTTTAACTTTTATTTATTTTGGTTTACATTATTCATTTCCACGAGATTTTGAGTTACAAATTTTCTCCCCATCTTTCCCCTACCCACCACCCCAAAACAGCCATCTAATTGTATAACCCCTCCCCCAATCTATTCTCTCCTATGTCCTCCCCCATCACCCCTCTGACTTTCCAGTAGGGCAGGATGGATCTCCCTACCACAGTACCACAGTTGGATGTAGTTAATAATAATAATAATAATAGTATATATCTATATCTATATCTATATATTTTTAACATTTGATTATAGAACTGTAAATTCTAGATTCTTTCTCTTCCTCCCTCATCACCCACCCCCCTGGAAGGACAAGCAATTAAATACAGGCTGTACATGTGTAATTACTCAGAACCTCTCCACAGTGGGCATATTGTGAGAGACTGATTATATGTCCCTCCTTCCTATCCTGCCACCCCCCCTTGTTCTATTCTCGACCCTGTCCCTGTCCCTTGACAGATGTGT
>CM053583.1:280026273-280048304 GCA_028627135.1 Pseudochirops cupreus | reverse complement strand
AATCTACAGCAAAGGTCAAAGGGTGATGCCTTAGGGAAATAGAAATTTAAGCCAAATAAATAAGACTGAGATAACCCAGAACAGAGATCTTTCTAGGAATTTCAATTAGTGGAAAGTTCAGTAATGGTCATGATCTCCTTTTTGCCTCATCCCTGAAGTAGTCATCTATCCCACTTCATTAACCTAAATTGTAACAAGCAATAAACATTAAATTCCATGCAGCAATGTTGGACTAAGCATCAGGATACTTATATTCTAGTCTCCCGCCCCCCCAACAGGCTGTGACTTTAGGCAGGTACCATCTTTTGGATTTCAGTTTCCCTTTCTATTAAATAAGTGTATTTGGACTAGAGATTTCACAGAATCACAACATCTGAACATTGAGAGGGATTTCAAAGGCTATCTATATCTGAACAACAATCCCTTCTAAAACATTCCTGTTAGCCGTCATCCAGTTTCTGCTTAAAATCCTTCATGAAGAAGACTCTGATGCCTTCAGAGGTAATCCCTTCTACTTTCAGAAGCTTTCATTGATAGGGATTTTTCTTTCTTCTCATCTCTTTTCCAGGGCTAAATATCTCTATCTAATTCCTTCAACTCATTCTTAGATGGCATTATTTTAAGTTCCATCTCCAACCTGGTTGTTTTCTTTGGATGTCCTCTAAGAACATTTTTGGAAATGTTCAATGCCTTAATCCTAAACTGTTTGCTAAAAAAAACAAAACAAAACAAAACAAAAAAAAAACCACAAACCCAATCGTCTTAATGTCCATCTTTATCCAGTAGTGCTATCAGTTCAGAAATCATGTGATGCCCCTATTACCAAAGATGAAAAATTACAGGTTACCCAAACAAATAGGCTGTAGGATTTAGTGGTTTCTTTTGGTGTAGACCTATGATTTCATTGGTGAAGGAAATACCTATTAAGGACACTCCTTTGGTCAATACAGATTGTCAGTTGTTCAGTAAATTATAGTTGTGAAAAGTTTCTTAGGACTGGTTGGTTATTGAACTCCATGCTTGAAGAAGAGCAAAATGACATCACTATTAAAATGGTACAGGCAATATCTTTTGACTTGTGCGTAAATTAGATTTAAGTGAGGTAGAGTTGCTCCATATCATCAGCCTTACTCTTCCAGTCTTTAGAGTCTAGTGACAAAAGTCAAGACCACTAGGGATGACTTGGGATGCAGTGGATTACCTTGGCGTTTTTTAGGTCTAACCAAGCTCTAAGCACCCCTGCCTTCCTGGGCCATTGGAACAAATTGCTCACATCTGCCTTTTCTCCCAGGGAAGTCTTCACAAGCTCCCCTAACTCAGCAGTGGATTTGGGACCTGTTGGTTACCTTCTACCTGGTGTAACCTGTCTGTCAAGACTGGGGTGGGGCTGCTGCACATGCTATAGCTTCTTGAGCCACAGGTAAGAGTTGGGTGACAGAAGACATCAAAGGTGGAAAGCAGCCCCCAAAAAGGGCTCAGCAGCCCTCAGACCAGAGGTATTAGCCAGAGTCACATAGCCAATATGTGCCAGAAGTAAGACTTAAAACCAGGTCTTATAGGCTCTGTTACAGTGTTATCGGCTATAACATATTATCTTTTATATTAATCCCATATTGAAGCATATTAGTCAAATGGATCTGTGAATTCATTGATTCAGAAGTTCCTTCTAATTTCAGTCCACACATACTTGCCCATACTGTGCAACTTTTGTTCGTGTGCCCCCACAAATTTCCCAAAGGGATTCCACTCAATGTTCTGGAGTTATTCTTTGGTTCATTTTAGTCACGTGACCAGGCTATCTTATTTTTTCCATCATACAATTCCTTGATGACATCTTTTACTCCTGATCCTCTCCATAGTTCCTCATTGTTCACATATGGTAGACAACTCACACCTAATATCCACCTCTTACTTGCCCTCTATATAGTCTTCATTTTTAATTCTTTGAAGACTGTTGTATTCTGCATTATCTCCATTGCTCTCACAATATTGGCAGAATGTTGGTATTAAAAAGATTAAAAGATTACTTTCATGGGGAGATGGGGGTGGGGGTCATTGAAGGAACTTTGCAATCCAGCCTGCTCTTTTCCTGTTCAACTCTACTGGTGTTATTGTTGGTGGTGGTAGTGATGATGGTGTTGGTCCTTTATTCTTGAAGAGGACCAGTGACATCATGATGGCTTGACTTTCTCATGAATTAGATTTAAGTGAGGCAGAGCTGCACAAAGTCATCAATGTCACTCTTTCTTCCAGAGTCATTGAAGTCCAGTGGCAAGACAAAAGTCAGGATGACTGGAGATGTCCTGGGATGCAGTGAGTGACCTTGGTCTTTCTAAATTAAGGTCTTTCCCAGGTTTCAGATTGTCAGAAGCATGCCCAGTCAATGATGTCAGAGGAGAAAAGCAGGAGTATACAGACTTGAGATATTTTCCTTTTTTTTCGGAAATCAAAACATTTGATATTCTCTAGTTTCCTTGACTCAACAGTCATATCTTCTGGTTTTTTTAGTGCTCAGGGATATGCTGGAGTTAACTTGAAACCAGCCCAGAGATGACTATTCAATTTTTAGTGAGAACGTTTACACTTTGGAAATCAGCAAAGGCTACAGATCAGACCTTGATTTATTGTTTTGTTGGTTGTTTAGACTTAAAAAAGTGATGTTGAAAATTTTAATGATGGAAATTAAGCTTCAAAGTTGTTCAGAGCATATTAATTTTCTCCTCCTACTGCCCCCCATCCAGAGTCAGTTGTTAAACAATTGCCAGCACACCTTGAAGGTAGTTAAGCTGAGTCTGGCAGGTTGAACTCACTGAGTTCACTCATTTATCTTGAGTTGTAACACTCTTCTATACTTCTAAGTCAAAAGATCAAGATTATAGAAAGAAATAAAATAAGTACTTTCTTCCTTCTCGTTAGGATATCTTGTCATTGTCCAATCTACCCCAATAGGTGGATTTTCCCTTTCCAAAATCTCCTTCAAATCCACAACTCTATGATGCTAAGACAAAATTATGAAATGAATAAAAGCAATACTAGACTAAAATTTAGAAGGTAGCTAGATGGTACAGTGGATAGACCACTGGTCCTGGAGTTAGGAAGACCTGAGTTCAAATGCAGTCCAACACTTACTAGCTAAATGACCCTGGGCAAGTCATTTAACCTCTGCCTTAGTTTCTTCAACTGTAAAATGGGGTTCAAAATAGCACCTGCCTCCAAGAGTTGTTGTGAGGATCAAATTTGTACAATGCTTAGCACAATTCTTAGCATGTCATTTAATAAATGTTCATTTCTTCCAATTCTTCTGCCTTTGGTAGTCAGTACTCACTGCAGCTCAGAGCTCTTGAGCCAAAGATATCCCTGGCCTTAGCTTCTCCAATAGTTCTACCACACCTGTTATTTTTTTTCCCCTGATACCTTAAATTTTGTTATAAGATTTGGGTGGGGGAAAACATAGGGCTACTCTCAGAAATAAACGTTATAAAACCAGAATGTTAGAGGATCAGAGTAGAGATGTAAAAGGCCTTAAAGATTGTATAGTCTAGTTCTTTCATTTTACAGGTGAATAAACTGAGGCCCATAAAGGTGAAGTAGTCAAAAAGGTACTGTGAGAGGCAGAATTTGAACCCAGATCTTAAAATAAGTTTGAAAGAAACATCAGTGAAGATAGAATTGGGCCAGGGATGATTCTAGATTCTTGATGGCTATGCCCTTGGAGCATAAACCCTAGAACAGGGGTTCTTAACCTGTGGTCCCTAGCCTTGCCTCCACCCCCCCCCCCCTAAGGTCCATAGATAGATTTCAGAATGTCCATGAATTTAGATTAGAAAAAAATTACATCTTTATTTTCCCTAACATCCGACTGAAATTTAATATTTCCTTTGATTATGAATGTAGAACATAAACCACAGCAGTATTTAGCTGTACTTGTGACTGTTGACAGTAGAAATAATGGATATTTTCACATTACATTTTAGTTGAAAATCGATTGGACATCCAGCGTGACATTGTCTTGTCAAAAACCACTCTACACTTTGTTGTTCTTATTCAAGCTAAGCACCAACAGCCTTTACACACTATCTCTAAAAATTAAGATTTAACCTTAACTTGCTAGCTAATGTATTAATGTATTAACAAAAAAGCATATGTCACCATGTTGCAAATTTATTTTAAAAATATTTTCTTAACTGTATTTTAATACAATTGGGTGTTTTTTTTGGTAATTCTATAGATTATGTTTTATGCATTTAGAAACATTAATCTAAGAAGGGGTCCCTAGGCTTCACCACACTACTCAAGGGGCCCATGGCCCCAACAGAGGTAAACAACTGACTCTGGATGGGGGGCAGTAGGAGGAGAAAACTAATATGCTCTGAACAACTTTGAAGCTTAATCTCCATCATTAAAATTTTCAACATCACTTTTTTAAGTCTAAACAACCAACAAAACAATAAATCAAGGTCTGATCTGTAGCCTTTGCTGATTTCCAAAGTGCACTACATGTTCCTAAGGAGATAGAAAAGTTTTGTAGAGTATAGACACAGCCATGATCTACGTGTCCGTCATCTAAGGAGCAGCCTAAATTCAAAGAGGTTCTTCTCTGGGTTTCTGGCCAAAAAGTGCTCTTTTTTTTAAAGTCAGAAACTCCTAAAACCTCCTCTTAAGCAATTTGTAGGTTATGATTCCCTTTCATGGAAGGAATATTCAGAGAAATGAAATAAAGACTCTTTAGTCTTTATTTGTCAGTATCCTGTTGGTATCAGGAATGCATCCTAAGGTCCTGGAAGACAGCTACACTAATGATTTAAACAGAAGGGAAAGGGGCTCTCTTCAGTATCTCATTGGCTAGTCCCCAATTCAGATAGTACTGAAACAGTCCAGATTGCTAGAAAAGCCACCTGAGGCCATGAAAGACTAGAGAAAAATATCCTTTTTAGATAATGCCTTGCAGTTTCTCTGCCCAGCAATGGATCTGAAGTTTCGGGAAGCAGCAATTTGGCTGACATGGATTCAGCTTTCTGAAATTTAGTAACAAGTGGCATTTAGCATCCAAATCATGATGCTTGAATTCAGCTATTTGGCATTGTAATAGTATAACCAAATGCAGCAGAAATTCAATAGCATCCCAATAAGAGAACTTCCTCATTGGAATCCGGAATGCTCCCTTAGCTATATGATCTTCCTGGATGTGTCTTTCATCAAGATGAGTCAGGGGTGTTTCATTGCCGTTGAGAAAAAGCTGTTACGAAACAGAATGGGACAGTGGAATGAGAAGAGAGGATGAAAAGAGGGAGAGAGGGGGAAGAGAGAGAGAATCAGGGGACTAGGGGTAGAGTCCCAGTTGTAGGACAAATTCTCCAGAGTGAGAGAGTTGGATTTGATAAGCTCTTCTGGCTCTCATAATCAATGAATCTCCGTGTACTTTAGAAAGAAGAATGGTCCTCAGTCAAAAAAAAATCCTCTTACCAGCTCTTCTGATAAAATCATTAGAGGTACTTACTGTTTTTGAACGTCTTTTGTAGATGGAAGTTTCAAAAGAGGAAACTCTTTAGTAGATTCAATACAGATCAGTACTCACAGGCTATAGTCTTAGAGTAAGGGTGGGCCAACCCAGGCAATCCTGCCACCCATTTTTGTCTGTCTTCAAGCTAAGGATGTTTTTCACATTTGTAAATAAAATTTTATCATATTTAAAAATATGAAAACCATTTTTAGCTCTAGGATGCTTACAGAAATGGAAAGTTGGCTGGATTTGGCTGTGGACTATAGTTTGCCCTCTCCTGGTCTTAGAGTTGCCAGAAGCTCTGAGGGGTTAAGTGAATTGGCTAGGATCACACAGTCAGTCTATGTCAAAGGGAGGACTTGAAAGGTGGTTCTCCATCTGCTTTGTTATGATGCCTCCCATATTAAATATAGTTACCATTTATATACTGTTTGTTGTCATCTGGTTGTTTTTCATTCATGTCTGACTTTTTGACCCCTTTTGACATTTTCTTCACAAAGATACTGGTGTGGTTTGCCATTTCCTTCTCCAGTTCATTTTACAGATGACTAAACAAAAACAAGCGGGGCCACATAGCCAGTAAGTGTCTGAGACTAAAGGTTCTCCTGACTCTAGGCTCTTAGCACACCATACCACCTTAGCAGCCTATATAATGCTTTAGAGTTTGCAAAGTGCTTTACAGATGTTTTCTCATGTGCTCTTTATGATCCCAGGAGGTAGGTGCTAGTATTATGCCCATTTTATAGATAAGGAAACTGAGGCCGAGAGAGGTTTAGTGACTGGCTTGGGATCACACAGCTAGCAGCTGGATTTGAACCAAGGCTGCCTCCAGATCTAGTATCCTATCCATTGTGCCACTTAGTTGCCTCAAAGATATAATCTTTATAGTTGCCATTTATATAACATTTCATATATATTATCACAATTGATTGATATGAATGGTAAAGAGCAGTTGCTTTATTTTTCCAGGTTATGGTTATATTTTATCCACTCCCAATAGAGAGAAGCAGAATAAGGTTGAATAGGAGACCTGGCTCTTCTTCTCAACTAAATTTGTAATCCTGGAAACATCACTTTTCTCTAGGCCTCAGTTTCTTCATCTGTAAAACATAAATGTCTATAGAGCCAATGCAATATTCACAGCACTCACAGTCACTATAAATATACCTGCACAGTGTTCGATCACAAAATATAACAGACTCTTCATATAGAAAACAGAAGCAAAACATTTATTCAGACATCAGAAAACCAAATCCCAACACCAGGAAACCGAATTTTTATTTATTTTTATAGCATTTATAGCAATATAGCAACATAGAAATTAATGTACCACAATGTAGCAGAGAGCCACACCATCCTTTTAGCCTTCTCAACACAAGACCAATATTTACTCACAAGCCTATCTGTCTCCCTCAGTAGCATCCTCTCCTCCCAACAATCTAGCTTGCTCTGACTCCCAGCTTCCTGTGGGCTCTGCTCTACTCTTCAGCAAATTCCTCCCATCACAGGCTCCATGGGATTACATTCAGCCTATTAGGGGACAGAGTATATTTTCAAAGCAGGGAAGGTCTTCAAATTCCCTTAGGCTTATTAAGGGGCAGGGAAGATCTTCAAATTCCTGTTACCATTACAGTGGTACTCTGACAGACTGTGAAATTGTAGTTGTTCTTTGGGAACATAGATGCAGGAAAGAAACAAAAGAGGACAGTGTAGATTCCCTTTCTAAGGGAAGAAAAGTCCCAGTTGATGATTCATGTTACAGTCATTCTCTTCTGACTTCAGAGAAATATCTTGTCCATACGAGTACTGTTCTTTTTTAGGCTGAAAAAGAAGAAAGAAAAAATTGAAGTCCCAAGGACTGCCACACAGGGCATGTAACAGGGAGAAAGACACCCAAATGAAGAAGCGTTATTCCTGTAGGGAGAGTCTGAGGACCTGGAGGTGAGGCCTGGCTACTCTCAGCACATGTGGGACTGTGGGCAAGTCACTTTTCTGATCTTCACTCCTTCGTTTGTCTAATGGGGAGAATAATTTAAAATACCCTCTTACAGGGTTGCTGGGAAGAAGGCATTCTGCAAACCATCAAAATGAGAGCTTTTTTTTTTCTTATGGACCTATGATTTCATTGCATCAGGAACAGAGGGAGAAAAAACTGTATTGATGCAGATTCACCCTGAATTCTTCCATTTCTCATTTTAGAGAGTTGGTGGGGACATTGGGAAGTCAAGTGGCTTAGTCATACAGTGGGTGGATGGTTGTCAGAGGCAGATCTTGAACCCAGGACTACCTAACTCAGATTCCAGCTCTCAGGTACCCATTATACTGGAAAGGTATTTGTGATTTGAAGATCTGTCTATAATAGAAAATTTTGGACATAGGAAAGTCATATATGGGGCAATAGCATGATCTAGAGACCAAGTGATGGATATCAACTCAGGAAAGTGTTTAAGTCTCAAGCCTAGCTACTTACCAACTGTGTGACCTTGGGCAGCTAAATCAATTCTCTGAGTCTGTTTACTTAACTGCAAAATAAGGGTAATGGTACTTTTACTACCTCCTTCCCAGGATTATTGTAAGGAAAAAGCTTTATAAACTGCCGAGTATTATGCTATTATCATCCTGTTGTTATTATTAATTATTAATAACAACTTGCTCCTTAAAGTACAGAAAAGAATCAGTCTCCACGTATTTGTATAGTGATAATTGTACAGTAAACTGGGCGATGGGTAGGGCAAGGAAACTGCCATCTTTTCTGTTCTGGTAAAAGAGATTCTCCCATGCACCCCAAAGAGGAGCTGAGATTTCAAGAACTCTTTGAATTCAGGAAGGGTGTGCCTTTGGCAAACTAATAAGGGAAGACATTTCAATTGCAGAGCATAACTTAAAAGTGATGGGGGACAAATGCAATGAGTACTGTACTTGTAAGAGGAACAGAGGAAAAGAGGAGGAAGATCAGGTAACTAGGGATAGATAGATGAAAGCTCATAGAGAGGCATTTGTATGGTGAAAACATCAGCAAGGTAGCCTCTGTAGGCTTTTAAGCTAATAATCTGTGTAGTCTGAGAGCAGGAAAAAAGCCATTTAGGCCAGAACTTGGGGTTTTTTATAAGGGAGAAGTCTGTAGATCTAAGATGATTAAGCATTCATATTCCAGGGGTTAAAGAGTAGACTCTAGAGAAATAACACGGTATAGTGAGAAGCTAATATTATTAGCTGGGCAGCTAGGTGGCGCAGTGGGTAGAGTGCTGGGCCTGGGGTCAGGAAAACTCATGTTTGTGAGTTCAAACCCAGCCTCAGACACTTCCTAGCTGTGTGGCCTTGGGCAAGTCATTTAACTCCGTTTGCCTCAGCCCTTTCATACATAAAATAAGCTGGAAAAGGAAAGAACAAACCACTCCAGTATCTTTGCCAAGGAAACCCCAAACGAGGTCACAAAAAGTTGGATGTGACTGGACAACAACAAAATAACTATGGCCAGCATTTATATGGCACTTTAAGGTTTACAAAGTAGTTCACAAATATTACCTTATTTATATACATACATTTACAAACATTTATATACATATATATTACCTTATATATACACACACATATATATACACACACATACATATAGACACATACATACACATATACATGCATATACATACACATAAGCAAGCTATATAAAGGACAAATAAGAAATCATTAACAGAGGGAAGACACTAGAGTTAAGAGGGGTTGGGAAAGGCTCCATGTCAGCGGTTCTCAACCCGTGGGTTATGTTCCATTTAAATACATGCTGCATATCAGATATTTACATTACAATTCATAATAGTAGCAAAATTACAGTTATGAAGTAGCAATGAAAATAATTTTATGGTTGGGGGACCCCACAACATGAGGAACTGTGTTAAAGGGTCACGGCATTGGGAAGGTTGAGAACCGCTGATGTAGAAGGTGGAGTTTTAGATGGTCTAAATTTAAGATCCTGACCTCTCTGGCTTCCTTTAAGTTCTACCTATAACCCTGCCTTCTACAGGAAGCCTGTATTTAGCTTGCTTTGTATATATTTGTTTGCATGTTGTCTCCCCCATTAGACTGTAAGCTCCTTGAGGGCAGGGTATTTATTTTGCCTCTTTTTGTATCCTCAGCACTTAGCACAACGCCTGGCACATAGTAGGCCCTTAATAAATGCTTATTGACTTGAATTGAATCTTGTGATGGAGACCAGCTATGTTTTCAATTTTTTAATTATTCGGAGAACAGAGCATGGAAGTTGTTTTTCAGTAGTGATAGATTTGGGTAATTCAGGAGAATTCACAGATGATAAACCATGGACATTTCTGGATTCACTGGATCATAAAGAATCTAATATCCATAATTTTCATTTTCCTCTCATCTTCTCCTTTCACAAAAACACAAGATAGGGAAAGAAAAGGTTATCAGAAACTTCATTGCTGTGAAACTTACTGCTTAAGCTAATATTGTGCCTAAAATTCTGCTCTTTTTTGACAGAGTATTTAGTTTTGATTTAACTTGGCCTAAAAAGATCAACATATCTTCTTTTATTCTGCATGGGGTTGCGTAACTTAATCATACTCCGTAAATGAACATCTTAATTTGATTTGCTAGGAGCCATGCCTATTTCCTTTTAGGAACCAGAGCTCAGTGATGAAATTTGTTCTCTTAGGCATTTTTTGAAGTCCAGGGACACAGCTTCATGATATTCCTATCCTTTGACAAGGAGTCTAAAGAATGACCCGACACATTCACTCTCATTCACATCCCCCACCTTCCTCAATGCAGCTGTGAAGGACAACTTTCCATTTTTCAAGAAGTTTAAGATTTTCAATCTCAAAGACAATCAAGGGATCTAATTTCAATCTTTCTGTGTTTCTGTCTCTGTCTGTCTGTGTCTATCTCTTCCTATCACTGTCTCCCTCCCTCTTTCCTTCCCTCTCTCCCCTCTCTGTCTGTCTCTCCCCCACCTTCCCTCTCTCCATCCCTCCCTCTGTCTCTCTCTGTGTCTGTCTTTGTTTTTCTCTCTACTTCTCTTAGTCTCTTTGTGTCTCTCTTTCTCTGTTTCTAGCTCCCTGTCTGTGTCTCTCTCTCTCTGTGCTCTCTTTCCCTCTCTCTCTCTGTCTTTCCCTCCCTCTCCCCCCCTCTCTGTCTTTATCTTTGTTTTTCTCCCTCCTTCCCTTAGTCCCAGTCTCTCTCTGTGTCTTCGTGTATCTCTCCCTCTTTCTGTCTTTCCCTCTCCCTCTCCCCCTTCCTCTGTCACTGTTTCTCTGTCTCTTTCTGTCTGTCCCCCCTCACCTTCCCTCCTTCCAACCTCCTTCCCTGCCTCTCTCTTTCTCCCTCCCTTTTTCTCTCCCCTTCCTCCCTCTTTCTCTCTCTGTCTTTTTTTTGTCCCTCCCTCCCTCAGTCTGTCTCTGTATCTCTGTCTGTCTCTCTGTGTGTCTGTGTCTCTTTGTCTCTCTCCCTCTCTGTCTCTGTCTTTCCCACACTTTTCCCTCCCTTCCCCCCTCTCTGTCCCTCTCTGTTTCTCTGTCTCTTTCAATCTCTCCCTCCCCCCTTCCCTTCCCTTCCTCCATTCCTTCCTGTCTCTTTTTCTCCTTCTCTCTCTTCCTCCCTCTGTCTCTGTTTCACTCCCTCACTTCATTAGTCTCTATGTCTCTCTCTATCTCTGTCTGTCTCTCTGTCACTGTCTATAAGAGAAATAGGTACTCTTTGCATCCTTGGTTATTCCAAACCTGGAGTCCATGTTTTTGTCAGCCATAATTCTTCATATCTCAAAATGTTCTTAGACTTTTTCTCTAAAGGAGGAAATCTTTATTCTTCAAAGTGGAGGTAATTTGCAGCCTCTTCAAAGGGCTGGCTATTTCCCATTGGATGCTGAATTATTCTTCCACATGGTGCCACAAATTTTTCACTATGCCTATAAGAAATTAATAAATTCATTGAAGATTTTGTGAAGAAGACACCTCATATTTTCCATGTAGAACACAAATAAGGCTCCAAGGAAAGTAAATAAGGTAACCTTGAAAGGCCTGTATCTTTAGGATGACTCATCTGTTAACTCAGAGAGAGACAGAAATGCTAGGATCCAGGAGCTTCCTCTAATCTGGTTGGGGAGAGGAATTTTGCTTGATATGAATTTGACCATTTATGTAACATTACAAAGAAATCCGTAACTATTTGTTTCTTAACAAATTCAATGTAGCACCATTTTGTCTCTTGCATTTGAGGGTAGGAAATGGGGCATTGATTTTTTAGTTTCCTTGGTATGGAGAACTCCCTATGTGGAACCTCCCTCCACGAATGCAGACTGGCAATAATAACTCAAGTGTAATTTGTCCTCTTAGAGAATTGACTAGGGCACTAGAGACATTCACCAGGTCATATAGCTAACCTATGTCAGAAGCAAGGTTGAACCCAGTCCTTCCTCATTCAAAGGCCTTTCCTGTATCCATGGCCCCTCTCCAGCATACCAATGACTCTTAGGTAATAACACTAGGACATTTCATACTAGAGTCAAAATGACCCAGGGGAAAAGGACTGTGGTGAGAACAAAAAGAAACAGAAGAAACTCAACCATATGTGTTATTACTGTCCACCCACTTGCTTCTATTTTGCTATTCTGTGGTTTATAGCTTTATCAGCTGTAGCATAGTGTGGGTGAATGTAGGAAGAAAATGGAGTTGAAAGGTTTGGGCAGAGTCAGGATTTATGTGTAATAGCAATGGGCATGAATGCTTCTATGTATCAATGCCAGGACACCTGGACTGAATTTCACCATGATGGTTGGGACTTAACAGAAAACAAAGGCTTCAGGGTTGCCAGAAGAATGTGGCAGCTTGGCAACCATACAGTAGATGTGCTCTCCTTCCTAAAGAACTTGGATGCTGGTCTAACATATTAGGACTAGAGGTTAAATGGTATGTGTAATATAGCACCAGCCTAGAGCCCTTTTCTGTGCCCAATTAATAATAAATACAATTACAGTAACAACTCATTTCACATAGTATTTGGTAGTTTTACAAGGTGCTTTGTTAGTCCAGTACCTATTCATATTTCCAGGTGAAGAGATTAAGGCTCAAAAAAATAATTTGCCCAAGGTCACATGGATGGTAAACTTCAGAACCAGAACTCAACTATAGCTCTAATATCGCTCTCTTGGCTAAAATCCTGAACAACTCAAGAGTTGAGTTATAGGTCATGTCATCCAAGACTGGGTATCCCCCATGCTTGGAATTTTCACCTCTTTCATCTTCATCTCCTTGCTTCCCTGGTATCCTTCAGATACCAGCTAATACCCTACCTTCTGTAAAAAGCCTTTCTAGACTCCTTTTAATTTTCCTTCTCCTTCTAAGACTATGTCGAATATATCCTATCTGAATCTTGTTTGTACAATTTCTTGAGTGTTTTCTGGGATGCTGGTCATGGCCAAGAGTGTGTTTACTGCCAACAGTGGCTAGAAGCATCAGACTTCTTTTTAAACTCTGTGTTTCACCATCAGTCACTTGCTCCCGCTCTCCATCCTCTCACAACTGAACAATGTGCACAAACCAAAAACAGACCATGAGGAATATATTCCATTAGAAACTTGGGGGGAGGTGAAAAGTTTAAATAAATGAAAACCAGAACCATTGACAACAGTTGGAGGCTGTGATTCATATACGAATGAGCAGGGCTATTAACCAACTGTGTCACCAGCTCCTTCAGCTGTCTTTCTTTGGGCAAAAGAGAAACCACTACACAAATTAAGGTTTGGGGTTTTTTTGTTGCTGTTGTTAGGTTGTTGGGTTTTTTTTTTTTTTGCTATTTTTTCACAGTCCATTAAAATCTAAGACTTTGATGCTTTTCAAAATGCTCCTGTACTATAGAAAAGAGGCTTCAGTGAAGGACATAAGAGCAGAAGATCCCCATTGGGCTGTGTTCTCCAAAGAGTGCAAGCATGGTATTCTTTAGGATAAACAAGAGGGCAGAGTGCCATAATTGGTTCCTGATGTTTGCCCTGGCCCAGACTGGAGCCCTTAAAACACGGCCATGGCTTGTTTTTGTTTATGCCTATATTTGGTTTTTAAAGAAAAATGGGTTTTCCATCTGGGTTGGTGGCATTCCAGTCCAGCAACCTCAATGTTGGATGCTTTCATCCACCGCTCACCTTTCAAAGCCATAGAGAGGTCTTTTTCCTTTATGCAGAAGTACTTCTGGCCAATATTTACTATGAAAGAGCAATGTTTATCAGGCTTGGCCTCATATATGGAAGCTGCTCAGCAGCTGGAACCCTTTCCCTCCCCTCCCCCTCCTCCCTTCCCTCTCTCACACTCTTTTTTCTTACCTGCCCCCTGCCTTTCTCCTCTGCCCTCCCTCCCCCATGCACTTCCTGTTGTGGGTTTCTGGCCTCCAAGAGAAAATTACTAGGAGACAAATGAACAGTTTTATTGTAAAAAGATGGCTAGCAGAACGAAGATTAGGCTGGTGGGGGACAGCGGGGTGAGGGTGGATTTGAATTAATTTATTTCCCAAACCTCTGCCTGACACTGAACCCAGACTATTTCAGTGAGCTGCCCGTGGAATGAATAAGTCAGTGGGTGATTTTAATAGTGTTCTTTGGCCACAGCTTGATGGGAAGTACAGACTCATGGGCAATGTTCTGGGCCTGATTCTCTGTGGATGGAGTTGCATTTTTTCCTTCCTGCCTGCAGGAGAGCTATCCTTCTGTAAATTATTTAAATTCAGGGAAATGAAAAGGGCCTCTTTGTGGGCTTTTGCAAATACAAAATGGATTTGTTGTTTTTTAAAGCCCCCAACAATAATAAAGCTGGCCCTTCTCAGGTGAAAGAAGGAAAAAACAGGCTGAGGCAAAAATATAAGCAGCCCTTCTGTATGCTGGATTGCATGAATAATTTAAACAAAGACATATCCCAAAGTGCTCTAAGAAGTCTTTAGACCAAACTGACTTTTTTTTTTTAATACTCTGTTTTACAGACATTGCAACTCAGGAGCCAGCCCACAAGGGACTGTAGTTGCTTCCAAATCACATACATTTTAGTAGAAGGTAAACACAGACACACAGACACTCATGCACACATGTGTGCCTCCCTTTGGGTAGATGAAAATGCTAGCTTACAAATAGATGTATGGAAAGGGATCAGGGTGGTTACTTACACATTAAATGAATTCTTCATTTATCCAAAAAAAAAGTCAAGAAAGGGATCTTTTAAATAGCAAGATTCAATGGAATAATTTCAAATGTGATATGGTTTCCAAACATGTATTTCAGGTGTAGCTTCTCACAGGTTTTCTTACTTTCCTTAATCTGCTTCCTACTTGATCTTTTTACGTCTTTTGACATTGTTGACCACTCTTTCATCCTGGATATTTTTCTCCCATGGATTCCGTGACATGACTCTGTTTAGGTTTTTCTTCAACCTCTCTGACATCTCAGTTTCCTTTGCTAGACCATCCTCCATCTCCCATTCACTGAAAACAAGAGTCCCCTACAGCTCTGTGTTTGCCCCATTTTTCTCTTTGTCTAGATCAGCGGGTTCTCAACCTGTGGGTTATGTTCGATTTGTAACAATGAAAATATATCCTGCATATCAGATATTTACATTACAATTCATAATAGTAGCAAAATTACAATTATGAAGTAGCAACAAAAATAATTTTACAGTTGGGGTCACTACAACATGAGGAACTGTATTAAAGGGTTGTGGCATCAGGAAGGTTGAGAACCACTGGTCTAGACTCAGTAATCTTTTCCGCTCCAATGGGTTTAATTATTATCTCTACATAGATAGGTATAGATGGGCAGCTAGGTGGTGCAGTTGATAGAATGCCAGGTGTTGAGTCAGGAGACTCATCTACTACGGGAGTTCAAATCTGGCCTCAGATACTTGCTAGCTATGTGGCAACTCACTTTTACCCTGTTTGCCTCAGTTTCCTCATCTCTAAAGTGAGCTGGAGAAGGAAATGGCAAACCTCTGCAGTATCCTTGCCAAGAAAACCCCAAATGGGTCACAAGGAGTCAGACACACCTGAAATGGTTGAACAACAACTACAGAGAGGATTGCCACATCTACATAAAAGGTGTAACCTGGATAGAGAGTACAGCTATCAACCTCATGCACAAAGCTTTGCAATCAAGATGATGGTCAAAGTCGAAGTGGGAAGAGTTGGGATAGGTTCTAGGGAAAGTAAAATGGAACATGGGCTGGTATGTAAGGCTTTTCAAGGAGAAATGTCACAAAGGCAAGAAGGACAGAATGGCTATGGTCATGAAGCCAGCTTGCTTCTTCCCCTGCCTCCTTTCCTGTGATGTTTTTAACAGTGAGATCATGTCTTTTACGCAGCACTCTCAGAAGTGGGAAGCAGGATGAAAACAAAGTGAGGCCAGGAGCTAAGGGGAACAGATTTAGTAGTGGAAGTAGGAGCCAGCTAGGTCTTCCAATGACCAGCTTAGCCAGGACTGAGCTGAGGGGGAATGGAAAAACAGCTGCATTGGGGGCCAGCCAAAGATCTTCAGCACCCAGTCTAGCAATGGGGTCTGGTAAATGGCTAAGGCCTTTCCCTCACTGAAGCAGCAGGTAAGAGATGTCTGGATCTGGGGGTTACACCTGAATATCTTTGAGAGTGTCTTTGCCTTCCAAAGTAATGGGGGCAGCTTCTTGGTTTGGAAAAATGCCATAGGTTCTGTGATTTACTGTATATGATTTAATATATTTTCCTATTATGATTAAAGAACTGTATAAATTTATGTCAGGAATTTATTAGTTAAACTCCATAGAGACGCAGCAAGGACAGGAAGAAGGGCATGGTTTTTCTAGTGTGATACCAACTGAAAAAAAATCTATCTGGATAAATACACACACTCCTCAGGGGTGGAGAACCTGCAGCCTCGAGGCCATCCTGTAGGTCCTCGAGTGAGGCCCTTTGACCAAATCCAAATTTTATAGGACAAATCCCCTCAATAAAAGGATTTTTTTCTGTAAAACTTGGACTCAGTCAAGAAGCCACACCCAAGGACCTTGAAGGCCACATGTGGCTTCAAAGCTGCAGGTTCCCTGTGGTCTAAATCATAAGGGAAAGGAGCAAAGTTAGGAGAGAGAGAGAGGCAGCTAGCTCTCTGAGAGATAGGACTTGGAAGCCATACCCTGTGTAGAGATGAGCATTGTTGAAAATGTGACTGAATTTACTTCGTTCTTTTTTACTGAACTGAACTGAATCAGGCAACTTGCCAGGAGCGTTCCCTGTTGGTTAAATCTACGTATCTAATGCTACCCAATTCGATTCCAATCCTGCAGCTGCAGCTCCCAGTGATGGATCAGCTTGAGGGTGTCCTCCCTGTACCTCAAACTCAACATCTGCGAAACAAGCTCATTACATTCTCCTCTAAACCAATCTTGCCTGTTTTGGTCAAAGGCATAAGTCACTTAGGTTTGAAACCTTGATATCACTTTTCACTCAGACCTCTCCCTTTTTCTAAATTAAATGCCAAGTGTTCTTTTTTGTTGTTGTTGTTATTTTTGCTTTTTGGAGAGAGGAAGCTGGGCAATTGGTGTTAAGTGACTTGCCCAAGGTCACACAGCTAGTTTTGTGTTAAGTGTCTGAGGCCAGATTTGAACTCAGGTCCTCCTGACTCCAGGGCTGGTGCTTTATTCAGTACACCACCTAGTTGCCCCTATTTTTTTTTAAGGCAATCAAGGTTAAGTGACTTCCAACAATTACATTTATATACATATATATAAACATATATATACACACATATAAAATTATATATAATATTATCTATTCACATAACTATTAAGTTTCTGAGGTCACATTTGAACTCAGGTCCTTTTGACTCCCAGGCTATTGCTCTATCCACTGCACCACCTTGCTGCCCCCAAATACCAAGTCTTAATAAATCTCCCGGTATATCTCTTGCATCTCTTCCTTCATTTCCACTCATAAGACTGCCACTGTAATTCACGACCTTCTCACCTTTTTCCTGAACCATTACAATAAATTCCTAATTGGTCTCTCCATTTCCACTTTGACTTCTCTTTAATGCATGCTGCTAAAATAATCTTCAAGGGGCACATTTCTAACCACCTCACTCCCCATCTCAAATCTTTAATGATTCCCTAGTGTCTCTAGGATAAAATACAAAGCCCTTGGCCTGTAACTTAAAGCCATCTACAATCTGATTCCAACCAACTTTTCCAGACTTTTTTTTTTTACATTACTTTACTTCATGCACTCCCGCCAAACCGTCTGACTTGCTATTCCCTGAACTCGGCGTTCCATTCTCTGTTTCTACACACTCTGTCCCACTCATGCTTGTAATGCACTCCCCCTCTCCTTCTTAGCTTACTCTCAGACTCCACTCTGCTGCCACCTCCTCTAACCCCTCCCTAATTTCTCTGTTTGCTGGTCCATGCTGTGTCCTTAAATTACCTTGGAAGTACTTTTATGGAACATAATGTATCTACGTCTGCCCCACTCCCAGTAGAACATAAATAGAATATAAGCTTTTTGAGGGCAGGGACTGTATCATCTTTATCTTCGTGTCCCCATTTTCTAAGCATGATGCCTTGAACATAGCAGATCTTAATAAATATGTTGTTGTTGTGTTGCCTTGACTATTAATTTCACAATAAAAAAGTGGTTTAATTTTTCAAAAGCTATTATGTAGAGCAAAATGCATCTATCTATAATTGTGTGTGAGTGTGTGTGTGTGTGTGTGTGTGTGTGTGTGTGTCTGCCAAAACTATCTTCCACATGGCCCATTCCTCTTCCACATCATCCTTGCTCAAGACAGCAAGGTCACCTGGAATAATTCCACATAAGCAGTATAGGACTATGTGTTGTATATATCACGAAGGAATAAGGAAACTAGGGGAATGGCAAGGAGTCAAGGAGTCAGGCAACATCAGCTTTTAAAGTAAACAGTCAAGGAATAAATGCTTGACTGTTTTAGGGTTTGTCTTGGAATGGGGGGTGGGGTAGGGAGAGGACTTTATAGATCACAGCTGTGCTTACTTTAAGATTTCCTGGATCTTTACCATTGCGTATGTCGTCTATAGCCAACGTTTCCAAAACACCAGGTAGATTTTCTTCTCAAAGTTTTGCTGCTTCTCTACAACAGTCTCAGAATGAGGTTCTCGGTCAGCTGTAGCACCCAGGACATACACAGACAAGGCAAATCAGCAAACATTGATTAAGTGGCAAGGCACTGTACAAATATTTGTAATACTCACAGAGTCAATATGATTGTAAAACTGTTATCCCGTGTCTGTCTTTATATATAAATTTGTCCACTCAGATGTCTACAGACTATGCCATTCTATTTGTAGACCTGGATGGGAGTTCAGCCCCTCCTTTGTTTTATAAATGAGGAAGCTGATGCTCAGGAGAGGCTAGAGAATATACCTAAGGACATTCAAGTAGTAAGCATCAGCGGTGGGGTTTGAATCCAAGGCTGTTGACTCTAGAGCCAGTATCCCTTTCACTGTATTTTATAATCACAGGACTTGAGTTTGACTCTGTGCTCTGTGCCCTACTACTTTTATAACCTTGGGCAACTTAGTTCACATCTCTGGGCCTCAGTTTCCTCATCTGTAAAATAAAGAGGTTGAACTAAGTTTCTATCTTGCTCTAAATCTATGATCCTATGACCACATGACTATGCCAGTGGGAGACTGAACTTAAGGTACACAGGGGAAGTGTTCTGTGGTTACTTTATTTATATTTCATTTAATTAAAATGTTATAAACTAAGTTTGTCCTATGACTTATGGATGCTGGTAAAACAGATCAGTGGGAATTTGTGAGCTATGTTTTGGAGAGGCTTCAGACTCACAAAATATCAAGAACCTGGGGTATCTAAATAGTGGCTCACAGGTGGTCAGGGAAGTCCATGGGCTCCAACCTTGCTAGACACATGCTTGAAGTATTTCCAGTTGAGTGGGATTTGCCAGTGTTTGTACCTTGTGGGAAGAATTTTCCAGAGCCTGAAGTCACAACATCAAAGTTGGACCCTGCTATAATGGATCTATGATGAATGGTATATTTGTTTTCTAGGGACCTGCAAAAGTTTGGAGAGACTTGTTTCTAGGTGGGTTATATGGTGGTGGACTTTTTTGGTCACAATAATTCTCAAATTATCTCTCCTCAATCTATTTTCCAGGTCAGTTGATTTTACAATGAGATATTTCACATTTTCTTCTGTTTTTTTCATTTATTTCATGTTGTTTTGGGTTTGTTTGTTTCTAGATGTCTCATGGAATCATTAGCTTCACTTGCCTAGTTCTCATTTTTAAGGAATCATTTTCTTCAGTGAGCTTTTGTGTGTCTTTTTCCATTTGAACAATTCTACTTTTTAAGGAGTTCTTTTCTTCTGTGGATTTTTGTGCCTCTTTTTTCCATTTGACCAAGTATACTTTTTAAGGAGTTCTCTTCAGTGAATCTTTGTGCCTCTTTTACCAAGTTGTTGACTCTCTGTATGACTTTCTTGCATCACTCTCATTTCTTTTCCCAGTTTCCCCTGTAACTCTTCAATTTGATTTTCAAAATCTCTTTTAGAGCTCTTCCAGGAATTCTTTTTTTGGGCCTATGACCAATTCACATTTTTTCTTTGAAGTTGCTTTGATTTCAGTTATTCTTCTTCCAGGTTTGTGTCTTGATCTTCCTTGTCACCATAGCAACTTCCTATGGTAGGTTCTTTTTTGGTGGTGGTGTTTGCTCATTTTCACTAGCCTATTTCTTGACTTTTAATTTTATGGTAAATTTGAGTTCTGCTCTTGGGGCGGAGGGGGAACAGTCTCAAGTTTCAGGGGTCTTTTTGTGCTATTGTTTTCAGAGCTAATTCTGGGGGTCTGTAAGTTTTCAGTTTTTCCAAGGTGATATGATCTAAGGAGAGGTGTGGTCACTGCTCTTCTGGCTTGTGCTCTGGTCTGTGAGCAAACACAAGCAAACTTTTTCACCCTGGAGCTGCTTCTTTGGGGCCCCAACAAGTGGTGTACTAATGCTGTACTCACCTTGAACTGTTGTGTCACCCAGAACTGAGTATGGTCAATGCAACAGAGTCCTGCACACAGTGTGAGCACAAGGTCCCCATTATCAGCTTTTAGCCAGTTATCTGACCCCCTTATAGTTTGTGAGCTGAGAACTCCTGATACTTGATCCACATGTCTCCAAGGGCTAATGCTTGTTTGCTGGACAGGGCCAATGCTAAACTGCATTCCGCTTTCATCCCTGGAAAATATGCCCTTCATGCTAAACTTCTAAGTTGCTTTTGGTTGGAAAACAGTTCTCCCTCCCCTACCTTTTGTTGGTTCTGCTATTCCAGAAGTCGTCTTGAAGTATTATAAAGTTGTTTGGGAGGGAATTTGGGAGAGCTCAGGTAAGTCCCCACCTTTGCTCTGCCATCTTGCCTCTACCTCCACAATAATTCTCTCACAATATTCAAGACCATCAAATAAGTTGTTGAGAGATTGTGATAAGAGCCAGTGGTGCGAATACTTTTATCAATGAAATCATGGATTTCTGAAGCGTTTTCATACATAATCATTATATTAAGCCTAGCATCATTTTCCATTATACACTGGCACAGATGTAAATTTTGGTTCCTGTGTCTCATTGCCTTAGTGATGAACACAATTGGTAGGATGTTAAAATAATGAAAAAAGAAACATAGAGTTAGAATAAATATAAACCTGAAGGAAAATTCAGTACCCATCATTTTCTTAATGGGAGTATTTTCTGATGGTTTGAATAAGAGATATAATAAAAAGTTACCCCCAAAGCCCCAACATTTAAGTGAATACTACATGTCAAGGGTTGTGCTAAGTGCTTTAGGAATATCTCATTTGATTCTAACAGCAACCCTGTGCAGTAGGTCCCATTTTACAGTTAAAGAAACTTAGGTAGAAAGAGGTTAAGTAACTTGCCTAGGATTACACAGCTAGTAAGTATCTGAAGCCAGATCTGAACTCACATCTTTCTGACTCCAGGCCCAGTGTTCTATTAGTTGTACTACCTAGCTATCTCTGTCCCAGTTCAAAATAAAAGGACATCCATCCATTAGGAAATGGTTGAACAAATTACGTTATAGGAATGTGAAGGAATACTATGTGCTTTGGGTTGTTGAAGGGGATGGTTTCAGAGAAATCTCCCAAGACACATAGTACTAATTCAGAGTGAAATGAGCAAAAACCCAAAAGAACAATTTATACAACATTATAAAGAAAAACTACTTGAAAAGACTTAAGAACTCTGATCAATGCAATGACCAACTGTAATTTCAGGTGACTTTTGATGAAGCATGCTACCCACTTCCTCACAAAGATGTGATACGTTCAAGATACCAAACTAAACTTATATTTTCAGATGCAGGCAAATTTGGCAATCTATCTTGTTTAACAACAAAGTTTCTTTCAAATTTTATGTCTTTTTCCACTTTTTCCAGTGGTAGGAGGTAGAGGCAAGAGGGGCATAGTTATGGGATTGTCGTCCCTCCCCCAAAGAAAAAAGAGAAAAGAATCATTGAAAAATTTTTT
>CM053583.1:280002696-280025773 GCA_028627135.1 Pseudochirops cupreus | reverse complement strand
TTTTATTTAGTGTTTGTTGACTTTAATTTAAAAAACAATTATAAGTTGCCAGTTGCTCCCATAAAGGAAAGCTAGGAGTGTCTGACGTTGCCCCTCCCTTCCCACTCCTCACCCATGGCAAACTCTTACTCACTTGTATCATACGGGTAATAATGTTTGTACTACCAACCTCAGAGAATGATGGAGAGGAGGAAGGTGCTTTGCAAATTGTAAAGAAATATCCAAATGTAAGCTTCATATGTTGAATTTCAAAGTCCCACTCTTTAGTATAGCAGATAGGGTGATGAAGTGATTAAAGAAACTCCCTAATCTGGTGTACTAGCACATGTTCCAGAGAGCTAAGAAGATACACTCAGACTCAGGCTCCAGAGAGATGAACATGTTCTCTGGCTAACTTTTGGACTTGTGCTTTGGAGTGAAGAAGAAACAATTATTGAAGAAACCCTCGCAATCCATGACAATGTAGGATTACATCAAAGAAGATTGGCTACTCAGGGAGATCTACCCACTCAGCAAGGTCTGCCTCTCCCTCTTTTGTCTTTTGAGTAATTTGTTTTGGGACTTTACCAGCTCTTCTTTGGACTTTCAGACCAGGAGGGAGGATATTTCTTTCCTCTCCCACCTGCCTCCCCAGATGCAATGGTAGCTATGAGAACATGTGTTTCCCTAGGTGAGTCTGAGATCAGATCTCAAATCCTGGATGTCTCTACTGCTTTGGATCTCTTTCCCTTTGAACTAATGACCTAACAGCAATCCTGAGAGATGGATGTTTCCAGCCTTGGTAATTACTTCATGAGTTTGAGATTCCTTGAGTTCCTAAGTTGTTATCATTGCTCTATTACAGTAAGAAGGGAATGAGGGGGGAAAGCATTTATGTGGTACCTAATATGTGCAGGTACTGTACTAAGTGCTTTATAGTATTTTCTCATTTGATCCTCACAACTCTTCTAGGTAGGTGCTATGATTTATTATTTCCATTTTAGAGTTGAGGAAACAGGCAAACAGAGGCTAGGTTAAGAGATACACTACCTAGCTATTTCAAATGAATGAAAATAACATTTATTAAGTGCTGACTTTGTATAAAACACATTGATAAGCACTGGGGATACAAATGTAAAAGAAATCAGTCTTTGCTTTCAAAAAACTCACAGTCTAATGGTGGAGACAATACATATGAAAAGTTTTAGCTGCAGGTCCAATGGAAAGGTCTCATGGTCCCTAGGGAACCACAACTAAGCAGATAACAACATCACATCTTCAATATCATTTCTGCTTATAAAATCATATGCTTTTCTGATGTTGAACTATTCAACTGTGCCAAGGACTTGAATGGTAAGATCTTTCTCAATCTTTAGTAGCTATGTCTGCAGCACCTATGGATGGAAGGAGTTACCAGGTTCATCTCCATATGGGTTGCTTCCCAGGACGAGGACTGTAGGAGATCGATTAGAAACAGGAGTGGTCTGTGATGGGGGTGGGAGTCCTGACACCCCATCCCAGCTCCTGGTCTTATCTGCCAGTTGGTAGCAGTTGGTCAGTAGTTGGTGTCAGTGGCAAGAAAGGTGAGCATGTTCATAGAGATTGTCCCCCTCAGTGAGGACACAGAACTTGAACTAGAAGCAGGCCAGGTGGTCTGTGGAGCACTGCTATTTCCAGTTTCTTGGATTCAAGTTCCTGTGATCTGAGGACTTGGGACCTGAGATATATATAATGTGTGGGTTATTAGAAAAGCGTTTCTCAGTTTCATAAATGGCAGAACATATCCTTATAGTTTGCAGATGGATTTTAGCTGATCCATTTATTTGAGAGATGAAGAAATTGAAGCCCAGAGTTGTGCTTCATATTACATGGCCAATTTGGGCAAGACATTGGACAACTGAGTTCTAACCTTGGCTTGGCCATTCTTAATGATCCTAACTGTAGACTGATGCCTTTGTGAGACAATTATCACAGTCTTCCTTGTCTTTTGGTAATTTCCGTGCCTGAACTGGAAGCAAGAGTAGGAACAGACCTTTGTACACAGCTGACGCTCAATAAATATTTGTTGGATTAATAAAAATAGATGAAAAATCAAATATTGTGCGGGCAGCATGGCTATTTCTTAACGTGTTTGTAAAGCATTTGAAATGAAAATGGCCATCCTTCTATTACCAGTTAGAAAAACTGAAATTGGCAGAGAACTGATTTCTTCTAGCTGCCCATTATTAGGTGGAACTGGCAACTCAAATTTTAAAACATTTTTTAACCTAACAAATACCAAAAAAAATGAGCATGTCAATATACAAGGTAGAGCAGAAAAATTGAATTATACAGCAAATGGTGAATTTTTAAAAGTATATATAAATTTAAGTATATAATAAATTCGATTTTAAAATTCAATTTTAAAAACTATCAAGGTTGTTTCTGTCTAGCATTCTATTATTTGTTGTTATTTTTCTTTTAAAATTTATGGTTCTTCTTTTCAAATTTCATTCTCATTATTTTAAAAATGTTTCAATGACTCTCTTTTCTCTTTCTTTTCCTTTTATTTTGAGGGGAAGAGAACAACCCTTTAACTACATCTCTCTGACCTTCCCAATTGGAAAAAAAAAAGAAAAACATAACCCTTGTAAAATTTTACATAGTTAAGCAAAACAAAACCACAAATTTGCTTGTATCTGAAAATGTAAGTCCCATTTTGCACTGATTACAAACTGATTCTGCTCTGGTGGGTTCTTAGGCTAGACCCCTGACGGAGGCTTGAGAGAATACTTACAGGAACCCAGAGAAGGGGGCATCCCAAGCTGGGCGACCGTTTGGCAGGCAGGTAAAATACATGGGAGAGAAAATGTGCACACTTGCCTCAACTCTCTGTCTGGGCTTTGCCCAAAATGTCCCCTAGTTAATTCTAGTTCTAAAGAACGAGGAATTGAAGGCAGAAAAGGAAAGGAAATATATGTCTGGACATATGTATGTGTGGCAATAGGAATTTGTTATTACTGATCGTAAGCATGTAGAGAACGCTTTAAAGTCGGCAGAGTGCTTTACACGTATTTTTTTCCTAAGCTTCAGAACAATGTCCATGAGGTGTTGACTATGTGGAAAATTTTGATCCGCATTCCACAGACGAAGAAACTGAGTCTCGGTGAGATTCAGTGACTTGTCTATGGGCATATATCTAGTGAGCAGTCAGAAGAGGACTTTGAACCCAGGTTTTCTTAGCTTTGTTTCTAATAATCTATTCACCATGGCACCTCCCTGCAGAGGATTGCATACGTTTGTGAATACAATGGCAATGAGGAGGCTTGCCTGAGAACACAATTCTGGGAAATGCTGGGCCTCCAAGGATACACATTTCAAAGTACCATTCAAAGAGTTAGTATTTTATAGCCACATTTTCCCCAGTGTTTTCAAAAGTCTCACTTCCAGCCTCTTCCTGGTGTGGAAGTGGCCCAGGGATCTTAAAGGCTAGGTCTGCAAAGCAGAAACTCTTACAGGCCCTACCATCCCAGAAAGGCTTTGGTTACAAGTCTGGTGATAAACTATGCCTAGTATCCAAGCACCAGCCTTCCTAACTGTGGAGAGGCTCATGATCAGAACATTGGCCAACAGGAGATAATGGCCACAGGAACTCTTGAAGGCTATAATCTAAGGTGTGAGTGGGGTTATGATCTTCCTTGGAACCATAATTAAAGTAGAGTCACTGGGGCTTTGTTCCACGTCATTGACATTTATGGCAGTCCCTATAGTCCTTTCAACAGTAGCTTCATGGTGCTCCTCCCCTTGTTATACCCTTCCACTACCCACAAGTTTCTCCCTGACCTACTCCCTACCTTCCTTCCTCTTACCCCACCTGGCTCTGATCTTTGTCAACTGAGAGACTACTCCAACTGATAAAATCACAGATCTTTTGGAGCACTGAAATAAATATTCCCAGAATACAAAATGTGCATGGTTCTCACTGATATCAAAGCATAGCCCCTTTGTATCCACCCCCCTACCCAACTTCTTAAGGCTTGTTGCAAGATATATTCACATTAATAATTTCTGGACATTTGTAGCTATTTTTCATCAGAAACTATGGACACATAATTCTTGGTCAGAATAGAATCACCCCCCCCACACACACACATACACACAAGGAGCCAAGAAATACCTGACAATTTAATCTCTCCATTGATTTCAGACTTCAGACTTTGCCTCTGTCCATCTTTCTGGGAAGCTTTCTGAGATAGATTTTCTTTGAAAGACTTTGTAGGAGAAGTGTGTGTGTCAAATAGAAAGGAGAAGTGTGATTTCAAATAGTGGTAGATTAAGACCCTCTAGTGCCCCCAGATACGAAGAGAGTGATAGCCTTCTCCTCAACCTTGACTTGATTGAACTGACGGAAAGGATTGACCATACAAGTCCTTCCCTTTGCTTCCTAAAAAGTTACTAGAAATGTCTTATGGGAAATGAGTAAATGCTATATTTCTATCTTCCGTTCTTTGCAATCTCCCTCAGTCTTATCTCTTCCAAGTGTTGTGGAACAGTAGTGTTAAACTCACATAGAATCCATAAATGAGGATCCTTGCGGTCCACATATTAACTTAGTTTTTTGAAGTAATGTTATCCATGTTTAATTGGATTTTATTCATTTTCTTAAATATTTCCCAATTACATTTTAATCTGGTTTGGCCACACAACGGAGTGTTCTGGAGAATCTGTGTGCCAGTCATCCTTCTTTCGGTTCTTGTGGTGAGTAGGTAGGTATTTGTGAGTATTTGTGAGCAAGGGGAAGGTATCAGAAAAAGGTACCCGAAGGCTGTGACCCCTGAGCGAGTCTTGTAGGAGGCTAAGAATACAGGTGTTGCTGACATCGAACTTGACACTTTTGTTTCCTTTGTCATTGCTTTGCACCTTTTGCAATTGAAACTTCCTATGTATGTTGTTTCCTCCTATTAAGATGTGATCTTGAGAACATAGACTCTTGTTTTCCTACTTGTATCCTCAGTTTTTATCAGTGCTTTGCATATAGTAAGTGCTTAACAAAGGCTTATGTAGGCATGCCCAGCCCCTTGCTGTATGCTGTGCCTTAAGACCTAGAGCACTTAGCAGTAGGATCACAGGGTCATTGGAGGAGATGATACAGGTCATCTGGTCCAAGCCCATTCTTTTATAGATAGGAAATTGGGGTCCATTGAAGTTAAGCTAAGAGACTTGCCTAAGGGTCTTACAGGTAGTAAGGAGTGGAGCAGGAAATTAAGCTCACATTCTATAACTCCAACAACCAACAGGTTTCTCTCTAAGGATGCCCATAGTAAGGGGAACACAAACATATCTAAATAGGGAAAGACCCAGATAAAAGGACTTCCCAGAGCTCAACTGTTCTGTAACATAGGAGTCTCATCTATTTCTCTTTTTCTCTCTCTCTGAAGAATGCCCTGAGCTGTAAGGGTCTGCCTAGGAAACAGCATCCAGAAACCTGGGTTAGCTCTGCCTTTTACAGGAGGGCCACAGAAAACCTCCAAGGGTTTTTCCAGAAGCTATTTCCTCTCCCCTTTCTTACCCCCATCCCCAACAGATTAATTGGCAACAGCTGCTTCTTTTTGGTTCTGTGGATCAGTTGCCCAGCATTTCTAACTATGGTAGCAGAGTGTGCTGCAGTATACCTGAGGTCTTGGGTTCAGAGAAAACCAAAGGGTTTGGTGAAGATGAATCTTTGATTAAAGGTCAGTAGTAGCTACATCCTTGATAATGCCTTCTGAACCTCTCCCAGTTCTTTCAGGCATTCCTATCACTCACATTGCTAGTGCTTGTGCCAAAGATCAGGGAACCCTGATGAAAAGAACCATGTGAATAAAAGTAAGAGGAGAGGGGCAAATGGGCAGCCCAGAGACTGGGAACAGACAGGTGGGTAAAAAGGAAAGCAAAGAGACAATAGTGACATATGAGGAAGAGGGATTTAAGGAGGAAGTGATTGGAACAAACGGCTGCTACAGGGATTAGTATTGGCTTGGAACACAGAATGATCTGAATGAGTAGGAATGGGGGTTGGGCATAAAGAGGAAGAGGAAGAAGAGCAAATTCTAGCCAAGGGAAGAGGCAGCCAAACTGTCCAAACCTCACAGCTAATTTCTGTGTCCTGTGAATCAGTTATGTGGTCTCACAACACTTCTTACAGTCATCACCAAACAAGCAGAAGACACATGATAACATGATAACACATACATGACCAACACATATTTTGTGACTCATGTCTAACCTTCCTAAAAGATGCACCAAGATTCCTAAATGTTTTTGAGTTGGAGGGAACTGGAAAAAAAAAAGAAGTAGGTATAGGAAGTCTGAGCCAGAAGTAATACGTACTATAGCCAACAAAGAGAAAACTAACAAAAATGCATCTTTTCCTCCAAGATACAGCCTTGGGCTCAGAGGATTTGGGTTCATATCCTTCCTCTGATTCTATCTGTATAACCTTGGGCAAGTAAAAAACTCCCTGGACCACCATTTCCTCCTCTGTAATAGGTGGCTTCCAAGGCCCCTCCATTTCTACTGCCATGACCTTATTATTCCTTTTCCCATGGTTAATGAGTTATCTCTAGCTATAATTGGTTGTGGTTGTTCAGTCATGCCCAACTCTTCATGACCCCTTGTGGGGTTTTCTTGGCAAAGATATTGGAGTGGTTTGCCATTTCCTTTTCCAGATCATTTTACAGATGAGGGAACTGAGACAAATAGGGGTTATGTGACTTCCCCAGGGTCACATACCTAGTGAATGTCTGAGGTGACATTTGAACTCAGGTCTTCCTGACTCTAGACCCAGTGTTCTATCCACTGAGCCACCTAGCTGCCTTACCTATAATAGCTCATCATTATACATGGCCTTATTGTTTACAAATTGTTTTCCTAAGAACCACATTATAAGGTAGATGGTGCAATGTTTACTAAACAGGAAACCAAAGCTCAGAGAAATTAGTTATGAGATACGGTCCTGGTCACATAGCCGATAATGCCTTTCCTCTATTCCACATTGTATCATTTGATACAATTTAGAAAGGAATCTACTCAAACAGTTGTGGACTCATGAATGCCCAATGTAAGAATTCTGTACATAGAGTTCTATGTACATTAACAGCTGACCATGCCAGGAGCTTGGGAATTTCTCTAACCAGGTGGCAAGCAGCTGTGGTAGCTGGCAGGAAGGGATTTTCTTGGGACTTAGAGATAGCTAGCAGGGAGGCTGCAGGAAGAATTCCTCTTTGACTCGGTGGTAAGTGGTCACCTCAGCTGGTGGGTAGAAATCTCTTTCTGTGCCATCCCACCCCACCCCACAACTGCAGTGATCTTTTTGTTGCTAGTTGATTCAGCAGCTGTAAGTGGAAAGAGGGAAGGAGGAAGGACAAGGAGAGAGACAAAGACAGAGAGATAGAGATAGAGACAGAGGAATTAAGAGAGTGAGGGATAGGAAACTTGTTCCTGATATCCTAAATTCCAAAATCCAGTGCATTTTCCTTTTAGAAACAATGTAAAAATGTTGGATAGGTTTTTACGTACCTACAAAAGCTTTTGAAGGCTAGCCTATGGTATTTCACCACTTATAACAGTATTCCTTATGGGGGGGGGGGGGGATAAGTTCAAAGTTTCAATGAATCAACAAAGGAACATATGAGGTATGGACCATTTACAAATTGGGGTCTATCTACAGTTGTGACAAATATTATAAGACAAGATTTTGTTCCCAAATGAAATTTGTGATTTGCAACCTTAAGTTGAAAAAATCCTTTCTCTGACATACACATAAGGTCTCTCTGAAGATCTTTGGAATCATTTGTAAGACTTGGGAGACACTGGCACAGGACTTTCCAATATGGCATGCCTGTGCCCTGTGAGAAAGCACAATTGCAGTAGCTCAAAAGAAAAGTGAGATGTGCAAATTTAGAGACATTTCTACTCCAAATGTTCATATAGACAGTTGTTGCTGGACCTGTGGTAGAGCCCCAAAGAGCTTTCATTGGTCTGATCAGCCAGTCAGACACATAGTACCTTGACTTCTACATGGTGATATCATTTTGGTCCAC
Source organism: Pseudochirops cupreus (assembly GCA_028627135.1). Taxonomy (NCBI): domain Eukaryota; kingdom Metazoa; phylum Chordata; class Mammalia; order Diprotodontia; family Pseudocheiridae; genus Pseudochirops; species Pseudochirops cupreus. The sequence continues at coordinate 280,017,734 of CM053583.1, read as the reverse complement.
TCCACTTAAAGTAAGATACAAGATGTCACTTAAAATAAGATGAGAGATGTCAAGTGTTCTCACTTCTCACTTCAATACATCTTAAATAGCATGGAGGAAGGAGTCAGGATTCTTTCTGGTGACTCTTTCTCTTCCCTACCCCCAGAAACTCAAATCCTTTATTTCAAACTAGCTCACTGGTTTTATATCAGTCCAACTGAATATGACCAAGTCCCTCAACTAGTCCAAAAAGACTTCTTGCAAACCTTAGGGAGGTGTCTAGGCCTTGTTCATACCTAGTCAAAATGTGTTCTCACTTAATTAACTTATTAGGCTATAATATCTTGTCACTTCCCATAAGTGGGGTAGAGTAATTTTCTAGGCTGACCTCTGCCCTTATGTGTATGCCACTTCCTATTGATAAGTTCAGACTCTTTGAATGTGAAAAATTAAATTGTTCATGCCCAGGAATCTAACAGGAGCTCTTTGGTCATTATTGCAAGAAAAAGAACAAGACTAGCATCACATCCTGATCCTCTTCCCCTTAGCAGCCTCATAACAAATTTTAGGCACTAAAGACTTTAGTGTTGGTGTCTATTGCCCTCTTTCCCCCTTCCCCCCCTCAGATACTGATATGCCAGGGTAGATAATCTTTCATACTTTTGCCAAGCCCTCATGAGGAGGCAATTATTGTGTTTCTTTTGCATTCAACTCTTGAAGTCAAGATATGAGAGATTATTTGGGGCTCCAGCTCAGACATGATCTGGCTAATGTTACTTTTCACTGTCCCTTTTTTATCTTTCTGTCCTATTTCCTTTCTCCTCCAATTTTCCTTTCTCCTTTTTTTCCTCTTCCTCCTTCATTTCCTCCTCTTCTTCCTTCTCCCTCCTCCCTCCTCGTCCTCTTCAAAAAAGTTCCAGACTCGATAGATCCTTCCTTCTCATCTATCATATCTTGAGTCCAAAGCTGGCAGGATGGCAATTATGTTCTCCCACTGGGACAGACAACGTGGCTTTCAATTTCTACTTCACAGTTGACACAAGGCAAAATTCTTGGGACTTCTTACCTCAAAATACATGAACCATTTATTCAGCCTGTGTTTCTAGGCCTCTTTATCAGCAGCTTTCAAATAGGCTCCCAGTAACTAAATGTGTGAAACTGAGGTACCTAAGGGTTTGAAATAGAATAATTTTCCAGATGTTAGTATTCCCCTGAATCATCAAAATAGTGGATCTATCTGATCCTTGTTTCTGACACATCATTAGTCCTTAACATTTTGCAGATATTGTTGCAGATTCCCTGGAAAGAGTCTATATTTTAACTTGAAGTTACTGATGTATGTACATGTCTGACTGCACATGTATATATGCCTTTCACCTTTCATTCTGAGAGGAACCACTTGAAACCTGAAGCCAGGAAACTTTATAGTATTAACATTCTGTTTAAACAAATATGCCACACATACATGCAGCCACAAGCAAAACTTGTTCTCATCATTTGCAGCTTCTCCAACTCTATTGCTTCTGTAGCAGTGATAGAATTCCCTTATTGATTTGCTTTCTTAGAAAAAAAAAAACTAGATGCTGTGGGAGTAGACTTAGTTCACCTAAGAATACAATCATGATCTCCCATTTGAAAAATGGGGAAACTGTCTTCTACTGCATGGGTTTCTGCTCATTTTTAGGCTAAATTTAAGCACTAAAGTAGCAAGTTAACTATTTGTTCTTTGATTCAGGACGTTATCAACTCAATTGTAGCCCAAAGAATTATTCTGAGGTAGGGCTGCCTTAATAGCAATGTAAGGTTCATAGAAAGAGGACGTAATAGTTTCCTACTTGTCCTCTGTGCTTATCAGATCACATCTGGAATGATCTCTAGTGCATCCCCACTTTATGGACTAGGAAAGAGAGGATGAAAGAGTAGAATGACTTGCCCACAGTCACAGAGCTAATAAGAGCTGGAACTGTATCTCAGATTCTCTTTTTCCAAGACTAAGACTCTTTTCATTGTGATTGTCCTGGAAAAGAAAAAGAAAAGGACCAGAGTGCAGGCAGGTAAGGGCCCATGCATGGGGGAAGTGATAACTGGGGTGCAAAGTCTGAAAAAGTTCACAGTCTTTCCTGAGGAAGTAAATCATAGTCATTGCGGGGGAAAGATCAGGATGCGATTCTGAAGAATAACAACTGTCAAAATGACAGTTTTGCTAGCAATGTTTCCCTTCTAGTATTGTCTGTTTGTGCCAATAGGGCACAAGGACCATGTGGCTTCCTTTTCCTGCTTTGGGCAGTGTGGCTGTAATCTAAAAGCAGCATCTGACAGCCCTTACACCTGCCCAAAATATGTGTGCCCTTTATCCTATGAATCCTCTTCACACTACGCGTAGATAAACATCTTACACCGTATATCAAAATAAAGTAAAAATGGGTACATAATTTAGATTTAAAGGCTGATACTATAAGCAAACTGGGAGAGCAAGTAATATTTTACCTGTCAGATCTATGGAGAATAGAAGAATTTATGACCAAACAAAAGATAGAGAACATTATGAATGCAAGATGGATGATTTTTATTACATTAGATTAAAAAGGTTTTGCATGAACAAAGCCAATGCAACCAAGATTAGGAGGGAAGCAGAAAACTGGGAAAGAATTTTTGTAGTCAGTGTCTCTGATAAAGGTCTCTTTTCTAAAATATAGAGAGAACTGAATCAAATTTACAAGAATACAAGTTATTCCCCAATTGATAAATGGTCAAAGGACATAAATAGGAAGTTTTCAGAGAAAAAAATTAAAGCTATCTATAGTCATATGAAAAAATGTTCTAAATCACTATTGATTAGAGAAATGCAAATCAAAGCAACTCTGAGGTACCACATCATACCTATCAGGTTGGCTGACATGACAAAACAGGAAAATGGTAAATGTTGGCAAAGATGTGGGAAAATTAGAACACTAATGCATTGTTAGTGGAGTTCTGAACTGATTCAACCATTCTGGAGAGCAATTTGGAACTATGCACAAAGTGCTATAAAACTGTGCAGACCCTTTCACCCAGCAATGCCACTTCTAGGTTTGTACCCCCAAAAGATCATACAAATGGAAAAAGGACCCACACGTACAAAAATATTTATAGCAGTTCTTTTAGTGGTAGCAAAGAATTGAAAACTGAGAGGATACCCACCAGCTAGGGGAATGGCTGCACAAATTGTGGTATATAAATGTAATGGAATACTGTTGTGCTATAAGAAATGATGAGCAGGCAGATTTCAGAAAAACCAGAAAAGACTTATATGAACTGATGCAGAGTGAAGTGAACAGAACCAGGAGAACACTGTATACAGTAACAGCCACATTATGCAAAGACTACCTTTAATAGACTTATCTCTTCTTAGCAATGCAAGGATCTAAGACAACTTCAAAAGACTCATGATAGAAAACGCTGTCTACTACCAGAAAAAGAACTATTGAGTCTGAATATAGATAGAAAATCTCTCTCGCTCTTTCTCTCTCTCATTTCTTCTTTCTCATGGTTTCTCCCATTGGTTGTAGCTCTTCTTTACATGACTAATGTGAAAATAGTTTTAATATGAATGTATGTGTTGAATCCGTATCAATTAACATGCCATCTTGGGTTGGGGAGAGGGAAGAGAAGGGGAGAAAATTTGGAACTCCAAACCTTATGGAAGTAAATATTGAAAACTAAAAATAAAAAAATTAATTAAAAAAAGACTATTCACAACCTGGTCCAACCTACTTGCTTACTTCAGTGAAGTAAAAGTCAGTGAGGGAAAGAACATAGGGCCAGGAACCAAAAGACCTAATTTCAAATCCAGCTGGATCACTTACTTGCTGAGCTTCACTTTCCTCCTAAACTAGATGATTCCTAAGGTACCTTCCAGTTCCCACATTCTGAAAGTGCTAATGTTTTGTTAAAATGGATATCTACTTAAATAGACCCTTTGGATGGAAGTTATAAAAGTTATTTGTATGAGCATTTTAGAGAATATGGCTTTTTGTGGTGCTCTCTCTGTCTGATCTGCCTTCTATACTCCCTAGCTTTTATTAAACTTTAGAAGCACTTGTGCCCTCATGGCTTTAGGGGCCTGTTTAGACACATATGGAAATGTCTGTATGCAGTGATGACCATAGGCATTCTTTTCTCTGAGACTCCTGATTGTCCTTGTCAATCATCTATAGCAGGTGTTAGAAATATACTGCACATGTTCCAGAGGTGGCAGGTGGGTCAGTCTTTGTTGGCTTCTGGGGCAGTTGCTACAACCACATCCCTGCTGTTTGAGAGAGTGGTCACCATGGTGAGGTCACCAGGAAAGTCCTGGAACTCCTTTTGTCAATTTTGATCTTAGATAAAATATAACAGCAATAGATTCTAATAGCACACTGCCTGACATTTGATAAGAGCTTAATTCTTGCTTAATGCTTGATTAATTAAATAGTAATCTGTTTTTGTTTTTTTGCAATTTACAATTTTGCAAAGCAATTGCTTTGCAATCTGCAAAGCACTATATTAAACCTGTCTATTTTGTAGAATAAATGTTTTCACATGCCTTAGTTGGGAAAACATTAGACTAAAAATCTAAACATCTGTGGTTCAATCCTGAATATTGGTCATTTTAAGGGCAGCCTGGTACAGTGGAATGAGTGGTGGTTCTAGTATGAGAGGACCTGGTTTAGAGCCCACCTCTCTCTCCTAACTTGTGTGACCTTGGACAAGCCACTGACTTTCAGTATCTTCATCTATAAAATACAGTTATCTCTTCCACATCATGCCTTTCCCCATTGTGATTTCAATATATCTGGGTCAACATAAGAAATTAAATGGGAATTTTGGGGGAATTATGCAGAAACCAAAGAAGACACACAAAGACCAGCAGAAAAAGTTTAGAAACTCAGAAATGCATAAAATATATGCATAGTATTGTACAACATCAACTCAAATTTTACAATAAGGTACTGTAAACACCCCATAAAAGAAAAAGAAAAAATTCAGACGTCTTCTCTGGTACGAAGGGAGGGCCAAAACATTTTATGTGGATTTTCCAGATTGTGGGGGTTCTGTGCCCCTAACCTCACCCCTCTCTGTGATGTGAAAGGGTTAACTGTGAAGGGTTTTGAATAGATGGCCTTTGAGATTCCTTCTGCCTCTAGATCCGTTGATGAGGCATTAACACAACAAAGCAGGGAGCAAGAGTATTATCTCATTATGACCTCTATGATCTGCAGTTTCCTTATCTGTAAAATGAAGATATTAATAGCAGCGATCTCATAGGGTTGGTGTTAAGATCAAGTAAGATAACATACGAACTCCTTAAAACCCAGAGTGCTATGTGAATGTTAGCTGCTAATGTTCTAGACGTCGTCCCCCTCGTTGCAGCCCAAGAACAGATTAGCTTTTTTTGGCTGCCACGTCAAACTGTTGACTCATAATAAACAGCTGACATCTACATAGTGTTTTAAAGCTTGCCAAGCACTTCGTTTTAGTGTCCTGCTTTAACCTTATAGAAGTATTGTAAAGTAGATAGACTTGGTATTAATGTCCCACCCTACAAATGAGGAAACCAAGATTCAGAAAGTCATGAAAACCTACTGTACTAAGATCTCTGCTGTGTTGCAAAAAAAAAAAAAGTATTGTAAAAATACCATTGCTCTAGTGTTCTTTATTTTCCTTGGATTACTGAGCAGAAGAGAGACAATGTCTTTAATTTCCAGAGAGGTTGAATTTTCCCTGAGCATATACCCACATCATTATTGTTCCCTTTGGTAAATAACTCAGATGTGCAAATGGAAAAAAAAAACCTTTATGAATAATTCCTTCATCTTCTGCTTTAAATAAATATGATAGGACCACTTTACAAATGATTGCTATAAATATGAATTGAAATTTTTTTTAGGTCAAGAGTTTTTCTGATTAGCATTGAGAATTCTGCTAACTTGAATCTTTCTTTAAGAAAAAGTATTTGCACAATAATAAAAGTATCTTTGACAGATTTAGCTAAATGTAAAGTACATGTTATTTTTCTCCCACAGAAATTAAGTGAGTGGCCCAGAGTCACACATTTTGTAAACTCTGTTCAAACCCAGGTAATTCTGACTCTAAGTCTAGTGTTCTATATACCATGTCCTGAACCCATGGACCACTAAAAACCCCATCTATTTTTTCACAAGAATTGTTGACTGGCCATGACTCCCCAGCTTATACTTCTGCTGTTGAATTTTTGAACCCAAATGTAATACTTTACATTTAACCCTGGGAAATTTCATCTTATTATATTCAGTCCCTCATTTTAACCATTAAAATCTTTCTTGATCTTAATTATTTCATTCATTGTGGTAACTTTGCCTTTCAGCTTCATAGTCCTTGCAGACTTGACAAGCACGCGTGCCTTTATCCAAGTCATTTGTAAATATGTTGTGCTGTAGTTTTTACTGAAGTGCAGGTCTGACCATGTTACCTCCCTACTCAATAAACTGCAGGGGCTCCCTGTCAATTCCAGGATCAAATACCAAATCCTCTGCTTGGCATTCAAAGCCTTTCATAACTGGTTCCCCCACCCCAGTCTTTTCATACCATATTCCTTACTCTATACTCTTTGATTCAGGGACACTGGTTTCCTTGCTCTTACTTTCTCAAGACCTTTCATCTTTTGACTCCAGGCATTTTCTCTAGCTGTCTCCCAAGCCTGGAACACTCTCCCTCTTCACTCTGCCAGATTTCCCTGGTTTCCTTCCATCACACCTTCTGCAGGAAGCCTTTCCCATGTCCTCTTAATTCGAGTGCCTGCCCTCTTTTAATTATTCCCTATCTATCCTGTACATGGTTTATCGATGTTTGCATGTTTGTTGTGTCCCCCATTAGACTATGAGCTCCTTGAACTGTCTTTTGCCTTTTTCTGTATCCTCAGCATTTAGCACAGTACCTGACACAGAGTAAATGCCATATTACTAGTTAGCTACTATTATTGTTATTATTATTAACAATAATAATAAATGCTTATTGACTAACTGACAAGAATAGATCCCCTTCCTACCCATTATATAATCTGTCCATATCTCTCCTCTCTAAGCACTAACACACACACACACACACACACACACACACACACACACACTCACACTCACACTCACTTTGTACTGGTTGTTTCCTTTGCCTGGAATGCACCCCTTACTCACCCCTGTCTCATTTATGCCCTTCAAGAGAAAGCTCCAACACTACCTTTTACATGAAGCCTTCCTAATACCTCCAAACATTGGTGCCCTCCCCCTCAAACTACCTTGCATTTAACCGCTTCTGGGTTATTATTTTTAAAAAATTCTATAACTATTTATATATGTGCTTGTTGTCTCCCTCTCTAGAATGTATGCTCCTTGAGATTAAGGAATATTTTCTTAATTTTATTTATGTCTCCAAGGACTAGCACATAAATGCTTGTTGATTGGTTGAATGATAGATTCATTCACTCCCCTCTCCTTGTCTACCCTTGTCCTCTCAATTCTATGGTGACAGTTCAGTCAATGACAGTGAATTTTTTTCAATCAATTATAGATTCATTTGGGCTAAAAAACAAATATTTCTAAGAAGGTGAAGGGACAAAGTATCTAATATTTTTATTTTAGTATAAGTTAGTTTGATTAGATTTGCTTTCATGTTTTAGGGAATATGATTCACCAATGGGAGTGAAGAAACCTAGGGCATACATCTCTACACACCAAGGACAGCGTTACAGGCTCCCAAGTGTTCTGACACACTGGTTAGGCAGCCATGATAAAATTCACAATCAGATAATAACTTAGGCAATGGGAGTATGTGACTTACAACTGACTAGAATCTATTTAGCAAAAAAATACCAAGCTAGATGGTGTTCATAAGTAGAGTTAAGAATTCCTTCCTTCATTTCTAGCCCCGAGATTTTAGGATGATAAAAATAATAGTTTTCAAGCTTGGAAAGCATCTTAGAGATCCATTTTTCCAATTCTTTTTCATTTACAAATAAAGAAATTGAAGTATAGAGAGGTTATGTAACACATGCATATACATATACATGCACATGTGTACATATGTGTATATATGCATTTTATGTGTGCATGTGGTTATGTGTGTATATGTAGTTGTCTACATGTGTCTATCCCTTTTAGAATGTAAGATACTTATTTTTCTATTTATATTACCAGAGTTTAGCACAGTGCTTTGCTAAGGTCTTGATAAGTACTCCTCTTCTCTCCTTCACCCACCCCTCCCCTCTCTTCATCTCTCCTCTTTTCCCCTTGCCTCACCTTTCCGCTCCTTGACTTTGTCCCCCTTTCCCTCCTTCTCTCCCTCTCTAACTTTCTTTCCTTCTCTCTCTTTTCTTTCTTTTTCTTTCATTTCTCTCTTCCTCAATAGTTATTTAAGCACTGCAACCTTCCCCAAACATCTATAACAAAATTTCTTTCTTTTTATTATCTATTCACTCAAGATTGTAGGATCGTAGTCTATATCTGGAAGGTACTTCAGAGGCCATTTAGTCTAACCCCATCTCTTTATGGTTAAGAAAACTGAGACCCAGGGATAAATGATTTATCCAAGGTGACACAGAGAGTAAGCAACAAAAGCAGAATCTGAACCCAGCTCCTCTGATCTGGCTTAGTAAAATTGGTTCCGCATAGAAGGATAGTGCAAAATGATATATCATATAAACACAAAGAATAATTTGCTCGTTAGTAAAGGTCTTGTGATCCAATCTATAGTCCAACTTTCAGTATCTTTATGCTCCTAAACCATGTTCTTTCCACTGAAGGAACCAGGGCAGTGCTATAGTAGAAATCCTGTATTAGGCTTCAGAAAGCTTGAATTTTTTGTCTTAATAGTTGCCCATTGAGTGACTGAAAAAATGGCTTCACTCCTTCCTCATAGCACTAATGTGGGGACAAGGCATGATGTGTTTAAGAGTACATAGTGAACTATAAAAAAACCAAAACAAAACATAAAAATGTGAAGGATTATTATAGCCTCTCTCTCCCCACAAAAAGTCTTGCTCCTTAATCTTGGTTCTAAGTTTTCTAGGTTTTGAGTAAATGACTACACCCTGTGAGCCATAAGCTCTGATGACTGAACATGCTTGAAGAGAGCTTGGTTAGCGGTTTGGGGAGAGATCAGCTATGTTGGCACTTCAGTTCCTTTAATCCCAATCCAGCTCTCAAGGGACAACCACTCTGCAGTGATTTGGCCCACCCAGGTTGGAGATCAGGCTTGAGACGTCTTTCCTTGTGTTGATCCAGGCCTTACCTTGGGCAGTAGTCTGGAGAAGCAAAAACTTAACTAAGGTCACCCAGTTAGACAAAATCCAACCCCAAGAGAAGAAAGAAACAAGATAGAGACTGGAATTGGAGGGGGAACAGAGGCACTGTTGCAGTTGGGATAAGAGTATATATTCCATGGTCGATTAAGGGGAGAAGGGAAGGTAGATGTTCTGAGGCATCGCTGAAGATACCTGGATCCAATATTCAGGGAACATATAACTAAATATGTCTGGTTCTCCAGAATGAGAAATCTAGAGCTCAAGTTCTAGGTAGTCCAGGGGTCAGATTTCCTAAACCATGGGCCAGATGCAGTGATCCTAAGGCACACTTGGTTTAGGGCTAAATATCTTCCTCAGTCATTCAAGGGTACTTATTTTTCACTGAGAAGCTATCTTGGCCATCAGGCTCCAGAGAGGAAGCTGAATGGGGAAGAAAAGGGTAGCTTTGTTATCCATGAAGTAAGGATGTTTGATTAAACGATCTTTAATATCTCTTGTGGGAAACTTTCCATAAACTCATGAATTCTTCTTTCTTGCAGAGACTGGAGACTTGGAAGTACCAAGACACTTCACCCTACAACCAACTAACTCCAAGAGCAGGAATACAGCTTTACATTTAAAGTGGTAGACCGCTATGTGTGTGTGTGTGTATGCATATATATTATGAATTTTTATTAATATCTATTGTTTTCACATCACTTTTATTTCCAAATATATTTTTCCCTATTCCTTTACCCCAAAGCAATTAGGTGGCACAGTAGATAGAGTGCTGAAACTGGAGTTAGAAAGGCCCGAGTTCAAATATGACCTCAGACACTTAATAGCTATGTGATGTAAGCCTGGGTAAGTCCTTTAATGTGCCTGCTTTAGTTTCCTCATCTCTGAAATGAGGAAAATAATAGCACCTCCTTACTTGATTTCTGTGAGGATCAGATCACATAATATTTATAAAGCATTTTGTGAACTTTAAAGCACTGTGTAAGTATACTATCCAGAGAGTCACTCATTGAAACAAAGAATAAAAAGAATAAGAAGGGGGTGGAGGGGAAGAATTCTGTAAAATTAACCAATATATGGTAGAGTTGTGAACTGATCCAACCACTTTGGAGAGGAATTTGGAACTATGCCCAAAGGGCTATAAAAATGTGCATACCCTTTGACCTGCAATACCACTTCTAGGGCTGTATTCCTAAGAGATCATACAAATGGGAAAAGAACCCACATGCACAAAACTATTTATAGCCACTCTCTTTGTGGTGGCAAAGAACTGGAAATTGAGGGGATGCTCAACAATTGGGGAATGGCTGAACAAGTTGTGGTATATGAATGTAAAGGAATACTATTGTGCTATAAGAAATCATGAGCAGACAGACTTCAGAAAAACCTGGAAAGACATATATGAACTGATGCTGAGTGAGGTGAGCAGAACCAGAACATTGTACACAGTTACAGCCACATTTTCTGATAACTTTGATAGATTTGACTCTTCTCAGCAATGCAAGGTTCTAAGACAAAATTCCAAAAGCCTCATGATGCAAAATGCTATCCACGTCCAGAAAAAGAACTAGAGTCCAAATGCAGATCGAAGCATACTATTCGCTCTCTTTCTTTTTTTGTTTTGTATCTTCTTTCTTGTGGTTCATTCTACGGGTTATAATTCTTTTTTGCAACATGGCTAATGTGAAAATATGTTTAATGTGAATGTATATGTAGTGCCTCTGTCAGATTGCGTGCTGCCTTTGGGAGTGGGGAAGAGAGAGGGAGAGAAAATTTGACACTCGAAAAACTTGTGGAACTGAATGTTGTCAGCTAAAAATAGATAAATAAATGTTTTCAAAATTAAAAAAATTAACCAACATATCAACCAATTCTGATAATATGTGCAATATTCCATATCCACAATCCTCTACTTCCACAAAGAGTGGAAGGAGGTGTATTTTTTAGTCTTTTATTTGGAGACCCGAGTGACCCCCATAATTAAACCGTGTTCAGTTTCTTTTTTTGATCCTTTGGATTTACACAGTTCTGTATATTATTATTCTTTGCTTTGACCTCAGTATATCTTCCCATGTTTCTCTTAATTCTTCATCAGTCTAGTAGTGTTCCATTACATTTATGTTCCATACATTTATGCATGTATGTATGTACGTATGTATGGCACCTTTCTTTCTGTAATTAATCTTCTTGTCCGATACTACATAAGATCCAGTGAAATGTCTGGGTCAAACAGCATGGATGTTTTCTGTCATTTTCATCATAATTCTAAAGTGCTTTCTAGTTTGGACCATTGCTATGGACCAATTTATAGCTTTACCATAAGGGTGTGTGAGTGTACCTGTCTTTCCACAATGCCTCTGACATTTACTGTTTTTGTCTGTTGTCACTTTTGCAAATTCACTGGTTATAAGATAAAACCTTCAGAGTTTTAAAAAATAATTAATTAATTTTTAGTTTTTAAGATTCACTTCCATAAGATTTTGAGTTTTGAAATCTCTCCCTCTTTCCCAAGATGGCATGCAATCTGATCTAGGTTCTACTTACACATTCATATTAACCATATTTTCAAAATCAATCATCATGCAAAGAAGAGGCAGAACTAATGGTGGGAACCACAAGAAAGAAGAAACAAATGAAACAACAAAAGGAGAGTGAATAATGTGCTTCAGACTCCAAAGTTCTTTCTCTGGATATTGATTACACTTTCCATCATGAGTCTTTTGGGATTATCTTAGATCCTTGCATTGCTGAAAAGGGCTAAGTTTGTCAAAGTCAGTCATTACACAATGTGGCTATTACTACATACAATGTTCTCCTGATTCTGCTCGTTCCAATAGCATCAGTTCGTAACAGTCTTTCCAGGTTTTTCTGAAGTGCATCTGCTCATCATTTCTTATGGCACAATAGTATTCCATTACGTTCATATACCACAACTTGTTCAGCCATTCCCCAACTGATGGGCATTCCCCCAATTTCCAGTTTTTTGCCATCACAAAAAGACCTGCTATCAATATTTTTGTACACATGGGTCCTTTTCCCCTTTTTATGATCTCTTTGGGTTATAGACCTAGAAGTGGTATTGTTACCTGAAAAGGCATGCACAATTTTATAGCCCTTTGGGCACAGTTCCAAATTGCTTTCTAGAATGGTTGGATCAATTCACAACTCCACAAACAATGCATTACTATTCCAATTTTCCCACATCTCCAACATTTAGCATTTTCCTGTTTTGTCATGTTAGTCAATCTAATAGGTGTGATGTGGTATCTCAGAGTTGTTTTGATTTGCATTTCTCTCATCAAGTGATTTAGAGCATTTTTTCATATGACAATAGATTTAACTTCTTCATCTGAAAACTTCCTGTTCATTTCTTTTGACCATTTATCAATTGGGGAATGACCTGTATTCTTATAAATTTGACTCAGTTCTCTATATTTTATTTTATTTTTTTCCAGCCAAAGAAAAGCAAAGTTTATTGAAAGTTCACCATGTGGGGTGGATTCTTAAGGAGCCCAAGTATCTGTAAGGCTTGCATTGGGCAAGCAGGCCAGAATCATCTGACACAGAGTAAGTCTGTGTCAGAGCAAGTCTGTGCTAGATCATTCTATGGTGCTCTCACACCACATGGAGGGAAGATGAGATCCTATATACAGAAAGGTTGTGGGAGGAATCTAGGGGTGGGCTAGAGGAGGAGTCTGGGGAGGGTCTTCAGGAGGAGTCAGATGAGGTCAGACTCCAGTAATGAGTGAGTAATGGTGAGAAGTTGCTGGAGGCTACCTGGAGACCATAGACAATGGTGGGCCAGGCCAGTTCAAGGGTGGGAACAGGAGCATCAAGGGTGGGAAACTGTTGGAACAAAGGAGGGCTAAAGACTTGGTCAGATCCACAATTTAAGGCCCATGACTTCAGGCAAATGCCTTCCCTGGGAAGATTCAAAGACAGATCTGAGGTGGGTCCCAGAGACTGCACCTCATCATTCCCCCCTCAAACAAATGAGAACCAAATTCCTTTTTGGTCTCAGCTTCTGAAAGTGCTTCCTGATGGCAAGGGGCGTAGAGCTGTCTCTGCCTCTCTGGGTCCCATTCAAGGGGGTCAGACATCACATCCAAGGGGTCAGACTCTTGGAACATGGATGATGCCAGGTCTAGTGGGCTGGAGAACTTGGGGCTTAAACCCTGGAGGAGACAAACCTGGCAAGGGAGTTAAGCAAATGAAGACCTAACAGGCACCAAAAAAGTATAGAGAAAGGACAATTTCCCTGGTAGGAATTAAAGTTGACTATGGCAAGGTCAAAACGCTGTCAGATATCCCTTTCCTTTCCAAATTGCTCCATGGACATTTAGCACATGGAAAGCAATAGCAGCCACAGAATCTAATAGTTTTCAAAAACAGACAACTCCCAAAGCCTGTTCTCTCCTTCCATCATCATAGAGAGTAAAGGGGTTTTCAAAAACAAATGCTGGAATGGCAGAAGTAGCTCACCCAGGAATTTTCTGATCCCAAACAATTGATTCAACTATCTCCCACACTCCTGAGGGAGCATGGGAAGATCTGGGAGACTTAACTAGATAAAATTGGCTTCCCAATTTCACCAAAAGGTCCCTTCCCAACAAGGGGACAGGATAAGGAGAGTGTAAGGAAGGAGTGTTCCAATAACACCTCTTCAAGTAGGTAGGGGACTGGGTATGTCTGGAGACAATCCCTTAGTTTCCCCCTCCATGCCCCTGACCTGATTGGTCAAGGGGAGGGTAGAACAAATTGGTTAGAACAGAGAACTTAGCCATAATAAAGTGAGTAACCTTACCTTCAGCCACAATGCTTGCCCAGAGTTCAGTGAGAGATGGAGAAAGTGGGAGTACTACCAAGCCCTATGCTTCCCCTTCACTCCAAGTCTTGAGAAGACTGGAGAACAGGGTACTGGAAGGTGGCTTTACCACTTTTCCAACCTTGGGGACAATCTTTCCTCCAATGTCCCTCCTGGTCAGATGGGCACGGTTCTAGAGGCATCAGTTCCTGGGGCACTCCTTGGACCAGTGACCCTCCTTGTGGCATCAAAAGCAGGTTTTCCCACTGCCCAAGTGACTGGACTTCCTCCAAGGGGGTACTTGGGGGAGGGGGGTGGGTTCCTGGCCATGGCAGCAGCCAAGAATCCAGCATGTTCTCTGTCTCTAGTTCCTTCCCTTCATTCTTTCTCCTTTGCTTCAATTAAGTCCCTGTTATTAAAGACTCCAAAGGCTGTCTCTAATATATTCCATATGTGATGGAATACTATTGTGCTACAAGAAATGATAAGCAGTATATTTTCAGAAAAAAACCTGGAGGGGCAGTTAGGTGATATAAGGGATAAATCACTGGCCCTGCTATCAGGAGGACCTGAGTTCAAACCTAAGACCCTTACTTACTATGTGACCTGGGGCAAGTCACTTAACCCCAATTGCCTCTCAAAAAGGAGATGAAGAAAAAAAAGTTTTAGGGAATATTATTCACTAATGGGAGGAAGGAAATTTCATTTTGTGCTCATGGATACTACAGGATTGGTGGTGGTGGTGGTAGAAATGTTTAGGTAACCAGAGAAAAACAGAAGGATGCATCTTTACAGGAAAGGGGCCTAGAAAAATAGTGAGAGATGCCCAAAGGGCTATAAATAATTGCATACCCTTTGACCCAGCAATACCACTGTTGGGATTATATCCCAAAGAGATTACAGAAGTGGGAAAAGGTCCCATATGTGCAAAAATATTTATTGCAGCTCTCTTTGTGGTTGCAAAAA
>CM053583.1:279987173-280002196 GCA_028627135.1 Pseudochirops cupreus | reverse complement strand
CTCCTTAGTTTCTAGTTCTTGGTTATTCAGTTGTTTCAGGTGTGTCTTACTCTTCATGATCCAGTTTGGGGTTTTCTTGGCAAAGATCCTGGAATGGTTTGTCATTTCCTTCTCCAGTTTGTTTTACAGCTGAGGAAACCAAGGCAAACAGAATTAAGTCACTTGCCCAGGGTCACACAGCTAGTAAGTATCTGAAGTCAGATTTGAACTCAGGAAATTTTCCTGATTCCAAGCCAGGCACTTTATCTACTCTGTCACCTAGCTTTGCTCTTTGCAAAAAGAGCAGCTATAAATATTTTTGCATATGAGGGTCTCTCTCCACTTTCTTTCATCTCTCTGGGACATAGGATTAGTAGTGGTATTGCTGGATCAAAGGGAACTCACAGTTTAGTAGCTTTTGGGGCATAGCTCCAAATTGCATTTCAGCATGGCTGGACCAATATTGCAGCTCCATCAACAGTGCATTAATGCATCCATTTTCCCACAGCAGGACAGTTGATTCCTCACTGGAAAGTGACAGTGATTTCCAGTCCATCTTGATTCCCTCATGTCTGTGTTTAGAAAGTCCCACATGCTTTGGGATTTGGATAGGGACTCACGTTTTCTGAAATAGGAGGCTTCATATTAATTTTCTTCAGGAATACTCCTTGACCAGTTCTTCTCTGTTATGCTAGCAAGTCACACAGCTCTTAAATGGAAGAATAGGAAATCAAACCCAAGGCTGCTTGGTCTTCTTTTTTGCTTTTTGGAAGAGAGAAGGCAGGGCAAATGTGCCCAAGGTCACACAACCAGTAAGTGTTAAGTGTCTAAGACCTGATTTGAACTCAGGTCCTCCTGACTCCAGGGCCAGTGCTCTATTCACTGCACCACCTAGTTGTCCCAAACCCAAGGCTTCTGATTCCTATACCAGTGTTCTCCACACTCTTTCCATTGCATCACAACTGTTTGTCAGATTCCTGAAATTTCACATTACCCATGCAACATCTGGAATCTGTAGTAATTATTCTTATTACTATCATCTTTGATATGCCATATTACAGGGCTGAAAGTTACCTGTCTCCCATAAACAAGGATCAGTTAGTCCCCATTTTTAAAAATATTCTCCCAAACATATCTCTTCAGTACCTAACTTGGTGCCAATTAACCTTGGCAGCCTGGCATTTCCTGTTTTGGATTGTATTTCTGGACTTCCAGAAAACCTTTTTATTTCTAAAAATTTGGGGCACCATCCAGTATATTTAAAGTAGTAACCCAGTAGGTTCCATATGTTAATGACTGTTTTTGAAGTACACAGAAGAGATTGTGACCTACTTGGATTCAGAAACTTTAGGAGAAGGAGATGGACTAGTGGAGTTAGCTTGAAGTAAGTTGAAGTCATGTGCCAAAAGGAATGAGGAAATCCCTTTTCCTTGTCAAAGATCTTCATTGGCCACAGCCTACACCAAAGAAAAATTGCGGTAGCTCAAAAGAAACATGCAAAGTGCAAATTTAGAGACACCTCCAAATGTTCACATGGATTATTTGGGTCCAACCTGTGGTAGAGCATTCTGAGTTCATATTGATCTGATCAGCCCATTGGATACACTGTACCTTGACTCCAACATAGTGATATCCTTTTGGTTCTCTTTGAGAACGAAGGACAACAATCAAACAGCCAACAACCAAAGAGAATTCCTAATCAATTACGAGTTAGAGTAGATGATCTCATTGATTTCTTCTGTCAAAGAAATACAGATATTCCATGGGGGCATGGTCTTTTCCCTTTCCCTCTCCCTTTCCTTCTTCTATTTGAATGATTAGGGAGAAGAGATGACATCTGTCTGCAAGTATACACGGTTATGGGTATGCCTGGTGGAGACTTCAATATAATTATTTTATTTTTAACTTATCAAATAAAACAAGGATTTCCCAACATAGTACAATTAAAAAAAATTGGTGGATAGTTTTAAAACAGAAGAATGTCAGAGAAAATAGAATGGTTCTGCCAGGTAGAGGAAGAAGACTGGAGATTTTACTCTCATCTTGCAAGTGGGAGACAGCAACAAATGATTGGAGAAACATAGTAACTTGTCCTTGCTTTACAGAAGGAGCATGTTAATTCCAGAGCTGGGGAGATCAATGAAGAATTGCGGAGGATGAAAGTGAGAAGCTACCTGCCTTTCTCTGACATTTTAATAAAACTTTTCCTTGTAGGTAAAGGCAGCTAGATGGTATAATAGAGTGCTGGATTTGAAGTCAGTGAGATCTCAGTTTAAATCTTTGTGTCCCTGAGCAAATCTCTCAAGCTTCCTCATCTGGAAAAAAAATGAACAGCTATCTCACAAGGTTGTTGTGAGGATCCAATGAGATAGTACATGTAAAGGGCTTTGCCAACCTTGAAGTATGATATGAATGCCAGAGATGACACAGTGGATAAAGAATGCTGGCTTGGAGTCAGGAAGACGAGTTTGAATCCTACTTAGATGATTATTAACAACTTATTAACATGGATGTTTATTGACCCTGGTCAAGTCACTTAACCTCTCAGCCTCAGTTTCTTCATCTGTAAATTTATTCCATGTAGCTTGTTTGTACATAATTATTTGCATGTTGTATCCCTCATTAGATTGTGAACTCTTCACGGGCTGGGACTACCTTTTATCATTCTTTGTAACCCCAGTACTTAGCACAGTGTCTGGCACATAGTAGGCTCTTTTATCAACATTTATTAAGTTTATTGGCTGACTAGTCTATAGCACCAATAAAGTTTATTGACTGACTAGTCAACAGCACCAATTTCACAGAGTTGTGAGAATCTAATGAGGTAACGTGTGTAAAACACTTTTTTTAAACCTTAAAGCACTATGTAAATGATAGGTATTAATATTACTACTCTTACAATAATTATTAATATATAGGGTTTGGACAAGATGATCTCTGAAGTTTCTTCCAGCTCTAAACTGATGAAACTATGAAAACTGAAATGTTTGTGCATGGATCTATCTGCCCAGTACTCCAAGATGTATTATGCATACATTTCCCCAGTTTTCCTGGGTAGCTGCTATAACCAAAGAGAAGAGAGAAAGTCCTTAGGGCCTTTAGGGCAGGGGAATCTCTGACACAAGAGCTATAAAAATCTGTGTAATTTTAAACTTTAATAACAAGCTCTAAGGTATTACAGGACCAATATATAAATAGCATCTAAAAGCGAATGCATTTGAAAATGGTAATGAATACGATAATGCCATATTGACTGGCAGATTTCAGCTGCTAAAAAGCTGACTGAAACTTTAATATTGCAAACGCAAAAGCTGTACCTAGGAAGGAAAAGCAAAGTTGAAGTCAGAATTGTTGACTTGAGCAAGAATTTTAAATCATTAACTGATATTAATCTACATTTATACATATTTATGTAACATTTATCTCCATAGTATCTAGTTACTTCAATAAGCATGCCTTTCCACCATTCCAATTTAAGAAGCAGGTTAAGTAACCAGCCTCAGGTCATAAAACAAGTTAGTAGGAGGTTGAAATTCCACAAATGAGCTTTTAGCCTGTTGCATATTCACCCCTGGGTTGCAATGATATCCATTTATTCAGGGTACAGCTTATCAAGATGGCTTCAGGCTTTGGTAGATTAGAAATAATCCTTAAATGTATCAATAATGAACTGAAAAATAAGAAAAGTAGACTGAATAGCATCTATTATTCAGGGACAAATGATACAGGCTTGGACAGGTTTTTTTTCATTGCCACTTTCTCATCCTGTCATTAAACTCTGTTCCTTTAGCAGAGAAGAGAAGTGTAGGAAATTCAAAGGTCAGCTTTCCAACTTTTTATAAACACTGGCAGACGTTTGGTAGGAGATAGAGATAAAATTATTGGCTAAAATAAAGCTTACAGATTACAGTTACTATTACATAATTATATTTATAAAATCCCAAATGGGTCAAAGTTTATATTTCCAAATGAAAGATATATTTCAAATTAATCACCTTGGGAGAATATACATCTTTTCCCAAAAGGTTGCTGCCATTAAGTAATTTTTGGAAAAGCTATCTCATTATTTTATGATCACACCTCATTTTAAAAAAGCAAATATTGTATTTGAGACTTTACACAATGACTTGGCTCTGAAGGACATTTAGTTGTATTCAAAAGTAATGATAACAGTGGCATTTAAATATCTCTTCAAGGTTTTCAAAGTGCTTTACTTATATTACCCCCACTTGATCATGACAGTTCTGAGAGGTAGGTGCTAATATGTAGGGGCTGGACTAGATGTCATTTTTTTCATCATTTAGATGACTATTCCACATTTGTCCGATGAGGAAACAGGCTGGAAAACGTTGTTCCTTGTACACATTGCTAATAGCTAGCAGGAAACTTTAATATCCTTTTCTTAGTTTTGGAGAACTCTAACAGAAAGATAAACAAAAGGGAAAATAAAAGAATTGAACAGATTAGTACAATTGCTTTCATGACCTTTTGATGAGGTGCAGACTCTGGGAGCCCCCTTGAGCTCTCCTTGAATCTTTGAGGTACAGGCTCTGGGAAACCCCTTGAAGTCTGATTAAATCTTCCCACTTGATGAGGCATTTGCAGAGGCCATAAGTTTTCATTATTATTTTTTCTTTTGCTTTTTTTTGGAAGGCAACTAGAGTTAAGCGACTTGCCCAAAGTCACACAGCTAGTAAGTGTGTCAAGTGTCTGAGGCCAAATTTGAACTCAGGTCCTCCTGACTCCAGGGCTGGTGCTCAATTCACTGCACCACCTAGCCACCCTGAGGCCACAAGTTTTCATTGTGGCTGGGCCCAAACTTCTGTTACTATCCTGGCTCTCCATTGTCCATCGGCTTCCCACCCTTGAGCCTATCAAAATATCAATCCACCTTTGCATTGACCTCATTAACTCCTCCTGAAGACCCTCCCCAAACTCATTACTGGAGTCTGACCTCATTGACTCCTCCTGAAGACCCTCCCCAAGCTCCTCCTCTAGACTACCCCTAGATTCCTCCCACAACCTTTCTGTACATAAGACCCCATCTTCCCTCCCTGTGTTGTGAGAGCACCATAGAATGACCTAGCAGAGACTTCTTCTGTGCTAGACTTACTCTGGCCTGCTTGCCCAATGCAAGCATCATAGATACCCAGGTTCCCTAAGAGTCTACCCAATATGGTGAACCTTTAATGAACTTTCAGTAAGCTTTCCTTTTCTTTGGCTGAGAAGACTTGAGTCGAATTCTTTCAGAAGGACCCGGCGTGTTGGTATTTTGGGGTGTCCAGCAACCCTAACCCTCTTTATGAGTAGTAACCTCTTCACTTTGATATGTTATTTTGACTATCCTCTAAGCTTTAGAGTCTAAAGTGACAGCTCTTCATCCTTTGAAAGTGGTTCATATTTTATGAATGAAGTGATGGATTTAGACTCATCAAGATCTCAGTTCGAACCCCGAATCAAACATCTACTAGCAACTAGCTGTTGAGATGATCAAAGGAGATGTTATTTGTAAAGGGCTTAGCACGTGCTTAACATGTTGTTGTTGTCGTCGTTCAGTTGGGTCTGACTCTTTATGATCCCATTGGGGTTTGTTTTTTTGTCAGATACCAGGGTGGTTTGCTTTTTCTTTCTCCAGTTCATTTTACAGATGAAGAAACTGAAGCAAACAGGGTTAAGTGACTTGCTCAGGGTCACAAAGCTAGTAAGTGTCTGGAGCCAGATTTGAACTCAGGGAGATGAATCTTCCTGACTCCAGGCGTAGTACTGTAACTACTTTACCACCTAGCTGCTCTGACACATGGTTGGTACTAAATAAATACTTGTCCCTTTCCTTCTTTATGCCATACTTTTCTGCTCTTAACCTGCTTTAAGTGTACAGTAAGAGGAAGGTGACAGTTTTACATTGGTCAGAATCCAAGTGAAACATTGCGTTCCTTTTTTGGTGCCACATTTTAGGAAATACATCAACAAATGTGTCGCTAGGATCAGAAGATGGTAAAGGGTCTAGAAATCTTAGCATTTGAGGATACAGTGTTTTTGTCTACTCTGGAGAAGATTACATCTGGGGGATAAGGGTGGTCCCTGAGAAATGGCTGGATAGCTATCTTTAAGGATTTGAAATGCTGTGATGTGGAACAGAGATTAGTTTTATTCAGCACCAGAGGGCAGAACAAAGAACAAGGTAGGTGCTGGGAGGGGGGAGAAGTTTCTGAGTTGCTGATTTAGGCTTTAGCATCTAGAGCTGTCCAAAAGTAGAATGGAGATAGCATTTTCCTTTTCACTGAGGATTTTCAAGGAGGCAAATTGTTGGGTGGGGGCCATTATAGAGGTGAATAAGGTAAGGTAAGGATTGTTGGCAACAATCCTTGAGAAACCTCAGTGGAAACATGTAACAAATGCCATAAGGAAAGGGAAGATCCAGGTAGTCTATGCCAAAAGGAACTTGGTGCTCTGGGCATCTGTTCTGGGTAAAGGAATGAGAAATGGTACAATGTTTGGGAAGTCAGGCCCTGGAAAAAGAAGTGTCAGAGTGGTGGTCATGCCAAAAGGAGAGAAGTGCTGAGAACATTGAAGATAGTGAGCACTGACATTGAGACCATCCTTAACTTTCTTAACTCTGTCTCTTAGAATCTCAAATTTCCTTCAAAGCTCAACTCAAGAGCTACCTTCCTTCAGCTACTAGGACCATACCCTCACCCACTGAATGACATTGCATTTATTTTACAAACATTTTTTTCTGCAGTTGGTGGTGCCCTGGAGCCAGGAAGACCTGCATTCAAATCCAGCCTCAGACACTTACTAGCAAGTCACTTAACCTTTTTTTTGCCTCAGTTTCCTCATCTGTAAAATGGGGATATTAATATCACCTATCTCCTGGGATTGTTGTGAGGATCAAATGAAATAAAAATTGTAAAGCACTTAGCACAGTGCTTGAAACGTGGTAAGGCTTCTCTAAATGTTAGTTATTATTGGCTATCATGTGCATTTTGTATCTTTCCCTTTTGCCCTCCTTCCCCATTTAAATCTCTTGAAGGCTTTCAGCATGTAAATATGAAAGTAGGAGAGAATACTTTCCAGATTACTAGTGATTAAAATACAGTACAGTAACTTGACCCAGATCAATTCAAAATATACAAGAGAAATTAATAGCAAAGGAAAATGATGGAAAGAAGGAAATAAAGAGACCGCACTTCTGAAAGGGAGAATCAGTTAAGCTGGCCGAATCCTTTTCATGCATGTAATTGTTGAGTAAATTTGTAATTACTGAGTTATTTTCCCTTAGGGTATATTTACAATGACCCTTTTATTTTTACAAAGGATTACAAGGATTCATTGCTTCCAAGTATTGTAGGTGCTAGCATGGTAGTTAGAACAGGGATAGCACTGACTCATGTGTGAGCCTGATGTGGGTGCATTTCATTCAGTTTTTGGCTATTTTAGAGAGAACACCAAGTATGCAGATCCTAAGCATCTGCTGTTCCCTGCCCACTGAGTTCACTGTAGGTTCAGGGGCATTAAATCTCTAACCAATTATGATTCAGTGATGTATTCCAAAGTAGGAGATGGACTGAAAGACTTGGGAGCCTGCGTGGAGTTTAGATAGGAGTTTGGGGGCAGGGAGTGGTGATGGTTAAATGGTATGGAGGTAGGGATGTAAGGCAGCCTGATGTAATATAAGAATGTTGGAACAGCTATCAGGGAACTTGGGTGCAAATTCCTCAATTTCCGCATCTGTAAAATGTGAGGGAGGTAGACTAGATTATAACCAATACTTCTAGTTTGATGTCCTAGGATGATATTGAATTTCAATTTTTTTTTTTTAGCATGACAGCCCTGGGGCAATTGTTTCTCTTCTTCTATGTGTTTAAATATTGTATAACGCTACCTTGAGTCCAGGGAGTTGGGTTTTGTTTTTTTTTGTCTTGATATCCCTAGTCATGGATGAAGTTCCTAGAATATTTTTTTAAGTAGATTTGTTATTTCATTGGCATAGGGAAAAAGAAGAAGAAACTGGTAAAAGAACTGGTAGTCTGTCAGTGCAGACTAGTACCTGTACTACAGTTTACAGTCTTAGAATTACCAGAGGGCACTCAGAAGTTAGGTGACTTGCCCAGAGACACACAGTCAGTTAATCTGTGCCTCTCTCATCTGTGCCTCCAAGAAGTTGTTGCATACACAGTGGTCACACCCCAGTAAATTATCTAGGCAGACAGGCTAAACCAGCTTGAGGGTAGCCTGCAGGTTTTTAATCCATTGGTGAGTTAGAGGGATGCCTACCCTAAGCATTTGAAGATTTCTGCCAGTGAAATGGGCTGATGAGAACAATTTTGAGCTTAGTAAGACATCAAAGATGCCAAGGTCATCCACTACATCCCAGACCATTGCCAGTCATTTGTCCAGCCGCTGGACTTTGGTGCCATTGACATTCACTCAAAGCCAAGGAAGGCCCAAAATACAGCCATTAAGTGGAGCAAGCCTGAGGATCTCCCCCTCCCAGCTTGATTTATTTTTCTTTTTCTAATTAAAGGGGTCATCCCTTGACTCACTTCTCTAAAAAACCTATTCACTGAATGGGCATTTTACCTCACTCTAGGAGAGTACCTGCAAAGGCATTAGCTTAAAAGGGGTCAGGGTTTCCCATTGCTTGCATCCTGGGTCATATTCAATCATCCTGATGAATATCAGGTCACTGGACCCAGATGGCTCTGGAGCAGAAAGTGAAGCTGGTGACCTTGCACAGCCTCCCTCACTCAAATCAGTCAACTGCAAATCATGTCATCATCTCCCTGATGCCATGGTCCTCTTCAAAAACAAAGGCGAACAACCTGGACTTTGATGTTCCTGGAAGAGGAAGTAAGGCTGATGACTTTGTGTAACTCCACCTCACTTAAATCCCATTAACGGGAAAGTCAAGATGTCATGGTTTTCTTCAAAAAAAGAAGGATGGACCGCAATAAACATTTACTAAGCACTTACTGTGTGTCAGGCACTGTCCTAAGTACTAAGGATACTAAGCCAGCATCTTTTGGAAACTGGACTTGAACTCGTCTTGATCCTTGGAGGTTGGCTCTCCATCTTCTCCACCATGATGCCGCTCACCTTACAATGAATTATGAGAATTAGCCTTTATTAAATACTTACTATGGGCCCAGAAGTGTGTTGGGTGCTGTGAATGCAAAGAAAGAGAAGAGAAACAGGTGCTGGTGTCCTTTTGGTTAGGCTGGATTACCAGTTCACCATTCTGATGCCTTAAATGCTTTTCTGTAATTGAATGCCAGAGCAAGAGAGTTTGGGATGGAGGAGGATCAGAAACAGGACTGTTGACTTGATGATTTGCTATTAGAAATGGCGGCACTTGTCCATGAACATGTTGTAAAATGCCCAAGACAATGTCAATGGAGGAGAAACTTGAAGATTCTTGTCTTCATCAGTATCCTGCTTATTGGTTAGTCAATGAACAGTTATCAAATGCATATTATGAACCAGGCACTGTGCTAAACACTGGAGATACTGAAGTGATTTGCCATTTCCTTCTCCAGTGTGTACCCATTTTACAGATGAGGAATTGAGGTAACTAAGGGTTAAATGACTTGCCCAGGGTCATACAACTAGTAAATGTTTGAAGCTAGATTTGAACTCAGGTCTTCCTGACTCCAGGCCCATTCTTCTATCCACTGCACCACATAGCTCCCCCTACTAGAAGATGAGTCCCAATATTTTTCCACAATGATTCATTAATATAACAATGAAACAGAATGTTACATAGATATGTATGTATATAAACATATATGTGTATACTAGTGAGACAGTATATATATGTGTATGTTATATATGTATGTATACATATACACACACATATATACATATGGTTCAGTTTGCAGAAAGGGATATAAAATATTAGATAAAATTATATTATGATAAATATTACATATAATTGGGATTTAAAAAAATATCTGGCCCATTCTCTCTTTCTCTGCATTTTTTTTTTGGTGGGGATTGGGGATGGGAGATATTGGACCTGTGATTTCAGTGAGGAAATTCCCTCTACCAAAGGAGTTTGGTCCTACACTGCAAGTTACAGCCCTAGAGATTTGCCCAAGATCTCAAAACCAGTAGTGTCAGAGAAAGAACTTGAACGCAGGTTTTTTTTCACTCCAAGACCAGCCTTCTTTCCACTAAATCATGTTATCTCTATCCTTTGTCAGTCTCTTTTAATTCATTCATAAGTAGAATTTACAGAGCAATTGTCAGGTCAAAGAGTCAATGTTGAAAGGTTGTGATGTTTGGATTTCGGACTAACTTCTCACTTTTTAAGTATTACATGTTGTGACTGAAATATTTTATTTAGTTTTTGCCATCCCACCTCAGTTTATGCCCTTCCTTCAATGTGAAGAATTGGGAAGGAATAGAATCTTTTGCATCTTTATTTGCTACGCCTACTACCTTGAATCTAAGCTTCTGTTCTGATTAGAAAAGAGTCATGCTTTTTGAGTCTTTGTAATTATCAGCATTGATTTTTATTTTTACCAGTTCTGAGATGTCTAGAAAAATGTTGGAGCAAGTTTTCTTGGAATATTCCCTAATCTTGGTTTTACCACTAACTAACAGTGAAACTGGGACTGACAAGTCACTTCATTTCTCTTTATTATTATTATTACTTCTCTTCTGACAATCAGTTTTCTCATCTATAAAATGCACAGGTTAGCACAGATAATTTCTAAATTCTATTTTGGCTCTGACACTCTGGCTCTAAGAGCAATGGAGGAATGGCAAATCCGGGATAGGGACTTAACCTGAAAGGCACCAGGACATCAAGGGAGGCAGGGCTCAAAGCAGGAGACATTAAAGACTGAATCAGGGTGAATCGGTCCTCTTCTGGCACTCTGCTTTTCTTCAGATTTAATTCATAGACTAAGCATGAGTTTTAAAAAGTCTCCATCTTTTTCCCCCTCTTATTTCCCTATTCTTTTCATTCCTTGAAGAAGAACTTAGATTTGATTTTTAAAGGTGCTGGTCTAAATCTGGTGGCTACAGGGATATTTTCACCAAAGGGTCTAGTCCAAACTTGTCCATAAGACAAGCCTGCCCAAGCAAACCCTGTGTTTTTGTTCTTTCACTCCATTTTATTATGGGCTGTGATAAATGGAAAGGAAAGAAAAAAAAAAGATGTTTTAGGGCAAGTAGCATAGGATTGTCCTGTATGTAGGCACATAGAATTAAGTTAATCAGTCAATACTTATTAAGCTTACTATGTGTCAGGCCTCTAATCCCATACAATCAACATCTAATGAGTGCCTACTTCGTGCCAGGTACTGTGCTAAGGACTGGGGATACAATTAATAAAAAGCTCTGGTTCTCAAGGAGTTTACAATCTAATTGGGGGAGACAATATATAAAAGGAAGCAGGAAGGGGGTTGGGGAAGGGGAAGCTTGTTGAAAGGGCATCTCCTTCCATGGAATTGAAACAAAAGAGAACAACAAATGCAAAGTGCGGGCTGAGAGTCCTGGTTTCTGCCTTCTGGCATTGGGAGGAGTTCGGTACCTTACCCTCTAGCTCTACCATCAGAGGTTAGAGGAGGCTGAGAGAGGTGGTGTCAATTAAGGCTTGAGTTAGCTGTGTGGTAAAGAGATTATCCTGGGAGAGGCACCCTGTTGAAACCAAGCAGATCAGTAGATGCAAAGTGGAACCTCTAGTTGACTTATCAAGATAAGTGTGTATATACATACATACAAACACACACACACATATATAGACACACACATGTGTATATACATATAAACCCACATGTTTGTATATATACATATACATATGTATGGTGGATATATGTATATATATACATATATAGTGGATATATATATGTATATACACATGTATCTTGATAAGTCAGTATCAGCTAGAGGCCCTATTTATTCAAAGCAAAGATATTCAATGAAATGACTATTTAAGAAAAATAGCAACAAAACTTCTGGTTCCATCAAATCTGGGGCATACCCTCCCATAGATACACACGGCCTTAATGGGCATAGGCGGAGAACATGCCTGGAGAAGCATACCTGTAGAGAACATGGGTGGACACACCCATGAAAAGATACTGGAGTGGTTTGCCATTGCCTTCTCCAGCTTATATTACAGATGAGAAAACTGAGGCAAACAAGGTTAAATGACTCGCCCTGGGTCACACTTCTAGTAAGTGTCTGAGACCAGATCTGAACTCAGGAAGATGAGTCTTTCTGACTCCTAGCCCTGAACTCTAGGCACTATGATGCCACTCAGCTCTACATATCCTCTACTTTGTAGCTAATTGGCATACTTGCTATTCCTCATACATACAATTCCATCTCTGAACTCTGTGCCTTTGCTGTTCCTAATTCTCTATAAGGTCCAACTCAAGTGCTACCTTCTCCATGAGGTCTTTCCTGATCTTTTGCATAAAGATGATCTCTCCATAGAGATAATTCCCAGGTCTGTATTTCCATCCCTAGTTTCTCTGAGCTACAGTCTTGAATCACCAGTTGCCTTTTCGATATCTCCAACTAGATATCACATAAGCATCTCAAATGCTACATGTCAAAAATAGAACTGATTATCTTCCCTCCTAAACCTTCCCCTCTTTCAAAATTTCCTGCTATGATTGAGAGCACCACCATCATGCTTGTTTATAGGGCTCAGTGTCATTCCCCACTCTCTACACATATCCAGTCAATTACCAAATCTTATTGTTTCTACTGACATAACATCTCTACTCTCTGTCCATTTCTCCACTCATGCAGCTGCCATTCTTGTTCAGGCTTACTTCTATACTACTGCTAGAGCTTTCTTCTTCATCTCATTGTCCCCAAGGCTCTTCCCATCACAATCCATCCTCCACTCAGCTCCCTAAAGTTATCCTTCCAAAGAATAGGTCTTACCATGTAATTTCCCTACTCACTACATTCTAGTGGCTTCCTATTACCTTCATGATAAATTATCAAGTCCTCTTTGTCTGGTATTTAAAGCTTTTCATAACTTGGCCCTGCCTTATCTTTCCTGTCTTCATTCCCCATTTCTAATCCATTTTGAAATCTAGTTATTTCCACCTTCACAAAAATCTCTCCTACGCACCCCTTTCTTTCTACTCACCCTGCCACACTGGTGCAGGCCCTTATCACCTCATTTCTGGACTAATTCACTAGCTTTTGGATTGGTCTCTCTGCCTCATCTCTCCCCACTCTGGTCCATATTCCATCTAGTTTCCAAAGTTATCTTCTTAAAGTGAAGGCACTCTTCTACTCAATAAACTCCAGTGGCTCCCTATTATCTCCAGGACCAAACATAAAATCTTTGTTTGACTTTTAAAGCTCTATATTTCCAGTCTTCTTACACTTTGCTGCCTTTGCCATGTTCAAGTAGCACGAAGATCTCACAGACACTCTTATCTCCAAACTCTACATCTTCAGTAGTTTTCCCCCCAAGCCTGGAAGGCTCTCTCTCCTTGTCACCACTTCCTGGCTTCCTTTGCTTTTGTCAAGTCTCTATTCAAATCCTACCTTTAGCAAGAACCTTTCATTGTCGCTTTTAATGCTTGTCTTCCCTCTGAGATATATACCCTGCATATATACACACACATATATATGGACAGCAATTATTTTTATTTTGCCTTTCTTTGTATCTTCACTGCTTGGCACATTGTCTAGCACATAGCAGTGTGCCTAATAACTGCTTATTGATTGGTTCCCAAGTATTAGTAACACCCTTCCCAACTTCATTGTAATATTGTCAATTTACTTATTTGTATACATGGGTATGAGTGTTTCTCTCCCCTTTTCTACTCACCATAATCAAGTCAATACTTCCATTGCTTTCTTTGAAAATGTGTGGCAGTTTACTCCTCAGTGGCTCCACCTTTCCCCCTACCAGGGTCCTGGTCACTAATTCCCAGCAGGTATTTTTTCCACCTGCCCCTCCCTACTTAAAATATAAGTTCCCTGAGGGCAGGGACTGTCTCTGTTTTTGTATTTGTATTTTGGCACTTTGCTTAATGATGAGTGATTTTCATTCTTGTATTCAACGACTTTTCATTTTTGTCTCCATATTACCTAAGCTTAGCCCAGTACCAGATTTAGAAGGCACTTAATAATGTCTCTTGAATTGAATGAGAAATACTTGGGAACCAAGGAGAGAAAAGATGTGGTAATAACTGGCAGTTTGGAGAGTCACTAAGTAGGGTTTCAAGATTGATAGTAGATCACGATGAAGCTTCAGCAACCCCAGTAATAGATTCTAAATTAAGGCTTGCTTATCTTAGGGTAGCTGCTAGAAATCTGTCAACCTGTGGAGTCAGTTGCATTTTTGTATTTTTCCAATGGCAGAAAAGGAGCAGCTTTCTTGGAGATTGTCCCAGTTTACTTTGTGGAGATAGTACAATCTTTGAGACAATGGTTTGATAGGGGTCAGGTGACCTGAGAGTCCAGGCTCTGTCATTAACTAGCTCCATAACCTTCAGCAAATCCTTTCACTCATCTTGGTTTCAGTTTTCTTTTCAGTATTATAGATACTGTAACATCTAAACTAAAAAGTAGCTTGTGAACGTCATTTTCATTGGGTAACTTTAGAAATTATCCAACCCTATTGCTTTACTTATGAATGAGAATACAGAAACTCAGAGTAGTTAAGCAATTTGCCCAATATCACACATCTAGTCAGTGGTTAAGTTACAACTCAAGCATCCTGACTTGTATTTTTTTAAAAATTAAATCAGTTTATTTACTTTTAGTTTAGAACGTTCAGTTCCACAGTTCCTCTCCCCCATCATGGCAGCAGGCACTCGAGCATAGGATCTACAAATATCTCCACATTAATCATTAGTCAGGTTGTAAAGAAGAATTATACCTGACGGAATGATCAGTGGGATAGAGGAAACAAAACAAAATAAGAAAAAGAAACACAGCAAGTAGTTTGTTTCAATCTGCATTCATACTCAGAATCTCTTTCTCTGGATGTAGATCTCTCTCTCTCTCTCTCTCTCTCTCTCTTTTTTTTTTTTTTTGCTTTTTGGAGGGCCATT
>CM053583.1:279952683-279986673 GCA_028627135.1 Pseudochirops cupreus | reverse complement strand
CATGGCTAGTAAGTTCGTCAAGTGTTCTGAGGTCGGATTTGAACTCAAGTCCTCCTGACGTCAGGGCCCTTCTCTATTCACTTTGCCACCTAGCTGTCCCAGGATATCTCTTTCCATTATTGACAAGGTGCAGGCTCTGGGAGGCCCCTTGAGCTCTCCTTGAATCTTTGAGGTACAGGCTCTGGGAAACCCCTTGAAATCTGATTAAATCTTCCCACTTGATGAGGCATTTGCAGAGGCCATAAGTTTTTCATTGTGGCTGGGCCAAACCTCTGTTACTAGCCTAGCCCTCCATTGTCCATCAATTTCCCACCCTTGAGGCTATCAAAATATCAATCCACCCTTGCATTGACCTCATTAACTCCTCCTCTAGACCACCCCTAGATTCCTCCCACAACCTTTCTGTATGTAGAATCCCATCTTCCCTCCCTGTGGTGTGAGAGTGCCATAGTGCCAGACTTACTTTGGCCTACTTGCCCAATGCAAGCATCATAGATACCTATGGAACTTTCTACCCCATATGGCGAACTTTCAATAAACTTTTACTTTTCTTTGGCTGAGAGAAGACTTGAGTCAAATTCTTTGGACCTGGTGTGTTGGTATTTTGGGGTCTCCAGAGCAACCCTAACCCTCTTTATGGGTAACCTCTTAACCATGAGTCTTTTGGAGATGTCATAACCTTACATTGCTGAGAGGAGCCCAGTCTATTGAAGTCAGTCGTCACACATATGTTGTATCTGTGATTGTGTACAAATTTCTCCTGGTTCTGCTCTTCTCACTCAGCATCAGTTTATATATGTCTCTCCAGGTTATTATGAAGTCTGTCTGCTCCTCATTTCTTATAGCACAGTAGTATTCCATTACATTCATATACCACAACTTGTTCAGCCATTCCCCAATTGATGGGCATCCTCTTGTTTTCCAGTTCTTTGCCACTGACTTGTATTTTCTACTCTTCTCTAAAGGGCTGTTGAGTGGATCATTTGAGATTCCATTGATCAGTATATATGTATCGCATATCTACTAGGTATTGCTCCCTGAGATGAGTGCTAGGGACACAAAGACAATAAAAGTGGAGTCCTTACCCTCAAAAGAGCTTACATAGGATCAAAGTAATAGGTAATACTTATAGCACCAGGCTGCTTTATAATATCTCATTTGATCTTCATAACTATACTGGGAAATAAGTGCTATTATTATCCTTATTTTAAGGATGAGGAAACTGAGGCAAACAGCAGTCAAGTGACTTGCCCAGAGTCATATAGCTAATAGCTATGAAGGTCAAATAGCTATTTGAGACAAATTCGAACTCGGGTCTTTTTGGATTTGGTACTGCGCCACCTAGCTGCCCCGGCCTCAAACTTCTCTAATCATAAGATAAGAGATTTAGATCTTCGGGAAGGGAGAACACATAGTTCAACCACTCCCTACCTCCCTACCCCATTTTATACATGAGGAAATGGAGGGCCCAGGGAACTTGAATGAATTGCTCCAAGTCATAAAGGCAATATTTGAACCTAAGTCTCCCGACTCTAGAACCAGCGCTGTATACATTGGATACTCCTATTTTCCCCATGAAAGGCATGGCAATACCTTTCTCTCCTTAATTTGTATTGCTAAAATGGTTGAAAACTATTACTTATAATTATTAATTTGGGGAAAGGGTGGGGGGAACAGGGAGTCTCTCCACACAGTCCCGATTCGGATTTTAAAAGCAAAATAGCCACAGACTGACTTAGAAAAAAAAGAGACTATTTTTCTCTTTGTTGTTAATCGCTACCTTCAGGTAAATAGGTAAATATTATATTAGGAGAGTTTCCCTCTTCAAGTCTTTTGGGTAGTCTAGTTTGTTCCCTGACTCTAGCTCTACCTCCTGGAAACTTACTGCAAGAGGTAAAATTAGGAGACGTGGGGTGGGGTGGGGTGGCGAGGCGGGTATAGCTAGGCTTTCCCGAGTTCTCCAGCTTGGAAAAGAAGGGAGACAGTCCATTTCTAAGACCGCAGAGAGCTTTCAAGGCGGAGGACTTACCCAGAACACTGTGGTGAAGAGGACAGGGCAGGGGGAGGTGAAGAGTGTTTGCTGAATCTCTCGAGTTTATCTAAGGAATCGGGCCGGCGTTCTAGTAAGTTGCATTTAAATGAATGTGCTGAGTATAGAAAAGAACTGAGATACTCAAAGAAAGTTAACTCCGTTCTACACGGAAGGGCTGGGAGCCTCTGCGAATGAATGAAAGAAGAGAGTGAGAGAGTGAGAGAGTGAGAGAGTGAGTGAGAGAGAGAGAGAGAGAGAGAGAGAGAGAGAGAGAGAGAGAGAGAGAAGCTAAGAGGAAGCTAGGAAAGAGGTGGAAGGGGAAGTGGGGTGTGGTGCGTATAGCGGGTGGCTGGGGGTGCGGGAGGGATAAACAGCAGCTCAGAGCCAGGAGGAAAAAAAGGAGGAGGAAGAAAGGAGTCTCAACTTTGCACGCCTCCTCCTTGTCTCCTCCCATCTTCTCTTTTCCACTCCACCCCAGTGAAGCAGCAGCGGCCGGCTGCAGAGCCTGCCCACCGCAGCTCTACTTCGCTGCTCTTGGCGCGCGGTGAACGCTCGGTCCTCGTCCTCCTCTTGCTCCTGGTCCTCCCCCCCGCCCCCAAGCATCAGCTCGGTCCCTCCGACCTGCACGCCTGCGCCCGCCTGGCGCCCGCAGCCTTACTAGGTGTGCTCGCTTAGCTTCCACTCCCCGCTTTCTCGCCTCCTTCAGTCCTGAGGAGTCTGGTCTCTCTCTGAGTCCACAGTGGGTTGTCCGGGTCTAGCAAAGGAGCCGGAGGTGGGGCGCCAGGGTATGGTGTTCGCTTGGGCGCCCGGGGCTTCTGGCAGCCGCCCGGATCAGTGACTGGGGCCAGGGGAGAGGGGTAGAGGGCGGGGAAGGAGGCCGAGGGGGGAGTGGTGCTGGAGATCAGGGGAAAGACCCAAGGCGGCCGGCCGGAGGACAGGGAAAGCTGGAGGAGAGGCTGGAAGCGGGAACGGGACTGCAGGGCTACGGGAGCAGCTGGACCGGCGCTAAGAGAGAGGAAGAAGGACGTCTCCAAAGGGCACAGGTAAGGGGTCCGAACAGCTGGAGATGAGGGAAACGGGGGAGGAGGCTGGCGTTCTAACAGGGATCTGACAATGGGCAAGTGAGGGACTCAGCGCTTTCTCTGCTTCAAAGCCAGAGCCCAAAGCATCTTTCCAATCGCCTAAAACTTTTTTGGAATCACTTTCTTGCAGCCACTCCACGAGGTTCTCTTAACCCCTCAGAGCTGAATTTGGGTATTCCGGCTGTGACTGCCGCGGGCGCAAATGAATTCCAAGCTTTGGTCTTCTAGCCTCTGATAGCTTTACTGAGCCCAAAGAAGAAAGTTTCTTCATACCTGGGGGCGCTAGCTCCCGCGCAGTCTGCTTCGGGAGGGTACTGTTTGTCGTATGGAATTATGCGGTTAGGGGGACTGAGGACCTGGCCGGGGTTTATCTCTGGGGTTATTTTCCTTCTGTCCTGGGCTGGGGGGAATCGAAAGACAAACACCTGGGAACCCGTGCTGCTGGGGGCGGGGTGGGGGAAGGGATATAGTTTCTCGGTCAGCTTTTACCACTTTGGACACGTCGGTAGCTCCTGATTACATAGGCGCGTGGGGGAGGGGGTCTAGGGTGGGAATTGGGTGGGGGGGAGTATGCGGCAAGAGGGAGGGGCAAAGAAAAAAAAGAAGAGGGATGGTTTTTACCCTTCTAAATCCTATCTTTCGCCGATTGGGTTCTGGAGGAGTCGGATGCTTTGCGGGGTGATAATCCAGCGTTTTAAAATGGATAACTCTTAGCCGCGCGTATCCCCGGGATGGCTCTTGTAATTCCAAGGAAATTTATTGTGTAGAGAGTGAGTGTATCAGTCCTGGTAGTGTGGATGGAATTTACACCCTCCCCCGCCCCCATCAAGATTCCTCTTACTAACTCAAACCACACTAGAATAAGTTTGTAAGGACTGGAAAGTAGGAAGGAAACTTTTGTTTGGGTCACTGATTTTGAAATGTGGGTTCTTTTTGCTAGATGTTGCTAATATTGGTTTGAAGTTTATTCTTTTTTTGTTGTTGTTGGATGAAATTTAAAGTAGTGTAGCATCCTGGATTTGACTACTTCCATCCTAATTTAGGTGGCGTTTATGAAGACGGCTTCAGCCTTTAAAGATGACCTTTTCAGGGCCTAAAGTGTACTCATCTCTTCTCTCTTGCCATCTTTTCCCTACTACTTCAGGTTAGAAAGGCTGTCAGGATTTCTTTTCTCTTGGATGAGTGCCTCCTTTTCCAATTTCATTTATTTCTCAATTCTCTGTTTTCTCTCCCTCTCCTCCCCCTACTCTTTCACTCTCCAAATGGACACTTTAAAAAATCATACTAAGCTATGCTACCTCGTGTATGCCTGTCAATCCGTGAAGTTGAGACATATAATTTAGACCCTAGACTTCTATTTGGCTGAAGTCTTCATCCCCTGGGGGAAAAAATTATTTTAAGAAGGTGTGATCTTGTCAGGCAGAAGTAATCAACGGTAAAGAGGATATCTATTAAAGTTGTCATGGTTGTCTGGGCCATTACATAAATTTGCTTAAGGATCCTTGTTATTTAAACTGGAGTGGGAATTGTGATTATTTTGTTCTGTATTTTTCTTTTCAACCTTGATAAGAAAGAAAATTGAATGGATGCTAGTTGTGTTAAGTAAATATACACTCCATTAATTTCTTGTAACTTTTATTTTTAAAATTTGAATAATAAGCTAGAGTTCAGGAAGAGATTACAATTAGGCATAGTAGAAAAATTATTGGATTGCAAGACAGGAGATCTGGTTTCTAACTCTGTTTCTTTTCACTAACTAGCTCTGCGATCTTGATCTAGTCACACAACTTTCCAGGGCCTCAGTTTCTTAGTTTGTAAAAGGAGAGAGTTGGACTAAATTTTAAAAAGTAAACACTATTATTATCCCCATTTTACAGACAGATTGGAGTGATTTGCTCAGATCTCTGAAGGTTCCCCTACAGGCCCAGAATAAAATAGTTACTCCTAGGTTAAATAGATAAGAAGCAGGAAATAGTAGGAAATAGTTAGAAGAAGGAAAGTTAGGGGACAAGAGGGTATATATTAAGGTCAACTCACAGAAGGAAATAATAATTGGCTGGAGGAAAGGGAACTTAAACTTCCTCTGTCTTTTTTCCTTCTTTTCTCTCATAAGAACATCTGCAATACTGCTGTTGTTTTCCCTTTCAGAATGGTCTGTCTTCATTTTCTTTAGTATAGGACCACTACCATTCTTAAAACTGATGTGTTGTTCCTTGAGTCTCACTTATTATTGATATGAGCTACCCAACTCATTTATACAGTGGAGCTGCTAATGCTGCCAGAAGCTGCTCAGGCTATATATCATTATGTAGTAAAGTGTGCATTATTGTTTTTAGTATATGTACTAATGATATCTCAATAATAATAATTCACATTATAGTGCTTCACAGCTTACAAAGGAATTCCTTCACAGCTGTATAAGATAGTCCAAATGTGCTTTTACAGATGTGGAAACTGACACTCAGATTAAGTAACTTGTTTTGTAACATGACTACTAAGTAGGGAGGAGGGAGAGGTCTAGGATTTGAATCCAGATCTTCTGACTACAAATTTAATTCTTCATTACACCCTAATAATATCCCCCCATTATTAACAAATAGTATCAGGGGAAGCTCAGTGGATTGAGCACTGGCCCTGGAGATAGGAGGACCTGAGTTCAAATCCATCTCTTAGCCTATTCTTGCCTCAGTTTCCTCAGCTGTAATGTGGGAATAATAGAATTCTGGGCCTCCAGTCAGGAAGACTCATTTTCCTGAATTCAAATTTGACCTTGCTTACCAGTTATAGTGACCCCGACTTAAGTCACTTAACCTCAATTACCTCAAAAAAAAAAAAGAAAAAGAAAGAATATCAGAGACTATGGAGATTCTGAGTGACAACCTGTCCAACAAGGTTTATTTTGAAAATCTCTCTAAATGTAATGTCATTGTTATGAACTTTGATTTTTCTGGTTATTCTGTAAACTTTTCACAGTTTAAATAGGAGAAAGGAACCTGGCTCAACTGTTGTTTGACTGAGCTACTGGAAAAACATGAAGAGAAAAAAAAAATCACACTTGCTAAGTTGGTTTGCTACACTGTGACATTCATTCTGAAGTCAGGGCTAAGAATCATATTTCAGCTTGGCAGAGGAAGTTGCATGCCAGACTGAATAATACTGTATCATTAGAACTATGCTTTTGAGTTTCGGTAAGACAGGACTGTTGAACTTCAGTTATGAGTACAATATTTTAATATATTACCAATGTTATGAAGTGTATTTTTCTTTGTCTTTTGATTTAAAAAATTAATATCTACATTTCTATAAGGAACCACTTGGTCAGTGGGCTGCTGCATGTAGCCTAAATTGACCACAAATATTAGCTCTTGTGTTGTTGAACCCCCAAATGGGATATTTTGTGGTCCAGTGCTCTGTTATAGTTTTGGTACGTATCTGCAAATATCATTTAACCAAAAGAAACAATGTCATTATTTAACTGTCTTGGGGGAGCTGTTGTGGACAGTTGAAGAGTAGTTTTTGAGAGAGGGGAAACAGTATGCTACAATTAAATTTGGGAGAAGACTAAATATTTAAATTTAAGTCAAAAGGGCTTTAAACACATTGGGGAGAAGTCTCCTTTGGAAGATGCAATTTGGGAGTGTGTTCGAATGAAGTCTATGAATGATGTGTTACTTGGTAGCATGTATTCAACCCATGTGTGAATGTGGGAGAATGGAGTAGCAGTTTGTTCCTTTTCTTTAAATTGTGGTACTTTTTAGACTTTTGAGACATTTAGAGATCTTACTTAGTAGAGGAGAAAAGGTTTTTTTTGTGATGGCATTCAGACTTAGTGAGACAGTATGATGGAGTAGTTTAAAAGTTACTCTTATGAAAATACTACTAGTAAAGAAAAGTGCCTAATTACAGGGAGGGCATCTCTTCTATAGTTTTAATTTGAAATGACTAGTTGGTATTTGGGAATTTTGGAAATGTAAATTTTTTTTGTTAGTTTTTGTGTTTTTGGCACATGAAGTAGTTAGAACATATGGTAAGGACATTTTGAAATGTCTAGAATGGAAGAGAAGACTTACAAGAGTTGGAACAGGTAAAAGTTCCATGAAGAACACTGGGTACCTCAGAGAAGCAGACAGCAATTTACAAATTCTGTAAAATCCCTTATTCAGCTCAGTGAATACAAGCCCCTTGTTGAAACCAATAAAATAATGTTTTTTTAGGGGGATTTCTTTTGGGGAGTAGATGGGGGTAGCAGGTTGGGAAGAAGGGAGGAGTTGGGCTACATTGCTGCACTGGTTTGCTTTCTTAGATGATTATCTCAGTACCTCTCAGAGAATTTCTAACAGTGGATGATATTCTAGGGGTTCATATGGTTGTTACTGTCGTTTGTACTTCATTCTCAAAGAGGACTGTGACAACAGGAAGGTGATGCCATGACTTGCAAATGGAATTGGATTTAAGGGAGGGAGGGCTGTACAAGATCAGCCTCAATTTCTCCTCCAGAGCCATCTGGGTCCAGTGGTGAATTCATGTTATCTGTCACTTAATACTTCATCGATGGGACAGGTATCTCTAACTTTTGCATATAAACTGATCTGATCATATTTTCTCATTCTGGTGTCTTTTGAGACCAATTAAAAAGAAATCTTTTATGTTAAATAGTAGAATAGTAGAATAACTAACTCCGTGATATGAGATTGTCTTCTAATTACAATTAGATTGCTACTACTATCCTTTTTTGGTTTTGTTTTGGAGAAAGAACATGAGACTTTGTCTTTTATATATTTTTGAATGGAATAGTTCTAAAATTTCTTCCTTCCTTCCTTCCTTCCTTCCTTCCTCTCCCTCCCTCCCTTTAGAATGGAGAGTGTAGGATATGTTGTTTCAGGAGACTAATTTCAAAGTAGCAGTAATTTATAATATTACTTAGAATTTCAGTGGATTTAGTATGCATCTTAACTTAGTTTATTTCAAGTATGGTTCTTTGATATAAGAAGATCATACATATGTAGGGGGAGGGATGACTGATGAGCTTCACACAGTACCTTCCACATAGGCACCTAATGATTGCTATTTGACTGATTAATAGAGCAGAGGTATTGAAAGTACCAGAGAAACAACTCTATAGACTTTCCATGGAAGATTTATAGATTATAGAAAGATAGGATCGAGAATGACCCTGAATGAGATGGAAATGGCTTTGATTCATACTAGTGAAGGAATGTACCTGAGATTTATCAATAGTTGTTAAGGTGTGTGTGTGTGTGTGTGTGTGTGTGTGTGTGTGTGTGTGTGTGTGTGTGTGTGTGTGTGTGTGTAGGAGGGAAGGCAAGACAATTGGGATTAAGTGACTTGCCCAAGGTCACACAGCTAGTAACCATGACAAGTGTTTGAACTCAGATCCTCTTGACTCCAGGACCGGGTGTGGTGCTATATTCACTGCTTCACCTAGCTGCCCAGTTCTGAATCTTAAACCACAAATGTGAATGTTCTATTTTTAGCATGTTTTTTGAGTTACCTTCCTTCTTTTCTTCCTACTTCCTTCCCTTATTTATTTGAGGTAAGTCTGCTTTGCTGCATATTGCTTCTCATCGTCCAGATTTCATTTATAGTCCTGTCTTCTCTGGCACATAGTAAATGCTTAAGAAATGTTTGTTGACTGACCTTAGACTGTGAACTTTTCGGCAGGGACTATCTTTTACCTTTTTTTTTTTTTTGTATCCCCAGGACTTAGCACAGTGCCTGGTACATCATAGGTACTTAATGAACGTGTATTGGCTGACCTCCTGCCAATACAAATATTTTTTTAGAATTTATATGCAGCCTAAATGAAATATCCCTGAACTGACTTGGAAATGAGAATTAGAGGTAGGGACACAATGTGATGGTTTATTCAGGGGCCAGATAATATGATGTGAGTCTCTCTTCTCAGTTTTGAAGTTATACCTTGAGCTCACCAGTGAAGGAATCTCATTATACCTCATCTTTCATATCTGGAAAAATCCAAATAATGAAAACTGCCTGCAAAGGTTTTTATTTATTAAGTTTCTTGAGATTCCTTCAAACATGCCAACATGTCCCTTGTATTCCTTGACTCAAGGCATTATTTTTTCTTCTTCTAAATGCTAAAAGTTTGCCCTTTCCCCTTCCCCCCCCACCCACAGCAATCTTTATGAGGTAGTTAGAGGCAGGTGCTCTATCAACTTCCTTTTATGGAAATTAATGTTTTGGGGGCAGTGGAGCAGTGGATAGAGTACCAGTTCTGGAGTCAGGAAAACCTGAGTTCAATTCCAGCCTCAGACACAATACTTGCTAGCTATGTGACCGTGCGCAAGTCACTCAACTAAAATTGCCTCACCAAAAAAAAAAAAAAGAAATGAATGTTCTTACAAGATTCAGCCAGTCAGCAGATGAGATGGGAAAATATTCCTGGTCTTCTTTATTTCCATTCAACATTTCCACATATATTGTTAACTTACACTTTCTCAATTGGTTACCCTTAAATTATGACATTCACCTGTATCAAATATATGACTCTCTACTAGGGTGTAATTTATATTTGCATCTTTTAAAATAAAAATAAATTTATTTATTTGTTTTGTTTTTGTGTTTGCATTTTTGTAGTCTGTTTATGGTGAACTATCTAGGTTATCCTTGCCTGTTAGGCGCAGGAGTCAGGATTGTGCAGAGTCAGCACTCCAGAGTATAACAAGGCTTCTTCTGCTGTTTTTGGTGGGAGAAACTTTATCCTCTCTTTAAGTGACTCCTTGGATGAGAAGATCTAAGCACCATGCTGTCATGGGGAGGCGTACTTAATTCTGCATTATTACAGTGTGCTACTTTGTATGGATCCTCGAACAATCCATTCTGGTTGTGCTCTGGTTTCAGTTACTGCAGGGATATGAAGGAATTGTAAAACTCCTCAATCAGAAAAGTAAGGAGATTATTTTCCCCCTCATTTGTTTATTCATTTTTTTTTCTTTTCAGAGGAGGCTGGTGGGTCACCTCCAGTGAGAAGCAGGTTTTAAAGAGAGCAGGGCTTGCCCTGGTGTGCACAGCTCATCTTGAACTGCCTGTTGTTATTGCTTCTTGCACTGCCTTCCTCAAGCAAGAGCCCTTGTCAGGGTGATTTGAATGTCTGGTTGTTCTGACCAAGGAACAAGAAAACAATTTCCAGCTGTGTTGAAAAATGATAAATAGCGTCATAGAAAGTGTGACTTATACAAGTATCCTACATCATCTAGGGCTGAATTAAGGGGAGGGATGTTCCAAATCACATGTCATGCATCTGTGATCCTTTTGTTAAGGTGAAAAAAGTGTGTTTGGGGGAGGGGGATCGGGAAAAGCTAGAAAGAAGGTTGCTGAAGTTACTCATTAGAGTTAGAACTTCTTTCTTCTTGCAGTAGGGGTAAATGAGGGCTCTTCCTGAAAGCTCATTCCTCATTTGATGAAGGTTACTCAATACTGTAGTGAACCAGATGAACATCAGTTCAAAGGACAAGACTATCCACTGAAATGACTGCCCCAACTCCTTGTACTCTAAATGATCAGCAAGAGGGACATACATTTTAATGATACGAAAATGTCCTTTCATTTATTGGGTATGTAGTAGTGTAGCTCGTCAGTGAGAGGTCTATTTAAATTTTATGTCTGAAGAGAAAGAGATTGATAGAGAT
This sequence comes from Pseudochirops cupreus, assembly GCA_028627135.1. Classification (NCBI taxonomy): domain Eukaryota; kingdom Metazoa; phylum Chordata; class Mammalia; order Diprotodontia; family Pseudocheiridae; genus Pseudochirops; species Pseudochirops cupreus. The sequence continues at coordinate 279,975,889 of CM053583.1, read as the reverse complement.
TTAAAAAAAATTTTTTTCCCAAGGAGCCTAAATATTCAGATTTAAGTTTTTGGACTCCAATTCACAAATATTGGTTCTTTTTCAATGAGACTTTAACCCAGTGATATGTAACTATCATTTCAATTATTTTTCAAACTTTTGTGCAGATTATTAAACCTGAATTTGATTCATCTAGTCAAGCAGATCTCCTGTGACATACTCAGTCTTGCCTCTGCAATGGGATGATGCTGAGAGAAAACCAGTATAAGGATCTGCTTTATGCTAAATTTCACATGATCAATCTCCAAGAACTTATTTAGTTCCTACTGTGTTTCAGGCAGCATGCTAGGCAATATAGTTACAAAGCCAAAAATGAAATGGTTGCTGACGTGAAGGAGCATATATTTTATAGGAGTTCACATCATGTACGCATATATGTCTATGAATGGGGAAACACTGGCATTTTAGGGGATTAAGAAAGACCTAAATAGAGTATGGAAGCTGAGCATTATAAGAGTTAGATATGATAAGGGAATACATACCAGACATGGGAACAGAATTCAAAGGCGTGGAGGAGATAGGAAATGGAATGTTTAGTATAAGGAACAATTAGCTAATCAATTTGGCTGGGAAATTAGAGCATATTTTTAAAAATAGATTATAATGTAATAAAGGAGAGAAACAATTCTGAAAAGGTATACTGTAGCCAGGCAGTTAGGTAGCATAGTAGAAATAACTTTTCCTGAGTTCAAATCCAGCCTCAGACACATTAGTTGTGTGACCCTGGGCAAGTCACTTAACTCTGCCTCAGTTCCTCATCTGTAAAATGAATTGGAGAGGGAAATGGCAAACTTCTCCAGTATCTTTGCCAAGAAAACCCCAAAAGGGATCACAAAGAGTTGGACAAGACTGAACAACAACAAACAGATTGCAGCTAGGTTATAAAGAATTCCAGTCACCCTTGGCTTGAAACCTAGGTGTCATCCTCACATAGCCAGTCTTTGCCAAGTCCTGTCTTTTCTACCTTTTGCAGAATCTTCATATATATGTTGCCTTCTCTCATCTGACATAGCTGATTTGCTGATGCAGGTCCTCAATCACTTCTTGCCTATACTATAGTAATAGTTTTTTGATTGGTCTCCCTGGTCCATCTCTCCCCATTCCAGTCCATTTCCCACTCGACCGTAAAAATAATCTTCATAAAGTATAGATCTTATCAGGTCACTGCTACTCAATAAACTCCAGTGACTCCCTATTATCTCATCAAATGTAAAAGTCTTTTCTGGCTTTCGAAACCCTTCAGAAACTCTTCCTTTCCAGCCTTTTCAGTCTCCTTACATTTTATTCCAATTTCCCCCACCTACTCTGCTCTTTCCCCTCCACATAGAGTACAATCTCATGTCATGGAATGTGGACTTTGCTATTCCTTGTACAGGACACTCCATTTCCATCTATTCCCCTTGCTCAGAATTTTCTTTCCTCTTACCTGCCTCCTGGCTTCCTTGAACTCTCAGTCCAAACTCTACCTTCTTTAAGAAGCTTCTCCCGGTCCCCTACAATGCTAGTGCCTTCTCTTTATTGATTTTCTAACATTTCTCTGGTACATATCTTGTATATGCAGAGTTGCTTCCACATTGTCTTCCACACTATTAGGCAGTGAACCCCTGGAGGGCATGGCTGTTTTTTTTGCATTTCTTTGTATCCTTAGCTCTTGGCAAAATGGCTGGCGCATAGTAGGTCCTTATTGACTTGACTTTTTAAATAGGCTCCCAAGATTAAAAAAAATGGTTTACATAAAGCCCAAACTTGAGGTAATGTTTGTACAAAGTATGCATCATAACCATATACTTGGTTTAAACTTGTCTATGTACATATTGTATCTTCTCAGTAGACTAAACACAACGAAGTCAAGGACATTTTCATTTTTGTCTGCATCCTCAGCATCTCACATGCAGTAGATGCCTAATACATTTCTGTTGTTGAATTGAATTAAATTCATTTGTTGAATACATTTGTTGAGTTTCAACTGTGTGTCATAGCTTTGGATACAATATGCTATTACTTTTCTCTAGGAGTCATCAGTCAAGCTAGGGAGAGAAGACAGATCAACCCAAAACAGGTAATGGGTGTGAGGGGATATTTGGTTAAACCCAGGCCTTCAAGGCTGATAGATATTCTAAGTTTGAGAGATTTTTACATATTTGATCATCTCAGCAAAATGAAAAATGAATCTGGAGAAGTATAGTCATTTTAGAGGCATCTTCTTGAGTGGGCAGGGCAGCTAAATGACTCAGTGAATAGAGCAGTGGGCCTGGAGTCAGGAATACTTGAGTTCAAATTTGACTTCAGACACCCTTGGCTATGTGACCCTGGACAAGTCACTTAACCCTGTTTGCCTCAGTTTCTTCATCTTTAAAATGAGCTAGAGAAGGAAATGGTAAACTACTCCATTGCCTTTGCCAAGAAAACCCCAAATGGGGTCACAAAGAGTTGATAGGATTGAAATGACTGAAAAAAAATAACAACTTGGGAGGGAGCATGGTGCAATGTATATAGTGCTGGGTTTGCTATCACGAAGATCTACTAGGTTCAAATTCTGCTTCAGAAACAAGTTGGGGTATATTTTGGCAAGTCATTGAATGTCTTGGCTTCAGTTCCTCCACTTTGGAATAAGGAGGTTTAACTCAGCCTTTTATGGAGGTCCTTTCTTGCTCTGCTTTTTCTGGTCTTTTTGATCTGATAATTCATTAGCTGCCAGGATTCAGAAAACCATTTGTTAAAATTTCAAATATGTCACTGCTTATGATTCTTATTCCTTCACTCCTCTGTTTTTATAGTGAGCTATTTTTTTTCTCCTTCAATGTGTTTGATGTGTGGCATTGTATGGGAGCAAAAAAACAGAAAATGCAACAAATTCTAATTTGTCATATGCAGTCTCATGTAACTGACCTTACACATCCTTCAAAATAAGGAGGTTGCTGGCTTAGAGTGAAATGCTGCAATTCATATCTGTCATCAGTGTAAAAAAACCCATTTGCTAGGTGTCTAATTGGCCATAATGCATGTGATCTTTTAGGAAAACTATATAGACCTAGTTCATGTGTATTCATGTGGGCATATAGGGCAAATAGCCAGCAAATTAAAATATTAAACTGACATGTATAGGCAGACAAGTACTTACATGATATACAGTAGAATTAGGTGTGGGAGGGAAGACACAAATGTGAGGGCTTCAGAGTGGGGTAGAGGTTAGGGAAGTTATCAGGGAAGTCCTTGGTCTAGGCTAGGCAGTGGCAGGTCATTTTTCTGCAGTACCTCAAAATCTTTGGTTCAAAGAGAACAGCAAAACTGAAGGACGATAGACTTTGGAGTCAGAGGATCTGGGTTCAAATTTCACTTCTCTGTGACACGAGGCAAGTCACCTCTGTACCTGAGTTTCTACAACTGGAAAATGTAACACTTAAGGTACCTTATAGCTCTCTATATATGATCTTATTTAAACACAAGAAACTAATGGTGGAGAAGGAGTGGAATAAGAGGAGGGTTTTTTTGGTGGGGGGGTATTTTGAATTTTTCTATTCTGACTAACTTTGGTCAAACTATGAAATCTCTCAAGTTGTCAGCCCACATTTTGTGCCCATTAGGGAGGGTTACTTGGGCACATGGTTCTTTGAGTTGGCATTTTTTCTGTGTATGGTTAATTGGCTTCTTTGGGTGTGCATTAAGGGATAGTTAGGTGGATGGCTGAGCATAGCATTCTTTTCTCTCTTCTGTTTCCAGCTCCTGTTGACTTGGGGTAAGCTGCTCTGAATAGAAAAGATGTTTTAACACAATACACATTACTAAATATTCAGGAGAGTGTCGTTTTGCCTGTAATTATGTATAACTCTTGGTTAGCTTAGCTGTACAGTTTAGCAGTTGTGCATGGTATAAAACGGAACTAAAGAACTGGCTGTGAGCTCTCTGATAATTGAGAATAGACTGGAGATTGGTGTTGGTAAGCATTCATTTGAAACATTTGGAAAAAGCCCATTAGGTTTTTTTTAATGGTTACTCACACGCTGTTTGTATTATTGTGAAATCATTACTGTGCCACATGGACTCTTCACATTTTCTCAGACCACGTGCAAAGAAGCTGACATTACTTTTAGTAAAGTTGTTGTATCTTTTATTCCCAACTTTGCTTCTAACTTGACTCCTAAAATAATAATCCTCATTTAACTTAGAGAACTCATTGCAGCAATTTAGGCTAAAGTAGCAGGATTAAAAAGAAAAGCATTTGTGGAGTTACTGCTTTTTTTCCTTTGGTCCTGGGCTCCTAGTGTAGGGAGTGCCCTGTTGTGGAACAGCCCTCTACCAATGCAGATCAGTAAAGCTTTATAATTTTTGTTTTTTGAAAACTTACTACCTGGAGTATTGAGTGGTTAAGTGATTTACCCATGCTCATCTAATTCGTTTAATTTTCTTTTTTCTTTTTTTGGAGGGGGAGAGGTAGGGCAGTTGGGGTTAAGTGACTTGCCCAAGGTTAAGTGTCTGAGGCTGGATTTGAACTCAGGTCCTCTTGATTCCAGGGCCAGTGCTCTATTCACTGCGGCCCCTCATCTAGTTAAAGTCAGAAGCAGGAGCTGAATCCAGTTCTTTGTGATTTCAAGGCCTATCCATTGACTTCTGCTTTTCATAGGCTCATACATGAGATATTTTCTTAATACGAAACCAAACAAAACAAAATAGAAAAGGATTGAGAGCTTATACTCTATTAGCCAGACATTACCAGCTTAGATTATTTGCTTTTTTAGATTCAGTGGAGATGAAGAAAAAAATATCGTTAGCCCAGGATAATGATGGCTTTGGCAAAATCTATAGCATCTAAGACAGAGTTGCAGAAAACATGGTTTTGGCTGGAGCCTACTGAACAGTTAGTTACATTCAGAGTAGAAAGGCAGACCAGAGAAATCATTTAAAAGGTTTAAAGGTTGGCTCTTCTTTACCAATTAGAATGACCTTGAGTATGATTTCATGGAGGATGACATTAGGGACACATTGTACTGGTAGTTTCCCCTTCCTTCCATTGTGTTAAAATAGTTGAAAACATTTTTCTTAATTTTTATCTCAATTTCTGGAGTACATCAGTTCTGTCTTTGCATGGTGTTATTTCTCCTTTTATGTCTAGACAATGGAAACGTTTGAATTAGATGTGATTACTTTAATATTTGTCAAATTTCCCTTTAATTTCTTGAAGTTTTTTGTGATTATTGAGCCAAAAAAAGTTTCTTTGGAAAATTCAGGTATGTTCCCTTCTGTGTGTGTGTTTTGGTCCTGCTTCATCAACTTTGTCCCCTCCCTCATTTTTCTGTTGAATAACTTCTCCCATGGTTGACCGGAGATCAAAGGTGAAATGTGATTTCTGGGTCACTGCTTTCCATCTGATAATTTTGTCTTTTTGTTTGTTGTGTTGAGGGGATGTTGGGAGCAGAGAAGAGAAAGGACTAGCTGAAATCTAGCCAAGCAGAAGGTCTTAAGCAGTCCTCTTACTGTTCTCTAATTGGAAATGCTTTTCAGGCACAGTTCATTATATCCACCCTAGGCAAAACGCAGTTAAATTATATGTGGAAGTTAATGGTCATCTGCTTGAGACTCCTATAAGGGCTACTTGAGACTAGAAGGGCCAGTGATGGAAGGAAGAGGAGGAGTTGGCATTCTATTTAAGATAAGGGTAATTGAATTCATATTTCTACCACATGGCTCAGGGCAGGAGAAAGTTATATTAGGATTTTACATTTATAATTTAGGGTTTGGCCTTCTTAGTTGTGGAATTTGGGGGGGGGTCTGGCTTTTTGAGAACTTGGTTTTGCGGTAAAATTCTTTCTACATACTGAACTACTGCTTGGTGGAAATGGAAAAGGCAATCTAATCTTTAATAAGCCCCTCTACCTCCAACCACCAAAAAATAAAATAAAGTCCACTTGAAAGAATTGTATCAACCTCCTGTGCTGAATTAAGATTTGTTTGTTCTGCCACCAATGGATAGAAGAAAGGGAGATGTGTAATTGTGGTCCTTTTTATGGAGTATTTTATTTTTAATCTAAGCAAATATGGAAAGTAAGATCTCCTTGCTTGTGGCTGCAGTAGGGACAGGGCTTTCTTCTCACTGTGAAAGCCTTCACAGTCCAAATCCAAACAATGGGGTTTCTAAGCATTTACAGGGAAATCACAGGTTAATCCCTAAGCTAGGGTGCTCTGTTTCCCTGTTCATAATTGTATTTTTCATAGGAAGAGATGGTTGTACACTTATCTAGCTCCCATCTCATTCTCTACCCTCTTAATCCCCAAATCCGTCTACAATTGTTGATTTTGTTTGTTGTTTATCTGTTGGGGGTGAGATTAGGTACTTAGTATTATTTGATTTTTAAAATGAGTACCTTTTTGTGTCACGTATGTAATATATGTGTGCGTGTGTGTATGTATATCCACCCTCTCTTCTATCTCTTGAGCTGCTGCCTGTGACAAAGATCTTTCATTTTGCCATGTCACTTCTTAGTTTTGTATCTTGATAGAGAGGAGGGAATAAGATTTGATTTTCACTAAATTGTTTAATTTATATGACCATAGATTCAGAGCTGTAAGTCATTTAGTCCAATGCCTTTATTTTATAGATAGGAAACTGAACCTCAGGTAAAGTTCTTTGTTCAAGGCCACACATGTAGTAAGCAACTAAGTCAGGATTTGAACCCAGATCCTTTGGCATAAAATCCAGCACTGTTGCAATGCTACCATGCTGCCCTTTCCTGCCCCCCCCCTTTTTTTCTGAAGGATGTGACTGTCACTTAGATAATTTGGCTCTGCTTTCAGTGACATCACCAATCAGCACCACATAGAGCAAGTTATTTCATCTCCGCACTTGTGTGTTCATGGGGATAACGGACGCTTTCTTATTTCACTGAATTATGAAAGAATAAACCATAATTATAAAGAGCATGTATTCCTTGCATTATAGAGAAATGCAAAGATACTGTAGAAATGAATTTAAATTGGAGAAACTTTATTTTGATTGTGATCTATTTCATTTATACCTCACTCATTTTAAATTTTTAATAATAATTTTTAAATTTCCAATTTATATAAAAAGTTGGTGCACACAAATCATGGTTACATATTTCGTGAGAATAGGAAAAGACCATTAGGTCCTTTTTCTTTTTGATATATAGGTAATTCACTTGACAGACACTAAGATTTTATTACATCCCTTTTAGAATTTCTTGTTTATAGCTATACTGATTCTCATACTAAGTTGTATGGTCTTTGTATTAACCCTGGAATGCTATACAATAAATCCTCATAAGAGAAAAAGAAAGATGCTTTGTGAGTAGAAAGAACGTTGGTTTTGGAGGTGAAGGATCTAGGTTCAAATCCTGTCTGTGATTCTTACCACTTATATAACCTTGGTAAGTAGTCTCCTTGGGACGGACTCAGTTTCCTCAACTGTAAAATGAATTGGTTGCACTGGATATCTTATGAAGTTCCTTCTAGCTCTAGATTGATGATATTACAAAAAAGATTGGTATACTCACACAGTGGCAAAACAAAGAGGATAAAAAATGTATATTGCCATGATTATAACATGCAACCTGATGGGCAGCCCAGCCAAGTCATATATTTATCTTGGACAAGTACTTCAAGGTACTATGTGGAAGAATAAATTGGAAACCTTCCCAGTAGAATGGATTTCTTTAGAAGACAGATGGATTCTTCATCACCAGAGATCTTCAAGCAAAGCCTTACTAATCACTTGGGCATGTTACAGAAGAAATGAATTCCTATCAGGTATGGGTTGGATGAGGTGGCTTCTCTAAAGCAAGCGGTCTTAAACATTTTTGTGCCACGGACCCCTCTGGTGGCCTGGAAACATCTATGGACCCTTTCTCAGAATAATGTTTTTATATACCTGAAAAAAAATGCATTGAATTACAAAGGAAGCCAATTATGCTGAAACATAGTTGTTACAAGATTCACAGGTCTCCTGAAATCTATCTTTGGACCCCATGTTAAGGACTGCTGCTTTCTTCACCACTGAGGTGTTATGATCCTATGAGATGGGCAAAAAGCTGGCCTGTGGAGTAATAGGGAGATAGCATTTGGGAAATTATCCTTTGCTTTCCATGATCCTAAACTGTTGACGCTGCAGTTCATTTCTTTGATAGCCTTAGTCTTCTGGTGATACTTCATGGCTGTGAATTATGTATAGAATAGCATGATCTCATAGGATAAAATGACACCCCAAAGAACAACAGAAACACACGATGGGCATAAGTAGGGTGATCATGTTACCAGGTGACAACCTGTGAGTGAGAAGTAGCATGAGAAACTCCATTGGGAATATTTATTTTCCCAAAAGTAATTGGACCGATCACATAACAAAAATAAGTGAAAATGATAGCTCAAGCGGTACATTTATAAACCTGGAATTGTCAAAGAACAAGAGAAGATCTCCCTATGCAAGCCCTCCACACATAGTTCATAGATGACTATGGACAAGGACACCTTAGGAAGAGAAAGTGTGGTAGAATGGGGATCTGTCTTTATGGAGAATGCTGGGCCATAGGCCCATAGTACCAATAATTTTCATGTTTGTTTGAAAAATGCTTGCCTGAAGATACAGCTTTTCAGTTCTTCATTAGTTTCTTGCCAAATTAAAACAAAACAAATGCTATTTCAATCATTCCTTTGTACTGCTGGTACTACTGCCTTCAGAGGGATGTCAGGTTGTTATTTATTTATTCAAACTTGTTATGTTACTTGTTGGAGTGGCTAAGTTGGCACAGTGGATAGAGTGCCAGGCCTGGAATCAGGAAGACTCATCCTCCTGAATTCAAATCTGGCCTCAGACACTTTCTAGCTGTGTGATCCTGGGTAATTCGCTTAACTCTGCTGGCCTCAGTTTCCCCATCTGTAAAATGAGCTGGAGAAGGAAATGGCAAACCACTCCGGTATCTTTGCCAAAAAAACCTCAAATGAAGTCTATAATAGTATTGGGAATTTGAAGATCTTCCCTTCTTTGAAAATATACCCTGCCCCCTAATAGGCTGAATGTAATCACATGGAACCTGTGGTGGGAAGAATTTGCTGAAAGGTGGAGCAGAGCCCAAAGGAAGCTGGGAGTCGGAGCAAGTTAGACAGTTGGGAGGAAAGGACACTTCTCAGGGAGACAGATACGCTTGTGAGTAAATAATGGTCTTGTGTTGGTTTGTGGGAAGGCTAAAGGATGGTGTGGCTCTCTGCTATGTTGTGGTGCATTAACTTCTATGTTGCTATGAAGGACTCAGTTCCCTGCTTTTGGGATTTGGTTTTCTGGTGTCTGAATAAATGTTTTGCTTCTGTCTTCTATATGGAGAGTTTGTTATATTTTGCAATTAAGCACTATGCAGGTATATTTATTGTGACTGTTGGTGCTGTGAATATTGCATTGGTGCTTCAAAGTCACAAAGAGTCTGACATGATTGAACAACAAATATGTTATTTATTCAAACTTGACCCTCTTCTCTTCCTCTCTCCTTTTACATACTTGCCCTCTAGACAAAGATCTATTGGGGTCTTTCACAAATATTCAGTTGCTTTGTAAAGAAAGAAGTAAATATTCAATTTTGTATGGCTACATATACATAATATGTATAAATGCATGTATATATAAATGTGTATATATATATAAATATGTATATATTCCCTGCCAATGACTAAAATACACGGGAATAGACTTGAAAAATATTAATCTTTTTATTGAAGTAAATGGACTCTTAAGGATTAAAACCCATGTTTTCTAACTCAAGGAAGAGGGTTTTGTGCAAAGAAGTAATTAACCTTTTTCTTTTATCTGTTTTTCTGAATTCATTTTTAACTTGACAAGCATTTATTAAAGGTAGAGATCTGGTGACTATCCAAGAATCATCAATTTTAACTCTTTCTTGAATACTATTGGTTCTTTTCATTTATTTCAGAAGACATTGAAGATGCTTACTGAAATATCTTTTCCCATCTCCTCTCCCACCCCTTTGCTCCCCTATAGCTGAATCCTGAAAATGAGCTTTTCAAAATGGTTGTAAACTTCCAGTGAAGTACAGATGGGGGTTGGGTTTAACATGTGGGAGAGATCTTGCACATCAGCCAGGTACACATGGGATAATTTGATGGAGCCAAAGACCTGGAAAACTAGTGCCAATCAGTTTTTTTAAGTTGACCAAGAATCACCAGTTAAATTTCTTTGTGCTTAGATAACATATACTTGTTTCTTCATGATCCATTGCTGTCTAGAAGAACAGAGAAGCTGCTGTAAGTGCTGATTCTCTGGGGTGGGAATATTAGATCAATATGAGAGAATAGAAAGGTCCTTATAAAAATAATTCAATGTGAACATGATGGATAGGAAGGAGGAGTAGGGTTGGGCAAGGAGCCCTTTCACATACTCTTCTGGAGAGTGCTGGCTGGCTCCATGCATTCCTAGTATGCTCTTTGCTAATGCAGGAGAGCTTGTATGGCAGGTAGTTGGAGGGGAAAAGAAGAAAGGAAACAGGGGAGCTCCCTGATTTATGTCTGGGTCATTTTTGATAATAGTGACAGTTGGGAGTGGGAACAGATTTAGCTTCTTTTTGCATCAATTCATGATGTAGGAAAACATGATAGAAAATAATTTTTCTGAAAAAAAATTAGAAAAAAAAAGTTTTAAAATGATATAGAAAAGAACTTTGATAGATTATTTATTTTTATTTTTGGTTCAGACCTATGTTTTTATTGGTGTGGAAATTTCCTTTCTTGGAAGTTCTTGTTCCTTACAATCTAGCCAGAGAAGACAATATGTAGATATGTAGGTATATACCAAGCAGTTCAATTGTTACACACTTAAGAACTTTGAAAGTTGCTTGGTGGCATTTTCAAGTGCTTTACTCATATTCATAGAGCTAGTATGTTAGAGGCAAGATCTGAATCCAGTTCTATCCAACTGCATCTCCATAAAGTAATTATATTCTAGCTAATTAGCATTGCCTTCTGTTCCACTTAACAGAAGGAATTTGGGTGTCACCTGTGTTAAAATGTGACCCCTAATGCTTTATAGGTATGTTATTATAGTCCAGTCAGACATGTCACTCTAAGCTCAGTTTCCTCATCTGCATCCCCCCATGCAGTAGTAAAACTGATACCTAAAAGTCCCTCCTAAATAGTCTAGCTATCGCTCCCAGTCCTTGCTCCACTCACCAGTCAAAGTAATCTTAAAGCACAGTCTGATCATCGTTCCCTACTCAATGAACTCCAGTAGTTTCCTACAATCTGCCTATGGGATGTAAAATACGCTGGTTTTTAAAACCTTTTGCAACCTGGCCCCTGCTGACCTCTCTAATCTTCAACTTTAGTCCCATCTTCACTCTAGTCTATCCAGTGACACTAGCCTTCTGGAAGATCCTTGCACAAGAACTCTGCTTTTTTTATTCACTGCTCCCCCCCTCCTCCATTAGACTGGGAGCTCCTTGAAGGCAGAGATTCTTTTTGCCTTTCTTTGTATTGCCCCAATGCTTAGCACAGGTGCCTGGCATGTAGTCAATCCTTTATAGCCAGTTTTTGCCTTAACTTTCATTCATCATAGTTTTAGGATGTATTTTTCTGCTTTAAAACAACACTACCATGTAGATTTAGTAGCCCTCTCATTAGACTTTTGATATTTCAGATTAAAGATGAAATGTTTTGTCTTTGATTATTTTCAGAGCTCCCATTTGAGATCTTTTCTTCAAACAGGCAGCTCTATGAAGACTAATTGATATCACTTGGACTTATTCTTAACTCTGCTGTTGATTATAGGATAGAACTTTTTAAAAATAATATTATGTCATTAATCAGTAAGAAGGTACTTGAATGAAATGAGGAAAACTTTTTCTTTTTAAATAAAATAAATCCAGTATCGTGTATTATCAATTTTAAAGCGAATAATAAAACTTCGTCACAGTATTGTATTCTTTTTTATTCAATTATTTATTTTTAGTTTTCAACATTCACTTCTGTAAGTTTTCTTATTTCTTTAAATTTTCTTAATTAATTTTCTTATTAATTCCGTAAGTTTTCTCTCCCTCCCTCCTCAATATTGTATTCTTATGACTATTTTATTTTAATATATAGATAACACATGTGGAATTTTATAACTCGTGTTTCACCTATTCATTCTTAAAACTTTCTGCCTCTGTGGTGATTATCTATTGGTGTGGACTGTTATCAGACAGTATTGATTAGTTTTGCTGACTTGCTTTTCTTTTTGGTTTATATAGTAATAATATCATTATTATAATTATTATTACGAAAAGGAGGGTTCCCTGGAAAGGACAATGATATGAAAACAAGATTTAAAAATACAGTAACAAAAAGAAAAACTATCTCTGCCAGGTGGTCACATTGATAGGATAATTACAGTTTTTAAAATGCTTTAACTCAAAGCAGCTCATTTCATTTGCATGACAGCCTTATGAAATAGGAAGTAGAAACATTAGTTCCATTTTGTGGATGGGGAAATAGATTCAGAAAGGTGAAACAATCTTCTTGCTGAAGAAAATTGTCGAATTGGGTCAGTGTGTATGTATGTAGTCTCAAAAGAGGACTTCAACCCCAGCTTCTGTATGGTACAATGTACGTCTAACCACTTTCAGGATTCCTGTGAATAAAGAAATGATCCATAAATCTCTGTAGCCCCTCAGTTGGACTGTATAGTAATTTGTAGTCAAGAGGCAGGCAGCATGGTCCAGCGGGTAAAAGACAGTCCTTGGCATCATGAAAATCCAGGCTTAATTCCTGCCTTAATACCCACTAGCTGTGTGATCCCAGGAAAATGATTAGAACTATCCAAAAGTGTAATGAGTTGAAACAGGATGCAGTGAGTTACTTCTCAGTAGAGGTGTTTATTATCTGGGCAGCTAGGTGGCTCAGACTTAGACCTGGAGTCAAGAAGACCTGAGTTTAAATCTAGTGTCAGACAATTACTAACTTTGTGACTTTGGGAAGTCTGTTCTGGTGGCTCAGTGGATAGATCACTGGACCTAGAGTCAGGAAGACTGGAGTTCACATCTGACCTCAGATACTTAATAGCTGTGTGACCCTGGGCAAGTAACTTAACTTCTACCTTCATCCACTGGAGAAAGAAATGGCTTGGCCAAGAAAACCCCGTAGACAAAATCACATGACTGAACAAGAGGTTTTCAAGGAAAACAGTTACCTCAAAAACACATGGAGTCTCTGAGTAGTAAGGGACTACCTAGCCACTAGGAAAGTCAGTTCCTGTGAATCTTTTCTTTTTATGAATGAAAAAGTATTTATTAAGCACCATATTGACATGTCACCATTTAATCATCTCTGTCCCAATCTATAGGCATCCACTTTGCTTCCAGCTCTTTGCTGTCACTAAGAATGCATCTGAATGTTGTTTTTGTCTTTGAACTTCACAGGGTTAAAGTGTACAAGCTCTTCAGTTACTTTTATCATAAAATACAAATCCAGAATAGTTGCACAAATTCACAGCTCCATCAACAGAGTTTCTGTCTTCCCAGGGCTCCTCTCTTTGGGACATCAATTTTTATCATATTTGCTGAGCTGTAAAGTGACACCAGGGCTCTTTTAATTTGCATTTCTCCTATGAATGATTTTACAGCATGTCATTGATTTTGAGCTATTAAAATTCGTAAGGCTGCTAAGTTAAGGGGAGGCAAGGGAACAAGCATTTATTAAATACCTACTATGTGCCAGGCAATGTACCAAGTACTTTACAAATATGTTCTCAGTTGATTCAATACCTCTGTGAGGTAGGTGCTCTTATTATCCCCATTTTACAGATTAGGAAACTGAGATAGAAGTTCAGTGACTTGCCTGGTTTCACACAGCTAGTAAGCCATTGGAGATTGGAGTTGATTGAATTTAGGTCCTCCTGACTTCAGGCCCAGTGCCCTGTCCACTATTCAATCCAACTTGTTCTCTAAGCTATGATAAAACAGGGAGTCTTTTTTTAAACTTAAAGAGGATTTTGCTATTTCCTTGTTTTTGCTACTTGAGGAGTGATTTTCATTTATTTTCATGTTTCCCAAAAATTCTGAGTTCAGTTTATTGGGAACCCTCCTTCAAAAAATTTTAGTAATAATGAGACAAGGTCAGTTAGGTGGTGCAGTGAATAGAACGCCGGCCCTGGAGTCAGGAGGACCTGAGTTCAAATGTGGCCTCAGACACTTAACAGTTACTAGCTGTGTGACCTTGGGCAAGTCACTTAACCCCAATTGCCCAGCCTTTCCCCCTCCAAAAAAAAAATAACAGTGAGACAAGGAGCAAAGGATTCATTAAATTCAGGAAAATGAGAAACGCTTTGGAGGAAATGACATGTAGAATGCTGTATGTTTTAGAAGAACCAAAATGCATCAGGTTGCAAATGAACACATTACTTGAATGAAATAGGTTGTTCTTGTTTTTTAGAAGAGAAAATAGACATAGTGCTCAGAGTCTGATCAGAGAGACATCATGACCCAAGGTTCTGGTCAGAGGCAAAATTAGAACTCACAGTTCCTGAATTTTAGTCTTGTTCTGAACACTGGGCACAACTCCCCTAATTAATTAAATAATACTCTTCATGTCACCTCTGAAAATTTATAAGCTCTTAAAAACTGAGATGTGACCCAAATGCCAGGCTTGTTATGGGAAAATAACCATGGACATACTGTGTCTTCAGAAGACTTTTAACACTGTCCCAATGGGACATAGTACTTTTCTTCAGGGAAAGGAATATATGCACAATGATGAACATGCATGCTAGTCAGCCTGTCTGATCAGGCCCAGTGCCTGGTTGGAAGTGGTCTCGAAATCATAGTTTGGGAGTGGACTTTTGAGGATGTTGTAACTTTGAGAGATGAAATTGGTACTAATTTTTAAAAATTAGATAGTCTCTGGGAACAGCAACTTCAGAGCAGAAAATGTGGGAGAATGTGATATAGAAGAGGAAATGGAAAAAAATAAGAAGGTGAAACAATCTTCTTCCTGAAGAAAATTGTAGAACTGGTTCAGCTCAAGTGAGGACTTCAGCCCCACCTTCTGCATAGTACAATGTATTTCTAACCACTTTCAGGGTTACTTTGAACAAGGAAATGATCCATAAGCCTCTGTCGCCCCTCAATTGGGTTGTATATTAATTTGTAGTCAAGAGGCAGGCAGTGTGGTCCAGTGGGTAAAGATCGCTCCTTGGCATCATGAAAACCCAGGCTTAATTTCTGCCTTGACTACCTGCTAGCTATGAGATCACGGGAAAGTGAGTAGAACTACACAAAAGTATAATGGCTTGAAACAGGATGTAATGAGTTACTTCTCAGTAGAGGTGTTTATCAGGGCAGCTAGATGGCTCAGACTTAGGTCTGGTGTCAAGAAGTCTTGAGTTCAAAGCCAGCCTCAGCCTTACTAATTTTGTGACTTTGGGCAAGTCTGTCTAGCAGGCAGCTAAGTGGCTCAGTGGATAGATCACTGGACCTAAAATGAGGAAGACCTGAGTTCAAATGTGGCCTCAGACACTAGCTGTGTGACCCTGGGCAAGTCACTTAACTTCTACCTTCATCCACTGGAAATGGTAAACCATCCTAGTGTCTTGGCCAAGAGAACCCCATCGACAAAGTCACATGACTAAACAAGAGGTTTTCAAGGATAATGATCTCTTCAAAGACACATGGAGTCTCTGAGTACTAAGTACATCTTAAAAACCACCCAGTCTATCCATTCCCCAAACAAGAATTCCCCTGCACCGTATCTGACAAGTGACATTGACTCCTTGCTTGAAGACCTCCAGTGAGGAGAACTAGCTCTCTCCCAAGACAGTCCATTCCACTGAGGTAATTTCATTTGGGGAGTTAATTGTTAAGGCCCAATAGAAAGAGTGCTGGTTTGAAGGCAGAGGATGTTGGTTCAAATTCCTCCCTCTACTATTACCTGCCTGTGTGAAGATGAACAGGTCATTGCA
The DNA here is from genome assembly GCA_028627135.1 of Pseudochirops cupreus. Taxonomy (NCBI): domain Eukaryota; kingdom Metazoa; phylum Chordata; class Mammalia; order Diprotodontia; family Pseudocheiridae; genus Pseudochirops; species Pseudochirops cupreus. Next base: position 279,959,907 of record CM053583.1, on the reverse strand, counting down.
CATTGCTGGGCCTTTCTTCATTTGTGAAATGGACTAGGTGATCAGAGATCCCTTTTAGATCTAAATCTATGATTCTGTGAAACACACTCATTGGATCTTTATCCTTGATGAGTATTAATAGTGAAAATTCTTAAATTTCCTAAGTCATTTGGGTAGAAACACTTCAAGCTCTTTTGATTGACTGCCTTCTTAATTACTCATTTCAGGGAAAATAGAAGCAGATAAACTTTCTTAACATCTTATTGTATCATGGAACCCCTTGGTAGTTTGGTAAAACTTATGGTTCTCTTCTCAGAATAATATAAAAATATGTATAAATAAAATACATGTCATTGCAAAGAAAACCAATTATTTTGAAAAAAAGTTCATGGACCCCAAATTAAGAACCCCTGTGAGACAGAATGTTTCCCCCTCCCTGGCAAAGAAAATATCTATAGTCAAGTCATTGTAAGCTTCATTCCTTCCATACTCTGCTGATCTCTCATGAAAAGTAAGATACTGGTCCCCAGGCTTGTCTTCCCTGGTTAGGGGTGGCATGCTGTAGAGAATCTGGCCTGGGGCTTTGTGGTCTGATTTAGGATCAACTCCCTCACCCGGGGGAGAAGAAGATGGTGGAGCAGGTGTCAGATAAGGGTGTGGGGTGTGTGTGTGTGTGTGTGTGTGTGTGTGTGTGTGTGTGTGTGTGTGTGTGTGTGTGTGTGTGTGTGTGTGGTGACCTTGTTGACACCACAGGGAGACTGGAGAACAATTGCCTTGCCCTGTGGATGATTCCATTTATCCTTTAAGACAGGAATTCTTAACTTTTATTCCCCCTGTTTCATGGACTCCTTTGACTGTCTGGTGAAGCTCAGTACCATTGTGGTTTGTTGTTTACACACAACAATAAAAGGACATACCAAATTTCATGTGCAATTTTTTTCCCATCCGAGTTCATAGACTCCCTTCCTCCCCATACCCCATCAAGATAGGAAGGCTTGCTTCAGAGAGAAAACTATAGCCAGCCTATAGTTTACTGCAGTGAGTTTTAAAGCAAGGTCCACTAATACATTTTAAGTGGTTTATTAATATTAATGCCCTTAATTAGATGATGTCTCCTTTGGCTTCTCATGTGATTTAATAATTTGTTTATAATATTAGTAAAAATGATAACTAATTTGTATTAACTATCCTCCAAGAAATAGGGGCAATCTTCCTATTCTGCAGAGTGTATGGATATAAATGTATTTGGATAAGATAAACATCTCCTCGCTACTTCCTCTTCCACTGCACCTCCCCGCCCCCAACTTCAGCTCCCTCCGTGGCCAGTGGGAATGGTTGGTGCAGTGATTTGTGAGGGCTTAGGCATAACCACTGTTATCTGAGGACTCAAAGTTTGGGAGACATTGTTCTAGTAAACAGAACTTGGGATAGAAGACACTGAGTTTTTAGTACTTGCTGTGCCGTGGGTAGGTTTTAAAAGATAGTAGAACGTTAAGCTGCTTGAACAGAGGTATAGCATACAGACAAACTAAGGGTGATATTTTTCTGTCCTAGTCAGACCACATCTGGATTATAGTTTTCAACTTTGGGCATGAAATTTACCAACTGGAGTGTATCCAAAGGAGGTTAGTCAGCATGATGAGAGAATTGGAGATTCATTCCATCTGAAGATAGGTAGAAAGAAGGAAGGTACAATGGGGAACATCCTCCTCTCCCTATTCAAATCTTACCATATGTTTAAAGCAATATATATAAATGCCATATATAAAAACCTAAAGCAAGAATGATGACCAAGTCCAATATTCCCACTGAGGGAGCCCTGTATAGCTTTTATTGTAGGAGAGAAGGTCTGTGGTCCAGTTACTGAAAGAATTCCCTAAAGCAGCATTCTATACATTTATAGGATCCTAGTTTTAGAGGTGGAAAAGGTTTTAAAAACCACCTTTGTCTCTTTTAAAATGGTTTGTTTGGGGTGTCATAGTTATTATCACCAGCCACCGGTAAGGAATTTTGCCTGGGGAAAAAAGGAGGCAACTTTTGGTAGAATTTTTCTGTATACTCAGATAGTTTAGGGGTATGGCCTTCTCTCTGTTATGGACGTATCTGTGAAGAGGAAAAATAAACCAGTGAGTACATGATTTATGGTGCTAGGATATGTGCAGTAATGCAACTTTCCACAATTCATGTCTATGGAAATTTGGGGAGATTTCCCAAGGACTGAAATTTAGGATGAGCTTGCAGTGCTGCCAGTGCCAGAGAGAGGCAGTGGTTGAGGGAGAAAGACTGAGAATATTAAGGGTGCCCAAATAGCCCATGACACTCATATACCAAAGGCCTCAGACCTTTCTTTCTAGGGAATGGGACTTGGTGCCTAATAGCAGTGTCCCTTCCTCCACCTTTTTTTTTTTAAAATTTTTATGCACACAAGACCCTTTCTCTCTTCTGTAGACTCACTTAGCCTGCAAGTTTTCCCCTTGATGACTTCTTGTTTCCTTTCAAGGCTGCCTTGAATGTTCATTTAAACTAGCTTTCATCTGTATAAAAATGTGAAGTTGGACTCACATTATGCCTGGCTTCTTTCAAGACTCAGTTCAAATCACACTTTTTGTGGGAGGCCTTTGTAGCTGCTAGTGCCCTCCTGTCTGAGATTACCCCCCATCCACTGAACGTATCTTCCATGTACCTACCCTTCGGGTTGGATTGGTTGTTGTGCTTCGTCCTCGAAGACGACCAAAATGCCATCACTATGTTAGAGTTGAGTTACAATGTGTCTGACTGTGGCTGATCAGACCAATACTAGCTCGGGGCACTCTGTCACAGGGTGGCACAAATAGTCCATGTGAACATTTGGGGTGGATTCTCTAAATTTTCAAATCCTGCATTTCTTTTATGCATATGTTATCTACCCATTAAAATGGGATATTCTTCAGAGTAGAGATTTTTTTTTCTTTTGCTTCTCCTCTTTTCCTCCCTTCCCTTTCCCTTTCTCTTTTCCTTTTGTTTAATTCCCTGTGGCTTCAATGATGGCTATGGATAATCTGTTATCATAAAGCCAGATTGTTATCTATAAATTTCTTTCTTATAAATATGTATTTTCTTTTAGAAGGTTTCCTTTCCTTCTTGGGCCCAGGTCTCCTACCTACGAGCAGTTTGAAGGAGTCTGCCTGTCAAACAGCGAGTACTTGAGGAATGAATTCCTGCTTGCCTATTAGCAGGAGTAATTGCAAGGTTGCTGTGATTTGGCTATCCTGCTCTCACCAGGATGCCAGCTTAGAATGAACTTGAATGCACTTATTGTTTTTATAGGCTTGTGGGGGAAGTCAGTCGTATTTTAGCCTGCAGCTCCTTCTCCTGTAATGGCACAACTCCTCATCCTGGAAGGAGTTTACTACATTTATGAGCTGTGCTGTTACATTTTGGTCTTGTCTCTTGATTAATTTTAGTTCAAAATATTTCATTAAAAAAAAAAGTTTGGCTCGAGCAGATTCTGAGAAGAGGAAGTAAATATATATCACCTTTGGGATCGTAGCTGTTTAATTATTTTGTTTTGAGTTATTGTGCTATAGGGAACAAGTAAGTACTCATTCCCCAAGCAAACTTCGGGTATCAGCTTCTGTAAATCATTTCTATTAGCACAGCTTGTCCTGGACTTAAGGGTTAAGGTTTGGACCTCTGTTGAGTGTTACAAAACAGTACATCAGAAAGTAACTTTTTGGATACTGAAAAGAATTTTGTAATTTTTTTTTCCTTGTTTTGAATAAGATCTCATAATGTCAAAATAATTATGAACTATCCCCAAAGCCACTTGAAATATTGCCACATGGGGCAGCTAGGTGGCTCAGTGAATAGAGCACTGGCCCTGGAGTCAGGAGGATCTGAGTTCAAATCCGACCTCAGATACTTGACAGTGACCTTGTGGAAGTCACTTAACCCCAATTGCCTTGCTTTCCCCTCTCAAAAAAAAAATGTTGTCACATATAAAGAGCATTACTTGAGGAAAAGGTTATAGATGGTAATAATAATTATTATTATGATAGTTAGCATTTATATGGTGCTTTAAGGTTTGCAGAATGCTTTCCAAATATTATTTCATTTATCACAACAATCCTGGGATGGAGGGGCATCATTATCCCCGTTTTACAAATGAGGAAATTAAGGCAGACAGATTAAGTCATATGCTCAGTGGCACATCACTAGTAAATATCTGAGGGTGGATCTGAACTCCGTCTTTGACTCTAGGTCCCCTGCTCTATCCACTATGCTGCCCAGCTGCCATAGGAGAGACTTGCAGTTAGACTACTCTTAGACCACTTCTAACCAGTTAGAACTCTTCTTAATGTAGCCCTCTGCTATCTTTCCAGTCTTCTTACACCTTACTCCCTGACATATACTTTTAAATTGGGCGACACTGGTTTTCTGGCTGGTCCACCACCCTGGACCCCTGACTGTTCTCTCTTTCCCCCATGCCTGGAATGCTCACTCTCCTTCTGCTCTCACTACTGACCTGTCTGGCTTCCTTTAAGTCCCAACTAAAATCCTACTTTCTATAGGAGGCCTTTCCCAACCCCTCTTAATTCCAAATGCCTTCCTTCTATTAATTATTTTCTACTTATACTTTATCCTAAGGCATGAACATTTTATTCACTTTGTTGGACTAACTCCAAATTGCTTTCCAAGATAATTATTTTGATTTACAGGTCTTCTAACAATGTAGGAGTGTGCTTATCTTCCCACAACTCCTCCAATCCACCCCCTTCCTTATCTTTTAACGTCTTTGCCAATTTGCTGAGTATAAGGTGGAAAAAACATCTTCTTGATTTTGATTTGCATTTCTCATTTAGAATGTTTTTTTAAGACAGTATTTTAGAGAGCCAAGAAAATTGCAGAATTCTTAATAGTAATGCCTTGGATAGTCAGGATAGTGATCCTTTAAGGTGAAGTTCAGGCAGCTCCTCTGAATACTTTCCCCTCCATCCTAAATTGAAGCTGTTTAAATTTATCTTGTTTAAGGTGCCCTTTGAAACAAAGTGAGCCATATTTTCCTCCAGGGTTTTCCATCTCTTAAGATGTTTTGCTTTTTCTTGTCAGTTGCATCTTAGAATTGATGTAAAAAATTATTTATGTGGATATTTAAAATAATTATTCAACAAGACAATCATACCCTTAACTTCTAGTATTAGCTTCTGAGCTAATATGGTTCATATACTGAATTAATATAATTTCTGAAGTTGTAAAAATAATGAAGTTCCTATTAATGGGAGCAAATATGTAGAATCTGGTTAGAATTTTCTTGCAAATTTCCATGAAGTACATATTTTACATTTTTGGTTTTGCTTTCAAGTCATTGTCATGAGATCTTTTCCTCCTCAAATTTTCTGTTGTGGGATTTTTTTCTTTTGAATGAACATTTCTGATATTACAATATAAATCAATGGACAAGTAGAAGTCATGCTATCAAAATTTGCTTTATACTTGATTTTCCTGGAACATAAAGGAATAGTATGCTTTGGTACTTTAATAATTATTTTAAAAATTCATGTCAAGCTTAGAATAAGAGGAAATATGGTAGACCAGAGAGAGCATTGAGCTTGGATAGGGAAAACTTGAGTTTCCCCAACACTAATTAGCTATATAATCTTGGGCAGGTCATTTAAATTCTATGTACCTTACACAACACCCAAAGACATACCTGTGGGTTGCATCTTCTTTAGCAAAGGGAGTTCCCAACCTCAGTGTTCTGCTGATGAATGGATAAATTATTTTCAAAAATAATTTTGTTTGAAAATAATTTATCGACTCAAGTTTCCCAAACATCCAGGAATCTTATTTCCTCCTATATGTTAGATATGATGGTTGAGCTATAAAATGTATACTACATATTTGTTAACCCTTTTCTGAAATTTAGTCATCCCAATTGACTTCCTGAATTTTGGAGTATGCAGTTCCTTTGTGCTTGGCACAAAAAGGATATGGAAGGGGATTGGATCTGTGATTTCATTGGTATAGGATACTCCTGAAGAGGGAAACTCCCTCTATCAATGCAGGCTGGCACTTTTCGTTTCTTAAAGCATTAAAAGATTATGTGACTTGTCTAGGATCACATAGCCAGTATTTGTCAGAGGTGGAATATGAACCCTTGTTCTTCCTGGTTTCCAGGCTGGCTCCATGTTTATTGATACTCCCTAAGCCACTCCCTTGAAAAGCAGTAGGTGAAAAGCCTATGGAGGAGCATCAACTCTTTCAGCAAGTTTTTACCAACAAAGAGTGACTGAGACATTAGAGATATAATTATTTAGTGACTTTGGGAGAATAAAGCTCATTTTGTAGATTTCAAACACAAAGTATGTTTCATGATAAAATCTGAAATACAGCAGACCAGTCCAATAACACTGGCTTATGGATGGTGTGGAAATTCTTTGATAATTCTGACCTTGATCAATATATGAACTCTCAATTTTTAAGAAGTAAAGGCAGATCTAAGAGCTTGCTTTTAAAAAGTCTTTGTTGGCATTAGAGCACCCTTAGCAGAAAAATTTGTTCATTTGTAGGATCAGATTTAAATCTGGAAGGAACCTGTGAGGCCATCTAGTCCCATTTTACAGATGAAGATTTGAGGCTCAGAAAGTTGAGGTGTTTTGCTCAGAATCACACAAGCATTTAGCAATAAAATTGGGATTTTAACCTGGTTCCTTTAGTTCCAAATCTAGTATTGTTTGTACTAGATTCCCTCCTGCCCCTACTTTTCCTCATCACATTCTTTGTGACTGCATTGCCTGCCTTAACTCTTTTCTCCTGATTTTTTCCAAGAAAAAAATATCCTCTAATCCTTCTCTTGGAAACCTTACTAACACAAAGGGCCCTTATGCTCAGTGTGTCTGTATCACATATCTACTTACTGTCTCACTAATTTTATTTCCATATGATCTCATCTTTTTTTAAAATTGGTTTGTTTATTTACTTTTAGTTTACAAGATTCAGTTACACAATCCCTTGAGTTTCAGATTTTCTCCCCTCCCTCTCCCCTCCTTCCCCACCCATGGCGGCATACAATCAAGTATAGGATCTGCAAATACTTTCACATTGCACATTAGTCTGGTTGTACAGAAGGGTTGTAACCGATGGAGTGAACAATGGGAAAGAAGAAACAAAACCAAACATGAAAAAGCACAATAGCATGTATTGCTTCAGTCTCCATTTAAACTCTGTTCTTTCTAGATCTTTCTCTGAATGTAGGTATCTCCTTCC
>CM053583.1:279882410-279952183 GCA_028627135.1 Pseudochirops cupreus | reverse complement strand
CTTCTGGAGGGGAAAGCTCTGTCCCAAATCGCTGGGGTCCTCCCAGCTGCCAGAGTTCTTAGGGAGGTCCCTCCACCACTTCTGGCTGACTGAATAAAAACGAACCACAGGACCAAAGCCCAAGACTGCGATCCGGATCCAGGCAGGTTAAGGCAAGAGCGCTTAGCCTCTGAATGTTGGCTTGGCTCCCCTCTGATCTGCAGGCTGGGAGCTCTGCTTTCTTGACCTGGGTGCAGATGGCCTGACCCACTTCTTTCCCCCAAATTTAGCCGAGTTCCACTGACCTTTCACTTTGTCCTTGGCTCTTATGTGTTGATACTGGAAACTGCCACAGCTGCTGGTGATCCACTATACCAAGTGCTCCAGCCTCGGCTTGTCCTGGCCACCTTGGGGCTACAGCTATGGTTTCAAGCCAGACTGGGCTCAGCTCCCAGTGTGCTGTGATGAGCCCTTCCTGTCTGTTTGCCGGGCTGCCTTCATTCAGCAGGAGCTTTGTTTCTCTGTCAGTTTGTGAGTTCTGGAGCTCTAAAATTTGTTTAGAATCATCTTTTATAGGTATTTGAGGTGGTTATGGGGGGGGAGCTCAAGGAGTTCTCCTATTTCTACGCAGCCATCTTGACCAGGATACTATATTTCTATTACCATAACTTAGCATCATATGACTTAGCGTTAGTTATTTTTGGGGTGGGGGTAGGTCAGGGGAAGTTCCTTTTGCCTCATTGAACTTAGAGTTCACCCAAACTCCCAGTTCTTTTTTCACATAAATTGTTCTTGTTTAGCCAGATCTTCCCTATCCTTCACTGTATAGTTGATATTTTGAACCTAAGCATGACTTTACATTCATCTCTACTATATATTTTCTGAACGTTCTTTGAAAAGTCCAAAAAAAGCAACTGGTGGCTTAGGGGGGAGGCCGAAGCTGGATACATAGATAGATAGGTGGGTCCCCTGCATAAAGATGATAAACTAAACTCCTCCTTCAATACATTGTTCAAGCATCATTCTACGTGCAACCTTTCCTGGTAACTACGTACCTCACAAACTACCTTGTTTTTAAATTTATGCCTTGTTATTTTTGCATTCCCCAAATGTATGCTTATCTCCCATGTTAAAATATAAGCTTTGTGAGTAGGGATTGTTTCTTTTTTGTACTTTTATCTTCATTGCCTAGCACAGTGTCTGTAATATAGTATGTATTTAATAAATGATTGCTGATTATTTCTCATCCTAACAAATTATTCCAGCAAGATAAGAAGACTGGAGAGCAGTTGAAGAAATTGGCTATGTTTAGCCTGGAAAGAAGAAGACTTAAGGAACCCATAAAAATTCAAACATCTGAAAGACTGTCATATGAAAGGATTTGGGACTTCTTGGCTCAACAAGAACAGAGCTGGTGGGCTCTGGGTGGGAACTGCAGATTTTAACCACATAAAAGAAAAAAAGAACAGCATAACAATTGGAGTTACACAAAAATAGAATGGATTACAGGAAAAATCTTCAAATGGAAAATGGATAGCCACTTGTCAGCAATATTAAAAAAAGGGATTGAATAGGAGGAATTCAAGCATGGGTTGGACTGCATGACCTCTGAGATCTCTTCCAACTGTGAATTTTGACAGTCTGACTCGTTGTTCTAGCTTGTTCTTTTGGACCCTGATTTTGTCATCCAGAACATATCAGTTGTTCTCAGTTTCATGGATTGAGAATAAGGCATTTTGACTGTCACTAATTGTAGCTCAGTTCTCAGATTCTCAAACATCTGTTTTTATCAATAGTTTTTTGGTGTCTATTTCTTGGCAATTGACATATTCGCTATGAGCATGTTCATCAATTGCCAACTGCTCTTGAACAAAGTTTTTATTTCTATTGGGAGAAATTGCTTTGTGATTTGGGGGCAAGTCATTTGAACTTCCCCATATTGATTTCTTCATTTGTAAGATAAGATTGGACACACTTTGCACGATCAATTATGTTGATATTAATTCTGTGTTTTTGGTTTGAAGTCAGATTTAATTTATATTGCCTTCCAAATTACCACCATTGAGTTATGTCACAGTGATGCTCTCCTATTTTATCATCTCCTTAAATCAGGACTGATTTTGCAAAATGCATTCTATGTTGTTTTGATTGGCCTTGGGCAGTCCTTACTAATTGTCACTTTTGATTGCTATATTATGGAACAATTCTCAGAACCCAAAGAGAACCTTGTCTTTTTTTGTTATAATAGAATAAGCTGCTGGGTGAGGCAGGAATGACCAATATAATATACTCATGAATAATGGTCATAACTTATGACCGTATGCAGATGAGGTCCATACAGTATAAAAGTGGGATTTAGAGCAGAGATTGTGGCTATGTTTCATTTTCCTGGAACCCAGCCTGATGGATAACTCTTAAATTCACTGGCAGGAATCACTCAGCTGGTTGGTAAGGGAATCTCTAACCTGGTTTGTGGGGCTACTATTTGAGGTTAGGGATTCTGAGGAGACAGCAGGCTTGGATCCAAAGAGGAGTGTGTTTCTTTAAAAAAATTCCGTGGGATGTTGCAGTTGACACAGTCCTTTGATGTGTGGAGGCAGGAGCAAATAGATCAAAGTGAGCCATTACCCTCCTAGAAACCAGATGGCATTTGTGCTTGGTACTTTCATTTTTGTCGTCCTGTCCGGTTCAATATGAGTGTTTGTGTGGATTGGTAATTAAGATGACAATGTAATTGGTTTCCATAGATGGGGAGGAGGAGTTAAGGCTTCACCACTGAGAGAAGTACAATTCACTGTATTAGCCATAGCAATGAAATACTAAATCTTTCTCTCTGAATAGGAAGGCAACAATGGACTGCTTTACAAAGGATTTTTTGGGGGGGGATGTGAGTTGTTGGATCGTTAAGAATGATTTACCAAAAGCATTCCAATCTTAGAGAAGTTTCTATTTTTTATTTTGCGACTGTTCCTCCCCCCTCCACTTAATAGCATTTTATTTTTCCAATTATATGTAAAGATAGTTGTCAATATTCACTTTTATAAGATTTTGAGCTCCAAATTTTTTTTCTCCATCCTTCCCCTGCCCCCGCCCTAAGACAGCAAGAAATCTGACAGGATCTGCCATTGTTTTCTGAAATGTATTTTTGGAAAATGCAGATAATCTCCCTGCTTGAGGTTTTGGTTTTTTTTTTTCCATATGCAAAATTGCACTAGTAGTCTATAATCTTCATTATCAACTCAGGCACATCCTAAAGATACTGTCTCAAAAGCCCTGATCATTTCTTTGGAGAAAATAGAAGATTTAAAAGGTTGTTAAATTATTGTTGTTTTTACTTTCATTGGCGTCTTCTCTCTTTGAAGATACCAAGTCAGTAAACATTAATTAAATGCCTACTGTGTGCCAGACACAGTCCTAAACATGGGGGCTACAAAGAAAGGTAAAACAAAGTTCCTGCTTTCAAGTTGCTCACAGTGTAATGGGGGAAAATAATTGTACAAATGCAAGCAAATATATACAAACAAGTATATACAGGAAAAATTGGAAATAATCAACAGAAGGCATGCACTAGGATTAAGGGGGATCAGGAAAGACTTCTTGCAAAAGATGAATTTTAGTTGGGACTTGGAGGAAACCAGAGAAGTCAGGAAACAGAGATGAGGAAGCATTCCAGGCATGGGAGACAGCCAGGAAAAATGCCAGGGCTCCTGTAGTAGAGTAGAGACAGACCTGGGTTTGAGTCATCGCTCTTTGGTCATTCTTCCACATTTCAGAAGTCATTTATCCTTTCTGAATTTTGGTTTAATTCTACATAATTTAGAAATGAAAATATTGGGTTCATTTTGCTGTTTTTATAAGGATCAAATGAGAGGATGGATTTAAAAGAGTTATCTAAATGAATATAGTGTGGTATCAGTGTGAGTTATTAGTTTTGTTTTAAACTGTTTTCAAAATTTGTGTGATTCAATTGTGTAGGCATTATTATCTGGTGACATCTTAATGGACATAAGCATGACTAAAAATATTCAAGTTTATTCATCCTTTAGTGCTTTCTCCTATGAGAACAGAATAGAACATGGGTTATTATTATTATTTTGCAGTTATGACCATTTGTGTTGTCTTGTGCTGATCGACTTCTTCCTTCCTTTCATCCTGACTGCATAGATTTTTTTTCTAAGGAAAGTCCCGGAGGCCTACAAGTTTCTTGTTTTACAGACCAAAGGGATCCATTCAAATCCATTTTCTCAGCAATCCAGGGACTCTTTTATTTTTGACCATTTCAACCCTTTGCTCCAGGAGCTTCTTTGGCTCCCCATTCCCTCCAGGATCAAATTTAAACTACTTTGCTTAGTATTTTAAAACTATTCATAACTTGGCCTTTTCTACCATTCAAGTCTTTTTTTTTTTTTTTTTACTTTACTTACTGGCCTTCTTTTCTTCCTCACAGTATTCCTACTCCCATTCCCCGGTCTTTGTGATGGCTATCACCCATTCATGAAATCCTCCTCATTATCTTTTTCTTGGTTTCCTTGTGTGTGTGTGGTTTGTTTGTTTTTTTTTTTTAAAGATTCAGCTTATTTTACCTTCTGCAGGAAGCCTTTTATGGTCTTCTCAGCCGACATTGTCTTTCCTTTTACAGTTATCTTTCATCCACTCTGTATGTAGTGTGTGTGTAGCTGGTTATTTACATGTTTTTTTTCCCCCGTTAAAATGTATGCTCCTTGAGGCTGGGGACTATTTTTCGGCTCTCCCCCCTCCCTTTTTTTGTATCTTGAGTGTTTAGTTAAGTACCTGGTACATAGTAAGCTGTTACTGTTGACTGTTGGCTGACTAACTGTCTAATTGTGAATTAGAGAAGCTCTACCAAAGCACAAGGATGCCGTGTGCCCCATTGGGCCAACTGCATCAACAACCAAAGCCTACCAAGGTTACCTACTTAATTATAACCAGTGAATTTCAGAACTAGAAGAGACCTTGAAAGTGAAATAGTCCAAACTTTTATCAATTTTCTTGTAAAAAACAAATCCTTGAACCAAAACACACTTGGATTTAAGATATAATCTCTTACATCTGTGCTTTCCTTCTTTGGCAATTAACACTCCCAACAACAATAAACAACTGGTACCTCATCCTGAAATCACAGATTTCTTACCCATTCACAAATGAAGCAAACAAAAATAGTGTTGAAGCTAGTCAAATGAAGAGAAGGAAATACAGAGAGGCAATGGGCAGCCCTTGAAACTGACTGATTCATACAGATTTAAAAACTAAAGCAGTTAACACTGTAGTATGGGTGATATTTTCAATAAAACAGTCTCCATCCTAACCTTTTAAGACAATGGAAGCAATTGCTAACCAGGCTTTTATGGCACTCTACTGTGATTTTTAAAAATGTGGTGTGGAATTTATTTGTGTTACTGTTATCTCTTTCAGTGTTAGGATAAAAATATTTTTAAAAATACACCACATATCTAGATCATTACAATAGCCTTCTGGTTGGTCTCTCTGCCTCAAGTTTTCCCCTGTTCCAGTTCATCCTTCCCTCAGCTGCCAAAGTGATCTTTCTAAAGTATTGGTCTGGCCTATTTATCCCCCATGAGTCCTTTGCAGACTTAGTTGATCATTGCTTTGATTAAAGCTGCTTGACTTCATAGTATTGTTCTCTCTATAGTAATTGTTCCCCTGGTTCTATTCCCTCTACACTATATAAGTTCATATACCTAAAAGTCTATGAAATTGTCTCTTTAGTCATGTGCATGAATTAATAAACCACCATTTGCTTATTCATTTCCTCATTTTCTAAGAGGCCTTCTATCACCCTATCTTTTAGTTAATAAGCATTTTTGCCTCTCTTCCATTTCCCCTTTCCTTCATTGAAAAAGAGAAACCCAATACTCTTGTAAAAAAATGCAGAGTCATGCAGAACAAATTCCCATATTGGCCCAAGGAACTCAAATGTGCAAAACTGTGCATCTCATTCTGCATATTCAGCTTATCATTATTCATCACTGAGTTTCTGGAATCATGGTTTGCTTTGCATTGCATTAATTACTGAGTTCTTAAGGCTTTTGAAGTTATTCACTTTCCTAAGATTATTGTTATCGTATAAATTGTTCTCCTGGTTCTGCTCACTTCATTCTATGTCAGTTCATAGAAGTCTTCTCAGGTTTCTCTGAAACTGTCTCCTTTGTGTTTTCTTACAAAGGCGTTTCTTAGACTCAAGTTCTTTTCTTTTCTACCAATCTGTCCTTTAAATCTTTCCTTCTAGCATATTTTGCTTGTGGCTATTCCCTTCCCAGTATTACCCGCCCTCTTAACTTCCTCCTGTATATCTCAGCTTGTTTTCCTCTTGAGTTTGTTATATTTCTACACCAAACATTTTTGTGTATATTCAGTCCTCCATTGTTCATTTCAGATAAAAGTGACATTTGTCTGATCCCTGTTCCCCCAATGCCTTCGTCCATGTTTATATATTCTTATATACCCCAAGTATAATCAATATGGTGTTTTAAGTTTAACAAAGTCAATTAAAAAAAATTAACAAATATTACTTCTTTTTATCCTCACAACAATCCTGGGAGGTAGGTGCTGTTATCCCCATTTTATAAGTGAGGAATTGAGACCTAGAGAGGTTAAATGACTTGGCCTATGGTCACATAGGTTCAGTGCTTTATCTACTTTGCCATCTAGCTGCCTTTAAAAAGCAAGAATAAATAGCAAGTTTTCTTCTTCTTTCTCCTTACTATACTAGTATATTCATCTGCTTACTTTTTCTTCTCTTTCTCCTCTTCAAGCTGAGAACAGAACATCTTTGTTTCATCTCCCTCATTAGACTCTTAGTGCTGCAGCATCCTACAGATGCTTCCAGTTGCTCAAATAAATTTTCCTTTCTATTTATCTCTGGACTGTTATGTTTGTATTTCGAAATTCCTACTCAAGTCTAATCTTTTCTTCAAATATGATTGAAAGCCCTCTATTCCATTTCCCTCTTTCTCTCCCTATCCTTCCCCTCCCCTAGTAGGATTATAGTCTTCTATTGTTGGGTCTCACCCTGAATCATTCAGAACTCTGGATCTTTAAGACTCTCTCTAGTTTCTTAGGACAATGTTAGGGACCTCAGAACCCTTAGAACCGAGCCCTCTGGGTCTGAGTTCTGTACACTTGGGCTGATCAGGACCTCTCAGTCTGCTGCTGCTCCCTGAGTTCCCTTGAACATTTTTGCCTTTTTGGGCAACCCTCCATCCTTGATGCCTCCAGACACAGAGCCTTGTAGGTTCTGTTTGTCCCATAGCCTATATATGGATATGCCCATTTAAAAAAAAGAGATAAGCTGAAGTTATGAGACTATATTTTTTGTCCAAGACTATATATTGAATACATGACAGATCTGAGATTAGAACTCATCTTTGGAGTAATGTACTTGTTATATACATACATACATACATACATACATACATACATACATACAATCACTTGCCTTTGTTGCATCTGTGGTCTTCCCTGGTGCTCACTTTGCTGGCGAGGTCATTCTTTCTAGTTCTCTTGGATTTCTGACTGACTTTTTGTGCAGTGCTGAGGTAGAACATACCACCAATTATAGTTTTTCATTGGATTTCTAGCTCTTTATTTGGTCTGTTGCTTTACCTCATGGTTTTTCTGGAATAGCTATGGAGAATCTGGGCAACCTGCCTTCCATTAAGGTTGCCATCTTAGCATGTTAGTCTGAGAAATTCCTAAAAGCCTTTTCTAGAGAGATTTTTTCAAAATTTCAATATTTGTGGCAATTTTTCATTTTCATTTTATATTTTAAGTTAAAACCAAATAATTACCCAAGGTTCTTAATTGCTTTTTAAAATATGAATAAATAAACAAAAAAGCGTGATTCAGTGTGCTCAGTATTGTGAATAAGGATAGAGAATAGAAACTGATTTCATTGCTATAGAGAACTCAGAAGTGGGGAAATTCCCCTCTATCAACGCAGATGTCAAAACTCTCTTTGTAACTTACAACCTTGGAGAATTGCTAAACCCCCATGAAGCTGTGCTCTGCCCAGGATCACATAACTAGTATTTGGGGGTGGAGAGGGTGATATTGAACTTGTGTTTACAAGGCAGTTCCTGTCTTCCAGAAACTTTCCTTCTAATAGAGAAGACAACACGTGTAAAGGAGGCTTGGTGATCAGGGAGGAATATTTTAGTCAGGGAAGTCACAGGGATAGTGAGTAGATTCAGAAGACAGTTCATATAGAAGACCTGTGTTCTTTTCAAGAATGGTAATATTGTATTGATTAGAAAGGAAGAAGTAGAGGCAGGGTGATGGTGGTATGGCGTGTCTTGAAGATAGCTAGAGAGTAGCAGCATGATGCCTTTGGGTAATGCTAGTGATGGTGAATACTTATCAGTCAAAAGCTCGTTTTGGACATTTGTTTAGACTTAGAGAGTACTTAATGTTTATAGATCATTTTCATGTGTATTATATTTAATCTTTACAGTAACCCTGTCAGTAAGCCTGACTGGTATTATTATACTCATACTTAAAGAGATGAGAAAATGGAGCCCAAGGTTATATATCTAATAGGTGGTAGAATTATTCTAAAATTCATCTTTTGACCAGTGTGCTTGTCAATGTGGCTATGAACTTTCTAATGATTTAAAACTCTCCAGGAAATCATGTAACCTTATTCCTTGTGGGTGATACTAGAAAATTGTATTATCATACTTTTGGGGGCATTCAGGAGAGGGGAGTGAGTGACACAATTTTTTTCTTCCAATAGAGATAATTTTTTCTTCTTCCTCTCTTGTATTGTTGTCCAAACATAACAGCATTTTGTCAGAATTAGATATTTATATTCTAGTAGGGTATTTTGTTCTAGAGTGTTCTTTGATGGACACATTACCACTCTCTCTACCCCACTTTTGGGATCAGAGCTACTACCACTCTTGAGCCACAACTCTCTTGCAATTTTTAGTTTTTGGTAGTTCTGGGGGAGCCCTTTAGAAGTTAAATGACTTCCCCAGTGTCACAAGTAGATCTTGAGCCAAAGTCCTTCTGATTCCAAGCATTCTACCCACAATACCTCAAGTATAGCTGTACTTTGTGTAGGATATCTTAACAGCCACTCCTGCTCCAGAAACAACAACAACAACAAAATATTAACCCCCTTCTGTGCTAGGTTGTGGTTTTTTCCCTTTTCAGTGTTGTTTGGTTATAATTTATAAGTGCATTTCGCTTGCAAGCACAATCAACATTTCAATTACCTATATAATTGTTATCTTAGTTAGAATAGCTTCTTGCCCTCTTTATATGAAAATGGATGACCCTCCCATATTGCTTTGCCAGTAGGCACACAGAAAGTACTACGCAATATAAATATAAATTTATGGAAATATTATACAAACACAACATGTAAAAGCACATATCCATTGTAAAAAATAGCAGATGTTTGTGTTTGGCTGTGGATTTACAGTACACCTAATCTGTTATGGTGGATAATTGGGAGGGTTTGCTCCTCTAATAGTTTATCATTATCATGATGCCTTTGTCTTATTTTCTTCTTGTGTATGATTTTCCTATTTGTCTAAAGATAGATCTTCTTGTCCTTTTCTAGGAGCACAGAACTCTACCAGTATGACTGGCAATTGATAAGTAACACCAGGACTTGGACTCACAGTTTGGCAGTGTTGAAGAGGGACCCCCTCCGTGTATCTCCTTAGCTACCATGGCTTCCCCTTCTGCTGTGGTGCCGTTCTCGGTGGTGTCTCAACCACAAGTAAGTAACCTAAGGCAAGATTTGACTAGGAAAGAATTTACTAGTCATTGCTGAGCTTTTGGATAGGATTCTTGATAGCGTGTAGCATTGCATTTTTGAAAAAAAACATCTCATAAAATCACCATTTGGGATGTATTTAAGTTTTTTCCACTGGAAAAATAGTAGTTTATAAAGGAGATGCCATTTAGGTCTAGTAACTAGCAAAAAAAAAATGAACAAATCAACTTTCTAAGGCAGAACTGTATTTAATCATAATTAGGGAAGCCTTGATTTTCCTTGTTTTAAAAAAATTGATTTTTTTATTGCTATTTTCTGTTTCTTACATCACCATAATATCTTATGTATTTTTTATACTCCCCCTCACCTCCCAATCCTTCTATATGACAAACAGCATTTTTTCCAGAGAGGGGAAAAAAAGTCAACACAAGTGATTGATACATTGAAACAGTCCAAAAATATGTGTAATATATAATACCTATGGACCTCTGGCCTCCATGAAGTAGTAGGTGGGGCTGTTTTCTTGTTTTTATTTTGAGACCCACTTGACCTTCATAGTTTTGTTTCATTTACTTTTTTTGGCGTGCCATTCTTTCCATTTGCATTGTTGTAGTAACTTTCTATATTGTTTTCTTGTCTCTGTTTACTTCACTCTGCATCAGTTCATATAGATCTTTCTGTGGTTCTCTTTATTCATCACACACAACAGTCGTGTTCTGTTACATTCGTATACCACAATTTGTTTACATCTACTTTGTTTCCAATTCTTAGCTATCACAAAACATATAGCTATATATATTTCAGAACATTTTCTTATTGAGAAGGAAGCCTTGATTTTCAAAGATCAGAATGTATGGCTAATACTATTGATTGCAAGCTTAAGATAGCTTAATTTGATGCCAATTGAAAGGTAAGGGCCATTGTTATCTATGCCTTCTCTGGGCTTCACTGGGATATCCAAGGGATAGACAGTAACCTATTAAAAATTTTCTGATGTTACATGTTTGTATTAAGCTCATTCATTTGCATACAGTATCTAGGGTTTTCTTTTCATTTCCTTTCATCATTTTTCTTTTATTCTCCTAACAAATTAACTCTTAGACCCACAAACAATTCTGTTTTCAGAGTATACTGAAGTTATGGCAAAGATATATCAGTAATAATTCAGGGAGCATAAGCTGCCCAAAGATGTTTAATGCCATTTTTATTCATGTTCTTAGCACAGCTTGATTTTTTCCTTCTGAGCTTTCTCAGTTTTTTCCATCTCATCTGTGTATACAACTGTATTATTCTTATTCTTATTAGCTGCATTGTTATTTTTGTGGGGACCTGTGCTTTTATCAGTGTAGGGAACTCCTAGCATAGATCGCAAAGATCACTCCATTGATGTAGATAGATGTCTGTTTGCATTGATATAGATAGATATCTGTTTGCCTGGGGGGTGTTGAGAAGTTAGGTGACTTACCCAAGGTCACACAGTTAATATATCAAAAATAGGACTCGAAACCGTGTTTTTCTGTTTTGAAGTCTGGTATTAACATACTGAACTGCCTCTTAAGGATTTTTGTTTTAAGAGTTAAAAAAACAAACCCCAAACTGACCAAATAAGTCTGAGGAGGAGATAGATATTGATAAGTTTAGAGTTGGAAGGAACCTTAAAGGCTATCTGGCCTAACTCATTTTACAGATAAGGAAACTGAGGCCCACTATCATATAACTAGTATCTAAGGTGGTATTTAAACTGTTTTTCCTGGCTCCAAGAGCAGCATTCTATCTACTATATGATGTTGCCTCTCAAATGTTTCCAAGAAAGGAATGAACTGAAAATTTTTTTTTTTCCTGCATAGAATTGATTTTGTAGACCACAGCTCTTTAGTTGGATTCTTAGAGAGCACACTAAAAAAACTGGGGATGAGGTAGAGGGATAACTTGGTGGATCCTACATGTGTACATAATCTTATTTACTTTGCCAGTTCTCAGTGGAGGGGAGTATGAGAACCTGTGTTACTTTGAAATGTTACTTATACATTACAGTTCTTCTTACTTAAATCAGCTTTATCATGTTGTGATAAAGTTTTTTGTTTTTTCTTGTTGTCTCCTACAGACATTTTAAAAAATGCTAATCCCACATTTCAATCTGTTTGGTACCAAAACTACGTCATGTGTATTTTTCTTTCTAGTAAATGGATCTTTCCCTCCTCGGCATTCAGTTTACCTTTGGTCATTTCTTTTTCCCCAGCCCTAGAGAGTTTTTTCTGCTATCTTCTTATCTATGAAATAGGGAAAGAGATTTGATTCCTTTCTCATTTGAGGCCATTATTTCAAAGCCATCCAACTAGTACACTGCAAAGGCTGTTTTGGAAGGTTTTGTGAAATTAGATGAGCCTTGAACTAATCAATCTTGATTGCAAAGGACACGTAATTAAGAATAGTACCTACCTCTTGGTAGAAAGGTGATGGGCTAAAATGAAGAATGAGGCACTCATTTTGGGGCATAGCCAATATAGACATTTGTTTTGCTCCATTATGCTTGTTTGTTACAAGTTTTTTTTTTCCTCCAGGAATGAGGGGATATGGGAAGGATAAAAAGAAAATACTTAAAATAGTTATAAAGAAGTTATTCCCAGTTCTGGTTTCCTGGCTAAGACCTAGGAAGGTCTTTCAACTATCCCTGGTCAGAATTTAAATCAAGTGAAATTTTTTATTCATTAATTTAACAAATTTTGTAAGGGGAAAACAATTTTTTTTAAATAATGGAGTATTCAGTTAATATATGGGGAGATAGTATCTCACTATATAAATAAAAATTGTGGCTAAAAGTTGAACATAATTACATTCAAGCCAAGCTAAATGAAGCGAATTCCAAAATATTTCTTTGTTACTTCTTGAAGATACTTTTGAACTCAAAGTCAGGCATCAAAACAGAACCTTTATAAAATCACTTTGAAATGCTGTAAGCACAGTTGTGCGTGCATGACAATTTCCTTGCTAGTGTTTGCAAAGCAGTGAAGGCATGCAGCTGAAAAGTTTATAGGGGGAAAAAGATAATATTTCCTTTGCTAGCTTCTACTGCTGATAAACTCCGACAATATGTTCCTGTTGTTTCAGAGAGAGATTTGAGGAAGAACGCAAGGATCAGGAGCCCAGTAGGACTAGCATCAGTGATGCAGCATAATAGCATTGTGGTGGCCTGGGTCTGTTTTTAAAAATACAATTCTATCAACTTTTGTTTTTTGGATCACCAAAGTTATTCCAGATATCATTTCCCCTTTTTCTTTCTCCCTCTAGAGAGCCATTCCATATAACAAATAGTATTTTGCTCCTGGGTATTTTATATGTAACTAAAAGAGAGGCTGGTTGCCAATCCTTTTTGGGAGGCAACTGGTAGCTTGAGTGGATTGTCTATGTAGACCTCTAATTATAAGGTGTACTAAATGTCTTACATATATTTCATTTGAGCCCTACAACAACCTTGTGAGGTAGTAATACTGGTATTGTAATCCCCATTTTATAGATGAGAGGTTAAATGGCTTATCTATGGTCACTTAAACCTTCATTGCATCTGCTTGGCTCAGAAAGGGGACCTCCCTGTTTTATGAAACTTCTTAGGATCACAGTTTTAAAATCAGAAGGGTTCTTAGAGGCTATTCAACCCAAACCCCTTGATTATTCCCATGGTGCTCTGAGAAGACTGACCATACAGGGTCAAGTATCCAGTAAGTGTCTGAAGTAGGATTCAGACTCAGATCTTCCTGACCCTCAGTTATCACCCTGGTACCCCTAAGGAGACTGACCTGAGGTAGTTACACTGCTAGAAATTAATTTTATAGGCTAATGAGAAGTTCATATGCTCAAAAGGCCTTTCCAAGTTAGGATAATCTTCATCCCCAAAGGTCTTGATCTTCCGCTACTACTGGTGCTACTATGCATTTATTTAGTGCCTTAGTGTTTACAAATTGCTTTTTAAGTATTATCTGATTTGGTCTTTACAATGACCCTGGAAAGTAGGTGCTGTCATTTCACATATAGGAAACTGAGGCACAGAGGGGTTGACTTGCCCAGGGTCATACAGCTAGTGTCTGAGGCAGTATTAGAACTGAGGTCTTCTTGACTCCAGGCCCAGTGCTCTATTTTCTGTGCCAGCTGACTATCTATTGAATCATAGATTCCCTGGCATTGTTACCTGGTTGAAGCACATAAGTCTTTTCTTCATAGCTTGACTGAAAGTTTTCAGAATAAAAGGACAGTGTATTACACCTAATATACCTGACACAGTGCTGAATAAATATTTGCTGAATGTTCAGAAATGCTTGACTACACATCCAGTAGATGTAATAGTAATGAAATTGGAAGATCCCTTTGTATTGGCAAGCTAGGAGGTACTTAGCACCTGGTTTCAAATTAAGCCTCTGTTAAAGAAACAGAAGGTATGAACCCCTCCCTGTTGCTGATAGAACAGGAAAGGCCTGAACAGGGAGAAGCTAAAAATACTTTATGTAAGGAAGAGCACAAGCTGGACAGTCAGAAAAAGGGCACAGAGTATTACACTGGCACAGTGTACTTGGCACAGGGATCAATAAATACTTGCTTAGTGCTCAAAAATGCTTGACTATACATCTAGTAGACGACCCCAGAAAAACTGAACCAAAGTCTTACACATTTAAAAAATCATGTGTGTTTGTATGTATGTATATATGTGTGTATATGTGTACATATACACACATATATACATACACATATATAATGTTTTTTTTTCTTCTCCCCAATTACAGGTAAAACCTATTTTTAACATTTAAAAAAAAGTTTTGGGTTCCAAATTCTATCCTTCCCTCTTTCCCTTTCCCCGAGACGGTAAGCAACATGTCTTTATTAATTGCCTCTCAGAGGTAAGATGTTCATTGACATTTAGTAAACTCTTTTATTCCAAGACCATGAACATAGACTTGCAATCTCAATTTAGGTACACTTCAAGTTTGAATTTAATTCCTTCTTTCCTCAAGATTGGTGAAAATAGAACAAGGTGAAAATAGGAAGGGAGGGAGCAGAAACCACTAGCAATCTTTCTGGGTCCATGAATGATTTGTGGACCATGTTCATAAATTGTTTTTAATGATGATTGCTGTAAAAATGATGGCCAGGGCCCAGTGCAGGTATATGAGACAGTATTTGTCAGCTGGGCTCAAGCAACTTCCCCTCTAGTGGTCTGTCAATAACAGCCGCTTTTCAGTTGTGTCTGCCTCTTCGTGATGCCATTTGGGGGTTTCTTGGCAAAGACACCAAGTGGTCTGCCATTTCCGTCTCTAATTCAGTTTACAGATGAGGAAACTGAGGCAAATAAAGGTTAAGTGACTCACAGGGCCTGCATCATCTAGCCGTGCACTAGTACTCTAGTTTACCATTTTTGTTTTTGTTTTTACTTAAAATTTTAACTTAAAAGTTTTATTGATGTACTTTGCTTTTATGTTGCAAACATTTCTAGATTATTCCTATCCTTGAGAGATTTCTTATAACAAAATAAAATAAGCAAAACTAACAATATAGTGGTCTCTTCTGAAAATGTATGAAACTTTTTTTTTTCATTCTGTACCTAATATGCACTATGCACTCTGCCAGGAGGTACATAGTATACTTTATCATTGGCCCATTGAAATCATGGATGGTTATCATATTGATACTAGTTTTTAACAGCTTCCAAAGTTTATTCTTTTTACAGCATTGTTATTGTATAAATTGTTCTCCCAGTTCTGTTAATCTCATCAGTTTATAAAATTCTTCAAAATTGTTGTTTTTAAAAAAAAATTTGGTGTTAGAATATAATTTTTCTTCTAGTCTTCACTCTGTATCAGTTCATATGCATATTTCCAGGTCTCTTTGAAATCATTTATTTCTTCATTTCTTGCATAGCAAGTGTTTCATCATATTCATATACCAAAATCTCTTTAGTTATTCTTTGGTTTTCTTAATTTCTCTTTAATTTCACATTTTTTCGTCCCCTCAAAAAGAATTGCTGTAACAACTTTTTTTTAAATATAAGACCTTTTCTTGTTTCTTTTGGATATAGACCTAGAATTGTTAAAATATAAATACATAAACATAAACACACATACACACAGAGGTTTTTACAGATACTACACTCACTTAGCTAAGTGGTACAGTGGATAGTGCTGCCAGTCTTGAGTCAAGAAGACCTGAGTTCAAATACAGCATCAGTCACTTTCTAGCTTAATGTGACCCTGTTTGCCTCAGTTTCCTCATCTGTAAAATGATCTGGAGAAGGAAATGGCAAACCATTCTAGGATCTCTGCCAAGAAAACCTCAAATGGAGTCATGGAGACACGACTGGAATGACTCAGCAACAAAGAGTGTACGACAAGATCACTTACCTATCCCATAATAAGAATAAAACAAAAACAGACTAGAACTTAAGAGCTATTGTTTTGTGGACATGCCATTTTTCTGTGCTAAACTGTCTGTGGAGAGACTATGGTTCAAGCTCCAGGGCGTGGTAGAGTGGGAAGAAAACTGGCTCTAGAATCTCATCCCAGTAATTTACCATTCACTTTGGGCAGGCCCTTTTGTTTCCCCAGGGCACAATTAAGGGTTTTGACCAGATGACTTCTAACATTCCTTAAGTTCTGAATCTATGACCCTCATGTACTGAACCCTGAAAGGTAGAAAGAGTGGTAGATTCAGGATCAGAGGACTTGTGTTTCGATCTTGCAGTCACTGACCTCTTGTGTACTGTTAGGTGTGGGATTTGCTTCTTCCATCTGCAGAGTCAAAGATTTGGTCCCTTCTAGCTCTAATGTGCCATGTCATATATGACTCTAAAGTCCCTGGTGTTTTCCATTCTACCACACAGACTTCTATATGCAAATATGAGCACTGTGCACTAAGGGCTTGGTGATACTCATTGGTAATATATTCTTAAGTGGTTTAAGAATGTCCATCTCTACTTACCTTTAATTAACATACAATCTATTTTTTAATAAGATAACCCTCTGAAGATAAGAACAACAAACACTAACTCATTTGCCTCTTAGAAAAGCAGGCAGAGGTTAAGTGACTTGTCCAAAGTCACATAGTTAGTAAATGTCTGAAGAAGAATTTAAATTCAGGTCTTCATGACTCCAGGTTCATTGCTCTATCTACTATGCCAATTAACTGCCTATACACATATAGACACACACACATTCCCATATATGTTTGTATGTGTGCCTACATATGTCTATACGTACATAGATATATGTGTATATATGTAGACATACGCACGTTTTCCCAATTAAAGACTAAGTTATTTGAAATCGTTAACTTTCCTCTTTGTTTTTGTATGTCCAGTGCCTCAGGTTTAATAAATGTTTGTTGATTGATTAGAGGAATAACTAGTAATAATACAATTTGGCTGAAACATAGGTTTTATGAAGGAGACTGTCTGGTAGGGTAGGCTGGTACCATTGTAGAGGGCTTTAAATGCCAGACTTTTGTATTTAATTTTAGAGGCAAGAAGGAAGCACTGGAGATTTTTCACGTGATAGTGACATAATCATCTCTGTTTCTTAGGTGATTTTGGAAACTGAGTAGATGATGACATAGAGGAAGTAAGAGACTGAAAGCAGGGCGACCACTTAGGAAGGCTATTGAAAGAGTCTAAGAAAGAGGGGATGAGATCCTCAGACTTGTGAGTAGAGAGAAGGGGATAGATGTGAGGGATGTTAGTCATAAAATAAAATTTATCCAGTTTTGGCAGCTGAAGTGATTTAGGAGGTGAGAGAGGAAGAGTTGTAGTTAACTGCAGGATCAGTTATAAACCTAGGTAATCTGGGAAGATGGTTGCACCGTCCATAGACTTAGGGAAGTTTGGACTGTCACCTTGCAGTTTTGAATATGGTTCTGTTCATTATTTTAATGATCCCTCAAATCTTCAATTTCGGGGTTATTCACTATTTCAGGTTATACTTAAACTAGAAAATCAAAGGGTTTTATTTTTACATTCAGTCATATAATTTTGCTAAATTTGCTTCCACATTTAGTCTTCTCTCTCCAGAAGATTATCTCTGAACCCAAGGAGAATTCTGTGCTGTACTTAGATGGTGCGGTACAGAAATTTAAAACAGTACCTCTATGTTGTGCAAGCCAAAGAATAAAGCTTCTTTGTGATGGCATGGTGAAAGTGAAATGCCCCATTGATCAGGAGATAATCAACCACACAGTTTAATGTATTGAAAATGCAACATAAAGTCTACTTTTTTTTTTTAACTATCCATTTGTGAATTGCAGGGAGGCCCTACATTTTAAACACCTGTCTTATGAGCATTCTTGAGGACTTGACAGGATAACTGTATACTACTTTTCGTATTTGCTTACCTCACATATCTAATCAGTTGACAAATCTTCATTTCTCCCTTCCCAGCATTCTCTCCCATAAATCTCCTTCTTTCTATTCACCCTGGTTCAGGCTTTTACTGTGTCTTGTCTGGGCTATTTCAGTATCCTCATAATTGGTCTTTCTGCCTCAAGTCTCTCCCTACTTCAGTCTGTTTCCCTGAAGAATAGTTCTGACCAGTCCATTCCTTATTCTACTTCAGTGGCTACTCATTACCTTAAGATATGAAGCCTTCTATTTGGCATTTAAAGTTCTTGCCAACCTGCCACTTTCTAACATTTCCAGGCTTCTTAAACTTTACTTCTCTCTGTATAGTACAGAGATATCAGGCTACTTAAATTTTTTCAAATATCACCTCACTGTCTCACTCATATTTCTTTGAGGAAATACGTACCAAGTTCCAAACAATCAACTTAAGAGGGTTTTACATTATAACCTCGAGTAGTAGGAATTAATATAGATCTGAAAGTTAAGGGATTGATCCAGGTTTTAGGCCAGTTTCTCTACTATCTGTGTACTTTGCTAGTACTTTTAAAGAATCACCAAAATGGGAGCCTGAATGCAGGTTGAAGATACTTTACTTTTTTGTGTGTGTTTTCTTTCACAGCATGACTATGTGTATAGCCTATATCAAATTGATTGCCTTCTCAGTGAGGAGGGAGGAGAAGGAAGGAGAGAATTTGAAACCCAGAATTTGAAAACTGAAATGTTAAAATTATTTTTACATATAATTGGGAAAAAATAAAATATCAAAAGGAAAAAAAGGATGATCAATGCAAAGTTGGAAAAGCTCTCATTCTAGTATTCTAACCACACTATCCAACATATGAATTCCTCTACAGCAATCCTGATAAGTAATCAGTTAACACTGAACTGAAGGGTTGAGCTGGATTTGTAAGGACTCTTCCAGCTCCAACATGCTATTGTTTGTATGTTATAGAATGTACATGGAGCATGGGGTTTAGTGGGCAGGTAGGTGTGTAGTGGATAGAATGCTTGGTTTGAAATCAGGAAGACTCATCTTCCAGAGTTCAAATCTTGCCTCATATACTTACTGGCAGCCTCATATACTTGCTAGCAGCACCCTGGGCAAGTCACTTAACCTTGTTTGCCTCCATTTCCATATCTGTAAAATGAGCTGGAGAAGGGAATGGCAAAGCACTTCAGTATCTTTGCCAAGAAAACCCCAGATGTGGTCCCAGAGTCAGACAAGACTGAAATGACTAAACAACAACAACATGGGGCTTAATGGAGTGGGTAGTAGACTTGAAGTTAGATGAGAGAAATGGGTTCAAATCCTGCCTCTGATACTTGCCAGTGGGTTGACCAAACACAAGACCTCTTGACTTCTCTTTTGAGATTTATTTTATTTTACTCATTTGTAAAAAGAGGATAATGTTATCTTTAATCACAATCTAATCTAATAGTTGTGTTATCATATAAGATAATGCATGTAACCACCTTGAAAATTTAAAGGGCTGTGTAATTGTCAGCTCAGTTAATTTAATCCTGAATTTAATTTAATCCTGAAATTTATCCAAATTTAATCCTGAATTCTCTTCCTTTTCCCAATTAGCCAATGCCTTCTCTCTTATGGTTAGCTGGCTAGAAGCCATGTGGATTAGTGGAGAGGTGGCTTGTCTTGGAGTCAGAAAGAAATGGGTTCAAATCCCTCCTCAGAAATACTAATTTTATGACCCTGGGCATATCCTTTCTGAGCTTCAGTTTCCTCATCTTTAAAATGAAATTGTTTTCCGTGGTTTCAAAGGTCCCTCCCAGCTATAAATCTGTTACCTTGTGGTAACATTAGATGCAAAACTAACCATTAGATGCAAAACAAATATAATCGCTTCCTATCACTACACAAAAAAAGTAAAGAGTAGCTTATTTTGCCAATAATGATCAGTGTAAGGTGATATTATTGAGAAGTTTTTAATATTGTACTTACAGTCTTTGGTTATAATTCAGACTGAACAACCATGGGTTCACAATTAGCATGATGTTAAAAAGGACTGAAAATCGTGCAAAAGCATCAACAACAACAAAAAGCCTTTGTTTTTGTTTGGCTGGATTGTTTGTTACTCTGTATATTTTCTAACAAAGAAGTTTTTTTTTTAAGCCAAGGTCACCTAGTGCTAGATATAAATTAATTAATATAAATAAATAGCCCGAATTGTCCCGAACAGCCATGGAAAAGAAAGCATTCATTGTTCCCCTTCACTGCTTGCAATTCACTTGCTTAAAAAGATATGCTTCATGCTTTGAAACTTAGCAGGCTTCTTTGCCCTAATTTACACTCTTTCCTAGATTCTAAAGGGTTTTCAGATTCCCATGCTGAGAAAGCGTCTTGGGTTTCTGAAAATTAGATTAAGTGTACTTAGTGGACATTGACATATTTGAAATAGTAGTGACAAAAGCTTTGTGTGTAAAGTTGACATCAAATTCCACTTGTTTAGCATGATTATGAGAGACACTTCAGAGTTGTATTTGTTTCATCAAACAAATGAGCCTTGCAGTTGGATTTTTTTCCCTAGCTTGACAGTCTTAGTTGGCAACACCTTCTCCAGCCAAATTGACACTCACAATTGTCATAGTTAGGGTGTAGCTGGCTGCCATAAGTAGTCAGTTGTGGATGACACATTCCATTTTTATTTTTTGCTAAAACCTTTCAGTTGTCCATTAACTGATTTTTAAAAACCTGCCACAATTTCTTTCACATCTAAGGTGGTTGTGCAGACCTGTAAAGGGGTGTTTGAAGTAATAAGAGATATCCAGATGTTCCTTCTAGCTGTCAGTAATTGATTTGCAACCTAAAGTTTCATGCTGAAAAGTGAACATTTATTAAGTACCTGTCACGAGCTACTTGAATGCAAGGATGAATTAAGATGTGGTCCCTGCTCTCAAGGACCCACTCACTGATTATAGCCAGGGGCTTTTGGGCAAGTGAAAACAAGACATGTATAGGGGAAAAAAGTAATAAGAAATATGACATAAAAGTGGACAGTCTTATGATCAATGTCAGGAGGGAAATGGCCCTATAATATGGAGTCTTATACAAGATGGAATTTACTCTCATCTTATTCGGCATATGGTCATTGGGAATGAAGTCCAGTCAGCCTTAGCATCAGCACCAATGTCAGTAGGTAGTAAGGTATGTTTCTGTGTCCCCTAAATCTTGTTACCTGAATGAATCATGGTGTAGAGACTTACTTGCTAATCATAGGATCATAGAAATAGAGCAGGAAGGGTGTCTAATCCCACTTTCTTATTTTTGTTGTTGTTGTTGCGTTGTTTCAGTCTTGTCTGACTCTTTGTGACCCTTTTTGGTATTTTCTTGGCTGAGGTACTAGAGTGGATTGTCATTTCCTTCTCCAGCTGATATTTGAGAAATTGAAGACAACAGGGTTAAGTGACTTGCTCAGGGTCACATTGCTAGTAAGTGTCTGAGACCAGATTTGAACTCAGGAAGGTAAGTTTTCTCAGTTTCAAGCCTGGTGCTCTATCCACTGAGTCATCTAGCTACCCTATCCCTATTATATAGATAGAGAAACTGAGGCCCAGGAAGGTTTGTGACTTCATTAAGGTCCTTTATAGACAATAAATATGAGGCAGGATTTAAGCTTAGAGTGTGCTTTCCTATGTAGTGCTATGTTAAAAACCAATTGATTGTGATTGCTAAACACAACATGTGAGAACTTTTATTTCAAGGATCTGATTTAGATGGAAGCGTTCTGCCCTCCATCCAGTCTTTACCCTGAATGCTGATCTGTGTGTTCTAGAAGTTACCCAGTCTATACAGCTCTTCATAGGAAATCACCCTTTTATTAATGAGAGCTAACTTGGCTCTTCTAAAAGACAGTATCAATATGCTGGAATTCCTTTTGCAAAATACATCAACTTAAAAGAGATTTATTTTAAAAGATTCAGAACTGACGTTGGGAGTAGATATTTTTGGAGGAGGGCAGTAGACATCTACATTGGAAGAGAAACATTGTTTCAAGCATTGGTCCTTATTCTGGGCAGTGGAAAGAATATTGAACTAGGAATTAGGAGACTTGGTTTCTACTTTCAAATACGCTCCAGATCGGCAATATGACCCCTCTGAGTTTCAGTTTCTTCTTCTGCAAAATAAATAGATTAGACAAGAAGGCCCTAAATATCTGTAATTTCCATTCCTCTTCCTTTTTGTTCCCAGTTGAATAATTTATTAAATATATATACAATATAATATTATATATAAAATAATCAATATATTGATCAGATTAAAAAATTTTTAATGTAGATTTTAAAAAATAGATTAATAAAAAAGATTAATCCACTACAGACACTAACAATGAAGCAAATGTAATGATAAATTATCGGCTGCCCAGTTACAGATATATAGATTGTAAGTTTCTTGAAGGTCAAGTCCTCATCTTCTTTATCTCCATGTCTCTACCAATTCATAGCACAAAGCCTTGCACATATCAAACATGTAAAAGTATTAAATATACATTTATTATTAAATGTGCTATATTTTTATCAGGGATACATTAGAAGTAGATGCCTGGAAGTCATCACTGTGTAATAAAGGAAGCCATGCATGTTTTTTCATGACTAACTGTAAAAATCATTAAATGTATAAGTTCAGTGTCCAGGAAATGCTTTGTTTTTGGACTAAAGAAACTAAGTTTGATATGAAGCATTCTCTAATTATTATAAAGTGGACACATTCCATTTGCGGACTTTGCTCTGGCTGACCTGACTGATCCTCTTTTGGGGGAGACCCCGGATGACAAATTTCTGTTACCTTCACATATGGAACTTGTATTGCTAGATTTTTTGGTGATATATCAAAAGGTCTGTCAAAGAAAAGTAAACTTAAATCAGTACTATGTGTATATGGAAAAGTACAGAATGGTGCCAGGAAAAAATATTTGCGGAGGTAAACACTGAGCCATCTAATTTATTCCATCTTAGACTCTGTTTTCTATTAAATCCTAAATGACTTATATCAGCTAACGTAGTAGAATTCAGAATAACATTTTGCTTACTGGTAAAGGTTAACCTATCATTTCCCCCTTACTCCTTTGCCTTCATAAACTTGGAGCAAGATTTGAAGGTATTATCTATTTTGGGACCCAAGGGTGTGGTTTGAGTGTATCCTATTCATAAGACAAAACTATAATGATGTCTAGTGTAAGCCACAAATGAGACCTTATGCATTTCTTTTTTATTTATAGTAAAAACTTTCTAATTGTTTTATTTCTTTAATCATTAGTAAAACTTTCTTCCATCACCTCCCCCAGCCCATTTCTTAAAAGTTGTATGTCTTCCTCTCCCCCTGGCTATTTTTGTTTTCTGTGTAGTGACCAAATACCGTGAAAGATCTACACCCTATTGGTCTTACGGGCTATCTGTGGAGGTGGTAATCATAGCTTCCAATAGGATTTCTGTCTTTTGTGGATTATACCTTGCTGTAATAAGACTGTCTTACTCCCCTTCGACCTTCATTTGATGCATGTTCACTCTGCTACTTGCTTATTATGTACAGGCACCTAAGAACTTCCCTTAAATTAAAGTGCTAAAATTGTTCGCTTAGAAAGTTACTTTCACAACTAACTGCGTGTGCTATTTGTGCATTTCTGCACCCATACTCTGATATTTAAACCAGATCCTAAAACAGAAGGCATCAGAAACATGTTACTTAGTAGAATTTATAGAATACGATATTTCCACATTAAAAAAAACGTCAAAAAGAATCTTAGATTTGAAAAGGACCTTAGGTGACCTAGGCTAGGAGTTCCTAACCTGGGATCTCTGAATTTGATTTTTAAAAAAGTCTTTTATGATTCTGTATATTTCATTTTAGGCATTTAAAAATATGATTCTGAGAAGGATGTCACTAGACTTCACTTAATTGCCAAAGGGGCCCATGACACAAACATGGTTAAGAAAGTCTACTTTAGGCCAACTTTTTTATTTTACTAGAAAAGTCACTGAAGCTCAGAGAGTTGCAAAGCTGGGTCATATAGCTATGGCAGAGCCATGTCTCCCAAATCACATTTTTTCCTAATGTATCAAACTGACTCATGGCCTAAATCTATAGCTTTATATTCCGTCTTGCCTGGGAGGGGAAGGGGATTCCTCACTGTCTCTTTTTTCTCCTTTTTCTTTAAAATTTTCTCTCCTACCAACTCCTCGCCTCATGGAAAAACAAAGTCAACTACAACAAAAAGAAATTAAACCTATTTTAAAAAGCAACTATGCATAGTCATGCAAAACAGATTTCTGCCTTGGCTATGTAGTATACCTTGTCTTTGCTCTCTTGGAAGTGTAATTGGTCATTGTATCTATAAAAGCCCCCCACCTCTGTTTTCCCCTCAAAATCACTTTGTCTTGTGCCTCCACTTGGGAGTTTCCCAAGGAACACTAATATTTGGCTTATACTTAGGTCTCTGAAAAAATGAAATGGCTCTCAGATTACTTGCTTAATAAAACATTGACTATATTGAAGGCGTTCTTAACTAGACTTGCAAAATAAAAGGGAAGGAAAAGCAACAAGCATTTATGAAGTCTTTGCTATGTCATAGGCACTGCACTGAGAGCTTTACAAATATTATGTGATTTTATCCTTAAGGAAACCTTGTGAGCTACATTTTACAGTAAAGGCAACTAAGGCAGTGGCTTACCTGGGGCCACACAGCTATTAAGTATGTGTGACTGGATTTGAACTTGGGTCATCCTGACTGGACCCAGTGTTCTATCTACTATATCACCTAGCAGCCACAAAGGATTCATATCTGACCCTATAAATAAATAGTCAAAGCAACTCTCTTTGCTTCTCTTGGAGGCTTTTCTGTCCCTTTGGGAATCTACAGTTCTCTGGACTTGTACTACCATAGGGTTGGGAAAGGGGGCAGGATTTCAGGGTCACTAAAGAGTTTACTCCTGTCTTTGTACCTACGTAGTCTCTGTAATATAATAGTAGTAAAAAGGGGTAAGATTTAGGCTTATTTCTCCATTTCCTGCCTCTGAATGATGCTGTTCCTTCATTCTAGCTCCCATTCAGTCCATAAATTCATCACATTCTCTCTGGGAAGCGTGTTCCAGGAACTCTTCTTCTGGACAGGATTACCTGGATCCCATGGTTTCCCTAGAGAGGCTCTGTGGCCAATTAGACTTCCCTTCAGGAATGTTTATGCATCTGACTGAATTCTTATAAGTTTGATCTCTTAGCAGTTGCACCTCAGCATCCCTTGTCAAAACCAAGCCCAAGGTTGTAGCCCCGGTGCATAAACTCCTTCAAGGTGAGATGATCTGTGTCAGGGAAAGAAATTCATACCATATCAAGGGAGCATCATCAATATCAGAGCAGCTGTATCAAAGGACTCATCAAGGAGGGCCCTGAAGACTCAGGTTAATGAATGGACACACGACATAGGCTTAAAGATAAATTGTGTATTACATTTGTGACTTGCAAATGTTATAGTTATTCAGTGGTTCCATATAGTTATCCCTTCCTCATAATGACTTTTCCCCATTGTGGTTTTGGCATATCAAGGGTTGGCTTAAGAAATTAAATGGGAATTCTTTGCAAAAGTCACAGATGGCACAGAAAAAGTTTAGAAACTCAGAAATGTATGTATAATATCAAATAATATCAACATATTTTTCTTTTAATATCATAATTCACACATCAAAATGACATAGATTTCCAGATTGCAGGCACGCTGTATCCCTAGTCACTGAGATGTGGAAGGAATAACTGTAATAGAATTTAGGGAAATGAGAAGCCATTTTCCCCCAGAGTAAAGGGACATAGGTGAGTTTTTAGAAAAAAAGCAAAAACAAAAATTGACAACCCAAGTAACAATGTAGTTTTCTATACTTGAATATCGAGGTGTGGCCATAAAAGTTGTGTTCTTTTCCAAGTTAGGAACAACTGTGGAATTCCTCTGGGTAGGAATAATTTTTCCCCATTTACCACAGAATAAATGTCATTCAAGGATATTATGTGGATTTGGAAGGTCAAGAAAGGCTCTCTAACCTCAAGCTTTAAAGATAGATCGCTTTTAAATCCATGCAACCTTTGTGAAACACTTAGTCAATCACAGTTATATAGTAGAATTAGGTGTCAAAGGGCATAATTAGAACCATACAGTTTGTGTTTTTCTTAGATCTTAAAAAAAAAAAAAGCAACCACAGCTTTCTGGTGATCCAGGTAGATTTGAGAGAGAAAGATGGTACTTTGTTACTTCTCTGAAATATTAGCAGGAACTCTATTGCTTTTACTGTAATCTCAATTTTTACAAGCTCAAGTACCTTTGGGGGAGTGTCTGTATTTTGGGGTAGCATACAATTATTAGTAAACCCATCTATAAAACATAGAAGAATTGATTACCTAGAAAAGCCTACAACCTCAAGTGGTGATCCCACAGTACTGAAAGGCTTTGCAGATATATTTGAGGAACTACTGTGAGTGGTGGAATCATGGAGAGCAGGAAAAAATGCCAAATGACGAGAGATAAGGAGATTATAAAAAGAATAGGTCAGTGAGTTTGATTGTTGGTCATTGGGAAAATTGTAGAGTAGATGATTTCAGCAGATAGTGAGGTCTTAGAAAGGTTAAGTAGTTATCATCAAGAGCTGGCAGAGATTTAATAAATCATACCGTGCCAACCTTGTTAATTATTTTTTTAATAATAGATGGATCCAGCAAAATGGGGTATGCTTGATAAATCTGGATTTTAGGAAGGTATTTGACAAAGTCTTTCATGGTACAGCTAAGCGCATTTTCATCTGATTTGTAGATATTCCAAGAGAATATTTACTAAGGCGAAAACAGTCTGGTATAGTAGAATTAACACGGGACATGAAGAAGCCAGGATGATCTAGAAGTCCTGAATCTGAGTCCTCACTTTGGTACTAACTTGCCATGTGACTTGTGGTACTGTGTTTAAATTCTCTGACTTTTAATTTCCTAATCTGTGAAATACACAACAGATGGCACAGTGGATATTAATGCCAGACCTGGAGTCAGGAGGACCCGAGTTGAAATGTGGACCTCAGACACTTGCTAGCTATGTGACCCTGGGCAAGTCACTTAACCTTGTTGGTCTCAATTTCCTTATCTGTAAAAGGAGCTAGAGAAGGAAATGGCAAACTACTCCAGTATCTCTGTGAAGAAAGCCCCCAAATGGGGTCATGAAGAGTCAGATGTGATTGAATAGACGATAACATCTGGAAAATGGGGACGGTGATACTTGAATTACCCATCCTTTAAGGTATTTGTGAGGTGGTAAATTTATAAAATCAAGATTTTACGTAAATATATTAGTAACAACAATAACGGACTCTAATGATGGAGGCATGGCTACCGTAATCTGTCTATTCATATCAACATTTTTATCAGTGACTTAGAGAAAGACATTAATTCTGCCCTTAAGGAATTCATTTTCCTGGGAGGCTAAGATGTTTGTGTATGAACAAATAAACCCAAGGTGGTTTGAGGTTGGCAGGCACTTATGGAACTGGGGGGATCAGGGAAAGCTTCCTGGAGGTGATGCTGCACAAGCCTGAAAAAGTACTGAAGAAAATGGTTTTCTTATTTAACTTAAAATTTATTTAACATATTTCTATTTAACTTAAAAAACAAGCCTTATTTTAGATGTTCACTGAGTAGTTTTATTGTTATTTCAGTCACGTCCCACCCTTTGTGACCCTATTTGGGATTTTCTTGGCAAAGATACTGGAGTAGTTTGCCATTTCTTCTCCAGCCCATTTTACAGATGAGGAAACAGAGGCAAACAATGTGGCTTGCCCAGGGTCACACAACTAGTAAGTATCTGAGACTGGATTTGAACTCAGGTTCTCCTGACTCCAGGTCCAGCATTCTATCCACTGTTAGCCATTTGCAAGGTGGGGGGTGGTGGAAAAAGGGGAATTCCTGACTTCTTACTAAATTATACCAGCATGAAAAGAAAATATAAACAATCTAATTAAAGGATCACCTATCGTCTTTGTTTTAAAAACATCAACAGCTAATATATAGGAAGACATTCAAACATTTTGCCTCTTATTACCTTCTTTATCATGTAAAAAATGATAGAATATGGTATTGCAGCAGAATGGAAATACAGGTCATCTAGTCAGAAGGGTCAGTGATATCCTTGTTAAGTCAGTCTACCACTGTTTGAATATATCTAGAAGGAGCTCACCACTCATAGTGGTTCTAAAGTTCCTATTCATACTGCCGTGAGATGAGTTCTCTCTCCCTATAAGTTCCTAGTGGTACCAGTTCTGGACTCTATATAAAAATTCATAAACAAGTTAGAGAAACAAAGAGGAAATTCCCTTTCAGATCTATGGATAGGTAAAATAGTTCAAGACCAGACCAAGGGATAGAGAGTATCACAGAATGTAAAGATTAGATTTGATTAAAAGCATACAATTAGCTAGAAAATGATCTTTGCAGCATCTCCCTGATTAAAATCTTATTTGAAGCTATATAAGGAACTAATTTAAATTTGTAAGATAGTTATTTTTCTATCGATAAATGGCCAAAGGCTATGAATAGTAAGTTAACAATGGAAGCTTTCAACAGCTTCTATCTTACACGCATCCTATTGGCAAAGATGACAAAAATGGAAAGTGATAATGATTGAAGGGGCTACAGAAGAGATACATTGGGCGAAACCAGGAACTGGTCCGTCCATTCTGGTTTACTACACCGTGAACGTTCTTTGAATATTCTAGAAAATTCTTCTAGAAAATCACTAGGCCTATAGAGCCCAGAGAGATGGAAGCAAGAAAGAGTCCACATGTACAAAGTATTTATAGCATCTCTAATTATCTATAGATCTCTGTCTCTTCCACATCTATATTTATGATATTATGTGAATTTTAGATGTTATTATTACCAGAAGTATGTGTGAGAAGTGTGATTGAATAAACAATACATACATACATAATACATACATGAACAATAAACAAAACACATGCCTCATACTTTGTGGATGTCATGACAGATATTCCCACACTAATTTGTGTTTGACTTTTAATTTGAGCCCTGGTGAGGAACTGTGGGTTTTTTTGGTTTGTTTTTCATGTATGTGTCATTCTTGCCTTCCCAATTCATTTCTTCATATATTCTAATTTAGTGTTGACCATTGATTCCTTAGTGAAAGTTCTAGTCCAGTCTCCTTATTTTATAAAGCAGGAAACTGACATTGGGGCCTGTCCTCTAGGGTTCAAAATAAGACCTAGAACTCAGTCTCTTGTTCTTTCATCAGGAATGAATCATTCCTACATGATTTAGAATGGAACTTTGAGCATGGGACATTTGCCCTTTTAACTTGTCTGTTAAAAGTATTGAAGTATTCGCTTACCACCCCCATCTTCCCCACTCCAGTCCCTACTCGTAGGTAGGGGCACTATCCATAATTCTGAAACTTCAATAGAGGTAGTCTCGTCTATAACTAAAAGTTCTTATGTCTGGTTCTTTCTTCCTCTGAGAGTAAGAACTCTCTTCCCAAATATTAAATGCCCGTGGGGCCCGTGTTTAAATGTCCTCATGTCAAGATTTAATCATTTCTCTATGATTTAGAATGGAACTTTGAGCTTGGGTCATTTGTTCCCCTTTTCACATGTTTCAATAAAATCTTAGAGGATTCCCTCCTTGCTCTTCTCTCTCTATCCCCTCCCTACTCCCACTGCCCCTTTACAAGTACATTGTAAAGATGAGCTCCATATGTTCCTTCGAAATTTGGGCCAGGCAACTTTTGTTATGACTTTTTGTAAGATTGCATGATAGCTTGACGTAAACTTTGGGAGATCTGGAACATCTGTTCCACTGGTCTAATAAACAAATTTTCCCCTTTTGAATATAGGTAGGAGTGATGGACTGGAAACATTCGTGGCTTTTTTTTTTTTCACTTATTTTTTCAATCCAAGAAATAATTTGCTAAGTTTTTACTATGTGAAGTCATAGGGGAATGCAGAGGAGCAGGTGTTTTCCTTTTGGAGCTAGCATTGTAGTAGGGGAGATAAGACTTGCACATAGATAAGTGTAATACCACTCAGGCAGTTAGAACAAAGGAGACTCTTGACCTTTGGAACACCTTATCTGATCTGTACTTATTTCTGAAGGAAGGGTCCACTGTTCTGTTATTCCACTTATGGTAGTGATCTTGTCTAGTTTTTGAATTTCTCAGTGACCCTTTCCTTCCCTCCTTTCCCCTTCCCTCTTCCGCCCTCCTGTTTGGCCCCTTCCCCCCCTTCTTTTCTTTCCTTCCTTCTTTCTTTTTTGCAAGTGAAGAAAAGAGTTCCTTTTTCTTGGCTGACCACAGGGACAGGCTGGGGGTTTTAGTATTAAAGGCCTAGTCTTGTTTGCTTTGGCATCCTGTGACTCAATAGAGTAGTGAGTGCTTTTTGGCCTGTGACCTTCGATTACATGGTTTGTCACAGTGGGAAGAGTTAATCAGCTGCCAGCTTGCCTGTTTGAACTTTATTAGTGATTTGCCCTGATTACTATCACAGCTGTGTTATGCTGGTGGTAACCTTGACCCCAGCCTTGCAGATAGCCAGGGAGAGCAACAGGTTATATGAGGCTAGTAGGAAAAGTAGCGGTTTTATTTATTTTCCTATCTGTGTATATCCTTGTAGAAGGTGGGCTGTTAAGACTTTTTTATATTTGTTTTCAAGGCATGAAGGAATTGTCTTCTTCTTAAGAGCGTATACTTCTTGTGAGAGGTACACTTAATTTTTTTTAAACGTGGATTGATGATGCCGTTTTGCATTTAGCTGTTAGGATAATCTTTTTCACATGCTAATTCAAAACAACTTAACTTTATTGAGTACTATGCGTAAGGCATATGTTTAAGGGTAGCTAGGTGGTGCATTGGATAGAGTACCAGGCCCAGAGTTCAAATATGACCTCAGAAACTTACTAGCTGTGTGACCCTGGGCAAGTCACTAAACCCTGTTTGCTTCAGTTTTCTCCTCTGTAAAATGAGCTGGAGAAGGAAACAGAAAATCACTCTGGTATCTTTGCCAAGAAAATCCCAAATGGGGTCATGAAGAGTCAGATATGATTGAAAAAGAACTGAACAACAACAGCAACGTGTTTAAGGCACCTCAAAGCCCTGAGAATGTGAAGATGAAACAAGACTCAGTTCTTATCCCGGAATTTAGCAACTAATACAAGTGATAGGACCACTACAAAAATTAACAACGTGATATAAGGTAGGATGTGATAGGGTCAAGTTGAGAACCAAGTGCCCACTATGAGCCAAGTACCCTACTTGACCTTGAATAAAATGTTCCAAGAAAACTTGTAGAGGAAGATAGGAGGATCATGGATTAAATTAGGGGATTATACTAGGTGATGTCAGAATTCTCTTCTAGCTCTAAATCCTGTGGGGAATAGGGATAGGGATAGGAAGATAAGTAGCATCTGTGTAGGGCCCTAAATGAAGGGAATAATAATTTTAAGAAGATATTCCAGGCATGAGGGATGGCCTACATGAATGGAGACCAAATGAGATTGGGAAGTAGCTGGGCTAGAATATCAGACTTCACAAAGAATGTGTGAGTTAGAGCCAGAAGCGTACATCGGAGCAAGATTTTGGAGG
Source organism: Pseudochirops cupreus (assembly GCA_028627135.1). Taxonomy (NCBI): domain Eukaryota; kingdom Metazoa; phylum Chordata; class Mammalia; order Diprotodontia; family Pseudocheiridae; genus Pseudochirops; species Pseudochirops cupreus. The sequence goes on along the minus strand of CM053583.1, from coordinate 279,920,442 downwards.
GCCATGGATGCCAAGCCAAAAATTCTATTTTGTCCTATTAGCAGTGAGGAAGATTTTTGAATAGTTCAGGTTAGAAGTGATGAGAACCTGAAAAAAGAATGATAGCCACGTGAAGAGTGGGGAGATAGGGCTCTCTACCCCATCAAGCCCCACAGCCTTCCACATCCCTCCAGTCAGAAGTGATCTCTCCCTCCCTGAATTTCTCAGGCTGTTTGATCTCAGGATATCTGATCTCTCCTTTGTACTTATCCTGTTCCAACTTGCAGTATATATTATGTTTGTTACATCTCTTATCACTCATAAGTATTTGTAAGCTCCTTCTGAGGCCTGATACCTAGCATGTGCCTTATACGTAGAATATGGGTAGGGATTGGACCTGTGTTTTATTACTACAGGGAACTTTTGACTGAGTTTACTCCTTCTCTGAAACAGTGTTTTTTTGTGTGCTAATGACTTGCCCAGGGTCACACAGCTTGTACGTGTCAAATGTCTAAGGCTGGATTTGAGCTCGGGTGCTCCCGAGGGATGGCACTCTATTCGCTGCGCCTCCTAGCTCCCCCTAACTTATAGTCTTAAAGAATAGCCTGTAGTATAGGTGTCAAAACTCCCAGGTATGACCTGAACCAGATTAAAATGTAATTATGAAATGTTTAACAAAATAAATTAAAGATACAATAGAGATAGTATTAATTTGAGATTTTCTACTGACCCTCAGGAGCCTGTTTCTATTTGAGTTTGATACTATTGAGTGACTTGCCCAGGGCTACATGTTTTGCAGTGGCTAGACTTCCTAGTCCTGGTCCAGTCCAGGTCTTTCAGCTCCATAGATCTCAATGCGATGCATTTATAGCATATACAAGAGGGATAGAGACTAGATGTGTCATTACATTGGTACAGGGAAATGCCCTCTGCCACTGCAGGCCAGCACTTTCTTTTTGGCATCTTAGAGAACCGTCTGGAGAACTGAGTAGTTTAGTGGCTCAATCTGTTAAATGACAGGTGTGTCAGAGGCTGAACCAGGTCATCTGGACTCGAAGGCTGCCTCTGATATATTTGAGAAATATTGCACAGGTAGAATTGAAATGGCAACTTTTTCCACATGGGTGGTAAGGGAAAGGGGAAATTTAAATATGTCTCCATAATCTGAAGCATGATTGAGTCAGCTACATTCCAGGCAGTCTGCTAATTGGTGGGGATATAAACAAAGGAAAAAGACAATCCCTTCTCTCAAGGAGTCTATTGGAGGAGACAACATGCAAACATTTTTGTGCAAACAAGCTACATACAGGATAAGTTGGTAATAATCAACAGAGAAAAGGCAGTGGAATTAAGGAGGACTTCCTGTAGAAGAAGGTGGGATTTTTGTTGAGATCTGAAGGTAGCTAGGGAAGATGTTACTGTACTCTCTAGACAGGGAAATTGGGAGCCAGGGGCAGGTTTAGGAGGAATGATGAGGAATGATGACACACCACACATACATCCAGGTTTGGGGGAAATGTACTCACTTATTTTTTATTAGGTCATTCATTTTGTCAAGAATCATATTACCTAGAGTATATACCCATCTACAATGAGCCTAGAATTTTAGGCCCTCTATGGGCTAGCTTCCTAAAGCATATACTGTGACCATGGACAATTCACTTAACCTCTAGCTGTCTGTTTCCTCAACTGTGAAATGGGAATAATAATAACACTTGGGACTAAATGGAATAATCTTTGTAAAGCACTCAGCACCTGGGACATAGTAGGTGCTTTTATAAATACTTATTCCCTTCCCCCTTCTCCTTCTCCTTTTTGCTTACAGCACAGACCATATTCCCTGTGCTCCAGCCGGACTGCTCAGTATTTTGTGATGCCCTTTGGCTACTCAACATTAAGCCATATCTATCACTTCCTTTTCTGTTGAGCGTTCAGTCATTTTTCAGTCTTGCCCATCTCTTTGTGACTACATTTAGGGTTTTCTTGACTAAGATACTGGAGTAATTTGCCGTTTCCTTCTCCAGCTCATTTTACAGATGAGGAATGAAGGGAAACAGGGTTAAACGACTTGCCCAGGGTCACACAGGTAGTAAGTATCCATGGCCTGATTTAAACTCACAGAGAAGAGTCTTTCTTCCAGGCCCAGTATTCTATCCACTGTGCTACTTAGCTGCCCATAATCCCTTCCTTGATGATCTGACTAAATATTCCACATAGCCTTCCAAGTCTATTTCTGCCTAAAACTGATCACTACCCTATATGGCTTGACTTTTGTTCTTAGGTATAAAGTTTAGTACATTTTTTGTGATGTACTTTTTGTTCTGTAGTTTAGTGTATGGGTATGTTGTTTCCGTGAATGAGTTATAAATATTGCAAGGGTAGTAACTGTCTCCTCTAGTTATATATTCCTCATAGAATCTACTATGGGATTGTAAATGAAACAGGTTTTGACTTAATGCTTCAGCAGTGAAGACCTGTTAGTTTCCTCCAAAGACTCAATAAAACATTTAGTATCTGCCTTATATTACTTGGAATCCTCCAGTGCTTAATGTGGGACCATACAGAGCCCATGGATGCCCAGGAAGTAGCTATTATTAATAGATGTCACTCAACCACTATTTATTGAACACCTTTAGGAGATGAACATTATTTAAAATGTCATGAACAAAAAAAAAGGCATAAAACTAAAGCTCTGCCTTAGGGAACTTATCTACATAATGATGATGTTGAAGCATACGAAAATGGATTTTAACTCAGTATTTGGCACTTTAAAATGTCTTAAAATAAATTCTTCTTCTCCCATAACAAGGATTTTTTGTTTTCTAGAGAAAGTACCATAGTATTGTTTGCCCTTTGAAAGTTTCATTAATGCTATGTGTCTCGTAAAGACATTATCTAAAGTCAAAACCATTGCACTTTGTAGTTTGGATAATGGACATTATTTTGTTAATAGGAAGTCTTTGAGGGTAGCCAGTGCTGGTCATAAGAATTTTGAGCACCCACTGTGCTATGTTCCTTTGGTTCATTGTGATCTTATTTAGAGCTTAAAATTCTATATAGGAAGCTGCTTTATGGGATGCCCACTTATACCTAAATATCTGTCAGAGAATCTGCTACATGAAATAGCCATGCAAAATAATGAAATTTTAGTGTCACATATGTAGATCAACTATATTTCAAGTTTCCCCAAAAGGCAATCATATGCATACATACATGTATACCTACACACACACATGCATGTATGGGGTTAATAGGAGAGTTGCTGTGTTTTGCCTCATTTTGTGAAATGATGTACTTTTAAGCAAAATTTCTCCATCTACCATGTGGCATTTCCAGCAGGCTTCAATGAAATTTGACCACAAAGCTCAGACCTTGTTTCAGATTCATTAAACCTGGCTGCCTTTAATCCTGAAGCTAGTTATAGTGTGACAAGACCCGTAGTTTTAACATAGCTCATGGAATGTTATTATATAGCATCAAGTTTCCAAATTCCTTATTTCTTTTTTTGCGACTGCAATATTCAGAGAAAATGTTGTGTTAACTAGATAGAATGTCTTTAAATTCTGATCTCTGGTATTTTTTTTTCCCCTTTCTGTTTCCTTTTATTCCCCCTTTCTCTTTCAGTCCATGGCTATGAGTGAACCACAATGTTACTACAATGAATCCATTGCCTTCTTTTACAACCGGAGTGGGAAGTACCTCGCCACAGAATGGAATACTGTCAGCAAGCTTGTGATGGGACTTGGAATCACTGTCTGTATCTTCATCATGTTGGCCAACCTGCTGGTCATGGTGGCGATTTACGTCAACCGCCGCTTCCACTTTCCTATTTATTACTTAATGGCTAACTTGGCTGCTGCAGACTTCTTTGCTGGATTGGCATACTTTTATCTAATGTTCAACACAGGGCCCAATACACGAAGACTGACTGTAAGCACCTGGCTTCTTCGCCAGGGTCTCATTGACACTAGCCTGACAGCCTCTGTTGCAAATTTGCTGGCTATAGCAATTGAGAGACACATTACAGTTTTTCGCATGCAGCTGCATACCCGGATGAGCAACCGGCGGGTGGTGGTGGTTATTGTGGTCATCTGGACCATGGCCATTGTAATGGGTGCTATACCCAGTGTGGGCTGGAACTGTATCTGTGACATCACTAACTGTTCCAACATGGCACCCCTCTACAGTGACTCTTACTTAGTCTTCTGGGCTATTTTCAACCTGGTTACCTTTGTAGTAATGGTGGTCCTGTATGCCCATATCTTTGGCTATGTCCGACAAAGGACTATGAGAATGTCTAGACATAGTTCTGGACCAAGGAGGAATCGGGACACTATGATGAGTCTCCTGAAGACTGTGGTCATTGTGCTTGGTAAGTGCTATCTTGGCTGAACATTTCTTTACAAATTGCTAATGCTTTAATAATTAATAGTAGAGATGAATTGGAATATGTGGGTCCAGAAAAGTAAGTGCATGTTAAGCAGGGAAAGAATAAACAAGCTGACTTCAACACTGAATCTTTGGGTGTTAGACCTGCTAGTGTTGGTGTCTGTTTGGGGGGATGGGTTCCCTAGTGGTACTATACAATGATTTTATATTATTTTATATCATTCTTATTCTTATTCTTATTATAATGATTGATTTAAGACTTTATATAGCTAAGTTGAAATTGTGAAACTTGGTCTCATTCAATTTTTGTTTAACCTCAGAAGGCTTTCTTTATAGTCCATTTGGTTATGCCATAGGTTTTGTGTGTGTATTTTTAATTTGGTTATCGGATATGAAGCATTCTCTTATATTGATGTGATTTTTAATAATTTCCGTAAGTAGTCATTCTCATCATGATGAAATTTCGGAGTAAGAGTTGTCTTTTTGTAATATTTCCTACCTCAGGTAAGTGCTGATAAATAATGCTTTTCCACATAGAGCAAGAGATTATCTGCAACAAACAGCTCTAACAGCCCTCTTAACTAAAGATATTAGTCTTCTGAATTGTTTTGGCTTTGATTACCTCTGTAGTAACGGTGATTCTATATACCCATAAATTGATATATGACTACCGAAGCAGCGTCTTCGTCCTTCTCTACTTCAGCGAATGAAAATACCTCAGATTTTGTTAGAAAAGGTGTATATTCTTATGTATTTAAATAAATGTTAATTTATCCTAAGTTTTAAAAGGCAAGAAAATCTTGTGGAAGGACCTAATTCTCATAAGACTTCTCTAATCAGTACAAATCGCGTGGTCAAAGTATACTAATTTATGTGATTGTAATTCACCTAGAGAATATTCCTAATTGGACAGCTATCTAATTATAGTTTTCTTTTTCATTAAGAGTCTGTTAGAATGTTTATTATTTGCCATAAAATGGAAACAAGTACAAATCAAGGCTACATTGGACCAGAGTCACAGAATAAAAGAGAAAATGAATGAAATACTAAAAGATCCTAATTATAAAATGGTCAAACTTATAAGGCCATCTTATAGTATGGGTCTTGAAGACAGAATTATGGAAGTTCTATAGTATGTTACTCATTTTATCTACCTTATGAAGCAAGTTTTGTTAGAACATTGACATCATTTATGTATTATTCGAGAGAGGCAATGTGTCATTCTCAGTGGAGAGTTGCTTAGCGTAAAAAAGACCTGAGTGTGAGTCCTGCCTTTGACACATACTGGCTTCATTACCCTGGGGCCCAGAGATGGGGAACCTATGACCTCGAGGCCACAGGTGGTCTTCTGGGTCCTTGACCCTTTTCAATTGAGTCCAAGTTTTACAGAACAAATCTTTTTATTAAGAGGATTTATCTTGTGAAGTTTGGACTTGGTCAAAGGGCTGAACTTGAGGACCTACAGGGCCATATGTGGCCTTGAGGCTGGAGGTTCCTCACCCCTGCACCTGGGCAAATCACTTAACCCCTCGGTGCCCCCCAGGCAGCTGTATAAAATAGTTGCAGAGGAGATGCCAACTTACATCAGTAAAGGAAATCTTTCATTGGAGCTCCCTATACTGATGAAATCACAGATCTAGTTTTAAGAAAAAAAAAGTATAATATTGAATGCTTTTTTTTTTTAAAGTTCAACCATTATGTGACTAATATTCAAATATACTTACTCCTTTTCCTGTTAGCTCACTCTTGAAATAAAAAGAAAAAGAACACACAAAGCAGTATTTAACATTCTTAAGCATTAGGAATGTGTGGCACTGGGTGCAGACCTCAGATGTCCAGCAGTGCTTACCTGGCAGGTTCGGAGTCTAAATTCTATAGTCATACAAAGGTGATTTGGTGATCTCTAGACCAGTGCTTCTTAAACTGTGGGTTGTGACTCTATATGGGGTTGTGAAAAATTTGGCAACAGTAAAAAGGTTTCTGAATGCACAATGACTAAAAATTAATTCAAAATCAAGCATGTAATGAATCTGAGGTGTTCCTGGCAATGCTTGTCTGTGTTGTGTCAGTAAACTTCACTGCAGCCTTGGTTCTGAACACAAAGCATGTGCACTTTGCCCTGCATGCCCTCAGGCTACCTGATGCCAAGGACTGCTGCCAAAATGCAAAATGGGTCAGGGCGGAAAAAGCTTAAGAAACCCTGCTCTAGACTAGCCTCAGTGACGTCAAAGAATACAAGCTCATTTGAAATCTACAGTCTTTCATTTTGTTATATGAAGGCAGGGTTTAGAACTAGCTGTGACCTGAATAGAGATTATCTATGCCACCCCACCCCTTCATTTTACAAATGAGACTTAAACAGAGGGCACATAACATGTCCAAGGTCACAAGAGGAGATCATGAATTGAACTCTCAAATTAAGTCCAAGGGTGTAACTTGTTCTTTTTAGCTCTGCAGGAAGTTTGGTAAAAGATCATTCAAACTCATCTGAAAGTTTTTGTGGAACAGATTACACAAAATGTTATGTGGTTGAGTTTAAGCCTTACTTCACTTTGTTATGAGGGAAAAGAAAGAATTGTAGTTGACTTAATAGAAGAAAATGGTTGGAATCCTGAATAATGAAACGGATATGATGAGAAATGGATAACTTAAAACAGTTTTGTATTTATTCTACTTCTTTCCCATTTTTTCTCTTTTTCTCTATTCCTGTGGACTTAAAAAAATTCCACAAACCTTTTTTCTGTTTCTAATTCTATCACTTGCTTTCAGTCAGAAATAAAATTAATTTGAACTTAATTCTTGGGCATTGTGTTCATTCTGTGGAAAGTTGGAATGGTTGACTGAAGTCAGAGGGTTGCTTTTTTTTTGTCAGTAAGCCAAATTCTTATCTGTAATCACTAATACGAAGCTTTAGCGATAACACAATATAACAGTATATGTGTATAATGCTATAGAGATAATCTTCCAGGCTTCTCTTCCAGATTTGCAAGAGAAAGGGAAGTAGAAATACTTTTACTAAGAGAGACGCCTGCTTGATCTCCTTCTGTTCCGTGTTCAGAGATTTAGTACAAATAAGAGGATTCCTTTAGTCTAGTATCTAACTGAAATTTAACTGGTAAAAAGGACCAAACCAAAATTTATTTTCAAGTGTCACCCTAGGTTGTGGTCACTTTGAAGATCCCAAAGGCCAATGTTCTCCTGATAGACAATGGATAGGGAAAGAGGTTGTAGTTTTGATCTGACATTAGGACACTTGTCACAGAAGCACTGAGAACAATACCCGTGGCCTGTGGCCTGGAGACTGCTGAGACAATTGCCTTTGGAAAATAACTTTAGCTTTTTTTCTTTCATCCTAAGTAAACTCTTAATTTTAGGCGTGTTTAGCATGGAAGATTTATGAATTAAAAGGCTGAATTCTTAAAAGTTGTTTTGAAAATGAATATGTATTATCAGACCTAGAAACCCTGGCTACTTATGATTGGGATTTTCGAGGAAATCCAGTGTCAGCTATGGTTGGCTATGAAGCTGTAATTCTGTTATGGCTCCAAACATTACTGTTCACATTGAAAGGACTGACTCCCCCATTCATGTTGGCTCGTGTTGATCTCTGCATATTTTCTTGTCTCCTTAAATGAGAAGAAAGTTTTAGGAACACAGAGTCACGTTTTTTTTCTAGTGGTAATAAGCGTGGTTCTTATTTCATCTGTCAGTTGTTTATTGCTAGCACACATGGTATAAGGGTAGCAGGGAAGATTTTATGTATCATGTTTGTCAAGTTCTGGGGTTCATTTCTAGGGTTAACTTCTGGGGCTTATTTCTTGTAGAAGATTAGATGCCTTGCATCTCCACACCAACACATTAAGGACGTTAATGATGAAAACTCTACAAACTTCATGGTATACTAGTCCACTTTTAAAAATATCACTCAAGAAATATGTTCTAATTTGACGAAACTGATGGTTTCTTCAATGTGGAGGCCAATGAGTTTGCCAATGAGTTTGACTTTGAATTCTGTCATGAGTTCATGGTCACAATGTAGCAATTTACTTTTTAGATACATTACTTTTTTAAACATATTGATTAGACCAATCAGGAAATTACCAGTGGTTAGCCAGATTTCAACAGTGGATCTGTCACTTTTTTTTGTATCTTTGTGGACAAGGTGGAGAAATTTGACCTAGATAATAGTATAGTGGTACGACTTTTGGATTGTTTAAATGACTGGACCCAGTGTGATGTGTTCTTTGATGTCAGCCTGGAAGAGTATCTCTAGCGGGTGGCCCAGAGAGCTGTCTTTGGCCCCATTCTTTGCAACATTTTTACCAAGGCCTTAGATGAAGGTATAGGTAGCGTGCTTATCAGATTTGTAGATGTTGCATAGCTGGGTGGATTAAGATAGCTAATGTTGTATGACAGAATAATGATTTAAAATGGCCTTGATAGAATAGACTGCTGTTTCAGTCTATTCAGATAAAATTGAATGAGGATAAATAAAAGTTTTAAACTGGGTTAAATATCAACTAAGTACATTAGAGAATGAAAGGCTTGGTTAGCCCAAGGTTCATGGTAAAAAAAAAAAAAGACTTGAGGTTTTACTGAATGGTTCCATAGTATGACAAGAAAAAAAGCTAACCAAAAACAAATAAATGAACAAAATAAATGTGGTCTTCAGTTGGAGACTCTCTATTTAGACATCTACAGAAAGGATTTTAAACCCTTTTTTGTGTTACGAGTTCTTTTGGCAGTCTGGTAAAGCCTATGGACTCTACCTCAGAGTAATATTTTAAAATGCATAGGATTCCAAAGGAAACCAATTATTTTGAAATTTAATTATGAAAAGATATATATTTTTAAGTTCATAGATCCCAGGGAACCCCTGGCCTATAGTATTTGGTTAATTTCTAGATCTTGACAAACAGAAATACATCAAAGATGGTAATGAGGAGGACGAAAGATCTATAAACCACAGGTGAAGCATCGGAAGTATATTTAGTAGTTTGGAGAAAAGAAGACTTAGGCGATACATAATACATGACTTCACATATTTAAAGGGTTATTATGTGGAAGGAAGATTAGATTTATTCTACTTAACCTCAGAGGATAGCCCTAGGAGGGCCGTATGGGAATGGTGGAGAGGCCTATTTTGTCTTGATATAAAACACATCTTAACAATTAAAGCTGCCTTCTTTTTGTGGTGGAAAAGAATTGGAAATTGAAGGATGCTCATTAATTGGGGAATGGCTGAAAAATTAGGTTATATGATTGTGATGGAATGCTATTGTGCTAAAAGAAATGATGAATTGAATAATTTTGGAAAAACCTGGGAAGATTTATGTGAACTAATACGAAGTGAAGTGAGCAGAACCAGGAGAACATTGTGCAAAGTAACAACAATATTGTATGATGATAAACTATGAAAGACTTACTATTCTAATCAATAAAATGATTCAAGACAATCCCAAAGGACTCATGATTAAAAGTGGTATCTACCTCTAGAGAGAGAACCAATGAACTCTTGAGTACAGACTAAAACATACTTCTTTACTTTATTTTTCTTGCTTCATGGCTAATATGGGGGAAAAAAACAATTGGAGTTGCATTGGGAGATCTTTAATTCATGCCTGTCCAACAGGAAAAAAAATACTAGGAGAAAGATAACATGGAGAATTTGTTTGATTAGACCAAAATTCTTTCTTTCCATTTGATCCCTACTTCTTGTCAGCCTGTTGAAACCTCATAAAGGCTAAATAACTTAATTTTTGTTCGTTTGGCAATATTCTTAATTGGTTAACATGTCCCTAAGTGATCCAAAACATTTAAGCTTGCAACGTCCACATCAATTACTGATACACAGGATTCCTGCTAATCCAAGAACATTCTCAGACGTTTTATCCATTGTGTGTAGTGCTTGAGAGTATGATTATACAAAGTAAGAAATAAGATGTATCTTTCTCTGTCTCTCTCTCTCCCTCCTCTTTCTCCCCTCCTCATACCCCTCATGAAAAGATAGTTTAAGAGAAAGTTGTTTAACAACGTGTGAGAGAGTATATGTCCATGGTCATACCATTAGTAAATGTCAATCAGGATTCAAACCTTAGTCTTCCCTGAATCCAAGACTATTCTCTATATATTGTATTCATCTGTACTGCCTCCTTTGAAATATAATGTGAAAGGTATAGAAGGAGAAGACCCTTTTTTGTATGAAGTGAATATAATAATAATAATAACATTCATATAACACTTCAAGTATGGCAAATGTAGTGTAGTATAGTATACTATATTATATACTATATTATATATACTATAATATTCTAGACTAGACTAGACTATTATCTAGATCAAATTTCTCCATTTGGTCCACAAAGATATGAAAAAATTGAGAAATAAACTGTTGAAATCGGGCTAAACTATATTACTGGTAATTTCCTGGTTGGTCTAATAAATGTATTTTAAAAAGTAATGTATTTAAAAAATGAATTGCTACATTGTGACCATGAACTTATGGCAGAAATCAAACATATATTATCTCCTCTACTTCATGTCTTTGAATTTCTGGTTCATTTAAGACTCAGTTCTCACATCATGCAAAATATTTCTTATTTGATGGAGATGGTGAGGGAGAAACCTTTGTAGACTGGCTGACACATGCCTCTTATTGACACTCCAAGTTTCTTCTGCCCTGGGGGCTTCCCTGTGAATGGAACCTGAGGCAGTTTTCCTAAGAGACCTCATTGTTTGTTTGATTAGGAGCTGGCTTCAAGCTCTGGCTGGAGGGTTAGAGAGCTGGCAAACTGTAAAAGCCCTATTGTGCTGTTGGGGACCCTGGATCTTAGGACTGAATCACAAGAGAATGATATCTTTTTTTGAAAAAAATTACCTTTTCTGCTCTTTTTAAAATTTCATAGTCATTTTAAAAATAATAACCAAAAAAGTCCTTTGTGGAAGTGTGCATACCTCAAGTAAGAACATAAAGGTTTTTAAAATAAGATGTGACATTTTAGGCTGTATGGGGACAACTGATAGAATGTGTTCATACGGTTCAGTTAGATTGGCATTTTTCCAAAGTCATTTTTCCAGTAAGTACTGTAAAATGATGTGAGAAAAGCCCCTGCGTAATAGTAGCTGACTTAATTAGTTCCACTTCACTCCTTCCTTAAGGACACATTAAACTTTAAAAGAGACATTTCTGTGCTTGGGAATGGTGGATCAATCAGTACATTAATTAGCAAGCATCTATTAAGAATCTGATATATGCCAGGCCTAGTGGAAAGAGAGGGGAAGAGAGAGAAAGAGAAAGGGAGGGAGAGAAATGGTTTCATAGGAAGCTGTAGACCATTCTAGGCAACTTAGGCAACAACCTGTTCAAAGACATGGGGGTGGGAGATCTACTTTCTGTCTTGAGTGGACAGGGCAGCTCAGGTGGTTTAGTGGATAGAGTGATTGGCTTCGAGTCAGGAAGACCTGTTTGTCTCAGTTTCCAAATCTGGAGAAGGAAATGGCAAACCAATGGCAAGTGTCTTTGCCAGGAAGACCCCAAAATGGGGTCACAAAGAATTGGATATGACTGAAACAACTGAACAACAGCAAGAAATGGTCAAACGGGTCTTTTCCATATGTCACAAATAAGGGAATAGTCTCTGATTTTTAAGTCATGAGAGGTAATACTTTTTCAAGAAACTTTCTTTGGTGTGGAGTTCTTTCAGTTCTTTCCTTATGCCATGGTCCTATGTACTTACTTTGAACAAAAGGATGCTGTGACTTTGACTTTGTTTTGGTAACTCTTGAAGTGAGCTAAAGTGAATCTTCATCTCTGTGTGTGTGTGTGCGCGCGCACGCGCGTGTGCATGTGTGTATGTATATACATAATCAAAACTAGAAGTCCTTTTCATTTAGGCACCTATACCTTTTCTAAAATGAATGAGGACTACTTGGAAAATAATGAAGAGGTAAACTAAGGTGGAATTCCCTTCCTCCTTAAAATGCAGCAAATCCAGAAATTATGGGAAGAAAAGGTTTGAGAGCATACTATAAAATAAGTCTTAGAGAAAGCAAAGCAAAACAAAACTGAAGGACCGTTCATAATAAGCTCATTGCTCCAGGTGCTCCAGATCCCACTAAGTACCCCTATTCTTAACTTCCCTTTGCGCTTTCTCTGAACACTACATCCCTTGATGCAGCTGCAGGCTCATGCATCAACTTTTGGAGTTAACCCCCGACAGTGTTGTAGGGAGATGGTACTATCATGGTTTATATCCAGGAAGCTTATGAGGAAAGACAGAGTTGGCCTTTTTTTAGATGCATGTGAAACATGAAAGAAAAGGTTGGGAGAGAGAGGGGGTAGTCCAGAAAAGCAATGCTGAACCCATCTAATATGAGGAGGAAGGGGAGAAGAGGCAGGAAGAGTGTGAGGAAGTTGGAGAAGATTTTTAGGTATTTACTTTCCAGAAGAACCACAATAGGTCACCTTTATCACTTGAAGGCCACAGATTTCATCTTGCCCTGCATATTGGAAGAGGACTGAAAATGTGTGGTGGGGGTGGAGAAAAGCAGTGCTGGGCCTGTGGAAAGGAAAGGATTGTTAATTAGATGTTTAATAGGCAAATATGAAGTGACTAATAAATTCAGGGAAAAAACTAACTGGGGAGGATAAATGAACAGAAATATGAAGAAGAAAGACGTTTTAATGAACAAGTACTTTGTGACAAAGGAGATTGAGTTAAAATCCATTTAGACAGTGAGATAAATCCAAGAACTCATGATTCAGAAGAATAACCAATGATTTAAGTGAGAAAAAAAACCAAAGGTGATAAAGACAGAAATGAAATCTTTAAAGAAAGAAATTCTTTAAAAAATGAACAAGAGACTGGAGAATTTGCAAGAGAAGACAGATGCAATCCAAAACAACAAAGTTTTCTCTGGGGAAAAAAGTATTGTAGTATTAAATATTATTTTATTTTATTTTATTGTCAGTTCCCAGATTCTCTCTCTCCTCCCTGTCTCACTCGTCTCGAAGGCAAGAAATACAAAAGCCATTGCAAAGATGAAGTCATGCCAAATGTCCACATTAGCTCAAACAGAGAAACAAAAAAGGAGAAAAAATATGCTTAGATTCACACTCTTAATCGATTCATCAGTTCTCTATCTGGAGGTGGATGTTTCATCACAAGTGGTCATTGAGTTGATCAGGGTTACTAAGTTTTTCACAGTTTGTCATCTTCACAATTTTGCTTTTACCATGTAAACTGTTCTCTTGGTTTTGCCCACTTCACTTTTGCATTAGTCTTCCTACTTTTTTCTAGAACTGGCAACCACTTTAGTATCTTTGTCAAGAAAACCCTAAATGTGGTCATGACAGAAACAACTATTCAAAAGGCAGAATTTGAACACAAAAGTGATGGATCAGATGAAAAATTAACTAAAGAGAATTAAAAGATATGATTGGCAGTAACTATAGGAACGGTATAAAACAAGAATACTGAACCTGAAGGTAGGATACAAAGAGATAACCTAAGGATAAAGGGTCTTCCAGTGGAAAAGAATCATGAAAAAGAAAACTTGAATTCCATACTTCAGGATGTGTTTTAGGAATGTAGGAAAATTGTCCATAAATATTAGAAACAGATATATCAAGAGAATCCATAGAACACCAACAGAAAGAAACTCCAATTTGAACCTACCATGATAAATTTTAGTCAAATTCAAAATTATATCATTAAAGAACACATTTTTAACTGGCAGAAATAAAAACAACTTTCCATTTCAAGGACAGGCAATCAGAATAACAAAAGATTGTTCCTTATTTATAATAAATACTAGGAAAAATCAGAACATGATAATCTGAAAAGTGAAGACTGGAGAGTACCCAAATATAACATATCCTGCAAAGCAGAACTGAAGCTTCAAAGAAAGTAGTGGACATTAAACACAAGGAAAGAATTCAAGCCATTTTTGCAAAAGATCTCATATGTGAGCAATCTATTTAGTATGCAAACTGACTGTGTAAGGAAGTAAAACACTTTCAGACAGCATTGAAATAATAAGAAATAGAGTAACAATGGACTAAAAAATTTAAGGAAAAACCATGATGGGAAAAATCAGGAGGGTAAGGAGAAATGAATTGCTATTTCAAAGACAAAAAAGCTTCTTATAAATTAATATTAGTGATGGTGTGATAATACAGAAATGTAGAGGAATTCTTCTTGAGTAGAGAGTGAAGAGGGAAGAGGATGGGATGATGGGTGGACCAGGAAAAGAATGATTAGGACTCATAGACAGGAGGCTTTCAAGGGTAGAACAGTGAAATTTAGATCACCAGGCAAAGAGTACAGTTTACTTCTGCCAAGAGAAAGGATCCATTGAACATCATCAGAACAGGTAGAAAATTGGGGTTCAGATCAAAAGGGGAATATTAGAGTTAAGTTCTGCCAAGAGAAAAGAGATGTTCCTTCAGTATCAGAAAACAATTCTGCAGAACTAAAAAAGAGCAAAACAGAGTTGTTGAAATGTCCTCATTTGGAGGAAGGTTAGCACTTAAGCACAACTTCTGCAATCCAAGATCATGCTTCTGAAATAATTTCCAGTAGAGGGAAGATGTGGTTGGGAGTCTGGAGAGCACAACCTAAGGCCATGGGGGTCAGAGCTGCAAAAGGAAGATGACACAGTATTAAAAGCAAAAAAGACAAATGCAAAGAACAGGATTGACTCTCCTGCATTTAGGTTATAAAGTACTTTTCACTTCACCCTATTGACATCATCAAAAAAATAATATTTTTGGGAATAGATTCTAGAGGATTACAAGGAGGCAAAGAATTTAGAAAGGGGGGTAGAACAGAAACATTTCTTAGTGGAGGGCATTACAATTTAATGTTACTGAAATTAAGAAAATTGTGAGGTTGAGGAGAAGAAAGTCCTCATTCTTATTTGATCTGGAAAGTTAAAGGTAGAAAAAAATTAGAATGAGAGTGAGAAATTGAGCCAGGCACAAATGAAACTTAGCAATAAAAGTGTACTCAAGGAACCTGAGATTGGACAGGGTAACACTTACAAGTTGTTACGACCCTGGGCAAGACTTTTAACTTTGCCTCAGTGCAGCTAGGTGGCCCAGTGGATCAAGTGCCTGGCCTGGAAGGAAGGAAGAACTGAGCTCATGTGTGGTCTCAGATACTTAATAGCCGTGTGATGCTGAGCAAGTACGTAACCTATTTGCCTCAGTTTCCTCATCTGTAAAATAAGAATAATAAAATAATTGCATTTACTTCCCAGGGTTGTTGTAAGGATCAAATGAGATAATATTTGCAAGGCACTTGGTACAGCGTCTGGCACGTGGCATTATATAAATATTAGTTATTTTTATAGTGTTTACAAAAGTGATATAAAGTGAGGAACAGTCTGTGGTGGTTACGGAGCTCTTCATCTCCTTCTGTCCCTTGGTTTAAAACAATTACATCAGTTCTTCAGCTCAGAAATGAATTATTCTAAATATCCTATAGGTTCATTCATATTCTGTCCATTTGCTGGAAGATGATTTTCTCCACCAAGCAGTACCTCTGACATTTCTTTAGAGTCTAAGGTGGCTGCTGTTGCCTCTAGGAAACTTGAGTGGCCTCATGGATTTCAATGAAGATGACATTGTCTAGACTGAGCCTGGCCCTGGCTTTACTTAAACTCTGGCAGACCTTCTGTGCCAATGGAAAGGTTATTTTAATGCTCCAAAGCAAACATTAGAATGTAGTTGGGTGACACATCCATAACAAGATCTTGGAGCGTAGCTGGGATTTAATTTGGCTTAGGGTGACTGGAAACTCATGGCTTCACCTATTCATCTCCCAGTGGAGTTCTGTTGACACAAGAAAAACTGAATTTTTAATTGGGTTTTCCATGAGATCATTCTAACCTAGTATTTCTGCACTGAGAAACATCTTTTCATGTGGCAGACATGAATTCGTTGACTTGGGTTATTTTCCTTTCTCTTGGGAGAGAGAAGATGACCACATAGGAACCTAGTTTTAAAGTGCCCGGACAGGGGAATGATTAAGTACAAAGAATAAAATGACCTTGCTTGAGTCCAGAAGGGACAGAATGGCTTTATTCTTCAGGAGCTCATGCTGACTTTGCCAGCTTTCCCTGGGGCCTGTGGCACAGGATCTCTGCCTTGTATATTGATTTAGCCCTAAGGGAAAAATAAGCCTGTAAACTGAAGGATTGGAACCAGCAGTTTTGGGTCTGGACATTAGTTACTCTCTGTCCTAAAACAAGCTTTGGATGCTTGTTATTTTAGATAAGTGTATTTTTCTAAAAGTATATAAATAAATAAATTCCTCATTTAATTTGACAAAAATCTAATATCTTGAGAAAAAATTCTAAAGCAAATTAAAAGTATTTAAACGCAAGGAGCATGATTTTCATTGCCTCCTAAGATGACATAGAAGAGAAGAACCCTTCCTTTGATGTATGTTCTAGAGTATTCAGAGCCATTAAACTACAAATCTGCAAAGTGTCTGAGGTCTGATTTGAACTCAGGTCATCCTGATTCCAGGGCTAGTGTTCTATTCACTGTGCCACCTAGCTGCCTCTATTTTACAGTTCTTAAAATACTCAGATATACATTAACTCATTTGATCACTATAACAGCTCTGTGACAGACAAAGCAGGCATTGTTATTATAAGCAGTAACCAGGCAGCGTAGTGGATGGAGCATGGACCCGGAGCCAGGAAGACATGAATTCAAATTCTGCCTCAGACATTTAACTACCTGTGTGTGACCATGGTTAAGTCACTTAACCTCTGCTGCTCCAGTTTCCTCATCTGTAAAATGGAATAATAGTAATAATAGTATCTCTCTCACAGGGATGCTGTGAGGATCAAATGAGACAATATTTTGTAAGGCATAGGGCAAATCTTAAAGTATTATATAAATGTGATTGTCATCATTATCACCATCTTCTCAAATTTATGGAAGGAAGTACTGAATTTCACAGGGACAAACGGACTTATGCAAGGTCACATGGCTAGTGACAGAGCCACGGCTTCTAAATGCCTGTCCAGTCTTTTTTGCTACAGGACAGGTATCATACAGTGGAGTGCAGCCTGAACCATATTCATATGTAATTGGGAAATATTTAACAAGATAATTAAAATACAAGAAAACATGATAATATTAACATGTTTTAAAGTCACTATGTGGCCCATAGATATCCTTATGTACAATTTCATGGCCCCCATTTCTGTTCATGTTTGATACCGCCATTCTGTAACCCCAACTTTCAGAGTAAGGGGATGGTGTTGGGTTCATATACTGCGTCTTTAGAGGATCATAGATTTAGAACTGAAAAGGATGTCAGAGGTGATCTAGTCTAAGTAATTTCTTTTATAGATTAAAAAAAATTGAGTTCTAGGGAGGGTCAAGGTTACATACAGATAGTATGTGTTGGAGGGCCGATACATTTGACCCCCTTTTTTCTACCAATTGCCTTTCTCTTTTATGTATGGCATTAGATTATGATTTTGTTTCTATCTGATTCGTTGAGAACTCAATATATAAAGCTTCATAAAGTAATTATAATTGTATAATTATTATTATATTTATTTTATAAAGTAAACTAGTAATTCATGTTTTCCTATATTTCTTCGTATTTCTAATAGCAATAGTTTCTGGCACAATCATATTTCATTACATTCATATATCCCAATTTGTTCAGCCATTCGCCAGTCTACATACAATTAGTTGGTTTCCAGTTTTTTGCTACTATTTTATGGAGAGGCTACTGGTTTATGGTGGTCAGAAGAAGCAATACAAAGATGCTCAGAATTTTGGAATTGATTGAGACATGGGAGACACTGGTACAGGACCATTCAGCATGACATACCTGCATTCAAAAAGGCGCTGTGCTCTATGAACAGAGCAGAATTACAGTAACTCAAATGAAACGTGAGATTTGCAAATTCAGAACCACTTCCACTCCAAGTGTTCATGTTTACTATTTGTGCCTGATCTGAGGTAGAACTCTCCGAACTTGTATCGGTCTGATCAGCCACAGTTAGATACACCATACATTGACCGCAACATAGTGATGCCATTTTGGTCCTCTTTGAGAACAAAGGAAAACAAAAACTTTGTTTCCAGTTGGTTGCTACCACAACAATGCTGTAACATTTTCTTGAATATAGAACTTTTTTTCTCTTGGGATATAGTGATTTCTCTTGCATAATTTCAAATCGTTTTCCAGAATAGTCCAACTAACAGTCTACCCGTGTTGCATTAGGGTGCTTCTCTTTTTCAGCTCCTTCAGTGTTGACCACTCCTGTCTTTTCTCTTCTTTGCCAGTTTACTTGGAATGAGTTAAAATGCCAGTGAGTTCTTTGGGGTTTTTTGGTCAGTGTTGTTTTAATTTGCGTTTCACCATTTGTTGGCTATATATATTAACTCACTGATGCTTTGATAATAAATTCTTGCCAAACTGTGGTTTTTCGTTGTTCAGTCATTTTTCACTCATGACCTCCAATTAGCCTTCACTCAGTCTCTCCTTTTGTTCAGTCATTTCAGTCATGTCTGACCCTTTGTGACCCCATTTGGGCTTTTCTTGGCAAAGATACTGTTGTGGTTTGCCATTTCCTTCTCTGGTTCATTTTATAGATGAGGAAGCTGAGGCAGATAGGGTTAAGTGACTTACCCAGGAGCACACAATTAGTAAGTATCTAAGGCAGTGGTTCTCAACCTTTCTAATGCCACAATGCTTTAAGACTTGTATGTGGGTGTATCTGCATGTGGGCAGACCCGCCTGGAGACGGGTAGAGGAGCCTTGTCTCGGTTCCTAAGATGATCGGAAATATGTGTTTTCTGATGGTCTTAGGTGACCCCTGTGGCCCCTATGAAAGGGTCATTTGACCCCCAAAGGGGTCGCGACCCACAGGTTGAGAACCACTGGTCTAAGGTTGAATTTGAACTCAGGAAGATGAGTTTTCAGGCCCAGTTCAAATGACTCCAGGCCTAGTACTTATGGGCCATCTATATATCAGATGAAAATTTTTATTAATTGTCTCAAATTACAAAGATGCTTGAAAATTTCTCTGTGTTTAGCTGTGCCCAGATTCTTGGTTACTTTCTCTTCTTTTTTCATTCCCAGGACAGTGTGGCCCTATGAATGCAGATAGTTTTCCTTATCACTTTTATACTCATATTGTGTTTGGTTCAGGTTAGTTGTCCTCCTACATCAGCTATACTGTGTCACCTATAATTTTAATATGTATTTGCTAGAAATAAGCTTTTATTAGAAATTGTATTGTTGGCTGAATTTCATGGTCATTGTTCTTATGTTAAATGTTGGTAGAGAAGAGAAAGTTTATTACTTAAATATTTTCATTGTTGATAACTAAAAGAAAAAACTACTTTGAAATGATACTCTATTTCCCTCACAAAATGTTTTTTTTACTAAGACTCCTCCTCAAAGAATAGTTTGGAACATTCTCTCTTTTTCTAGTCTTGTGAAGTGTGTCTGGTAATTAGAGAGCATCATTCTTGAACTTTTCAAAAACAAACCCAAGAAAGTTTTGTAAAACAGAAACAATTTGAAATTTGAACCTTTAATTTGGAAAATGTGGGAAAAGCTCTTTCTGAACCTGACCTCCAGTGTGGCATTTAACTTGTTTAGGGCCAAAAATGTGTGTTTCCTTGCTTATCCAACATCTCATTTTTTCCTTCTCAGTGAAATTTTGCCACATTATCATTGTTTTCTGGAAAATGAAGGGCATAGAATGTAAAAGTGGGAGAGGGAAGGATTTTGGAGTAGAATGGGAAATTTTATTTTATTAAAATCTTTGTCTTAAAATGCTCTAAGAGCTCCAGTAGAACAAGGATATTTCTAAAATAAATAGTTTTTTTTTCCTTAAAATATTTTTAAAATTCCTACTAATTTATGATTTTACCCTTTGTAAATAGTATAGAAATTCGGTCCCTTTCATTTAATAATATAAAAATAAGGATTTATTTTCCTTTAAGACTACTCAGGAGTATGGCTTATGGAAATTTTAGCATTACTTCAGTCTGGCATATGGTTTTATATTATTTTAGAGAGGAAAAAAACTCCCTCAGGGAGGCCAAGACCTAGGGGTAGGGAAAAACCCATGGAGTAGGAATGATGTTTCACTTTTTTAAAAAAAGCTTTATTTGATTCAAATGAATACCTTCTGCAGGCCAGTGTATTTACAGAAAAAGAGAAGCTTAATCATTCATTTAGTGCTTTGTGGGATGAATGATCACACATGTTTTGAGTTCTCCTCAATATTCCCCTAAATTGATGAAGTATTTGTTAAGCACTTACTGTTTGCTAGATATTATACTAATCAATAAAACAGTAGTAATATTGTCCCTCCGTGTGTAAAGATGGCACTGTTGGCTCATTGGTAGTAATTATCTTATTTTTCTTTCTAGTTAGCATTTAGATTATGCTTTAAGCTTTGCAAAGAAATTAACAAATATGATTTCATTTTATTCTAACCACAATCTTAGGAGGTAGTACCATTATTATTCCCATTTCACAGATGAGGAAACTGGGCGGACAAAGGTTAAGTGACTTGCCCAGGGTTACACAGTAAATGGCTGACCCTTAATTTGCTAACTCCAGGCCCAGAGCTCCATCCACTGCCATTTATTCTTTTGGTAGGGGGCAGGGTATGGAGAAGAGAGAAGCATAGCTTCCAGGAAACGGTAGTCTCTTGCTGCTCTGCTCCAGTCTGACAACATCTGGAGTATTAAGTTCAGTTTTGGAGGCCATATTTTAGAAAGACGTGAGTAATTTGTAGAACATCTAGAGGAAGGCAATTAGGATGATGAAGGGCCTTAATCCATCTCATAGAAAGTAGACTGAAGAAATGGGGATCTTTGCCCTGTAATGTAATCTTTGCCCTGGTGACAGCTGTCATCAAATAGTTTATAGAATCACAGAGCTGGAGCTGGAAAGGATTTCTCATAGCATTTTCCAGTCTAATTCTTTCAATTTATAGATTAGGGAAATGAGTCTCAAGGAAGCCAAATGAATTGCCCAAGGTCTCACAGATAGTAAATGTCAGAATTAGAACCCCAGGTCTGACTCTGGAACCAGTGTCTTCTCTACCATGCTGCTTCCTTAGAAAGATTTTTATGTAGAAGAGTTGATATTGTTGTTCAGTTATGTCTAAGACTTTGTGACCTGCATGGACCATGATATCAGTGGGGTCATCTAGGTAAAATTACTGGAGTGGTTTGCCATTTCATTCTCCAGTGGATTAAGGCAAACAGAAGGCAAGGGACTTGCCATAGCTAGTGTCTGAAACTGTAATGTTAATGGGATTTAAGATATTCCCTGCCCATTAATAGGCCTCATGAGGAGCCCATTAAGGGAAGCTTGCTTAGGGGAGGCTTGCTTATAGGAAGGCTTTCACACCTTTCACTAATTTCTAATCAGGCACTGAGTCACAAACAGAGGGTTGTGATGCCTTCTGGCTCTGAAAAGTATATATATATATACTCTGAGTTGGCCTTTTGCTTTGGTGGCTTGCTTATGAGAAGGATCTTGTGATTCCCTGGTCCAGAATCTGAGTAGCTGTATGTTCAGAGTTCCCAGACTACTCAGATGTAAAGGCTCTCTCAATCCAGGGATGTATATAAAATGTATAATTGATTCAGGCAGTCAGAGCCCTGTCTGTTGGTCTTTATTTCCCTGCTTGTGTTCACTTTTCCCCTGAACTAATGAATGTAATTTTAAAAGAAAGACTGTTGACCCCTTTAACAGGTATCTTTCCTACTAAAGCAGATCTAAGAACTTGTGCTAGCAGCCATCCTGGGTATGCCAGGTGTGGTTGCTGCTACAGAAGTCAGATTTGAATTTATGTCTTCCTGACTCCAGGCCCAATACTCTATACACTGAACCATATAGCTGCCTCTAGAAAAGGAATTAGTTTTGTTCTATTAGGAACTACAGAGTAGAATAAGGTAGAAGTTGCATATTGAGGCTATAAACTGAAATTGGAGGAGCTGGACTATATAATCGCTAAAGTCCCTTCCATTGCTAAACCCAGATTCTGTGCAATAAAAGTCTTCCAATATAAATAAACAGTATCTGTATATGCCATCTTAAACATTTTATTCATCATTCTCAAGTAATGCATAATTTCAAGTTTAAAGTTTTACATTTTGAGGGCAGAAAAAATTTATTTTTAAATCTTAGGAAAATGGGAGAATTCATTCTCCTGAAAGAAAGGTATTTTTCCATCTTTTTCCAATTCATATTTCTAATCATAAAATCTGTTTTCAACCCACCTGCCTCACAGAGATGACATAAGGGTTACTCTTTCTGGGCACCATGATGCTGAAACTGAATGAATATTCATGGCATAATTTTACATACCATAGATAAGTCAGCTGCTATTTTGGAATATGAATTTTTGCTCCAGAGACTATGGATGACCAGCCTGGAGAGTGTTCTAATTTCAGTGCTACAGTGGAAATGGAGAATTCTTTCTTTTTTTGGTTTGAAGGAAGGATGCCTGGTCCACTCTTGTGAGGTGGTTTCCATGCCCAAATAGCAGGTTTTTGGATAACAAATAAGCATGTAGCCTTGTGGTTTTAAGCCAAGCATCTTAGGTTTTTGTCTCGACTGAGTTGCTGACTCACTTTTGTAATATAAATGAGCTGTTTGACCTTCTGTTACCCGGCTAGAAAGTTGAGTAAAGCCACAGTCCGGACTAGGCTGAAAGCTGGATGGTATGCCCTGGCCAATCTCACTTGCATAAATAAATATCAAGACCCACCAGTGACACAGGGGAATTGTCTTGCAAATGTGTGTTTTAGATGATGGCCAGTTTCATCTGAGTAGCCTGGTACATTTAAAAGACAAAGAGAGCTTTGCTGAAGTCTAGTGAAATAAGGGATAAGTCTTCAATCTTGCTCAAAGTTCCATTATTGCTAATGAAATGGACAGTGGTTATTTACATGTGCTATGTGTGTTGGCCTAGGTACCACTGGAAAAATATTTTCTCTTTACAGTGTTTGAATTCTTTTTTAAAATGTAACTCACGTAGAAAATTTTTTTCTCTTTACAGTGTTTGGATTCTTTTTTACGGGAATTACATTTTAAAAAAGAATTACTGTTATCTGTATCCTAGCTTAGGATTGTTGGCTCAGTATTTTTTATGTAGTTACAACAAATTCTTTCATTTTTTCTTTCTTTGAAAAATGTCTCTTTTCCATTAAAGAAAGGAGAATATTTTGGAGAAGGTTGATACCAGCTCTGTTTTTATGGTCTGGGTCCGTGCTAATAATCATTCTTTTTTTACACATCACTTTAGTGTACAAAGCACTCTATGGTCATTATATCGTTTGAACTTCACAATAGACTTTTGAGTTGATAGTATGGGAACTATTACCTCCAGGAGGAATCATAGCACACCTAGCAGAAGGAGCTCTGGCTCTAAAGTTAGAAGACATAGGTTCATATCTCATTCCTCATACGCATTCTTGGCTTCCTTGCTAATTCTTTGTGCTAGACATTCCATCTTTCATTGTCAGGAATTTTCACTGTATGTTCCCCATGCCTGGAATTCTCTCTATTTTCATCATTGCCTTTGGTCTCCTTTAAGTCTCAGCTAAAATCCTACTTTTTCCAAGAAGCCCTTCCCATTTTCCCTTAAGGCTAGTGCTTTTCTCTCTTCTGATCATTTCCAATTTACTCTGTCTATATCTTGTTTGTACATCACTGTTTCATGTTGCCTTCCACATGAGACTGAACTCCTGAAGGGTAGAGACTGTCTTGTGCTATTCTACCCCCAACTCTTAGCACAGTGCCTCGTACATGTTCGACACTTAATAAATGCTAACTGACCAACACCTATTAATAGCTAGCCTTATATAAATTTTTAAGGTATGCAAAACACTTTACATATATTGGCTCATTTTAATCCTTACAACAACCCTGGGAGGTAGGTGCCATTATTGCTTCATTTTATGAATGAGGAAACTGAGGCAGGCAGCATTTAAGTGATTTGCCCAGAGTCACACAGCTAGTAAATGTGAGGCTGAATTTGAATACCTTTTAGCTGTGCAACTTGGAGGAAATTACTTCCTCTCCCTGGGACTCCATTTTCTCATCTTTAAATTCAGAGGGATGGATTAGGAGAATTCTAATGTTCCAGTTCTGAATTTCTGACCCCATTTTTCAGAAGAAACTGAGGCATGGTCTTTCCCAAGCTTAGAAAGCTAGTTAAGTGGCAACTCTACTGCCCTTGTATCCTTTCTAGCTACTCTATCCTGAAGGTATTCTAATGCATTTTTGGAGAGGAATATTGGAAATGTGGAGGGTCTGGAGGCGATCTGGTTCAATTTGTGCTTACTGGGTATGAATGAATGACTATGAATTCTTATATCTAAACATAAAGTGAGATTCTTTTCTTCCAGTTTACAGGTATTTTTTACATGCTTCCTATATGACAGACACTGTGCTAAACACATTGGGAATGTAAAGAAAAACAAAAACATGGCCTGTTTCCCCAAGAAGTTCATTCTAGTCTGAGTGCTATGAGTGATAAAATAGGAATGTACCTGGCCAGAAGTAGTCCCGATAATTTACCAGCATATAATGAATCATGTATTTCTTTTGAAATAACCTTACTGAAACCATATAGTACTTAGTATACATAATACTGTACATAGTCGTTTTTCATTACTTTTTCCAATGGCAGACAATCTGGGTGACCCCTGTATCCATGTGCATTAAGGGAAGAATAACTGCCACTCATAAAAATTGACTTTGATCTTGACGTTATTGCTGCTGTTAACCTTGGTTATGAATGATCTGGGGGTGGAGGAGATCACTGGTCCTGGGATGGCCTCATGAAAGTATGAGTGTCCACCATTTGGATTAAAAGGTCCAGAGAACTACATTTGGTCTCACGTGAAATGGCAGGAGGGAGTTTGTGGGAACACTGTTTCTGGGAACACATTGTTATCTCTTTGTCCTGGTGAATGAGCTCCCAAAAATTAAGTTTGTCATTAGGTTATATCCTCTTCGTTAATAATGGTTTTATTGAGTTAGATTTAAGATCTGTCAGTTTTTATGGTTGTGTTTTAGGACACCAGCTTATTGTGGCCGTGTCCTGGTTGGTGTGAACAATGATGTCCGTATTAAAATTTACACTATTCAAGGTTATAAGTATGTAAAATAGGGTTTTTGATCCCAGCCCAATGGAATTATGTAGCACAAATTTAAACAATCTGATCACTTCTAGGGAATCGTAGGAACCTAGCTGTAAAGTAAATCAGATGCTTTATGAATTAAGGACTTTTGAGATAGGCCCTTATTGTGAAAGGAGAAACTCATATTGTTCACCCTGCTTTTCCTTTTTTTCAAATGTGAAAAGAGTTACATGACCAAGTACTTGTAGGGTAATGGCATTTTAGAGTCGAACAAACCCTCAGTGATGATCTAATGTAGGGAAATTCTTAACCTTATTTTTAGTCTTGGACCCCTTTGACCAGTGGTTCTCAATGTTCCTAATGCCAGGACCCTTTAATACTCCTCTGTGGGCGTATCTGCATGTGGGCAGACTCGCCTGGAGACAGATAAAGGAGCCGGTGTTCTGGTTCCTAAGACCATTGGAAATATTTGTTTTCCGATGGTCTTAGGCGACCCCTGTGAAAGGATTGTTCAACCCCCAAAGGGGTCGCGACCCACAGGTTGAGAACCGCTGCCTTTGACCATGCAGTAAAGCTTATGGAGCCTTTCTCAGAACTTTTTTAAATACTTGGAGGGGGTGCTAAATTTCATTTAGAGGTTTTTAATGCATAAAAGTAAAACATCAGATTATAGAGGAAACTAATATATTGAGATATAGTTATCAAGTTTAAAAATAAAGTCTCCACATTTA
This sequence comes from Pseudochirops cupreus, assembly GCA_028627135.1. Taxonomy (NCBI): domain Eukaryota; kingdom Metazoa; phylum Chordata; class Mammalia; order Diprotodontia; family Pseudocheiridae; genus Pseudochirops; species Pseudochirops cupreus. The sequence goes on along the minus strand of CM053583.1, from coordinate 279,894,180 downwards.
AGAGCTCGGTTCTAGTTATAGAACCGAGTTATAGTTCTAGAACGCGGTTTTGGTTCGAGCCTCTTTTTGTTCCAATAAATTCTCCATTTTGAGCTGGTCCAGAAAAGGCTTGTTTAACTTCCTCCCTCCCCCATTTTGTGTTCCAGCCTTGTGGTTATCTGCATTTACAATATTTTTATCTGCAAAGCGCTGTCACTTTTGAAAGATGGTGATTCAAACCAGGGCAGCCTTTCACTCACTCTCAACAAGGGAGGGCTCATGGTAAATTCAGACATAACATTATGGGTGGTCAAAGAAGGATGTGTGTGGTGGCCTTCTGTAATGAAGGTCAGTATTCTAATAGGCCTATTGGGTTCTTGCTCTGATATTTTTTTTATCCCTCTGTTTCTCCTTTTCAAAGATTAGCAGAAGTTTTATGTGATGTGCGCTATTAATTTAAGTAGGATGTTGTTCGTCAGGTCTAATTTATGCAGAAAAGTATGCTTTACTCTCCCAAGGCAAAGTGTGCAAAATTTAGATGGCTGAATACCAGTTCATTTTTAAAATTAGTTGAATCATTGCCTTTTCTGGCATAGTGTCCTTGTGTCATAGAGGCAGTACAGTAATAACAAGTACTTAGAGGTTTGCAGTGCTCTTTACAAATAATTATCTTATTCAAAGTTGTTGCAATGACCCTGGGAGGTGTCTGCTAGTATTATCCCCATTTTACAGATGAAAAAGGTAAGGCAATTAGAGGTTAAGTGACTGGTCCAGCTTTAACACGGCTAGTGTGTGAAAAATATGAAAACATAAAGAAAGCAAGAAAAAAAGTTCTATAAAACTAAGTAACATATCAGAAAATACTGGTATCTCACACTCACGGTCCTGCTTCTGAAAAACTGGCGTATAGAAGGGTGGGAATGTCCTCTCATCTAGCTTCCACGAGGTCAAGTTTGGTCATTATAATTTCCCAGCACTAAGTTTCAATCGTTTTGTTGTTTTTGCCATTTACACTGTTAAAATCATTGTGTACATTGTTTTCTTGGTTCTTATTTCACTTTGCATCAATTAGTGAAATTCTTTTCATGCTTCTCTGTATTCATCATGTTCATTATTTCTTACTAATATCCAAGATGTACAGACAACTAACAGAAATGTGTAAGACCAAAACCCATTTCCTCTGTAGCTAAGCAGTCAAAAGATATGAACAAACAGAAGAAATACAAGTTATTAACAACTGTAGAAGAGGTTTAGTAAATATTCGCATTGATTTGAATTGTGTCTACCCTAGATTTTGAGGGAACAGTTTAGAGAGAGAACAAAGAAAAGATTGATATTTCTTCATGGCCTGACAATTTACAAATGAAGCTACTCCAAGAGAACAGGAGTCACTTAGTAATGAAATTCCGATTTTGCAAACACAAATGAAGAAATACGTAAAAAGAACTGTTGACTTCTATAAGAAGAGAGCTCCAAGGGTGAGACTACAAAAGGCAGTGGGATGGTCCGACCAGAATGTCAGAAAGGAGCGGTAGTGTAGAAGAAACTGAAGTTTTCAATTAACAGTAAACAGAAAAGGATGTTTAAAGCTATGTTGAGAACAAGGATCAAAGAAGGATGTTTTGGGTGTGTAGCACGAGGATATCTAAAGAAAGCTGAAGACTGATTTGCTCCATGTTTTCTTTATAAAAGAGAATCCTTTTCAAGCTAGGAATAGCGAGAAAGAAATAGATAGCAGAGAAGGGAAACTTAAGACTAGTGAAGAGATGGTAAACCTGGTTAAATTACATTTCAGGTTGTCGAAAGAGCTTGTGAATGCAATTAATCTTTGAGGAATCTTTGTGAGTGAGATAAAGAATGCAGTCATAGAAGTGGGCAAAAATTGTCTTTCTTTCTAAAAAGGAGAAGAAGCTTAAATATGTTATCAGGTCCTCATAAAATGCTTGAACTTTTTTTTTTAAGGAATGGTTTGTGAGCAATTAAAAAGGAAAGCTAGCCTTGCTGTTCATTAAGAACAAATTGTCAGCTAACTAACTTCATTTCCATTTTTTAGACAGAGTTGCTAGGCTAACAGATCCAGAGTCTGTATGGATTTTTAGCAGGGTTTGGAGAAAGTGCTTCATCCCTGAATACAGTGTGGAAAGATGTGGAGTGGATGACAGTGAATTCAAAACATGGGGGAAAAAAGCAGAACAAGGATCCAGAAAGTGCTTATTAATGGGTAGATTTCACCTGGGAGAAAGGGAAATAGAGTGAAACTGGACTCTATCCTTGGCCCTGTTTTATTTAACATTTTTTTGCCAGTGCCTGGAATGGAGGTATAGATATACTATATCAAATATTGTAATTGTTTAGGATAATTGATTTACAGTTTGAAAGGACCTTTTGTTGTCATTTAATCATTTTTCAGTCTTGTCTGACTCTTCATGAGCACTTTTGGAATTTTCTTGGTGGTGCTGGAGGGGTTTGCTGTTTCTCCAGTTTATTTCACAGAGGAGGAAACTGAGGCAAAGACGGTCAAGTGACTTGTCTAGGGTCACACAGTAAGTAGCTGAGGCTGAATTTGAACTCGTCTTCCTGACTTCAGGCCTGGTGTTCCATCTACTGTGCCATCCAGCTGCCCTGGAAAGGACATTATTAATCATCTAGGCTTATCCCCTCATTTTTCAGGTGAAAAAACCAAGGCCTAGACAAAGTTGTATGTCTCTATCATGATCACCCAGGTAGTATAATAAGTAGCAGAGCAAGAATCCAAACCCAGTTCTCCTGACTCTGCATGAAATGCTTTCTACTATGCCATATCATGAATCTAGGAGGAATTAATCTATTGGATGACAGAACTACTTTCTCAAAAGGCAAGAATTAGGGGGCGGCTAGGTGAGAATGATGTGTGAAATAAGATGAAATTTCCTAGGGATAAATGGAAATCCAATACGTGGGTTAAATGACAACATGGAGGTGTAGGGTGGGAGAGAAATGCCGAGCCAACAGCTCACACGAAAAAGACCCAAGAGTCTTCGTGAAGTAAAAATAAAAACAACAATACTTTAAAATAGAGCTTTAGGGCTTGAAAAATGCTTTACATGATACTTAGCTCATTCTGCAAATTCTCTAAGATACTGTGTTGTGATATATAGCTGCCTAAACAGCTATTTTGAATTGAGGTTTTTGGCCCCAAATCTATCATCCTATATTCAGACATTGCACAGAATGAAGTAGGGAATGGCTATCATTCCATTTTACAATGCTTTGGTTAGATCCCACCTAGAATATTATATTCAATCATAGAATCTACATTTTGGGAAGAATATTGACAAAGTACAGTATATTCATAACAGCAGACAAGACAATAAGGAGATCTGAATGCATGTTATACAAGGATTGTTTGAAGGAAAGTGTGTTGTTTAGTTTAGCAGACTCAGAGAAAGACAACAGAACTAATGCCTTCCAGAATTTGATGAGCTGTTATTTGGAAAAGGGATCATTTTTGTCTAATTTTGCTATTGATAGCAAAACTAGTATCCATGGGATGAAAGTAAGGAGGCATATTTTGGCTCAAGTTAGAGCCAGCCAGAATTAGAAAGGGCTGCTTCAGAAGGTCCTGAGTTACCCAAGTGTAGGCTGGATAACTAGCTGTCAGGGATGTGGCAGAGGACATTTCTAAACATGCATGGAGATAGACCAGATGACTACTGAGATCCCTTCCACCTCTAGAATTTTTCTTTCTTTCTTTCTTTTATTTTTTCAGGGGAGGGGAGTTCAGAAGGGGGCAGGCAGGGCAATTGAGGTTAAGTGATTTGCCCATACAGTAAGTATTAAGTGTCTGAGACTGGATTTGAACTCCTGACTCCAGGGCCAGTGCTCTATTCACTATGCCACCTAGCTACCCCCACCTCTAGAATTCTCTGATATCAAATCTTAATGGGTCACAGAAATTTTACTTCTCACTGGTTTTACTTAAAACCTATAAGTGTATATATAGCTGGTTCTTTCTCCCTGGGCTCTGTTCCTCCCACGCTGGCTCTTGATTCCTAAGTCAGACCCTCTGAATTGTAGAGAGATTCTATTGTGAAGTTTTGAAGTAGAGATTTAAATCTTTTACTTTTGGTTTGGCAAAAAAGGGAATAGACGTTCTCTTATAACTCATATTCTGTGATCCTCAGTGCTAATATACATTCCTCAGCTGCAAAATTAAAGGGTTGAACCGGTTAAACTATGTGACATCTAGTGTCTCCTAACATTCCCTGAGCTTATGAGTTTCATAAGTGTAACCAAAAAGCATACTCTGACTTTCATCCTTTCCACTACTCCCTGATTAGTGGCTGTGGCCACCATTCACATGACCCGTTCCATTTCTTATGTCTTATTGTGTCAGTGTGATTTTTTTTTTTCCTCCTCTGAAAATGTTACTTTACTTCAAACTGAGACATACCAGAATGGCCTGGTTGGCATTCACTGGCTCTGGAATCGGGACCTGGGTTCAGATTCCATATCTGATACAATTATGGGCAAGTATCATTTAACCACTGTTGGCCTCAGTTTCTTCACCTGTAAAATGAAAGGGTTGCACTCTATGTATGATCTTTAAGGTCTTATCCTAGTTCTAGCAAAATCTGTGTTCTCTGTGATCATTGCTAAATTATTTGGGGAGGCCACATCACCTGGCCTCAGAGAATGAAGAAACGAAATTCCAGGCAATATTCGTAGCTGCCACATCTTGAAAGTAGGTTCCTCCTAGGATGTGGCCACTAGTCATTAGGTGAGTAACCATTGGAGGGAAATGGGAAAGACCCAGTTTATCATTAGGAGGAATGGTAAATAAATCAAATTGTGTCATATACATGGAATGTAATATTACAGTGCTATAAGAAATGACTAAAATGATGACTACAGAGGCATGGTAAGATATATACAACCTGAAGCAATCAGAGGCAGATGAACAATATACGCGATGGCTATGATAATGTAACCAGAAAGAACAACCACCTTGAAATCATGGAAATCCTAAAGAATAAGTGTGACTGCCAAGAAGAGAAATGAAAGATGCCTTTCCCTGCTCCTTTGTAAAAGCTGCGATTCACAAGTGGGAAACATTGCATATGTCAGATTTTTTGTTAATGTGCTCATTGGTTTTGCTGAGTTTTAATTTTTTTGATTTTGATTTTTATTTTTTTTAAGAGATGGCCATTTCTGGGAGAGCATTAGGGAGGAATCCAGGAAGTAATATAAAACAAAACATATCAATAGAGTATGTTTTTTAAAAGAAGTGATGGGTCAGCCTTACTTGGAAGGTTCAGAAATATCTTTCTGTATTCTCTTTCCCTTCCTCCTTCTGCTGCCCATATCATTCTTCTTACTCCAGCCTTCTTTCTTTTTCCTTTCCTTTCTCTATCGCCTTTTCTTCAATCTCATTCTGTTCTTTTCTAGGAATGCCACAGTTTACCTCACCTAGAGAGAGGGATGGGGTGTACCTAGGTGTATAAGTGCTGCAGCCCATTAAGGGAACTTCTTTTTAGGGGTTCCACAGTACAAACCAGACATTCCCTGGGAAAGTGGAAGACAAGATTTGTAAAGTTAGCCAGTGATGTCATTTGACATTTCATTTTATGCTGGTGATAGGAGAAAACCAGGCTACAATGGAGAATGAGATTCAATCTGTGCTGGTCAACAGATAACTTATCATTAAACCCTACATCAGTGGGAAAGAGAGATATTATTCTCAATTCACCTTCGCCCTGGTCACATATTAGTTAGTAATAATAATGATATTTTCATACTACAGTCTCCATATTTTATGAAATCCTGGAAGTATCTTTATCAACTCTGAGAACAAAGTTACCTAATTACCATATTTCTATGGTAACTAAGTTTCTGACAACTAAGTTTTCTTGGTAACTTGGACTCATTGTGAATAAAGTTCCTGCATCAGTTTTCTGAGAATGATTCTATTATAATTTCATTCCTTTTTGACCTAAAGTAAAAATTTTAAAAGATGGTAACTGTGTGTGAGAGGCAATGTGTTGTGATAGGGAGCTACCCTGAGAATTAGGAAGACCTAGGTTTAAGGCCCTCCCTTAAAACCTACTGGAGATGTAAACCTCCATGCCCCAGGTAACACCCTGTGACTCTCTAGGTGTCAGAGAAGGTCCTGAAGGTCTGTATTGGTAGAGGAAACCCTTCCCTAGTGGTTGCCAATGTTGATGAAATCACAGGTCTGGTCCTCCAAAAGTGTTTTAAAAGAATCTCCTTGTCTTTCTCTAAACAAACTCTGGATTTAGTGAGTCTTAAATTTATTCACCACAGAGGATAAAACAAATGGGCATATCATGTAGGTTAAGTTAAAAGATTTACCACAAGACCTTATCCTGTGATCTTTGGTCAACATGGGTAAAGTTAAAGATTGGTAGTTTATCAGACTATATGAAGTAATTATTAAGTAATTAGAATTATTAATGGCTAGAGGGCTTTTTTTCCCTCCACTTCTCTTTGATTTCAGAGGTTGTGAATAACAGGTATTCCTAAGAAGATAACTGAGTGAATAGAAGTAAATAATTAACTCAGGTTATCTTTTTGTCAGTTCCCATCCAGTCAGGAGAAGGGCTTCAAATAGAAGATAATGAAAACATTAACAGTCAAACCACCTTATATTTGAATAGTACTTTACAGTTTTTTTAAAGTACTTTCGTGGACATAGGAGGAATGGGAACATGTGGAGTAGGTGAAAATGTATAGAATGCTAGGCCATAATTTTAGAACTGGAGAGAACTTTCTTCTCCATTTCAGACAAAGTAAAAAAAAAAAAAGATCATCAGTTCTTCCTGCATGTAAAAGGCATGTTGTCAACTGTAACTTGTAACTCTTGTAACTCTCATCCTTGTTGGCCTGTGAATTTACTTGTCCAAAGTCTCAGAAAGTTATCTATTTCCAAGATCTTCAGGGAAACTTATTTTGCAAGAAAATTCCATACCAAACATTTGTGCTTTTCCTTTTCTCATCCACATATTAAGTAGTATCTGTTGTAAGAATTTTAAAGTGTTTGAAAAGTCGTTTTGTTTTTACAGAAAGTATATAATTTATGTATGTTTTCCTTCCCTTACATTTTTCCTACACATGTTCAGTATGCTATTTTCCAAGGCTTCAATGGACCTCAGATAGCTTCAATTAAATTGTTAGCTACTGGGGAGCTAGGTGGCTCAGTGAATAGAGCACTGGCCTTGGAATCAGGAGGCCCTGAGTTCAAATTCAGCCTCAGACACATGACACACTTACTAGCTGTGTGACCTTGGGCAAGTCACTTAACCCCAATTGCCTTGCCTTTCCTTCTCCAAAAAAATTGTGAGCTACTTAATAGCAAGGATTGTCTTTCCATTTTTTGTATCCTCAGTATTTAGCACCGTACCCAGGATCTTAATAAATGCCTATTGACCAAATGACTCTATCAGTGTGGATCACGATCTACATATGTTGGCATGAAACTAGTTGCAATCAATTATACATTTTCCTGAATTGAAACATAACCTAGAATCATCAGATGTTTTTTACACGGATTCTAAATTACTAGCAAGTATTTGAGGTAAAATTTGGACCCAGGCCTTTCCATCTCCAAGTCTAGTACAGTAATCCAGTACTCTGTATTGTCTCCATGTTGAACAGTGATGAAAGAAATATGCTAAATAGAAAGACCTCTCATCAAAGTTGGTACTGAAATGTTTATCTGTACCTACATACTTGGATATTCATAGATACAGATACTTTTCTCCCATAACTTAATTTCTGAGCCAGGGAAACGATTATGTTTTATTTATGATAGAGCACATTTATGTGACATTTTTTAATGTGCTTTATCATAATGAAGCAATGGGGAAAAATAAGTGACACTGAAAGGCATACAAAATTTAGAAGGGATAAGATGTGGCAGAAATCTCTACATCAGCGGTTCTCAACCCGTGGGTTATGTTCCATTTGTAACAATGAAAATACATCCCGCATATCAGATATTTATATTATGATTCATAATGATAGCAAAATTACAGTTATGAAGTAACAACAAAAATAATTTTATGGTTGGGGGTCACCACAACATGAGGAACTGTATTAAAGCGTTGTGGCATTGGGAAGGTTGAGAACCACTGCTCTAGATGGTAGGATCTCAGATTGACAACTCAAAGGATCTTAGAGGTCACTGAGTTCAGACTCCTCAGTTTTCAGGTGAGGAATCTGAGGCCCCAAAAGGCTGTGACTAGTCTGAGATCACATAGGTAGGAAGTAGCAAGTTAGGCCTTGAACCTTCTTTCAGATACATGTCAATATAAGGTGTTAAGTTATGTTTAGGAAAAGTATTTACAATGCACTTTGAAAATTTGAAAAATTTGAAAACTTTGAAAATTTGGAATATCATTGAATTCTTTCATTTTTTCCCCCCCTTTTAATATGTTCAGTGCTAAAATGAGAAGTTTTCTAGCCTTTTGAAGCTTAGAATGTTAATTCAAGAAAAGTCCAAAATTATACAATATGTCTGCATTTGTAGAGGAGTGCTTACCAAATGCTTGTGCCCTACACAGATGAAATCATAGGTCAAGACCAAAAAGATCTTTATGTGTGTCCTTTCTCCCTCTCCTTTTTCTTCCCACCCTCTCTTGACCCTCTGTCGGTCTCACATGCACATACAAACACACACAAACAAGCATTGCCTATTATTGCATGATGATTTGATAATGATGGATTTATTTCATATACATACACATATATATATATATACACACATACATACATATATATACATATAATTTTTCTATTTCAATTTAATTTGTTAAATATTTATTAAGTATTACCATATGGAGAAAATGCTATGGTAAGTCCTAGGAAACAGACAAGTGACTATAATATAAAATATTAGTATAAGAGAATTAGGTCCAAAGTTCCAGGAAGAAAAGATTGTTTGGATATTTGTTACCTTAGGTAATTTTTTCAGTAGAGCAAATAAAATGAAATAGGAAATCACTTATATTCCTGTTGCATAGTCACTTAAAAAAAAATAAGTATTCCTTTGAAAGATTTTTCATCAGAGGGTTTTGATGAAATCTTTACTATTTCCTGTAATTTATTTAAGGACTTTTAATTATATTTAGCCTCCTGTTGATAATTAGCCACAAATCTTTATTAACCAGAGAGGAAGCCCTCCCTATGAAACGAAAGCAATGCTGACTTGATGGAAAGTCGGAACGCTCGGGCTCCAGTCCTGGTGCTCAGTTACGGTTTGTTACCCTGGGGGAAGTCATGTTTCCTCTCTGAGACTAAGGTTCCTCATCTCTAAAATGCAAAGATTGGGCTAGAGCAGGGTTTCTTTACCTATTTTGTGTCATGGATTCTTTGACAATCTGGTGAAGTCATTGGACTCTTCCTTGGAATAATGTTTTTAAAAGACTGAAGAGAATGCTAAAATTCAGTTAGAGGTTAGTAAAAATATTTATTTATTTTCCCTTCCAAATTTATAAACTCTGAAATCTATGTATAGATCCCTTGCAGGGGGTGGTGTGAGAACTCTAGGTTAAAAACTCTTGAAAGATTTGATCTCTATGTCCCTGCCAGCTCTGGAATTATTTGATTTTATATCAAAGATTTTTCTATAAAATAAAATTACTTTAGACCAAAGACATCCCTAGTTTGAATGTTGAGCTCTGAGGAAAAGTCATTCTAATGGTCCATTAATTGTGTTTTAATTTACTATACATCATGTTAATATTATTATTATATATATTATTATATATAATTATATCATATATTATTATATATAATAATATATAATAATAATAATAATCGTGGTCATGATTATCATGTTTATTGAACATTGTAAAGGCACAGAGAAATGTAGTATATTGTATGATCATTGACCAGTCAACCAAGTATTTTTAAGTGCCTACTATGTCCCAGACACTAGGAAATTTAGAACATAAATACAGGGTAACGGGTCCTTCTTTAATAAATAGCAAATGGTGGTCCTGAGGAATGGAGATCTTGATGCCTTGTCTATTTTAATCTCCCACCTACATCCGTGTCAAGGGAGAAAGACCAAAGGCTACCTAATTTAAAAATATTTAGATGTCTTTTATTTTTAATCTCATTCTCAATACACCCCATTCGCAAGCACATTGAACTCTTTCTTGTAACAAAGCAAAATAGTTAAGCTAAACCGATGAAAGGGCCATTTTTGACAATGTATGAAGCATTCCACTACAGGGTTCTCTCTTTGTAGTGAGAAGATGGCAATATTCCTCATCTTTAGTATGATCTTTGCAGTTAATCTGAGGCCAATTGATTTAATGTTGTATTCGTTACCATTTTTGGAGTCACCATGTACGTTGTTCTTCTGGCACTGCTTTCATCATTCTATACCATCTGTTTGTGTAAGTCTTCGCATATTTCTCAGATTTCCTCATAATCCTTATTTCTTAGGGTACAGTAATATTCCATTACATTTATGTACTGTCATATGTTTACCAATTTTCCAGCTGATGGGTACCCACTTTCTAGTTTTTTGGTAGCAGAAATAATAATTAAAGTATTACAATAATAATTAAAACATTAAAGTGCATACCAGAAAGTAATTTGTCATAAATTAGGTATTGACCAACTTCTTCTACTACGTAACTCCAAATGAATTGATCTAAGTCTCATCATTTAAAAAAAGGTGGAAAAGAAAACAGATGGAGATACATTTAAGATTCACGACTAGAATGCTATTGGTGATCCTAAAAGCTAAAGCGGTAAATCATGATTAAGTAAAATTAAGATGCTCTGGCAGAAACAAATCAGGGGCAGCTGTAGAAACGATTGATTGGAGGAAAATCTTTGTATCAAATCTCTGATAAAATTCAGATATTCAGTATAGGTAGGGAATTTATTCATGTTTATTGGTGTCATTTCCCCACTAAACAAATGGTCAATGATAAGAAAGGATGAAAAGAGGAAGGTGCATTTCGTATTTTTTCCCTCTAGGCTTATTTAATAAGTAACTGCTAATAAGCAAAATAAAATGAAAAGAAAAAATAAAACTTTTCCTTCCAATGTTGTTCTTCAGTTATTTCAACACTGTTTGACTTTTCATGACCCCACTTGGGGTTTTCTTGGCAAAGATACTGGAGTGGTTTGCCATTTCCTTCTCTAGCTTGTTTTATAGGTGAGGAAACTGAGGCAAACAGGGTTAAGTGACTTGTTAATGGTCATAGAAAGTATGTGAGGCTGAATTTGAACTCAGGTCCTCCTGACTCCAGGTCTGATGCTTTATCCTCTGTGCCGTCAGCTGCTCATTTTACAGTTAGCATAGTGCCTAGGTGCTTAACAAATATGTGTTGATTGCCTGCAAGATGTTTTTCCTGATTTTCACTAATGCCTCCCCTCTGAGATTATTTCCAATTCATTCTTTCTCTCTCTTTCTTCCTCTCCTTCTCTCTCTCTCCCTCTGTCTCTGTTCCCCTCTCCCTACGTGCAAACATATATATCTCTATTTTATTTGTACATTGTCGTTTGCATGCTAGTAGACACTTAAGAAATGATAGTGAAGTTGACTTGACTTAACACTGAAAGTTCCTGGGGAATTGATAAATGGTCAAAGGATATGAACAGGCAATTTTCAGAGGTAGAAATTAAAGATATCTATAAGCATATGAAAAAATGCTCTAAATCACTATTGATTCAAGAAATGCAAATCAAAACAACTTTGAGGTACCACATCTCACCAGTCAGATTGGCTAAGATGACAAAACAGGAAAATGACAAATGCTGGAGAGGATGT
>CM053583.1:279840481-279881910 GCA_028627135.1 Pseudochirops cupreus | reverse complement strand
ACCCCCACTGGAAGAACAAGCCATCAAATACAGGCTGTACATGTGTAATTACGCAGAACCTCTCCACAGTGGGCACATTGTGAGAGACTGATTACATATCCGTCCCTATCAGGCCCTCCCACCAGCTGTTCCACTCTCTACCCTGTCCCTGTCCCTGTCCCTGTCCCTCTACAGAAGTGTGCACTTCCATCAACCCTCCCCTCCATCATCCTACCTCTCATACCCATTCCTCCTATTTTCCTGTGTGGCAAGATGCCCAGTTTAGAATTTATGTCATTTCTTCCCTAAGCCAAGTTCAGTGAGAGTAAGGTTGACTCTTTCCTTTTTGCCTTCCTGTTCTCCCTCTCTGTTGTAACAATTATCCTTTGTCTTTTCCATGAGATGCTCAACCCCATTCTGTCTCTCCCTGTTTCCTCTCAATCTAATCTTCTCTCACCTCAGTATTTCACCTTTTAGTATGTTGCAGGATCTACTTTTTAAAAGCACACAAATTAGATACTGTCAGTGATTCCAAATCTGGTTTTTGTACTATCATGAAGAATTAGAGAAAATCACCATGGTGGTGTCCAGAGGGAAAAAACAAATAGTTTAATTCATACCCTCTTCAGAGAGATGGAAGAAACAACAACCCACCAGATTCAGAATTCTAAAATGATACAGAATCTCTGGGGGATGGGAGTGGGAAGCAATTAAGGTTACTAATAACTCTGTAAGGCATCCATTTATTTCACAGTTGGCTTAAGGATTACTCCTTCGTGGTTATAATTTGACAATCAGACTGTTACCCTCAAAAAGAAAAATTCCTTTCTATGCCTCATAATTCAAGAATTTGATTCTCAGATCTACTTAATACAGTCCTAACCTCTCTCCTGAACTGTTTTTTTATCTCCAGCTGTATTGGCTTTATGGAACTGGATGTTCCATAGACATCTTAAACTCAAGTCCAAAACTACACTTAGTATCTTTTCCTAAAACCCTCCCCCTTTCCATATTACTGTCCAGAGCATAGTCAGCCAGTCAGTCAACAAACATTCTTTTAAGCACCTACTATGTGCCAGGCACGGTGCTAAGTATGGGAAGTACTACCATCTTCCCAGTCAGTCAGGCTTGCTTACTAGGTGTTATCTTCAAATCCTTATTCTCTCCTCCCACCCATATCGCCCCTCCCCCCCCCATATCCAAATAATTGCTGCCAAGTTCTATTGATTCTACCTTTGTAACATCTCTCAGATGCCCCTTTTCTTCTCTGACACTGCTCCTACCCCACTGCAGGCCCTCATTACCTCTCACCTGGACTATCTCAATAGTCTTTTGGCTTCAAATCTTTCACTCTAGTCCATCCAATGCTCTCAAAATGATCTTCCTAGTGGTTTGGTCTGACAGTGTCACTCCCGCTCTTCAGTAAACTCCAGTGACTCCCTATTATCTCCAAGACCAAATGGAAAATACTGTTTGGCTTTTAAACTCTGTTGCAACCTTTCCAGGCTTCTTAGGCCTTGAGAGTCAGTGATTTGCATTTAAGGCATGTTCCGTAAGAAAGAAATCTAGCCTATAAACCCCAAGAGAGGGAGAGAGAGATGTTATTGCTCAACTGGCCAGTTGGGTCCCCAGTGGGGCAGCTCCTGCTACTCACAGGGCTGTTGTTTGTCCTTCTTTCTCGAAGAGAATAATGACATCATGGAAGTGGTGCCATGACATGCAAATGCATTGGATTTAAGTGAGGGAGGGCTATGCAAGGTCACCAGCCTCACTTTCTCTCTGGAGCCATCTGGCTTCACTGGCGAGCTTCAGTCACTGAATGGGTGTTGCTTCAGTCAAGCTGAGACCTGCTGAAGATCTTAGTTTTAAAAAGTCAGGGTCTGACAGAATCTGGTAGTGAAATTTAACCATCAAAATGAAATCGAAGGAATGTTGAATGATATTAAATTTTATCTAGATTAGCATGCATTTTCTACTTCAGTCAAATGTTCTACATGCAAAGCACTGTGTCAGACATAGCTTGAAATTGAATAAGGCACGGTCTTCTTGCTTTTCATATTTGATTGAGGGGAAATCAGATTCTGTCATTAGTTTACCACCACATTGAATGAGAGGAATTAGAGGGCAACCAGGCTAATATAGTATTGATAACAGTTGAAGGAACTGAGTATGCTTGGTCTGAAGAAGAGTAGACTTAGGGGGAACACAGTAGCCTCAAATATTTGAACAAGTGTAATGGCAGAGAGAAGTAGGAAAATGGATGGAAGTAAAGTTGGGGGGGGGGGAAGTTTCCCATCAAAGAAGTGAGCCACCTCTAAAAGTAGTGGGTTCCCTTCACTGGTGGTCTACAAAAACAAATGCTGAGTGACCACTTGTATAGATATACTTAGGTAAGAGTTGGGCGACCCAGCCTTTAAAATACCTTCCAAATTTGAGGTTTTGTGACTCTGTGATGTTTTTACAATGTTGCTAATTTTTGAGATCTTTGGTTCAGTGTGCCGAGTAGATGTTTCGTGCCTTAGGGCCTTTGTGCCCCTTGTGGTTAGCCTGAGGGCCACTTTGAGATAATAGAGTATGTTTATATTCGTGTGGCCCAAGTGTTTTTTCTTAAAATCTGATTGGTAATAGAACAGTCAAAAACATAACATGATTCTTTTCTTTTAATTAGTCTTTGCCTTGTACCAAACAAATGTCAGGCTATAAAAAGGCCTGAAGACGGTTGAAAGATACCTTAATCAACCAGGCAGTTCCTTCTGAACAGCCCTATCCTTCAGCCTTCCTTTGTCTCCCCTTCTTGTCAAGCCTTGTTCTACAAATACACATTCCAGTTACAGTGAGGAAAACTTGGTTCCTGGTTCTTTGTCTAAAGTAAGAAATGGAAATGTTTGTCTTATTTAATAAAACTAAAATAAACAAGAATTTAAAAAAGAAATGACTCAATATGATCCATATACCCTTATTCTTTTCGGGGAGAGGGGAGCAGGGCCTCACATAACTTGGGGGAATCTGAGTGATCCATCATCAACTCTCCCAAACTGCTAAAACTTTCTTTGTTTCTCAAAGTGTGATATTAAGAAAATCTGGTGCTTTGTTATACATTATTTCCTACTATGTTATTGGGTTTGAAAACATATATTGTATGCTTGCAGAAGCATACCTTGAGAAGTTGGGGGGCATGGGGTGACATGGGGAGGGCAAAAGAAAGATTTTGTTGCTGCCCATCATACAAAATCTAACTTCACATAGCGTAGAAACAACATTTTCGAGCAGGAAGGGAGCTGTTCCAATCCCCGTGTTTTATATATAGAAGGAAACTGAGCTGTAGTGTGGTGTATTTGTATAGTGAGTATTGGGATTGAGTCAGAAACACTTGGATTCTAATCCTGCCTTGGGTACTTGCTTTCTCTGTGATTCTAGGTGCACTCATTTAGTCTCTGGGTGCCTCATCTGTAAAACCATGGGGTTAAGCTTAATGATCTTCTGTCTCTAAATCCAGTAGAACCCAGAAAGGGTAAGTGACTTGCCCAAAGTCACAGAGGTAGCAAGTTATGCTGGTGGGATCTGAATGCATAAATAAGGTCTTCTACTTCTAGTCCAGCACTCTTTCCATTTGACCTGTGATAACAATCAAATAATGACCTACTGAAGCAAATAGAATTTAAATAATTTGAAAGGAATGTTTTCCCCTCTCCCCGATTCCCATTTTGTTCTTTATTAATTGGCTATGTGAGAATAACAGCCAGATTGCCTGTAAAATAAAGTAGCCCATTTGCAATGGTTAGATTACTGAACCTGTGTCAGAGTTCAAATCAAGCATTTCTTCTGAGGGACTTTTCCATCTTGTATTTAATCTTAGAGCTCTCTCTGCCTGTTGCAGTGACTAAGATAAGATTTGAGTAAAAACCATCAGTGTGACCCTAGGCAAGTCACTTAACCCTGTTTGCCTCAGTTTCCTCATCTGTAAAATGAACCAGAGAAGGAAATGGCAAACCACTCCAGTGTCTTTGCCAAGAAAACCCGAAATGGAACTATGAAGAGTGGACATGACTGAAAAAACTGAACAATAACAAAAGAATGCTAGACTTGCTCTAATGGGTGGGATACAGTAAGTGAGGTTTAGGGAATGAGACCTGAAGGCAAGAAAGCATTCTGATAAAATTCCTTTTAGCCATTGCTCAGTGACTCTTATTCCATCCAAGTTGCTCTCTGAAAAAATGTGAAAAGATATGAGGCTTTTAATGTCTCTTGGAAGATTATTTATGTAATAGATATTGTAAATACAAACCATTTTGGAAACTAAAATCTTACACGTAAATTTAAATGTTAAATTTTTCAAATGTAAAAGGTCTGGGGTTGTTGGTTCCAGAATTTGTGATGTGGCTTAGGAGATGTGGTTAAGGATATTCCTAGATTAATACCTCCCACACTGCCAGGAATCTGCTTTAATCCTTCACAAATCCAGGTCAATCCAGGACATATGGCAGTCATGGGGAAGACAGCCAATTTTGCAAAGAGTAGTTATCGAGCACAATTTATGAAGCTTTGTGGATAATGATTAATTTTGTACCCATTAATTTAAAAAAATATAACTACTTTCTTGAGACAAGCTGATCAGGTTACAAAAACATTCCTCAAAATTGTTCAGATTTTTTGGGGGGGGAAGGGAGAGAAATATCACTTTTTCCCCCCTCCTTTTAAAGGCAAAATAGAGATTAGGAATTGGAACCCCACCCTATTTTTCTCTTCTCTTTCTGCCTGGCTACTGAGTAGCACAGTATCCTCTTGGTCCATGCCAATCGTACATTAATTGAAAAGTACTGATTCAGCAAGATTCTGTCATCAGCAGTATTTCATGATGCTTTTGCCAGATTTCCTTCTGATTTAGGCTCACATAACTTTTTTTTTTTCAATTTGGTGGTCTTACTGGCCTTTTGAAGAACTAATTCTGTTGCATAACCAACTGCAAGGAGATAAATATCAAAACTCCCTGTTTGTCTTGAGCTTTTGGTTAGGGCTGGACCCCAGAAGGAATGTCATTTATCTCTTTATGGGGATAAATATTATTCAAATTGCCTTGGAAACAGATGGCTCTCAGTCATACAATAAGTATATTATCACTTTCGGGCTTAGAAAGTAGCTTAGAGCCTTTACCATCAATATTGCAGTGTGGCTTCATATGAATAGACTGGACTTGGAGCCAGGAAGACACATGTTCAAATCTTGCTTTAGACACTTAAAAGCTGTATGACTCAGGGTGTCAATTAACATCTCTGATCCTCAGGATCTTCCTTTGTAAATGAGGATGTTGGAATACAAAGCCTCTAAATTTAAGATTTAGAAAAGATTCCTTTTTTTAAAGACAGAAACCCACTTGCATTTCATGTGGATATGTTTGTAGTTCAGTTACCACTTTTAGAAACCAAATAATATCTAGCCACTGTAGGTATGGTAAATTACTTTTTATGAAGAAGAGACTTAAATGTTGTAACCTTTGGGGAGTATCCTCAAGGTCTAACAAATAGAAATAAACACAGCTATCCTATTGTAATCCTTCAAGAGTTGGTTGTATAGTTATAATTCTAATAATAAATTTTTATTAGTTTAAGATGACTGAGTCATTTGAAAATGAAGACTAAAGACGTAAACTTGGTAATCCAGAGAGACAGCCTAATACAATGGAAAGCCTCAAAATGGACTTAGAGCCAGAGGGAACTGGATTTGAATCTAGTTTTGCTAGACATTAGCTGTGTGACTCTGGGAAAGTCTCTTGAGATCTCTAAGCCTCAGCCTTCCTTTGTTACGTCTGTAAAATATAAGGGGCTTGCACCAGAGTTTTTAAGGTTCCTTCCTGCTCTTGAATCTGTCATCTTCTCAGAAGAGTTCTTTTGTTTTTTTCCATCTTATGTTCCATCATTTCTCTTGGTCTGTTGTTAAGTAATGTGTGCATGAGCTCATTCTTGGATACGTTTCATGGCCTGTTCTACAGTCTTAAGACAGAACCCTCATTGACCCCCAGGGCAGTTATCTAGTAAATATGTGTGGTTGGTCGTAAGTGGACCAAGTGAGAGAGTACTGATGGATTAGTGCAACTGATGGTTGTTACTGACAATGTAACTCAAACCATATGTTCTAATGGTAAGAGGCCAGCGCTAAATATTCCCTTCATTTAGGAAAGGCAGCCCTGTTTATTTGTTGGCTTTTGGAGTGAAAGGCAAGGGATATGAACGGCAGTTAAGAAAATGGTGTCTGAGAATGAGATTCAGTTTTCTGGATTTTCAATTTTCTAGCTTAAAATCTAGAAATAATAGTATTCTGGTATGGAGGCACAATATGGTAGTGACGAGGTTGGCTGGGTTCTGCTAAACTCTGGTAATGCAGGTGATGTTGTCTTGGTCTAACAATAATTCCTTCTTTACCTTTTGGTAGTAATCATATATAACACTTCAGAATTTGCAAAGCCCTTTCCAAATGGCGGCTTCTCAACGTAGAACAACTGCTTGAGATAAGCAACATAGGAATTATTAACCCATTGTACTGATGGGGGAACTGAAGCCCAGACATGTCAGATGTGAGGTCACAGTGCACAATGTGTGCTGTAGGGAAGACTCAACCATCAGACACTCACCAGCTTTGTGATCCTGGACAAGTCACTTCGCCTCTGTTTATCTCCGTTTCCTCATCTGTATAAGGGGGACGTAATATTTGCTTAGCAGAGTTGTTGAATCAAATAAGAAAATGTTTCTAAAGCAGTTAATACAGTGCCTGGATAGAACAGGCGCTTTGTAATATTATTATCAGCCGCATCATTATTATCTGTAAGATAGCACCCACCTCCCAGAGTTTTTATGAGGATCAAATGGGAAAATGATTGTAAAGTGCTTAGCACAAGACCTGGCACATAGTAGGCATTATTATTATTATTATTTGTTGTAACAAAGGCAACAGGTGTCGAGGGTGGGATATGAACACAGGTCTTTATATCATGGTGCTTCTCCAAAGCAGAAGAAGAAAAAAGAATTTTTCTGGGCTAATTATTACTTTCATTTCACACTACCCTACCTCTTCCCCTCCCCCACCCCAGAAAAAAAGTAACTAGTAGTTAAAGTAGAAATGATGGAAACCTTGGGGGAGAAGTAAATATTCCATCTTAGAATTTATGATAGAAAGAAACAAACATTTATTAAGCACCTATGATGTGTTAGTGCTAAATACTTTATAGAAATATCTTATTTAATCCTCACAGCAACCCTAGGAGAGATAGGTGTTATTATTCCCATTTCACAGTTGGGGAAACTGAGGCAGGGTTAAAGTATCCGTGGTCACACATGCAGTGTCTGAGGTCAGATTTGAAATCAGGTTTTCCTAACTCCAGGCTTATCTGCACTTTGCTACCCAGCTGCCTCAAGTAGGAGGAAAGGAAGGCTAAGCTTTGTCTAACGTTCACCTTGACTATGGGTAGAGTCAATTTCACAGAGTTCTGAGAAGGAACACATTAAAAAGACAAGTACTGAAGAATCAGGCAGCTATGTGGTACAGTGAATAGAACACCAGACCCGGAGTCAGGAAGACTCATCTTCATGAGTTCAAATCTAGCCTGAGACACTTAATAGCTGTGTGACCTTGAGCAAGTCACTAAAAATTGATTGCCTCTATTCCCCACCCCACCCTCCCCCCAAAAAACACACAAGAAAGATGGGAACTCCAAGGACAGAATATACAGTGTCAAACAAGACTTCTGTATTAGATGCCTTTTTTTAGTGGTTTTTCTTTGGCACAGGAGAAGGTTTAACCTGGGGCTGGGCAGTGAGGAACGGGATGTGAAGACAAAGAGCGTCGTTAAATGTATTTTATTAAGAAGATGTACCAAACATAGAGGCAAGAACACGTGATGTAGAATGAATGCAAAAGCACACTACATACTGTTAAGAACAGTGTTAATATGCAAAGACTCAGAATGGTGCATGGATGATAAGAAATACTAGGGAAAAAAAGCTGGGCTGGTGGGGCCTTTTTCTGCTTGTTTGTTTGTTTTGGTTGTTTTAAAGCTGTACTTAGGACTGGGAACGGGATCTAAGAATGGATAGGGCCATCCATTGCTTGGGAAAATGGGCTTATGATAGCAGATAACAGAAAAGGCCAAATACTTGAGCTATCATTAATTGTAACACTATGGGTCTCTAATTCACTTGATTAAACAGTGCCTATTTTAATTTAATAAGCACACTTCTCCTGGGGTGAAAATAGTATGAAAGTCAAAATTGCATGGGACTATCACTCTGCAGGCATTTATTATTAAGTGTGTTCTGTGTGAAAAATATGGCGACAACAAGGAGGCACATTGGATGGAATTCTGGGCCTGGAGTGGGGAACACCTGGGTTTAAATCCACTCTTGGACATTTATTTACTATGTGATCTTACACAGATCACTTAACCGCTTCCTGCCTCAGTTTCTCCACCTGTAAAATAATAATAATAACACCTTTCCAGGGTTGTTGTGAGGCTCAAATAAGTTAATATTTGTAGAGCACTTAGCACAAGTAGTAGCCCCTGTGTAAATAATAGCTATCATGCTATTGTTGTTATTACTACATGTTGTAACATTGATCATTCACTTTAAATGGGAATAAATTTGAAGGGAGATACTATTTTATTATGTGTTAATGATTCATACCTATCAGAAAAATAAGCATGAAGTAATAGAAGCTCATTTTCTGTCCCTTTTTTTTTCCTAGGTGTTTTAAGTAAATTATTCCTGGCAGAAATTCCCTGCTTAATTTAGATAGTTTTTTTGGAATAGTTCTTGAAAATCAGGGAGGTGGGAAATGCTGTTGGTGTTTAAACCTGAAAACAAACAAAACTTCTTACCTCTGAAGTGAAAAGCTTTCTTTGACTTTTTGTGAGAATTTTAACCCAGAGCTTTTAAAATCTTGCTAGTTGGAGCTGGCAATCGAGTTTTTAAATTAAAAAAAAATCCCCCTTTTACTTTCAAACATTATTGAAACAGTGTAACTTTTTGGTCTGAAAAACAGAATGAAGCGTGAAGTATGGCCAAAACCAAGCTCTGCCTGATTTCATGTAGAAACTGTGGCAAACCACAGTCTTTCAAAAGCTTTCTACCCCAACTCACATCACTTCCATCTAGTTTATATGAATTTAGGGGTGGGAAAATATGTAAAACTAAGGTCTTTTTTTGTTCACTGTTGCACGAAACTGGCGAAAAGGGCCAAGTTTGTTAAGTTTGAGCTTTTTAGAGTCCAGTGTTCTTTGATCATGTTCCTGAAAGAGAGAGGTACTGCTTTAGGTATGTAAGACTGATAATATGGACTAAGAGAGAGCAAAAAAGTGAAGCGTCTTGTTAACCTTTTATAGTTTTCAGGAGTAGATTTGTTTCAGACTTTATGAAGTTTTCCTCCTCTCTAGCTTGTCTGTGCTCTACAGTTCCCAACTGTTTAAATCAGTTGTAAGTCTTAAAACTGCTGGACCTCTATATTTTGAGCCTGGGTCTCTCTCATAGACTGGGAGTTCAGTGGCCACTCATAAACCCAAATATTGATTTGGACAGAAGCTTCAACCTTCTCTGTTATTCTGACCTGGGCTGGTTCAACCCTCCTTGAGGCAACTAGCTTGTACGGTGGAGAGAGTGTTGGCTCAGGAGTCAAGGAGACCTGAGTTCAAATATTTGTGGCACTTACTAGCTCAGTGACCCTGAGCAAGTCACTATCTGCCTCAGTTTCCTCAACTGTATAATAATAACAATCTACCTCTCAGAGTTGTTATTTGTATGAGTTACTATTTGTAAAAAGTGGTTGGCTTATGGTAGAGGCTTAATAAATACTTATTCTATTCTCGGCCCCCATCCGCCCAACCCTCAGCCTTAGTCAAACTGATGGCATTCCATCCCTAGGGGCTCAACATATTTTTGCAGGAGTTATCCTGCAAGCTCAGAAACACCAAATTGAATCAGTTGAACCCTCCCAAACAGGGGTCCTGTGTGTCACCATGCTTATCTAGACTATGGTGTTGTTTTTTTCACAACACCATTGGAATCCGTTCTGTGATAAAATATTATTCTTTATGTTTTCTTTGTCCTAACATAATGCCCAGTGAGCAGCTCCCTCCACTGAGGAAAATTAACTTACCTTCCTGGTAAGGACAAAGACTTTGAAAATTATTTTTCCCCAAATTCAGTTTCCATCCTTGTCCTATTTGTCTAGAATGCTCTCTTTTCCAATTTCATCCCTCTAGCAGCTGAATACATCCTTCCAAGGAAGTTAGCATATATTCCTTAGGACATATAAAGTATATTATTATTTTTGTGAACATTCTGTGAGTCTCAGCTAAAAAAAGAAAGTACACGTTTAAGGAGGCTTTGCAGTAGGACTGTCTAATGCATCCAGGTTTGGAGGTACTGAAAACAAAACGATTATCTTAACTAGGCTATACATAACTTCAGGTTTGCCAGTCATTATGAATTGGTGTGTCCATTTGGAAAACAATTTGCGACTACACCCCTGAAATCACTACACTGTATACACCTTTTGATTCAGCTATATCACTGCTAGACCTATTTTCCAAAGAGATCAAAGAAAGAGGGAGAAGGCACGTATGCTTAAAAAAATTGTAGCCGTATCATTACCTCTAAAAAATAAAATATATATTATATTTATTATTTATAACTATATTTAGAAAATATATATTAAATGATACAGCACCAGTAATAAGAATATTTACTCAATAGGATGCAAAACCAAGAATAACACATTTTTTAAAAACCACTTACGTGCTAAGCACAGGGGATACAAATAGACAAGGTGAGATTATCTCTGCTCTCAAGAAGTCTACTCTCTAATTGGTTCAGAAAGTTCAGCATCAAGGCAACAGGCACATAGGAAGCCTAAGGGTGCTGCAGTGATGGCAGATAGCAATGCCCAGAAGTGATTAGGTTATGTGGGTAAATCAGATAGTAGTGCTGCAGGTGTCTGAGGGGGCCTTCGTCTCACTGTCCCAAACTATCTCATTCAGTCACATTATATAGAAATGTCCCAGTGCATTCTTTTATGAAAGTTCTATTTCCACATCTCGTTGTTGAGAGCAGGTGACCTTGGGTTCACTAGTAAGCTCTGAAGATGTTTTTGAATCCTCTGAGAAGGATATCATCATTAGAATAGTGGTCCCAGGTGAGGCATATTTTGACTGTGGCAATTTGCGAAAGGTAGATGAGAATGGGTGAAGAAAGTATTTATTTCATGCATTTCATTTTCATCAATCAATGAGCATTTATTATGTGTTCATTAAATACTAGGCACTGTGTTACAGGTTTGAGAGAGAGAGAGAGAGAGGAAGAAATCTTGCCCTCCATGAGTTTTACATTCTTTAGGTGAGAAACCTGGGGGAAAAGCTCTAAGATTCCAAGATTCTATCATCCTCAGACTTGGTATCAGTAGGAATGGGTAGGAAGAAAGGGAGAAAAGAGACCCTGAATGTCACCTTATCTTGACAGTCAGTCTAAATATCTTAAGATGCCTGTGCATCATTCTAGAAAATGGAGCTCAATGTAACTAATTTATTTCACAGTTCTGTAAATGGCTTAGCAGTCAAAAAAAAATCTCAAAACACTGGACACTCATTAAAACATAAATCTCATTTAATTGCCAGCTGTGGGAATAAAGCTGCTTCTTCTTCTTTTTTTTTTATTTTGTATGTTGAGACTGTAATAGCCTGCCTTCATTTTAAGGAAAGAAATGTAATTTCGATGAGGTATTGGAAAAGGAATATTCTTTTTCAATCATAACCTATTTTGGGAGCTGTAAAAGATCACCATTTTTATAGTGCAATATTAATATAGCCTTATATTGGACCTTCAAGCAAAAATTTCAGAAGTGGTTTCTCCTTAAAAGCCCATTTTGTAAGTGTATTTTAGCAGCAAAGGTATTAGCTTGAAAGTTGCAAAGATGGAATAAAATTAGACTATGTGCTTACTCAGACATAAAGTCTGACTTGTTCACTAAGCCAGTAATGTTAAGTCCATTTACCCTACCTAACTTGTTTTCAGATCTGTGGGATGTCTGCTTTTTGCTTTTAAGCAAAACACAGATTCACCAGATGAAGTGGAAATGTTTTCTGTTTTCTTCATCAAACAGTTCAGATGTTGCCAAGGAGGTTTGCTCTTTCAAAGCATTCTCTCCCCGCCCCCTCCTTGCTTCTTACTTTGGCCTCCATGTGTAAAGATTGCTGTATTGACTTGAGCAAAGTAACCTTAGGAAACACAAACAGCTGATTGGCGTGATTCGTCTGAGTGATGTTGAGAACTCCACTCCATTGGTTTGAAAATGGGCTCTTTTGTTAAAGAAAATGTTTAAGTTTCGCCTGGAAGGGACATTCTCCTTAAGTAGTACATCATTTTTGTCCTCACTCTGCACATCCTTTTTTGTTCTGGGCAGATCCTACTGCAGCTAGCAGCTTTGCTGCACAGGGCAAGTTTTACAAAAGCAACAAAACAAATGAAGTTGAATGGGCAGAGAAAAAGGGACACCTTTGGCCCACCATTCGTCTCCCACACTCTTCGGCTTTGCATACCTTAACTTCCCTCACATTTGTTACTCCTCATCTCCTATAAAGTGATGGTTCTGTGGTATATACAAGTGTAGTCCATTTTCTACAAAAGCTGTATCACTACAGGAAGAAACTATTCAGCAATTTTGGTGGGCAACTGGAATATATATGTATGTGTGTGTATATCTGTACATATGTGTGTATTTGCACGTATATGTATATGCATGTATGTATGTACATGTGTATACCTATACTGAACTTGACAAATACCAAATAAAACGAGCATTTTCATATACAGAATAGAACAGAAATAGAGGATTGTATACGAAGCTATGGCTCTCCACGTACTGTTTGCTTCTCTTTTAAAATACCTGATCAATTCACCCCTAGCTTGTTGTTTTGCTGGTCTGTGATTCTTCCTGGCCTCCCTTCTGTTTTCTTCTGTGCGATGTTTCAACAGCTGACTTAAGGACCCACACTTACTTTCTTTTGTTTCCTTATTCTATTTCTATTCCTCTTTTCCTTCTTGCCCCCAATTGGAAAGAGAAAGGAAAAACAAAGCAAACCCTTGTACCATCCACGTGTGGTGGGACAAAACAAATCCCCACATTAACTCTAATCAAAACTGCATGCTTTATTTCGTTATCTTTAGTCCCTCAACTTTTTTTCACAGCGAAGCATAAAATACAAACTTCTATCAGATATTTTGAGGAAATATTTCAGGAGTGGTTTCTGTTTTTTTTTAACCATTTTATTTTTTTGTTTTGCCTTTTTTTTTTAGGGCAATTGGGGTTAAGTGACTTGCCCAAGGTCACACAGCTAGTTTTTGCGTTAAATGTCTGAGGGCAGATTTGAACTCAGGTCCTCCTGACTCCAGGGCCAATGTTCTATTCACTGCGCCACCTAGCTGTCCCAGTGGTTACTATTTTAAATAGAAATAGAGGCCATTTAAATAGGCCCTTTTATCAGTGTGTTTCAACAGCCAAGGTATTAGCCTCATCATCAATCCTTTGGACTCATGGTTGATCACTGCATTGATCAGTTTTAAGTGTTGCAAAGTTATTTTTTTCTACCAGTTGTTTTCCTCGCTCGGCTAACTTCACTCTATGACTTCATACAAGTTTTTTGGGTTTCCCTTTTGTAATTTTTCATGGCATAATAGTATTCCATTACATTCATCTACCACAATTTGTTCAACCATTCCCCGATTGGTGGATCCTTAGTTTCTAGGTCTTGCTGCTACAAAGAAAACAAAACAACGACACCACACCTCACAACCTTGTTTAGAAGATCAAATTAGTACAAGAAAGCATTTTGAAAATCCTAAAATCTATACAAATGTGAGGGATTAATAATGATAATATAATTGACTCAATGTTTATTTTAAAATATTTTTTAAGCAAATATTTTCAAGTGGTTTAGATATATATCTGGATTTGCTCCTGTGTACCCCTAAAAAGCTCTGACTTGATCAAGGCATTCTAGGGGCAGCTAGGTGGAGCAGTGCCAGGCCTTGACTCAGGAAAACTCATCTTCTTGAGTTCAAATCCAGCCTCAGACACTTACCAGCTGTATGACCCTGGGCAAGTCAACATAACCTTGTTTGCCCCAGTTTCCTCATCTGTAAATAAGCTAGAGAAGGAAGTAGCAAACCACTCCCGTATCTTTGCCAAGAAAACCCCAAACAGGGTCATGAAGAATTGTTCACAACTGAAACAACTCAACATCAATAATATTCATCCTATGAATTTTCTTTCTAAAATGAAACATGAAGGTAGGAGTTTGCTTTTGGCTTTTAATTTTGATACATTCAAAGAAAACTTTTATTTTTGAGTTAGGTTGGGTTGGGAAGAGAGGGTCCAGGTTTGTGATTTCTCCTGGTATGGAAATTCCTTTCACCAATGTAGATCTCAATAAATATGGAATTGATAGTTTTTAAAAAGCTTTCTGCGCCCCTGCGAGGCTAAGTAAATTGTTCATGGTCACAGCTAGTATTTGGCAATGGCAGGATTTGAATGTAGGTCTTCTTGACACCAAAGGCAGCCTTCTATCCATGATATCATGCAACCTCTCTAGTTACCTTTTCTAAGACTTTCAAGTACAATATTAGCCTTGAGTTATCCTTCAGTGAATTTCGCCATGTTTTCATTATATGGATAGCAAATTGTTGCCAGTCATTAAGCATTTATTAAGTACCCACTACATACCAGGCACCGTGCTAAGTGTTAGGGATACAAAATGAGGCAAAAGACAATCCCTTCCCTCAAGGAGCTCCCTGTATAATGGAGGAGACAATAACACACATGCATGCACCTACGTGTATGTATGTATTATACATGTATGTATACTCATGCACAAATAAGTTATATAAAGGATAAACAGGATATAAGAAAGCTCTATAATTAAGAGCATTTGGGAAAGGTTTCCTCTAGATTCTAGAAGATGTGATTTTAGTGGCAACTTGAAGGAAGTTGCGGAAGCTAGGAAGTGGGAATTAAGTGAGAGCATTCCAGGCATGGAGGACAGCTAGAGAAAATGTCCACAGCCAAAAGATGGAGTATCTTATTCATGAAACAGCAAGGATACCATTGTCATTGGATCAAAAAGTATGCGATGGAGAGCAAGGTATTAGAAGACTGAAAAGTGGCAGCAGGTGTAGGCTGTAAGGGCTTTGAATGCCAAGTAGAAGATTTTGTATATTTAAGCTTGGTGGCAAGAGGGGGCCACTAGAGTTTTTTGAGTAGGTAGACTGACATGACTGAACCTTAGTTTTACGAAAATCACTGTGGCAGTTGAATGGAGAATTGCTTGGAATGGGGAGAGACTCAAGGGAAGCAAATCTACCAGCAGGCTATTGTAATAATTAAAGTATGTGGTGATGAGGGCCTTCACCAGGTTTCAACAGACCTTGGTATCAGATTGGATTTTGTGGATACTAGTGAGGGGTAGAGAATAACACCTGGGTTTCGAGGATGGAGGTGCCCTCAATAGTAACAGGGATGTTAGGAGGGTGTGAGGAGAATTTGTGGGGAAAGATAAAGAGTTCTATTTTGAACATATTGACTTTAAGATGTCTACTGTATCCAGGTCCAGATGTCTGAAAGACAGTCGAAGTTGTAGAATTGGAGGTCAACAGAAAGGTGAGGGCAAGATAGGTAGATTTTGGAATCCTCAGCATAGAGATGGTAATTAAATCTATGGGAGCTGATGACAACACCAAGTGATGTTGTATAGAGAAAAGGCCCAATATGGGAAACCTATGGTTAGGAGTTATGAACTGGATAAGAATCCTAAAAAGTAGTGGTCGGGTAAATAGAAGAACAAGGAAAGAGAGTGGAGTGATGAAAACCTACGTAGAAGGGGGTATGAAGGAGAAGAGGGTGATCAATAATGTCAAAGGCTGCAGAGAAGTCAAAAAGAGAATGAGAATTGAGAAAAGTCCACTGGATTTGGCAAATAAACCAGTTGCAATTTTGAAGAGAGTGGTTTCAGTGGAATGAAGTTGGAAGCCAGATTGTAAGGGTTAATATAGTTGGGGGAATGAAAGGATCAAATGAGGGTTTCAGGATGGAGGAGATATGGACTTGTTTGTAGACAGTAGGGAAGGAGTCAGTAGAAAAGATGAGTGAAAATAAGTGAGAGTGAGGATGCCAGAGAGGGCTATATATCAGGAAATGGCCCGGAATGGAATCTCTTGAACAAGTAGAGGCATTATCTTTGGTAAGGAGGAAGGCCACTTAATCATGTGAGAGAGGGGTGAAGGAGAAGGCTGTGGCAGAAGGCATCTGAGTGATATGAAATAGATAGAGAACTCATTTTTTCCCTGTGTAAAATATGAGACAAGGTTCTCAGCTGAGACACTGGGATTTGACCCATGGGAGGTTCGAGGAGGGATGAAAGGGTTTGGAAGAGCCTCTATGGACCATATATGAATCCTGAACAATGTTTTAAAACTATGTTCAATTACAGCAGAGATTTGTTAGACATATTTAGAATTTTTGCTTAAAGGAGATGAATTTCTACACAGTCTTTGGTCGTTGTCTTTTGAAGAAAGAATGCATGATCTAAACCATTAGATAGATTTTTCTTTCCTCTAATGAGAATATTTCATCTCTATCATTAAAATAGGACTGTGGCATTTATGTGTCTGTGTAGGCTCTGAATTTTCACTGAATAGAGCTTTAGGAAGAGAAGAAAACTTTAAAAGACATCCAATTCATAAAGGGTGTGGGTCTAGTTAGTTTCTAAGTAAATTGCATAATAAGGCCACTTTGGATTAGCAAGAATTAAGCAGTTGTTTTCTCTGGGAATAACTTTCTTCCTTGCTTCTCTCTGACTAATGCTTTATTCCCAGCCACCCAAGGAGATATCCCCTTTCCCCCCGCCCTTTATGGTTGGTTTTCTGTTTTAATTATCAGGCCTGTAAAATGCAGCTTTATTCACAAGACACCCAATGACAGCTCTATTAATGTTAACACTTGAGGTGGAAACAGCTTCTTAGTAATTATCTCCTGATAGTGGAAACCTTGGAATGAAAAAAACTAAGGTGGAGTATTTATTTGAAATTGAAGCAACTTGGACCGTCCTCAAAGAAAGCATCAGTTATAAAATTAAATCAATAAACAGAAATAGTTGTAGAACACAAGAATGTGTTATAGAATAGTGGTGTCAAACTCAAATAGAAACAGATACCTGACAGCACCTAATGACTTAGAAAATCACAAATTAATGTTATTTGTTGTAATGTTGTATTTTTCCAAATTTTGTCCAACATTTCCCAATTACATTTTAATTTGCTTTGTATATACTTATATTGTAGAACAATATAAGTATTGTAGAACAATTTTCTGGAGAAAATATTCTCTGACTTTACTTTTAATCTCCCCTCTGAAAATTTATAAAAGGGAACTATCATATTCAAAGACAGACTTTGGGAAACTGAACCTTGATTTGTTTTTAAAAACAATTCTCTGAATTATGCATATGCAAAAGCAGTTTAGTTCTATCTTCTACCTACCTGTACAAGTTCTCATTTGAAAAATCCAGACATCTCATACCATTCCTATTCAAGACCTGAAGCAGAGCCTTTGGATAGATTTGAATTCTCCCCAATATTATCTGTGTGTTGGTGAGGTACAAGTGGTGAATGGCCTCACATATGGATTAGTATATAATATTCCATTCTTTCAATTTCATTCAGCAACTCAATTCATTAAACATTTATAATGTGCCTATTATGTGTGAGGCACTCTGCTGGGCTTTGAGGACACAGAGACAAAAACAGTATAGCCCTTGCCTCTCAGAATCTTAAATGTCAATGTGAGGAATAAGACATGTATACAAGTAAATATTTTACAAGGTAGAAAGTGAAAGGGTCAAAGGAGGGATCTACTTATTTGAGGATAGGCTATAACTGTTAGGGATAATATAATAATACAAGTTTTATTATATGTAATATCAGAGATAGTTTCATGGAGAAAGGTAGTAGCTAAATTGTAGAAAAAGGATGTTTTGGGGCAAATAAGGTGTAAATTAGAGGCACAGGGAATCTTCTTTCTAAAGAAGATTCAAAGGCAGTGATTCTCCAAGTGTGGCCTGAGGACCCTGGGAAGTCTTTTTTAGAATGCCTGTGAGATCAAAAGCAGTACATAAGAAGCTTTCATTTCTAATATAGAGGATTGAGTAATAGCCCACAAAAACAAAAGGTCTTTGGGAGCTCCTCATTCTTAGGAGTATAAAGGGGTCACGGGTCCAAAGATTTTGAGAACCCATGCACTAAGGTTGCTTCCACAAAAGTAAAAATGTTGGGAGGTGGGGTATGGTGGGGAGTAAGGAATGAGTTCAGTTTAGGAGACTGAAGTTTTGGTGCCTAAATTAGAGTACTATTTCCCTTGTATTTGGAGTAAAGCATCATTAATTCAGTCTAGCTGGAATGAAAGTAGACAAAAAGGGAAGATGGCCAAATAGTGTAGATTTGAATTTTAAATTGATTTTTAAAACCATTTCATTTTTATTATCTTCTGTTACTTGTTGTTACAGATGTGTCTAAGCAGAGTTCCTGGTTTCACATGTATCTATGGCTAATGAATTACCAGCCTTTCTGTGCATGTAGACAATAAAATCAATTTTCCCAAAAGTTTGCACTTTTAAGCAAAAGTGGTTAGTTTAGATTATTGCTAATTTCCCTTCTAGCTTCAAATTTTCATGATTCTGTGACTCTAAGTAGGGCAAATATGCCTCCTACCATGCTATTTTGTTTGCTTAGTAAGTATTATTTATATTTGATGCAAAAATAAACATCAGCTCAGAACTGCCAAAGTAGCAAAATTCTAATAGGTATAGAATTAGTCTCCACCAAAAGTCCCACTTGAATGTCTTTGAATGGTGCAGAGGGAATCCTAGATTCTCAGTAATTATACTATCAAGGACAAACTCTGGCACACCCACCAAGTTGTAAAGGCTTTGGAACAAATCTGGCAACAGATTGTCTTTTTTTTTTCTTCCCCAAAGACAAGCCTAGGTTCATTCAGAGACTCATCCTTAAAAGTTTGTCTCACTAATGTGGGAAAACACGTAGTGTTGGTGGAGTTATAAACTAATTTTGGAAAGCAATTTGAAACTACACCCTTAAAGGCTAATGAATTGTGCATACTCTTTGACCCTGTAATACCACTACTAGGGCTGTATCTCAAGGAGATCGAAAAAAGAAAAGGACCCATATGTACAAAATATGTATAGTAACTCTTTTTGTAATGCCAAAGAATTAAAAACTGAAGGGATGCTCACCAATTGGAGAATGACTAAAGAAGTTGTGGTATAAAAATGCAATGGAATATTATTGTGTTGTAAGAAATGATGAAAGGGATGGTTACAGAGAAGCCTGGGAAGACTTATCTGAACTGATACAAAATGAACTGAGTAGAACCAGAGGAACAATCTGCGCAATTGAAGTAATATTGTAAAGATAATCAACTTTGAAAGACTTAAGAATGCTGGTCAAACAAGCTCCATTCCAAAAGATTCAGGAAACACATGAAACAGGTTCTCCATCTCCAGATAGAGAACTAATAACTCAGAATACAAACTGAAGCACATTTCTTTTTCTTGCCTTTTGTTTTTCAATAAGGCTAATGCATAAATTTGTTTTGTAATTAGTTTTGTTTTTCTTGGATTCTCATTGGGTAGGGGAAAGAATAGGGGACAGAGAGAATTTGGAATTTAAAAAAAGAACAAATAAGTCTCCGCTTTAAAAGTAAATAAAAATAAAGTGAAATTTTGGCCCCCAGGTGATGGATTTTTAAAAGAGGGGGAGGGGGTGGAGACTTAGTAACTCATGCTTACTCTCAACTAATTCACAGTTTCTGTTTATATTGGTGGAGGGAGTGCTCATACCGATTAATTTACAGAATCTTAAAACAGAAAATAAGTACTTAATTTTGGATTTGGTTTGTTGTTATGGATCATAGATTTAGAAGCGTCCTTAAAAAGAGTCAGTCCAACCTAGAGCCTTTAGACTCTAATTTTATCACTCTAGCTATAGAATATCTTCCTTTTAAGACGTCTCAGCTCCATAGAAAGGCGTCCTCCCTACATGTACTGCTCATCTATGAGGGCATTGTCAATCTTAAGTCTGGCAGAGCGGCCATTAAGTAATTGTCTGGTGGTTTATATCAGCGGTTCTCAACCTGGGGGTTATGTTCAATTTGTAACAATGAAAATACATCCTGCATATCAGATAGATTCATAACAGTAGCAAAATTACAGTTATAGAGTAGCAATGAAAATAATTTTATGGTTGGGGGTCACCACAACATGAGGAACTGTATTAAAGGGTTGCGGCATTAGGAAGGTTGAGAACCACTGCTTTGTATCAACTGTTGTATGTAACTAATAGTCATTGTTAGCACATGTAGCACCCCCATTTCTCCAATCCTCCTTCCTGCCTTTCTTTTCAAGAGCTTATTTGTACTAATGAGGCCATCACACCTATTTTCTCTGTTTCCTTTATTAGCTTAGTGCCTGCCAGGAGTGATACAGTACTATCCAGATTTTCTTCTTGAGGCCTTCCAAGCCAAGGATGACTTTTAAGAGTCATATTTGCTGGGAGTTTTTACTTACACTTAAAAACAAGATTCCCTTGAACTTCTATCTTCCCTCTCACAAAGACATGTTTTAGGTCATTTCCTTCAGGTTACCTAGACTCAAAATTCTGGATGCTTAGAAAGTGTTGATGATTTCTTTCTGGGTCATTATGGCATCTCCACCTGAACTCTAGCTGAAGTAGGGCTTAGGTTTTAGGTTGATGCCTCAACAAGGGCACCCAAATATTACTCCAGCAAGGAACAACTACCTAGACTACATGGTCTGAATAACTTTTCATCTGCTAAACCAATGAAATGGTTTAACAATGCCACAGCAGTTCTGTAGATTCGGCAAACCTTTTCAGTTTTTAGCTTCTCTTCGCTTATCTGTTAAAGAATGAAATATTTGATGATTTATCTCAAGGTTGTCCTGAGAAAATTGTTTTGGAAGCAAATGCTGTATAAATCTGAGGGTTTTTTTTTTCCCCACCATTTCTTAGTTCTTATTATGAAATAGCCAGACTCTCATGAACATTCCATGTTCAAGTCATTGGCTAGAGAAATCATGCTGTATGGTTGCTTTTCAAAAATGACTAAATCTTTTTTCTTTCTACCTTTTCTCACTAGGTGCTTTTATTATCTGCTGGACTCCTGGGTTAGTCTTGTTACTTCTAGATGTCTGCTGCCCTCAGTGTGATGTCCTGGCCTATGAAAAATTTTTCCTTCTCCTTGCTGAGTTCAATTCTGCCATGAATCCCATCATCTACTCTTACCGTGACAAGGAAATGAGTGCCACCTTCAGGCAGATCCTCTGCTGCCAGCGGAACGAGAATGCCAATGGCCCCACTGATGGCTCAGATCGCTCAGCATCTTCCCTCAACCACACCATCTTGGCTGGAGTTCATAGCAATGACCATTCTGTTGTGTAGAAACCAAGTGGGAAATGAAGAACCAGCCATAGACTGTTGAGGGAGTCCTAGGGGAGAATAACAAACTGATGTCTTTCAACACTAATCAACTACAGTATTGGTTTCTAGAAAACCCACTCATGCACAAGACTGGTCATGTATGAGAACTGGCATATGCGAAAACACTCATCCTCTTTCTCCTCTCCCTGCTAAACGTAGAAAGCTGATTCCTGGTAATGGAATTCATAAACAGATCACAGAAGGTCTCTTTAAACTATACTGATTAGATTTTCAAAGACTGCTTTGTTTTGCTGCCAGTTGAAAACAGTTCTGATTAATTATACTTGTGCCTGTTTAACTTCATTTACATGTAGAAACTTAGGCTCCCCCCATCCTTTTTTTTTTAAAGAATACATTTCATGTAATAAATGTCATGTTTATGCCTGTCAGCACGCTTCTGATGGATATTTTATACACAGAGAGATCATAGTCTTCATATTTTTTGCTACACTACCATAACTTCAGTATTTCTTTTTCCTGGTGCAAGAGAACAGGAAAACAATGTAAATTACAATTGTTTCTTTTTTTTTAAAAAAAGCATGCATGTAATGTATTTATGCAGTTGTTTAATGAAAAAAGATGCTCATTGTAAAATCTTCTAGCAAATAGAAGAGCCTAGATCTAATTTCAGTATTTGTTTAGATTATGAAATAAATAGTATTCTAGTCTCATGGTATTTTAACTTCTCGTTTGTGGTACCAAGGATGTAACATACGCAGGGGTCCTTAGTTTATCATTGATGGGATTTGTGCTCTAAGAGAACAGAATCATGAAAGAAAGATGAAGCACAATATTATTTTTAAATGTATTTATGATAACTGAGTGTTTTCTCATCACCTGTGCATTACAAAGGGATTTTTTTTTAAATGATAAATGTCATGTCACATTTTACCTTTGTAAAAAGGAATTTTCTGTTTTTTGCACTGAGTGGGTGGCATTTTGAAGGGTATCTTATTAAATTACCCTTCTTTTTTCCTTAAAGAACAGTGGTTACTTGAGTTACGTTGAGGTACAGTATTTTTTTAGTGCAAATTTAAGTAGAAATAGTAAGCTGCCAGAAAAGAAAATCTATTAATATAGCTAATAATATTTTGTTTTAGCGGTCTAATGTCCAGATCTTGAAAACCAGATATAAGTTTAAAGAAATTGCAAAGAAATCAATAGTACCATAAACTACCCAATGAAGAAGCCTCTTATCAGTGAAATGTAGTGAATAAAGGACCTTTATATTAAATAGCTTGGGCACTTACATCTGAAAAGTGGGAGTGGGTGTGTGGCTGTGTTATGTATCATCTTTCCCAGGCTTCCCCCATAATAGATGCTTTCATGTTGTTAGATGTTCTGATATTATGTAGTCTAAGGTCTGTGAGTAAGTGCGTTGGTGTGACACAAGGAGATCACATGTGAGGGGACACAATCACAAGAATGGTTTGGAGAAATGGAAGAAGGCAGATGAGAAATGTGTAGAGATGAGCTTAGAGGGACTCAAGGTAAAGTTTACGTTTGGAGCACTGGCACAAGAAGTGCAGAGAGCTGAGAGCAGGAGAGAGGAAGTACAAAAATTTTATTGAGACTGACATTGACACATTTTATTTAAAACATAAAATATGTTAACGTGAGCAAGAAGATGAGCCCTAGGATTTTTTCACTCATGTAAATACATTGGAAACAAGAGGGCTAGTTTAACTTTTAAGGGAAGAAAATGAAATGCTAAGCCACTAATAAAGTTTTCTCAATGAGTATATGATAATGTGGTATTGGTCGTGATTGGTGTTTGTCTTTAAGACCTTCCAATGTGGTTTATGTTGATTCCCAACGGTTTCCTCTCCTGAATTTCTCTACTGTGGTTGCTTCTTGAATTTGATCGTGAAACAAAGACATTCAGGAGCAAAAACACAATTCTGTGTTAAGTGGTCTAATTTCTTAACAGTGATGCGTAAACTTTCAAGTGGGTTCAAAGGACAGAAACAGAAAATTTTAAAGCAAGGGTTCTTAAAGATGGTATCCATGAAAAACATATACTTTGGTAATTAAACTTCAGGGGAAGAAAAGCTATTATTCTCTTGTGTTATCAACTTTGTCTAACACAATGCTGATCATAGAACAGATATTATATAAATAAATCTTGGATTGCAGAAACCTGAGTTTTACAAGAAAATTTAGTGGTCATCTAGTCTAAATTCTCAGTCATTTTAGGAATTTCTTTTGCAACATCCCAGTCATCTAGCCTGTACTGAAACATTTTAAATTATGAAACCCATAACCCTAATGGACAGAGCCCATTCAATTTTCAGATGTCAAAAAATTGATGGAAATAAAGCTGAAAGGACCTTTGAGATATAGTCCAACGCTTTTAATTTCACAGATGAGGAAACTGGCATAGAGAGAGTAGGAGCTTTGTCCAAGGTCTGTGTCAGAACCAGGATTCAAACCTTGGTCTTCAGATGCCAAATTCAGTGCTCTTTCCATAATACCATGCTGTCTTGTCTTTCATGCTGATTCTTCAAATTCTACCTATCCATCCTATTGCTGCCTTCCAGGGAAAATAGAGAGTTCAGTTCAATATACTTCAATGCCTGTTAAATGTAAGACACAGTGCCAAGATCTGGACAAAAGGAGTTTCCATTCTCCTAGAGGAATATAGCATGTATACAAACATTATTTGTGGGAAGAAAATGCTGTTAACACCTGGAGTACTCAGTAAGATATGGCACCTGGGCTGAGCTTTGAAGATATTCTTAAGACACAAAATGAGAAAAAATACTGCAGGCTTGGAGGACTTTCACATATAGCCAAGTGTTCAAGTCTCTATTTCTCTATTCTCCAGGCCAAATACACCTGGGGTTTTTTTCCCCCAGCTATTCCTCATAAGTTTCAGAATCTTATCACCTTGGTCATTCTACCCCTGTAGTTCAGGACTCCTTAGACTTTTTCCACTTGTGACCCCTTCAGTACTTCTTAAACTGTGGGCATGTGGGGTCATGACACATAGTTTAAGAAGCACTGTGTTGGTCCTCTTTTAATAAACCATCCATATGTAGAGTTCAACTCCTACAATGTACAATAGGACCATCCCTTTCCATGGCCTTACCAAAACTGGCCCAATAGACCATCTATACAGTATGAGAAGATACACTGTAGATTAAAGATGTTACTGAAGTTGGGCCATAGTATGTATCTGTTTTGGGAGAGATTTTGGAGTTGGTTATATTCTCATGTACTTGGGATACTCTGTAACCCTTCCCTAAAGAAAAGAGAACGGGGCAGCTAGGTGGTACAGTGAATAGAGCACTGGCCCTGGAGTTAGGAGGACCTGAATTTAAATCCAGCTCAGACACTCGACACACTTACTGTATGACCTTGGGCAAGTCATTTAAACCCCATTGCTTTGCCTTCTTCCCTCAAAAAAAAAAAGAACAGATTAAATAATAACTTCTAACCATATTATTGTAGGATTAGCTTATTCTTTGGCTGTATTCAATTTCTAGTCACTCATGATTTAACAGTCTCAAAACATTCATACTATTACAGTTATCCCTTACAGATTGTGACTTTTGCTAGCATGGTTCTGCTATATCACAGGTCGGCACAAGAAATTCAATGGGAATTTTTTAGGAGTTTTGCAGAAACTGTAGACACACAAAGGCCAGAAGATGACACAGAAAAAGTTTAGAAATTTGGAAATGCATAAAATATGTGGATAGTATTGTATAATGTCAATCCAAATTTTATAATAAGGTACAGTAAATAAAATATTCAAAAAAAATGAAAGAAAAAATTCAGACTTCTTCTCTGGTATGAAGTGAGGGTCAAAAAACTGTAAATGAATTTTCCAGATTGCAAAGGTGCCACACCCCTCAACCCTGAGATGTGGAAAGGATAACTGTATTTGTTCCAGGAATTGAAATCCGACATTGCATGGATCCATTTTGCGTTTATGAGAGGACACAGGCAATAGTCACAGGAGAAAAGGCACGGAGGGGTTTCAGTCTACACTGTTGGAAGAAATACATTCATGAGATCATAGGTCTGCTCAAATATGGAAATATTCTAAAACAAAATTAATAATAAACAACAGCAGAATCTTTTACTTTTGTATCCTAAAGGGAATCTAATATTAGTGAATTACTTACTTTCATCCTTGATAGAGAAGACATGAACCTAAACAAAAACCTGACTTGGGAAAAATCAACGCAGTCATTCAAACATATTGGCTCCAATGAGAGAGACTGTTCTACCCTTCTCACCATTCAAGACCCAACTCTTCTATGAAAACCTATCTAGCTATTCCAGCCTTCATCGATCTCACTTAATTTAGCTTGTATAATACCTCTAGTCTACAATGTGAGTTTAATGCTTGATTGATCTTAGTTTCACGTGTCAGACTCATCTATTCATCTATATTAAAAGAGGACATGAAAGATGTTTGACAGGGCACTTTGATCTCAGAATAGAAAAACTCATCACTATCTGTGGTATAGAGAAGTTGGAGAGCAGTGGGTTCAGAGGCTATTAGCAGGGACCTTTGATACATCTCTGGTTTCCACTTCCTGTTGTTGGAAGGCAATGTGCCCATTAGCAGAATTTCAGAGCTTCCCATTTTCTACTCATAGACTTTGTTTAAATGACTTGTTTGCATAACTGCCCACTCTGAATATGTGTCCTCAGAATTTGGCAGTTTAAAATGTACAAACATTAGCCAGATGGTCCTTATCTCAAACAGTCATTTGGAAAATCCTTCAGCTTTGTATGTTTTGCATTAAAAAAGGGAGAATGAACTAGAGAGGAAAAGAAAGATTTAAAGCACATCCAAATTTTTAATTATATCAGAAAGAAGAAAAAGAAGCCATATTGTTCACTATATACAAAGAAAACACTACAGAAGAAAAAACATGCTCTTTGAATTTTCTTTCTAAGGAGTGATAATAGTTTGCTGGAGGTTTTCCCACGAAAATCCCATTACTTTATTGTAGCACAGATTTAGTTGGTCCTGGGCTATTGAAGTCTGCCAAGGGAGCACATTTTCAGGTAGGTTGTACCATATTGGATTCCAGTATGGTCCCACTTGACAGAATGTATCTATTGTCCAATGGTCAACCTAACCTAAGTATGGAAAGACTCAACGCTAGAAATTGGTCACTAGGTGATGATTTAAGCTGTAGAAACCATTAAAATATATAATATATAAAAGTACAAAATGACCTTTGCTAACAATCCCAACTCTCCATCACTCAGTATCTGTAATGGACTTATACTGCCTTCATTTGATCAAACATTGACTAAAAGAGCCAAGGTTATGTGAAAAATTTGAGGAAGAAAAATCACTTTTGGGGGAGTGGAGAGAAGTATGCATTGCCTGAGAAGACTCCATGGAGGATCATAGATTTGGAGTTGGAAGGGAGTTCAACCATCTCATTTTACAATAGAACTGAGTCCCAGATAGGTTCAGGGACTTGCTTGTGGTCACAGTAGGATTTGAGTTCTGATCTTTCTGACCTGACAGGCATCTTACTTAACTGGACCTTAAAGGCAGGTGAAAACTTCAACATACAATGGTATTTTTTTGGTTTTGTCTTTTGTACCCTCAGCACCTAGCATAGTACCTGACAGATTTTAGGGGTGACACAGTGAATAGAGCATTGGCCCTGGAGTCAGGAGGACCTGAGTTCAAATGTGACCTCAGACATTTGATATACTTACTAGCTGTGTGACCTTGGGCACTTAAACCCAATTTCCTGGCCTTTCCCCCTCCAAAAAGATTTTTGAAAGATTTTTTAAAATGCCTATTGGATTGAATTGGATAGACATCATAGCACCATGCCAGAATCTTTTCTTGCTCTGCTCACCTCTCTTGGATCATAGTTATTTGTGTATTAGTCCATCTTCAAATTAGATTGTATGTTTCTTGAAAATAGGGCTTGT
This sequence comes from Pseudochirops cupreus, assembly GCA_028627135.1. Lineage (NCBI taxonomy): Eukaryota > Metazoa > Chordata > Mammalia > Diprotodontia > Pseudocheiridae > Pseudochirops > Pseudochirops cupreus. The sequence continues at coordinate 279,854,407 of CM053583.1, read as the reverse complement.
GTTTGCTCTCCCTCCTAACACAGTGTCCTGCACATAAAAAGTACTTAATAAATGTGAAATAAAGTTAGTAAATTGAATTGAAGTTCTGTGGGACCCTATCTGCAAGATTATATCTAACTGGATGCTTTCAATATGAGATCTTGATTCAATGACCAATGTGTTGCCATTAATTGGAGAAATAGTTATATATTATTTGTGATCTTAATACCAATGAAATATGAGTTGGGAAACCTGGGTTTTGTATCTTTGTTCTACTTACTGATTCCATAACTTTGAACATTTGCATGTCACTTCCCTAGTCCTTGGTTTTCCTCATATGTTGCATCAGCAGGGTTGCATCAAATTGACAAAAATTATCAAAAAGATGGAAATTGTCAATGTTGGAGGGACTGTAGCAAGATAGGTTCACTAATAAACTATTAATAGATCTGTGGGTTGTTTTACCCTTTATAGAGAACTATTTGGAATTCTATTTGGAATCTCTAAAGTTTGACCCAGAGATCCCCTCATTTGGTCATATGCCCCTCTGTTATTAACAGAGAACTGGAAATAAGATAGATGCCAAGCATTTTGGCTGAACAAACTATGATGCTTGAATGCAATGAAATCATTATTCCATATTTCATAAGAAATGAGGAATTAAGAGAAATATGGGCAGACTGTAGTGAAATAAAAAGAATCTAGTGAACAATATAAAGTGAATTATGATAATGTAATGGAAATAATATCAAAAATCATCCATATACAGATTAATTGTAGTGACCCAATTTGGTCCTAGAGAATATATTGTTAAATGTAACTCTTCTCTTTTTAGAATTAGGTGACTCTGGAAATAGAATGGTTTTTGTTTGTTTGCTTGCTTTTTTGGAGGGGGAAAGGCAGGGTAGTTGGGGTTAAGTGACTTGCTCAAGGTCACACAACTAGTAGGTGTTAAGTGTCTGAGGTCATATTTGAACTCAGGTCCTCCTGACTCCAGGGTTGGTATTCTGTTCACTGCACCATCTAGCCTCCCGGGGAAATAGAATGTTGCTTATTAATGTGTTATTTATTATAATGTTATTATGATGTGATCACTTTATAGGTGATTCTTGTTTAATTGGGGTGGTAGTGGTAGCATTACATGTGTTCAATGTGAAGGGAGATGTATGAGGAAATGACATAAAAACAAAAAGCATCAATAAAACTTTGAAAAATAATAAAAATGAAGGGCTGGACTAGATCTCTAAGGTGCTTTCCAGGTCTACATCTATCATCCCATGGTTCTAGGACCAAATCAAATGAAATCTCCTTCATGAAGATTCTCTGTCCCTTCCACTAGATTATGTTTTATTTTTTTTTTTGTATTCTTATGTCATTTTATACCTCTATTAATTGAGTTTTCCCTTTCAAATTACCTACATCAAAGGACTGCTGGGAAAAAAATCATTTCTAAAAAAACTATGAAGCACAATATAAATTGGAGTCATTACAGTTATTTGTGTAAATCTCTGCCATTTGACTGTAAATTCTGTTAGGGCATACAGTCCCAAAGCATCTAGCCCAATGCTTTGCCCATCATGGATACTGAGTTTGTTTTTTTTTTAATGTATACACTTTAGTAGACAACTATTCTATCTAAAAATTAGAATTTAAAATAAGAGTTCAATAACTCTAATGAACTTTTATTTTTGTACTGGCAGTTTTGAGAGTAAAACCTCACTTATCTGGAAAACAGATCTGTCGACACCAGCTGTTTGAGATATAACCAAAACACAGAAAGTAATCAAGAGCAGTCAATTAAATAATTTTATAAAACCTATGCAAAAAGTCTCATACACCTGACTCTCTTACTGTCACTCAGTCTGTTTATTGTCCATTCACACACAATTCCAACAATCTTGGTTGCCCGGTTTCCAAATCCATAGCCATTTGAAAGTTGAACGTTACTGACCCCAAACAGAAGAGAATAGTAGACTTCTCAAGGAGGTGTAACTCAAAAGCCATTCAAAGAATTGGGGACATTTAATGTAGGAGAATACAGCCCACCCTACTGAATCAGCCCAAATATTACTATTTTATAAAAGGACAGAATAATTGATATCCATAATAACATCTTTTTAACTACAATAAAGTATACTATAAACTCTGCTTTGTTCAAAGAGGCAGGAAAATATGAAATACATCTTATAAAAATCTCTCTCCAAAATGTTTGCAATTTTTTTCTTTTTGGAGGGGAGAAGGCAGGGCAATTGTGGTAAAGTGACTTGCCCAAGGCCACACAGCTAGTAAGTGTTAAGTATCTGAGGTCAAATTTGAACTCAGGTCCTCTTGACTCCAGGGCCGGTGCTCCATTCACTCCATCATCTAGCTGCTCCAGTATTTACAATTTTTAAAAAGTCTTCTTGCCTAACCTCTCTAGTTATAATCTTATCATTCTACAATAGTAGCTGCTGCAGCTGTGTGCTGCCCTAGATTAGTGACATTTTGCTTATAACCTTCCCCATTGCCACTACAATTGACCCTCCTATCCCTAGTCTGAATATACAATTGATTCAGATTTCATGTCCTAAGGCTAGAAAATTCCCAGCTTCTGTTCTCCAATCCCAATTGTTCAAGACATCATCTGACAAGGGCAAAACCTACTCCTGCTCCTTCCCCCTCTCCCACTTTCCTTCGAACTAATATTCTTGTCCAATTCGACCCTACCTCTCCCCAATCCCAGTCTTCTTCCCTTCTACTCTGCCCTCTATCAGGGGTGGGGAACCTGTGGCCTTGAGGCCACATGTAGCCCTCTAGGCCCTCAGGTGCTGCCCTTTGACTAAATCCAAACTTCACAGAACAAATACTCTTAATAAAAGGATTTGTTCTGTAAAACTTCAAAAGCACCCAAGGACCCAGAAGGCCTCATGTGGCCTTGAAGCCACAGGTTCCTTACCCCTGCAGAACTTCTCTCCCCTCTATTGCTAATACAACTATACTGTCTCTCCTGACATAAGGACCTGGCTACAATTTGGAGAGTGCTTTTCAAAAATTTCAATGGCTTCTTCCCTACACTGAGAGAAACCCTGGGAACATCCATATTTGGTTCATGTTGCTTTCCCCAAAATATATAGGCTAGCAAGACATTAAACAGAAAAGGTTTTATTTATACAATAAAAAAAAATGGGAGGACTAATATCTAGAAGAAAAAAAAAGTCAAATTTAAAAAAACCAACCAACTTCCTGCAAATTTCTACCACCTCCCACTATAATCTATTCAGTCCTGACTTCTCACCCTTCTCTGGACTTATATAGTCCACATGTCTCATAGTACTAAGAGAAAGGCAAAGTCCAAGTTGTTCTTCAACATGTCTTTGTGCTCTGTTCCTTCTTTCTTGGGTTCTATGATTCCCTGCCTTGTATCTTCTCATGCAACATTTTATTATTTCATGACCTGCTTACCATCTCCACTGGGTGGGTTTCTTTACTCCACACATTCTTCCATGTGGTTGCAGTAATCTTTACTCTAGGTCTCTCTAAATTCACATGTGGTTCATCATCTCTGTGTAATATCAGGTCCACCCTTTCAGGGGCCATGAAAATACAGGGCAGAACTGTCATTAAGCCCTCATATTTTGACTTTGAAGTCTCATCTAGCCTGCTGCTGCCTCCAAGCCTTTGATATGTTGCATTATAAGCTTTTTTTCCCCTTAAAATGCTTGCTGAATAATCTTTTATGATCTTGACTGTGGTACCCTGGTGTACCACTGAACTGTGCCTTTCAGACCACTTGTAGTATTTTTAAGAAACTTTGATTCAGAGGCTTTGGGTATACTAAACTTTGCATTTCTTTGATTCTCATCATGTACTCCAATCATGAGAAATAGCAAATTCTATCCCCCTCCTTTTCCTTTTTTTACACTCATGTATTTCCTTTGCCCTCCCTTGTCTTCTCCTCTCAAAGCCTTGAAACAAAACCAGTCTAATCTTGGGTCTTCTGTTTTGCCTCTTTCAACTCCCTCAATGCCTCTTGAAGATATTCTGATTCTGAAGGGATAATTGTTCTTACCTTACTTTATTTTTTGGAAGCAATTAGGGGTAAGGGACTTACCCAGGGTCATGTAGCTAGTAAGTGTCTAAGGCCAGATTTGAACTCAGGCACTCTTGACTCCAGGACCCAGGACTCCAGTCACTGTGCCACCTAGCTGCCCCCTTTTCTTATCTTATTAGAATGCTAGCACTAGATCAGCAGCGTCAAATTAAAAGAGAAACCAATCCCTCGAGGTGGCATTGACTTAGGAAGCCACAAATGAATATTATCTACGTTGTGTCGTGTTTTTATTTATTTTGTTGAACTTTTGCCAATTACAGATAAAAAATTTGGTTCTGGCTGTACTTGGGAGTTTTGTGGGCTGCAGGTTTGACACCTGTTTGACCAGAGAGTCCCTTCCAATTGAGTAAGTCAATTGGCCTTTCTAAGGTTTCTCTTATGGACTCTTGTCTTTATATTTAAAAGTTCCTACTCGGCTATTTTTTTTCCTTATCGTAAATGCCTGAAAGTGTTCTATTCTATTAAAAATCCATTTCCTCCAGTAGGATTATAGTCAGCTCTACAATCTTTTTTACCTTCTGAAAGACTGAATTCCAAATTCTGTACCTAAGTGAGAGTTTTAGATGGATTCAATGACTGCTAAGGGGTAGTGTGGAAAGCAGTATACAGTTTTGTACTGAGCCTAAAATAATGCTTAGGTATTAGATACAGCAAGGATTCAGTCAAAGACGAGGGTCAAGCACCTTTTGCTCCCTGAATAAAGAATATTCTACTGTATAATTCACAGGAGACAGTGTGGCATGATGAATTGAAGAGAAAGGCTGGCTATGGAATCAAAAAGGCCCAGATTAAGTCATGCCTCTTGTACACACTGGCTGTGGTACCCTGGACAAGTCATTTACCTTATCAATTAGTCAAGCAACTCTCTAAGACTACAAATGGCAAACAAGTTGTTGATCCGTGTTGGTAAAAGGGATTTTCTCACCAGGATTTCATTCTATCAAATGAAATCCAGGTTGAACCAAAATCAAATAACGTGTGTGTGTACAGGTGTGTTCATGCATGCACACCCACACACTCCACAAAACCGTGACACAGTCTATCACAATAAATTGTCCCTTTAAATTCCTGTTCCAATTTGTACTTCCTGGGTCCAAAATGCTTCAGTGAAAAGCACACTCCTAGTTCTTCTGGCCCCTGTGTCTATGACGGATACTATTACAAAAATAGCTTTTAGAAACAGTCCTGTGAGTTAAGTCTTCAAGTAATAAATTTTGGAGGAGATGCAGCCAAGAAGCTTAAACAGACATGTGCTGTAGTAGCCTCATGATATCATTGTACTATGTAGGTTATGGTTATCTCATCTATTTATTTAAATATAGTCTCCCTTTGGGTCTATTCTCTGACTCTCTCCCCTCATTTTTTTTCTTTTCCATTTCTCCCAAGCCAGTGCATTCCCAAACTAGGTCTGCCACTGAATGGGTAGGAGGCAGCCAGGTTTCCCTAGACAGGTTCCAAATTTCTTTTGAAACTCATGAAACTTCCCCACCTCCCAAAATACCTGTGACTACCTTTAAAAAAATTGGTACAATCTCCTTAAAATAGAAAAGCCCAATTATGTTTTCCTTTTCTGAAGCTACATCTAGCCCAGGGGTGAGGAACCTGTGTCCTCGAGGCCACATGTGGCCCTCTAGGTCCTCAAATGTGGTCTTTTGACAGAATCCAAACTTGTCCTCAAGTGCACCCCTTTGACTGAATCCAAACTTGTTCTCAAATGCAGCCCTTTGACTGAATCCAAACTTGTCCTCAAGTGCAGCCCTTTGACTGAATCCAAATTTGTCCTCAAGTGCAGCCTTTTGACTGAATCCAAACTCCACAGAACATGAAGTTTGGATTCAGTAAAAGGGCCATACTTGAGGACCTCGAGGTCTCAAGTTCCCCATCTTTGATAGCCCATCTCCAAGGTTCTTTCTGGCCTTGAGGAGTCTTTCTTTCAGTTGCCCTGAGCCTGAAGCAGGCTTATACTTGCAAATATCATCAAGTTTATCTAAACTACATTAACACTAAAGAACAAAGACATGATAGCAAATGTCCAATAATGAGCTGGGGAAAGATGTGAAGTGAATATTCAGGCTTTGTCACGAGTGCTTTAGAGTTGAATTGAAACCATCTGCTTTGAAATTTTAGTTTCCGGGCTCAAATGCTCAGCTCTAGGATGTAGTCCTGCAGAATGCCAGTCATGAAAACATATTAAGAGATTTAAGATTAGAGAGTGTTTAGGGTAACATGACCTGATCTCTCTGTCCTGGTCTCTTTCCCCTTTCAGCTATGCAGTGCTTCTTAAACTATGGGTCACGGTCCATATGGAATCATGATCCACAGTTTAAGAACTACTGAAGGACTCAGGAGTAGGAAAAATTTAAGAAGTCATGAATTACTTCTGGTTGAGTAATCTCTCCCTAAAGTACATCTCTGATTCTGTCTTCCATGATACCTAAAAGTATTCAGTGGCCTATATAATAAAGAACAGATTACTTAGCCTGCCATTCAAAGATGGTCATAATTTGATGCCAGCTGACCTTACTTAACTACTTACTAATCACCTTCATCAACTGTATGCTCAGGCACTACCTATAGCATGCCCTTTGATTTCCTACCTCTCTCTACTTTACCCTCTTCCATATGGATTACTCAGCCCCCAAGTTCTCCTATCTATTCCCTATTCAAACTTGAGTTCTTCTCATTCAGCTTTTACCAAGTTGAATTAACCATATGACAAAAAAAAAATACAGACAAAAATACCAAAAAAAAATTTTTGAAGTAAAAAAGTATGTTTCAATTTGCGTTCATGGTTTCCCAAGGCTCTCTCTGGAGGTGAATAGCCATATTTTTTTGGCATGAGTCCTTTGGAATTATCTTTGATCATTGTCTTGATCAGAGTAGCTAAGTCTTTCACAGTTGATAATTCTCACAATATTGCTGTTACTGTGTACAATATTCTCTTGGTTCTGCTCACTTTACTTTGCATCAGTTCACATAGGTCTTTCCAGGTTGTCTTGAAACCATCCTGTTCATCATTTGTTATGATACAATAGCTGAAATTAACAGAAAGCTGAGTCCTGAGGAATTGCTAGTCCTTTATTTCCCATTTCTGGGATTCATGAAGATTGACTCATTCATACAAGAGAACTAAAACTTATATAAAAATAATCTTTAGCAATGTATATAGTTAACACCACTTTTGTCTTGTTTTCTTATAAAAATATGAAGTTTTCATATTTTTAGAAAATAGCTTGATATGACCTATGAGTTTCTTCCCATATATCTGTCCTCTATATGCGAGTTTAAGGCATAGGCAAGAAAGACAAATAAAGAGAAAAGAGTAAAAAAAAATATGACAGGAGAAGATGAAAAAAATAAAAAAGAGAGAAAGGACAAATAAAAGAGATAAGAAGATACGGTTGGTGGACTCCTTTGGAACACTGTTTCAACAAATCTATGACCCTGGATGCTAAGTTACTCTTGTCCTAGTTACAAGATGTAGGCTAGACAAAGGCTCTATTGACACTTAGCATTTTCATGATTCTTGTACTGATATTTCAGTTTCTTCCATTTATTGAGTTTCAGGCCTGCTCCCATTGCCTTTAGCTTTAAGGTTGTAAGAGGGATTGTTCTGAATTCTTCTATTTACTCCTTATCATTTTAGATTCCTAGAAAGATGCAAAGAACAACATATCTTGGGGTGGGGGAGCCATAATTGCTTAGAAATCTACATACATATCAATCTAATTAAAGCACCTTTTAATGGAAAGTAATTCAATAACTAAGGCAAAAGAATTGCCTACTTTCTATAGTCAAAGTCTATGAAAGTCTATGGAAGTCTATGGAACCTAAAGATCAGGAGGTCTCAGTGAAGTCACTAGATGTAGAGGTGGGGAAACAAGCATTTATTAAGCACCTATGCTATGCTAAGCATTTTGCAAATATTCTCTTATTTGATCATCACAACAACCCTGTGCTATCATTATTCCCATTTAACAATTAAGGGAACTGAGGCAAACAGAGAGAGGTTATAAGTTACTTGCCTCAGGTCACTTACCTAGGAATTGTCAGAGGCTGGATTTGAATTCAGGTCTTCCTGATTCAGGCCTAGCACTTTATTCATTGTACCACCTAGCTGCCCTCATGGGAGAGTGGAGCAGGGGATGGAATGGAGGGTGGTTGGAAAAGGGTACTGCACAAGGATTTGAGTGGGTATACTTTTAAGTTAGTTACTTGATCTCCATTTTTTCTCTGTCACATAAGGGCATTGGGTCAGATTTATTCTAGTAATTCTGTGTCTTTTGGCTGAATGAGTTCCTATTGGACACATATGGAATTATTTCCAATTTCTTTTCTGCAGCATCCTTCATTTAGGTGGATTCCCATATTTTTGTGGCAAAGGATTCAAACAAAAGGTACTTGTTTGAGTTGGTTGGGAGCTCAATGGTCACAGACACAAAGCTATGGGCCAAAATTTCCTAAACATTTCCTAGCATGAGTTATAAAACTTAGATATCAAGGTAGAAAAGGTAAATGCTATTTACATAAGGCTAACAATGGATAACATAGCCATGTGTACAATAAGAAATCCAACAGGATTGTAGTTAGGGAGTACAATGGCACTCAATACACAATGCTTGATGCAATCCAATAGTTCAAGGCATTTGGAATTTCCCTGCTGTGTCTATTACATACACCAATGTAGACTGCAAACCTTCAGTACCTTAGTTTCATGGCTTCTGGGAGGAAAAAAAAAGTTAGCCACTTGGTGGCCAATTCCCTAGTAATGAATGGGCCTCTTTGAACTTAGCTAGGTTGATCCTCAAAAAATAAGGACAGGGTGCTTTTGGGTCCATATGTGAAGTTTTCCAGATTGTTAGGCCCTTCCAACAAGTTTTGATATGTTTTCATAGACTTCAAGAAATCAAATACCCTCCAATAAAAATGTATTGGAGGAAGACATAGGAGAAGACTTGATATTATGTACTTAACAAGTTAAGTTTGTTGAATAAGAATTTAAAATGGCAACATTAAGAACCTGACACAGTTGAGACACTGGACTTCATTTCATAATATATCCCCAAAGCAAGGGTTTTAAATAGAGCTGGTATTTATGACAAACACTTTACACACACACACACACACACACACACACATATATATATATATATATATATATATATATATATATATATATATATATATGTGGCTGTATATATACCTGTAGTTTCATTGGCATAGGAAATGTTCAGATGAGGAAATTCCCTCTACCAATTCAGGTTGGCACTTCATTTGCAACTTACAACATGTCCTAGAATATTGAATGGTTAGGTAATTTGTCCAAGGTGGCATAGACAGCTTGGGTCAAATTTGAAACCATATTACCCTGGGTCTGCGGCCAACTCCCTATCCACTATACCTTGGTGATCTTGGTAATATTATTGCCAAAGCAGAGTATTTCAGAATCATGAGACTACCTAAATGTGAAAGGAAACCACACAAACATACTTTAGCAGATCCAACCTCCTGCTTGTGTTTGTTGATGTTGCCATCCTGAGTGTTAATTTTAAGCCGGAGAACACAGTCCTTCCTTTTCTCTTTTGTTAGTCTTGCACATTTAACTATAGTTAGATCACCCTGACCCATAATAACTTTTTGTTTGGCTTTCTTTTCCAAGAGTCCTGTCACTCATATAGGTAGGGTATTCACTAAAGCAAGGTGACACCCTTTTTAAGTGAGTCACAGAAGCCCCAGCCAAGGTCATTCAAATAAGAAAGCTCACTGAAGATTCAGAAGTGACCATGAACTTCCATCAACTTAAATATGGTTCCTCCACCTCATCTGAGAATCACAGTCCATGAGGAGGGGCCCATGTGTCAGGCTACCTTTGTGATATATACAACTTCTTCCTCTCTGTATCACCATTTAACACTCCCTCTCCTCCTAACCTTGATTTCCCTCTACCTTGTAGGGAGGGTTTCTTTTCACCTTTCCTTTTTTTAGATCTCATCTTTCTTGAAAACAAAACAAACAGACCCCTAGAACAAAAGGAGAAATACTACTAAACCAGCATCACTTCCTCTAATAGGGGATTTTCTACTTTATGCTCGTAGCAGCAAACAGAGAAAATCCATCCAGGGATTGCAAACGCTTTCCTTCCCTTCTCTTTTTGCTAAAAAGTTTCACTGGATCACAGGTGCTTTTACATAGGTAGCTTTTAAACCTCAATCCCTACCCTCTCCCAGTGGCTAATTAGTTTACCTGCTGCTGAATATGAACAATTAACAAGGTGGTAGTAGCTGTGAAAAGTTAGTGATTTACCCTAGTCCTCCTTTTCCACCTGAAACCCTCCCATTTCCCCTCCCCACCCCACTTAAAAGAGTCTGTCTTTCACCGCCCAAGCCTTCCCCACCCTGGAACTGGCGACAGAACAGCATTCCAATAAACACAATACAATTCCCCTGTGTTCACCTCTGTGCTGGTTGAAAGCAAAAGCAGGTAAAAGAGACCAGTGACATTCAATGCAGCAAATGTTGTTTAAGGGGCAAGTAGGTGGTGTAGTGGATAGAGCGCCCGGCTTGGATTCAAGAAGATTCATTTTTGTGAGTTTAAATCTCAGACACTTATTAGCTGTGGGACCCTGGGCAAGTCATTTATTCCTGTTTGCTTCATTTTCCTCATCTATAAAATGAACTGGAGAAGACAAGGGGAAACCACTCCATTATCTTTGCCAAAAATCCCCAATGGGTCATGAAGAGTCTGACACAACTAAGCAGCAACAACAAAAATATACAAGGCTCTTGGGAGGTCCAAAGAGAAATGAAAGCACAAAGCTGCCTTCTCTTATAGCTTCCTCTCTGGTGCAGGGAAATCAAAGATCATGAATTATCTAGTTAATGATCGAGTGTAACAGCGGAATTTGGACTGTACTCTTTGGTGGATGACCTAGGGATTAATTTGCTCCTCATTACAGCATAGGGAGGCATTGGTGAGTCATGCTTCTTTCTCCCCCATGCCCATTCCCCCAACCCCTCACTCCCATTCCTGCCCCAACAGACTTGTGATTTCACTGGTATAAAGAATTCCTCAGTGAGGACATTCTATCTTATGTAGGTTGAAACCACTCAGTAACTTACCCTTTTAATTCCCCGGGGACATAGAGAGGTAAAGTGGTTTACTTAATCATACAACCATTACCGTCAGAGACCAAAGTCACACCCATACCTTTCTGAGATTTGGCTCGTCTCTGAGGTTGGATCTCAATCTATTACCCAATTACTACCTCTTGTTCAAAACTTAGTAAGTTATTAAGTTATCATTTGACTAGTGATTATGTCAAGAACAGAGAGTTGTCATGCTGCTCCCGGCATGCACTCTGCCTCCTGGAATTCTCATTTTCAAGGTACTGCTTCTTCTGTGAAGTTTTACCTCCTCCTTTCCATTGTTAACTCTCTCTTCCTCCTCAATTTTCCAAGAACTATTATTTGTATATGTGTTATATCCGCCAATAAAATGTAAGCTATCTCTAGCACTTAGCATAATCCTTTGCACTTTAGTAGATGCTTAATAAATTTTTGTTCAAAATGGGAAGAAAAAATGGTTGAAATGGAGTTTCCAAATTAAGTTCAAGGTTTTGGCTGAGGAGTACCCTTGAATCAAAGCTACCAGAAAATGCGATTTGACTGACTTGTCAAGGACACTAGCAGCATTACTCTTTTGTGTGGTACATGGCACCAATTATGTTGAACTATAGTTATCAAAATATTGGGAGTGGGGGTGGGGCAAATGAACAGAATGCCTTCTTAGTGTCTTGCAGCTGTCCTACAAACTAACTTTTACATAGCTTCTCCTTCAGCAGTAGGGAAAAATGAGTTTATGAGTTTTTTGGATCCCCTCAAGTCACATCATGGGACAGCTGCCAGTGGCATCCTGCAACACGCACATCAAATCCTGAAAACATAGGAAACTATGTTTGTTCACAATGGTTATAACATATAACAATGGTTCTCAACCTGTGGGTTGTGACCCCTTTGGGGGTTGAATGACCCTTTCACAGGGGTCACCTAAGACCGTCGGAAAACACATATTTCTGATGGTCTTAGGAACTGAGACACCCACCATTCCTCTATCCGTCTCCAGGTGGGTCTGCCCACATGCAGATACACCCACATATGAGTATTAAAGGGTCGCAGCATAGGAAGGTTGAGAACCACTGACATATACTGACTTTAAAATATTACTTTGTTTAGACATAGTTGGTTTCTAAAAGGGCTTTCTGAAATTCCATTTTTAAGTATGCCCAACTCCCCTTCAAAGTCATTTGAGATATAAACATTATTGATGTCTATATCATTATTAGGTAACATTTATTAATTCTTGAGTTTTAGGTCATTACCCTCTTAAGACTTAAGTTATTCCTCAGGTTTCAGTTTTATCTTATGTGATCTAGCCTAAGAATGATGTTCTTATTATTTTATTTATGCGTTCATTGTGTTATATATTATACAATATTATATCATATGAAACATGATATGATATACTATATTATTTTTTATCATTTTTCTACTATCTTTGTGCAAATTCAATCTAGGGATTTTGTTGACCAAAAGACAAAAACAAAACAAAACAAAAACCTCTGACAATCAACATGAAGCTCTATTTCCCTTCTGGTTATGATGTATTCATGTTTAATAATGGCACTCATATCTTCAGTCCATGTAATGAAGGAATTTTTAATGTAAAGGTCTGTTAAATTGTTCCTCTTCCTCATTATTTTGATTACTGTAGTTCAATATATTTGGTTTCCTTTGTAAGCCTATGTTGTATCCGAATTCCTTTGTAATTCTATTATATGTATTCAATAACATTCTTCTTTACAGCAGGTCACCATACTGCCAAAGGGGTCTATGGTACAAAAAGTTGACCCTGCTTTAATCAATACTTATAGTTTGCCCACTTTAGAGGGCATTGCTATATGCACTGAGGCATTTCCATCAGATATGGGTATTTCTGGTTTTCTCTGATGCTTCTTGCCTTCTTGAGGTACCAGAATACAAAGAAGCACTGCTTATTCCACTATTCTCCGTGTCAAGTTAATGTTTACAATGGTTTCAAGTAAGAGCAGACTGGCATCCTTTGCGGTCCACCAATCTGACTCAAAAGAACATTTGTATCCCACTGAACAGCGTACTAACTCAATCAGTGGTATTGCCAGAGTCTAGTTCATCAATGTTTTCCAATGAGTCAACATTTGAAAGCACCTACTGCATGTCAGACACTGTACTAAGCACTGGGGATACAAAGAATGGCAAAAGCCAGTCTCTACCCTCAAGGAGGTCACTATCTCATGGCTTTCATAGCTACCATAATGTGCTTAGGGCACATGAAGTCTCCACTAAACACCACCAGACTGTTTCATAGGCTCCATCTGGAGACAAACCACTTTCCATCAGACTTGACTTCCAGGGGCATGTTCCTATTATCAGACTTTGCAGTTGTTCAGTAGTGCGATTATCTTCTCTTTTTTAAAAAAATTAATTATTTTCTTGTTTACATCGTTCATTTCCACGAGATTTTGATTTACAAATTTTCTCCCCATCTTTATCCTACCCAACACCTCAAAACAGCCATCTCACTGTATAACCCCTCCCCCAATCTGCTCTCTCCTATGTCCTCCCCCTTGCCCCTCTGACTTCCCGGTAGGGTAAGATGGATCTCCCCACCATACTGCCTGTGTATCTTAATTCCCAGTTGGATGTAGTTAATAATAATAATTATTATTATATATGTTTATATATATGAATATACATATATATCTTAAACATTTGATTATAGAACTTTAAATTCTAGATTCTTTCCCTTCCTCCCTTGTCACC
>CM053583.1:279820552-279839981 GCA_028627135.1 Pseudochirops cupreus | reverse complement strand
GGTTTTTTCAAGGAGATATTTCACATTGCCTTCTATTTTTTCATTTGTTTGGATCTGTTTAATAGTATCTTGATTTCTCATAAAGTCACTTGCTTCCATTTGCTCCACTCTAATTCTGAAGGAATTATTCTCTTCAGAAAGCTTTTGAGATTCTTTTTCCATCTGGCAAATTTGACTTTTTAAGGCATTCTTCTCCTCATTGGCTTTTTGGGCCTCTTTTGCCATTTGAGTTAATCTATTTTTTAAGGTGTTATTTTCTTCAGTCAGGTTGTTGACTCTCTTTTCGTGATTTTCTTGCAGCATTCTTATTTCTTTTCCCAATTTTTCCTCTGATTCTCTTATTTGGTTTTTAAAATCTTTCTTAAGCTGATCTATGGCTTTTAGGAAGTCTTCATGTTTCTCGGAAGCTTTTGGTGTGGGAATTCTGACTGTGTTGTCTTCCTCCTGTTCCATGTTTTGATCCTTCTTGTCCCCAAAGAAGGAGTCTAGAGTTTGGTTGCTGTTCTTACTTTGCTTCCTTTGCCTGCTCATGTTGGCCAGTCAATGATTTTTTAGGTCTGTGGAACTCTGCTTCCAGAAGAGAAAGCTCTGTCCCAAGTTGCTGGGGTTTTCCCAGCTGCCAGAACTGTTAGGGGGCTGTTGTTTTTTTGCAGCCCACACCAGCTTTGGCTCACTGAAAACGCACCCCAGGACTACCACCCAAGACCACAATCTGGGTCCAGGATACTCAATGGAAGAGCACTTGGCCTCTGAATGATGGCTTGGCCCCCCTTTGATCTGCAGGCCAGGAGCTCTGAAGCAGCCATGTGGAGGCGGCTGCAGGGCTGCTGCTTCTGCCACTTCCCTGCCCTGGGGGCAGTTTGGCTGGACGCTTTTCTCCCCCAAGTTTAGCTGAGTTCCACGGACCTTTCACTTAGTCCTTGTTTGATGACTTGATAATTCTGGAAACTGCCACATCTGCCACTGATCCACTCTCCTGAAGGCTCCAGCTGCTGCTTGTCCTGGCCACCCTGGGGCCATGCCGTGGTTTCAGGCTAGGCTGGTTTGGGCTCCCAGAGCTGCTAGGATCCCTTCCTGCTAAGCTGCCTTCAGTGGGAAGTGTATTTTTGTGAGTTTTAAAGCCCTAAAATTTGTTTAGAGTCATATTTTATGGGTATTTGAGGTGGCTGTGTGGGAGCTGCAGTACCTTGCTGCTCCTACTCCACCATCTTGGCTCTGCCCCATGATCATCTTCTTGTTCCAAAAGTATTTCTGCATATTTTTGATATATTTATCAACCCTCTTCCATTTTGGTGAAGTACTAATCTTTTCATAGTTGTCCTAGAGTGATGGGATTTGGGTTTCTTTAGGTTACCTTCTAAATTTGTTATAGTCCATTTACATTTCTGAAAATATGTATAAAGAAAGGAAAGATGCTTTTTGGAGATGGCATTGGAAATAAAAATACGGTCATACAGTATTTAAACTTGGTAAATTTGGGAAGATAATACACAATATGTGCAACACTATAAAATTTAATTCAATAAACCTTCATTCATCACCTACAATATACAAATCATGAGTATGGTAGTAGTCCATTCATCTTTTTTCTGTGGTCATAGTTTAAGAGCTGACTGATGTTGAATGACTTCTTTTGTTCTTTGTGTTTTCCTGATTCTTTGTTTTACCTTATCCTTTTGACTTACTTGCTGATGAAGAGAATCTAGAATTTCAGATATATTTACTTTGTTTTTCAAATTCCTTTCTGCACATTTCCAATTTGTCTTTAACTGAGCATTGTGTCACTTATGTTGTCTGGGTACACCAGCTAAATATTAATGTAATCTCCCAAAGTATCTACAAAGGTCTTCAATGGCCTCTTTCAGTTTTCTGCCATAGTAATGTCTGATGAGATCCTTGGGGGATATACCTTGATAGCTATACCTTTCCTTCTATGATTCCTACCATGGCAATAGTTACCACTCATACTGTGTGCAAATTGTGAAATGTTGTTATACTTTTTGTCAGATATTGTGAGAGAATACATTCATGATGGTTATATCAGATGTCACCTTTCAAAATTTATCCATTTTGGTATAATTAGTCTGTTGGATTCGTGTCATCACACTTTAAAAAAAAGTCTT
Organism: Pseudochirops cupreus; assembly: GCA_028627135.1. NCBI lineage: Eukaryota > Metazoa > Chordata > Mammalia > Diprotodontia > Pseudocheiridae > Pseudochirops > Pseudochirops cupreus. The sequence continues at coordinate 279,837,858 of CM053583.1, read as the reverse complement.
TAAGAATTACAATTTAAACTAAGCACATGCCTGTAATCCCAGCTACTGCAGATGTTGAAGCAGGTAGATCTTTGCAGTTTAAGAGTTTTGAATTGCAATGGGATAGACTGATCAGGTAGCCACATTAAGGTGTCAATGTGGTGAGCCTGTGTGAATGTGTGTGTGTGTATGCGTGTGCACAGGCACGCAACAGATTGTTTAAGGAGTGGCAAACCAGTCCCAGATGGAAGTGGAGCCAGGTCAAGGCTTTTGTGCTGATCAGCAGTGGGCTCAGGCTCATGAATAGCCTTTGCATGTCCTTTCTGGGCAATATGGGGAGACCTAATATTAAAAATCTTTTTTTTTTAACATTGTTGATGAAACTGTGAACTGATCCAACCATTTTGGAGAGCAATCTGGAATTATGCCCAAAGAGTTGTTAAATTGCCTATATACCCTTTGACCCAAGAATAACACTGCTAGATCTATTTCCAAAGATGATTAGGGGAAAAGAGGGAAAAAAAAAACAAGCAAACTATGTGTTCTAGAATATTTATAGCAGCCCTCTTTGTGGTGGCAAAGAACTTGAAATTACAGGGATGCCTGTCAATTGGGTAGTGGCTGAACAAGTTGTCATAGATGATTGTGGTGGAATACTACTGTGCTATAAGAAATGATGAGCTCAATGATCTTTAAAAAACATGGATAGACTTGCATGAAATAATGAAGAGTGAAATGAGCAGAACCAAGAGAATGTTGTATACAGTAAAAGCAATATTGGGTTTTTTTTAATAGTAGGCAATTTTATTTATTTTTATCGCATTTTAATTTATGGAATAAAACCAGCATTTCCATAACATAATACAATAAAAAGAGGGTTGTACATGAAACTGCAAAACTACTTGTTATTCTTTTCAAATATCAATCCTGTTTTAAGAATAACTTTGAGTGACTAACTCATTTTGAGTGTTATAAATACCCAGATTAGCTACAACGGATGCTATCTGCATCCAAAGGACAGAGAAAAAATGATATTACACACACACACACACACACACACACACACACACGTTTGTATCTAATGGTAGCCATCTTTAGGGTGGGAAGGGAAGAACAAAAGGAAAAAAATTTACATGATAACTATTGTAAATTTAAAACGAATAGCAAATTGCACATAATAGATCTACAATTTCATGTGCAATCATCTTTGTTAAAAATTCTAATAAGTTATGGAAATGCTTGTTTTATTCCATAAATTAAAAATGAATAAAAATTTAATTTTTAAAGGATTTCTAAATATGCTCATCTCCTTTTCAATATCATTTGAGATGATAGTACTGTTTTTATCATCCATTTCATGATTAGTCTATTGCAAGTGGAGACTTGTAATGACCTCAAAATATTCAACATTTCCTTCTTCAAGTTTTAGCTGGTCCTTGATTTCATCTATTTTGGCTAATCCGCGCTTTAGGGATAGAATTTTGTTTTGTTTTATTTTTTCATGAGGGCCTTGTACTAGTCATCGATAGATTACAGTCTGACTTGTAGCTGATAGCACCACTGATAAAAAGTCATATGAAGCACTTGCCTAAAATGAGAGTTGTTTCCAATTTTGTTATGATATAGTGGCAGAGCATAAGGAAAGTATTCGTGTGCTTTGTCCACTGCTATGGCTAGTCACATCGACTTTGAAGCCTTTCCAGATGATAGGGTATTGGTTTTTCTGTTTTTGGAGATATTTTGTGTTCTTGTGGTTTCAGAACACAAAGCTCCAGCATCTTCCCTGTCAAGCTGATGGTCAGGCTGGCATTGAGAAGTTAGCTCAAAATTGCATAATTCTCTCTTTTATTTCTTAGATTTATAGGACATTTCATTAAATGGGTGGTATGCAAATGACCCTATCTGTGACATTTCTAGAGACTAATTTTGGGGTTTCTTCAAAGCCTTTGTAGCTACCATCAGAGTATGAGCTTCTTGATAGCAGAAAATTGTCTTTTACCTTTCTTTGTGTTCCTAGTGTTTAATACGGCATCTGGCACATGTTGTTCAGTCGTTTTAGTATCATCCAACTCTTTGTGACCCCACTTTGGGTTTTGTTGGCAGAAGTACTGAAGTGATTTGCCATTTTCTTTTCCAGCTCATTTTACAGATGAGGAGACTGAGGCAAACATGGTCAAGTGATTTGTCCAGGGTCACATAGCTACTCAGTGCCTGAGACCAGATTTGAACTCACGTCTTCCTGATTCCAGGCCCGGTGCTCTATCTGCCACGCCAGCTACGTGTCCTGGCATTTAATAAGTGTTTTGGCTATTGACTGATGGACTACCATATGGATTTTAAAGCACATAGAGTCTGCACTGTACTACACTCTGACTGGTATTCCCATATTTTGCTGTTGCCGCCAACCAACATAGACAATGTATTGGTCTTTGAGGCTATCTATTATTATTGATGATGACTATGATATTTCTCATGACTTTAAGCAAAGACAAGATGGCTACTTGCTGGTAATATTGGAGGAGGCTACCTGTTCAGATGTGGGATCAGTGGTGTCAAACTCAAGTAGAAATGTATCCCTACTGCATAATGACTTAGAAAACCACAAATCAACATTATCTATGTTGATTGTATGTATTTTATTAAACATTTCACAATCACATTTTAATCTGGTTCAAGTCATATTTGGGTTGAGTTTGATACCTCTGGATTATATGACTTATGAGGTTTCTTTCAAATCTGAAATGACAAGATTTTGTCTATTATAGATGAGTTACTGTGCTGGGTTCAGCTAATTCGGAAATGAATAAGACATGACCTTTCCTCTAAGGAGCTTATAGTATAATGTAATTTTCCCATATAGACTTGAGGAAAGCAGAGAATGTATTCCCAAGCAGAATGGATATTGGGAGTGGATTTTTCTTCTCTCACCCCCTGCCCCAATATAGAGGGTAGTGGACAGTTCTTGACTGACTAAGCATGTGAGCTTTCCATAATGAAAGTAGAGTGTAACCTCATACATTTATACAAACAAGGAAGAAGATTAATGGGGCTCACTGTCATATCTCAATTAGTGAGAGGGATGAATTCTCCTAAAGTGGTCAGGTATATTTGAATTCATATTCTTCAAACTTGCAAATATGTAAAATATGTAATTGGTAATAAAATATAGCATTATGAAGATTTAAAAGTTTTTTTAAAAAAAATTACAGGTTTATTACTTTCCAGAACACATAGTGACTCAACATAATTATTCACAGAACGGAGAGGAAGGGAAAATGTTTGCTTTTTTGAGTGAAGAAACTTATTTGGAAATTAGCAACCTAGTGTTGGCATAAACATTTATGATAAATTGCTTGAAAGGCTTGTTTTTTTTAAGAGATTAAAAAGTCCCCCTTGTAATCTTATTTACATCATTTATTTACTTATCAAACATTTCCTTTCAAGAGGATCCAAAGGGAACATTTAACCAAGTGGGCCGATTTAATTATCATACATTCTAAATTTAAGAGATGATTTTACTGTACTCATTTATTTACTCCCAGGCTGAGGTCTTAAGAGTTATTTGATCATTGCTCTTTATACTATCATGTTTGTTTTCCTAGCATCTAGACCTAATCCTGGACATAAGATCATGTATTTAAAATCATGTATGGAATTAGTTTGAAGGGCTCAATAAGGAGGAAGATGAAAAGTCATTTCATATGGGGAGTGGACTTGGGAAGACTTTGATAATTCAGTACAAGTCCTCACTTGCATGGATAGACCATCGAATAGCATATGCACAGATCCTTATACTTTCAGTCTTTCTTTGTGTAAGGATATAAAAGCAGAGTAATCTTCATGGGAAATGTCTAGTCAATCAAAATCACTGATCCCAGGATTTTTGGGCCCAAGAAACATGCCATGAAAGGACGACATTGCCTCACTGCATTCTCTCTAACATATCCTGAAAGTTAAGCATGACCTTCATTTTCTGGCAAGTCATACACTTTTGTTCTAACCTTCTTTGAATTTAGGCAGACTTCCTTGGTTATAAAATATAAGGATATCATAACAGGTACTTTGTCAGAAATTGAGTGGAGAGACAACAGGGTATAGGTGGAAGAGCATTGGACTTTGAGTCAGAAAACATCAGGGTTCAAATGTGATCATGGCTAATTCACTTAGCCCAGGGGTGGGGAACTTGTGGCCCCAAGGCCACATGTGACCTTCTAGGTCAGTGGTTCTTAACCTTCTTGTTGCTGGGACCCTTTAATACTCATATATGGGTGTATCTGCATGTGGGCGGATCCTCCTGAAGATGGATAGAAGAGCAGTGTCTCGGTTCCTAAGATCATCAGAAATATGTGTTTTCTGATGGTCTTAGGCGACCCCTGGGACAGGGTTGTTTGACCCCCAAAGGAGTGGCGAACCACCGGTTGAGAACCACTGTTCTAAGTCCTCTGGTGTAGCCTTTTGATTGAGTCTAAATTTTATGGAACAAATCCTTTTATTAAGGGGATTTGTTTCATGAAGTTTGGATTTGTGACCTCAAGGTCACATGTGGCCCTCCAGGTCCTCAAGTGCAGCCCTTTGACTGAATCCAAACTTCACAGAACAATCCCCTTAATGAAAGGACTTATTCAGTAAAAGTTAGACTCAATCAAAAGGCCACTCCTGAGGATATACAAGACCACATGTGACCTCGAGGCCGCAAGTTTCCCACCCCTTTCTTAGCCTCTTTAAATCTCAGTTTCTTCGCCTGTAAAATGGGAATAGAATATTTACCTATATTATGTATAGGACTACAATAGGCGTTTTTGGGCCAAAGCATATTAAAAGACAATGAATTGCACAAAAAAAGTGGTATCATAGCTATCATCAAAGAGATGTATAACTGAAAAAGGGGTGGGTGGTCAGTTAGCAAGAGTGAAGAATGACAGATGGATAACCCATGTGCTTCATTGGTATCCATACATTGTAAAAACAAAAATGAACTAGAGCAGTGGTTCTCAACCTGTGAGCCACAACTCCTTTGGGGGTCAAATGGGGTTGCCTAAGACCATCAGAAAACATATTTCTGATGTTCTTAGGAACTGAGACACCGCTCCTCTATCTGTCTCCAGGTGGGTCCACCAGCATGCAGATACACCCACATATGAGTATTAAAGGGTCATGGCATTAGGAAGGTTGAGAACCGCTGAACTAGCGGAAGATTCCTGTCATATGAGTCATACCCTTTGTAGAAGATTTACATGAGGATGTGGGCAAGAATATCATTGTGATGTAATAAAAAGAATAGTGCATTTAGAGTTAGGGAATCATTCAAATCCCAACCCCATCCATCACCTGTGTGACCTTGGATAAGTCACTCAGTCTTCCTAGATCTCAGATTTTTCATCTCTGAAATGAGGGGAGTGGTGACTTCTCAGGACTCTGCAGCTCTAAATGTCTGAGCTTATGAAGCATAAAGAAGGGCATGAATGCGGTCTGATACACCCTACTCCCACATGGATGAGATCATAGGTCCATTCAAGTTTTGAATACACAAAAGAGTGCCTACCTCAAAGAGTTCTCATGAGGAGCCAAGGAGATATTGGGCACAGAGCACTTTGCAAACACTAAGATGCTACATCAGCGCCTGCTGTTATTAATGCTTCGCCTCCCTGCCTTTCTCACTGCTGATGGACAGAGATAGAAATAAATATAGGTTGGCAAGAGGCTCTGAAACCCTGCCAGCCTCAGCTGTTCTTCTCCAAGTGACTGATTCCTTTATTGTTATAGTCCTGCAGTTTGTCCGTGGTCATTAAATGCGTTTTACATACCAATCTAGCTCCTTGGCTTCAGGGAAAAAATGGGGAGCCCATTTCCATGAGGCATGAAAGGGAAAAACCAAACAGGAAACACGGCCCTGGCAGCCTCACAGCTTGGCCTGCCTCTTACACAATGCCCAATAGAAAATCAACCTCTGGGAGTTGGCAGTTGACCCAGCAAAGGTCACTTTGATATGAAAACTGGTGTATTTATCTGGAGATAATCTCTGAGTCTGAGGGACTTTTCAAAGATCAGTGTGTGAAAGGCCATTTTTCTTGGCTCGGAGAAAAATCCTTATTGAATAGTCCCTTCAAGGGGGTTCCTGGAACCACTTTATTTGAGACGTGGATTCATGGCCAATGGCAATGGAATTTCATCTGACACCCACATGAATAGCTGAAGAATTGACTGAGAGGCAAGTAGTGAGCGGTTTTGTCTTAGTACAATCTTACTGGCTTCACAGACTGGCCCTCTTCATTTTCCTTGGGGCTCTACTGCCAAATTATTATGCCTTTACTGCCCAATTTGAAAAGACCCCAATGTCTTTGTTCTATGTCCAGACTTTGCATTGAGTGAAGCATCAGGGCAGGGAACAGATACCATATTTTTCTTTCTTGTGTGACAAGAAATCAGAGGGCCACCAAGGCAAGTTTTGTTTTGTTTTGTTTTTTGGAATGGGGAAAGACATTTGGAGGGTAGGTTGATCAGAGAGAAACTTCAGGCAACCAGGATGTAATCCACAGAGCAGTTCTGTCTTTGACCTTTTTGCACCTCTCCCTACCTTGTCCCTATCAGTTTGCTTTCTTGTCTGAAGGAAATAAAACAATATGATGTTTTCCCAAACACACATTTGAGACCAAATCACTCAAAAGCAGAGGACATCCATTTCTGAGTTTTATTTCAAAGGAAACCTCTGAAATCTTACATATAATACGTATTTAGGTTTCCCCAAATGTGGTAGATTCCCCAACTCCTGTGTAGGCACTCAATGTACAATATGAACTGAGTCTCGAAATAAATCAGGCAGGCCCGGAGGCAGAAATGATGAGGGAGAGCACTCCAGGCTTGGGAGAAGTAAGGAAGGCCTGAATTAGGATGATAATCATTTGAGAGAAGGGGAAGAATGCAGCAGATGCTACTGAGTTTCGAAGTAAGACTTCACAGCTGGCTGGATCCGGTGGTTAGGGAGAGCGAGGAGTATGGACAGACGTGTGCTTATTTCTGCCTGGACAGTGTTATTTCCCAATGCCTGGTTTTCCTTTGCAGTTACTGAGATTGTCTGAGGGAATGCCTCTCTCTCAGTCCCAATTTAGACAGGCCTAGAATCTGACTCAGTCTTTTAAAAATCAAATGTTGTAGTGGCTAAAAAGTGACGTCTGGATATCCTTTCAGTATCCTGGGTTGTAGTTCATTGATGTTTGAACTCGCTGCTCATGGAGTACAGCTAGATAGTTCTCTGTTCTCCTTTTTTCATTCTTTCCTTTCCAGTCCAAAGCTTAATCTGTCTGGAAGAGAAAAACAGAAGCCCAACATGAGTAAAATAGTTTTACTTTCTATTTGTCATTCATTGTCATTATCCCATGTACCCATTTCTCTTTTCTTCTGTCTTGACGCCCTTCTATAATGATAAAGAGTATAATTTCCTTTGGACTATCTGCCTTCTCCCCTCATCACTAAAGGTAAAAAAAGAGTAGTAAGTTATTTAAATCGCTATGAAAGTGACTAGAAGTTTCACTGGAATTACTGGGTCTTGCCTATCACTTTGGAAAATAGATCCTGACAATGATTTTTGTTAAGAAAACAAGTTTTTTTAAAAAAGAATATTTCCACCAATGCATGTTGAAACAATGTTTTAAACATTAAAAAAAAATTGAGTTCCAAATTGAAGAAAACAAGTCTTAAGAACAAGGTGGGGGCAGTTAAGTGGCACAGTGGATAGAGCATCAGCCCTGGAGTCAGGAGGACCCGAGCTCAAATCTGGCCTCAGACACTTACTAGCTGTGTGACCTTGGGCAAGTCACTTAATCCCTCTTGCCTCAAAAAAAAAAAAAAGAATAAGCTAGGATTTGTAGTTAATCTCTAAAACATTACCAACCATCCTGCACCAGCTTCTCTATTACTTGTCTCTTCCTCCATTACAGACCTTATCTCTGGGACAAGCAGCCCAAACCATATAATACAGAAAGCCAGATGCCTTACAACAAGGCAGAGTATCTTATGAGACAGTTGAACCTCTGAGAACTAACCCTTTTCTCCACTCTTCTTCACCTCCCACCATAGCTGACTCAGAGCATACTTTCCAGATGTTGTTTGACTTAAGTACAAAAGCAATAAGACACCTGCTATTTGAGGTCTCACAGGAGAGCTCATGGGTCAGAGGCTGCAAGCCTCACCCCACAATACAATTCTGTAATGTTAACACAATTCCAGCCTTTTTGGATAAGACCCTGGTTAAACTGCATAGTGCACACCCTATTCAGTGCCCTAGGGATGCCTTTAGAAATTTCTCTTAATTTTGCATGGAGAAAGAGTGGGCAAATGATTGAATTCCAAGTCAAGGCAACAAACATTTATTTAGTATCTGCTTTGTACTAGGCACAGTGCTAAGTGCTGGGAATATAAAGAAAGGCAAAAAAAAGAAAAAATCCCTGCCTTCAAGGAGCTTATGGTCTAATTGAGTAGCGTGCAAACAAGTATGTGTAAATACGGTACAGATACAGCCAGGATAAATCAGAGGCCACCTCAGACGGAAGGTACTAGTAAGGTGAAGGAGGAGCGGAGAGGCTTCTTGCAGAGCTCAGATTGGAATCGTTCACCTTCAGTCGTTTCAGTGAGGCCTTCTGGCCCCCTGGTCAAGTTTCCTCTTCACTTTATTTTGTATTTGGCAATTTTCCTACCTACGGGTATATGTGTAGGGATGCAGAAGCCCTTTCTCTGTGGAATTTGGCCTTATTTGACAGTTGCATTGGAAACTCTCCAGTTCTCTTTAGACTTTTTGGACCAGGCCTCCTCTTCTTTTTTTCCCCCTGGTCTCACATTTTCAACATTTCAATTAAAATTGCTACCAGTTGAATCACATTCGCAGATGTCTTAAATATTATAAATTTTGATGATAATTTCTTTTTGTCTGTGAGTCAGGAGGCGGTAATTTACAAGAAAAACATGAGATATCCAAATGGCCAAACTCTGCCTAAGTGCACACATGTAAATAATTTAGGCCAAATAATCGTATGGGGATATTCAACCTTTCCAGTATAGAAAAATGATAGAAGTTAAAATATAAAATGCTGAGTCTTGAAAGTGTGATATATCCTAGCTAGCCTATAAAAGTCTCTTTTGGTTTCTGAGGGGGCTCCTTCTGGGTTTGACACTGTAGTTGTTCATTTGTTTCTGTTGTGTTTGACTCTTCCCGACTGCATTTGGAGTTTTCTTGGGATACTTGACACACCAGATGTGTGACCTTGGGCAAGTCACTTAACCCCAATTGTCCTGCCTTCCCCCCTCCAAAAATAAAAAGATCACGTCCCTCCCAGGATTGTTGTGAAAGTTAAATGAGACAGCACCTGAAACTTTGGACTCTGAACTCTTAGCACAGGGCCTGGCATATTGTAGGTATATAGTAAATACGTTTTCCCTTCCTTATTCCTTAATGGAAAGAATCCAAATATGTAGAGTTTACATTATGATATGATATAAATATATACAAATGAGTGAATGCAGATTAAAGAATAGGGAACAAGTTAGAATAGAAAAATCACTGAAAATGATTGTCTGTGAACATAGTTTCTCAGTAATAAAATCCCAAGGATCAGAGGATGGAGTAGGTGGTGTTCAAGTGGCAGGGTCGTGTTTTAGGTGAAGCAATGCTATAAAGAGATATCTCTAGTAGATTCAAGTTTGAAAAACCTTTGGACTGAATCCAAGAAAAACCTACCATATGTATTATTCTTTTTTTATTTTTAAAATGTTATTTTGTTTTTAATCTATGAACTAAAGCAAGCATTTCCATAACATAGCGTAATTAAAGAAAAGATGATCACACCTGAAACTGCAAGTCTATAATATACAACTTAGTAATCCTTTTAAATACATACTGAAGTTATCATGTAAATTTCTTTTCCTCCCTTTTTACCTTTCCATTCCTCAGTTATTTTCATTTGTAAAATAAGAGGGTTAGATTAAGTGATCTCTATGGTGCCTTCCAGTTCTAACTCTAGCTGACAAGGAAGCCCAAAGATATTTAGAACATAAGAAATAAGCTGTTCATGAGATTGTAAATTTGGGATTGAAAAGGATCTAAGAGGTTGTCTATTCAAATCCCCTCATCTAACAGAAGAGGAAACTGAGGCCTGGAGAAGTTAAATGAAAAGACCCAAATAGAGTCAAGTTTTGAACACAAGTCCTTGATTTCAATTCCAAGACTCCACTGTACCCCTGAGTAGGTGCTTCCCTTAATCTCTGTTGAGTGATCAAACATTTATTAAGTGCCTACTATGTACCTGTGATAAGTGCTGGGGAAACACTGAAAGGCAAAGAGCAGTTTTTACTTTCAAAGAATTCACAATTTAATAAGCGAGACAGTATGCAAACAATTATGTACAAACCAGGGATAGACATGAAAAATTGGAAATATAGAGGGAAGGCACTAGAATTAAGGAGATTTGGGAAAGGCTTCCCAGAAGGTGGGATTTTAGTTTAGATTTTTTTTCCTTTTTTTTTTGGAGGGGGGAGGACCAAGGTCACATGGCTAGTAAGTGTTAAGTGTCTGAGGCTGGATTTGAGAAGGTGGGATTTTAGTTGAGACTTGTAGGAAGTCAGGAAACACAGAGGGCAGAGAAGGAGAATATTGGAGGTATAGGTGATATCCAGTGAGAATGTTCACAGTTGGGACATGGAGTGTATTATTCATAGCACAACCAAGAAGTTCAGTCTTAATAGATCACAGAGTACATAGAGGGAAGTAAGGTATAATGAGAGTAGAAAGATAGGAAGGAACCAATTTATGAAGGGTTTAAAAGCAAAATAGAGTTTTATATTTGACTGGAGGTAATAGAGAGCTATGGGAGAAGAAGGAGGGAGGGAAGGAAGGTGAGGGAAAGTGAGAGATTGTGGGGGGGTTGTGGAGAGCCACAGAGACAGTGAGAGAGAGACAAAGAGAGAGACAGACATACATACAGAGGGGGAGAGGTAACATGGTCAGACTTGTGCTTTTAGAAGATCAGTTTGATAGCTGAATGAAAGAGCGCCTGGAGTGGGGAGAGAGATGAGTCAAGGAAACCAATCAGAAGGCTACTCTGCAATAGTGAGGTGATGAGATACCACACCAGGATGGTGGTGATATTGGGTGAGAGGAGAAGGCACATAAGACAGATGTTATGAGGGTAGAATCAACAAGAGTTGCCAGACGATTGGATAGGGTGGGTGACAGAGTGTGAGGAGTCAAGGAGGACACCTAGGTTGTGAACCTGGTTGACTGGGAGGATGGTGGTACCCACAACAATAATAGAGAAGTTAAGAAGAGGGCAATGTAGTTTGGAGTGAAAGAATTAGAAGTTGATACAGCTGGTTTGTACATGCCTCTCCTGACATAAGACCTTTTAAAGCAAATAAACATTCTTCATTAGAATCCAGCTGGAAACTAGTCCAAAACGTGAATGCAGAGCAAAGGCTCCCTTCGAAGCAAAGGCAGCTGCAATGGCTCGAAGTCAGCCTCATTTTGGAGCTTCTCTCTCCATCTGTGAAGTTTTGTAAGGGGTCTTCCGAAAGGGACCATAATCTTGGCACTCCCAGGTTCACACACAGCTCCTTTTCCAAAGGCACTTTCACATCTGTGACTTCATTTTGTTCAGAATGTTCCTGGGAGTCAGAGAGGAAGGGAAGGGACTGTTAACCTTAGTTTATAAATGGGTAGTTAAGTCTTGTCTTCCCTTGGTGAAATTAGATGTAAATTGCATATAGAGGAACAAATACTAGAATCCAGATCTCCTGAGTCAGTATAAGACTTACCCTAGAGATGAATTTGAAAATTTGTGAAGTCATTCCAGTTTAATATGGCTCTTTCCTAGTGCCACAAGCAAGGCTAGAATATTACCCCGGCAAAAAAGTGACTGAAATGAGATATCAGATATAAGCAGCCTAAGGAGTCGCTGACTTAGAGCCAGAATTCTATATGTGCGGCTGATAAACCATTTCACATTGATCAGCCTCAGTTTCCTCAACTATTAAATGGGGATAAGAATGTTTCTACTTCATAACTCAAAGAATTTTTGTGAGGATAAATCAAGTCAGCTAGCAATGATTGAGTATTCACGATGTGCCAGACATTGTACTAAGTGATAAAAATTTAATAAAAGGAGATAATTTTTTTTAAGTTCAAAAAAAGTTTAAAGTTTAAAAAAAAACTTTTTTTTTTTAAGCACCAAGTAAACATAAGATATACATTTTCAGGAATTCACCCCTGAGAAGTCAGTGGTGAATCCCTAGCTTCTCCATGGTGTTCATTTATAAAAATTCAATTTGCCCAGTGCTTTTCTCAGGAAACAATTACTTTGTGAAATGAGTACCTGTATTGCAAAAATAATCAACCCAAAGGAGCTTGACAATACTCACACTTTAGAATGGATCAAATTTAGGATCCCATTTCTTTTCCTTGGGAGATGGCCAATCAATCTCTAGGCTTTCTAGAGAACATAGTGCTTTGGGAATGATTTAAACTTTTGCACTGACAGAACATCTGACAGTTTGACAATTATCGATTCTGTTGGGAATTTGAGGTTACAGCTTAAGCATGAGTTACTGTATCAACCAACTAGGAATTTCCTGAGCAGCTTGAGCATGCTTAAAACTGGGTATGTGAAGACAGAAGGGTGCAAACTCCTTGATAAACATAGCTAGGATTCTTAGTCAATCTAGCAGGGGCTGGAAATGATTTTTCCTTCATAGTCAGCTTTGAGGCTTCCCAGGAGACACGTCTTCCAGTGACACAGGAAGGCCACAGAGGTCAAATGCCAAAGATAGTCTTTCACCTTTTACCTAATATGTTGACAGGAAATGTTGTTTTTTTAAAAGCCTACTCTAAATTATACACAGATTGTGGAAGAAAACAAGGGTGGAGGTAAGTAAAAAATGATGAATAATCCTAAAAATGTTTATATCTGTGTGTGTGTGTGTGTATACATGCTTGTGAGAAGCAGAATAACTAAAGTAATGGATAAAGAGCTAACTTGGATTCAAGTCCTGCCTCTTAAATAAACTGGCTATACAACACAAGATATAACTAGGTGGCTCAGTGGGTACAATGCTGGGCTTGGAGTCAGGAAGATCTGAGTTCAAATTTGACCTCAGACACTTAGGTGTGTAGTCCTAAGCAAGTCAGTTAACCTCTGTTTACCTTAATCCACTGGAGAAGGAAATGGCAAACCACTCCAATATCTTTGCAAAGAAAATCCCATGGATGGTCATTTTTGTTTTTGTCGTGTCCAACTCTTCATGACCCCATTTGGGGTTTTCTTGGCAAAGGTATTGGAGTGATTTGCATTTTTTTCTAGCTCATTTTACAAATCAGGAAACTGAGGCAAACAGGGTTGTGACTTACCCAGGATTACTAGTAAATGCTAGTAAATGTCTAAGGTCAAATTTGAACTCAAGAAGAGAAGTCTTCTGGACTCAAGTCTACCCGCAGCACCACCTACCTGTCCCCCATAGAGAGTATCGTCTACAGCATCACAAAGAGACAGACATGACTGATCAACAACATGTGACACAGCAAGTCATTTTCCCTCTTTGTTATAGAGAAAGTAATGACCTGTGTTGGTAGAAGGAGTTTACTTGTTCTGGTACCAACGAAATCCCAAGTCTTGTCCCTATCCATTTGTGCTTAAGCTTAAATATGCATTCCTCTAATATTATAGAATGGTTTTCACTTCAAGCCAAACACTGTAGACACATTGTGATGATCTAAGTCAAAGAGCAGAAATTTAGCCTCACTTTCCTGACTGTTTTTTGTATTCGGACACCTTCCTTTCTCACTTCATGCCAAAGACACATAGCATCACCTCTCAGACTAACACAATGGAACAGCCTTTACCGAGATTTAAGTTTATTTTATGATCATTGTATTAGTCATTTGTGTTTTCCCCGTGTAGGTAGTAATTACACGTTTTGTTTTGAAAATGGGATGAAGAGGTAAGAGCGGCTAAGAGGTAAGACTACATTCACTTAAGGAAAATCATATCCATTAAATAATAATGGATGCCAAAGCCCATAGTCCAACATCAACAGAGCTAGTAGATACCTCAGAGACCATTGTCCTGTACAGAAATCTGATGTGCAATATCCACTGGAGACAAAATCTCATCTCTGACTTTCTTGAGAAAGCATAATTCCTAGGGTCCAGACTGTGTGTCTCTGTGGAGAGATTGAGGAAACTGGGCTACAAAAAGATTCAGAAGAAAATACATTGCTCAGAATGATTAGTCTCAGACTATACCCATTTGTCTTTTCCCTGAAAGGGCAGATCCGAAGTGTCTCTGCTTTATCAGTAAAGCATCGAGGGAAGAACTAATTATCCTTACAGAAAGATTTCCTGTTAGTCTATAAAACAGTAAGCAACAAAAACAAATGAAGACTAACAATTTAGTGAGTTGCATCTGTAAAGTTGCAAAAAATAGTTGTCAAGTTGCATCAAATTAGGTATTTTTAATTGTTAATATTAAGTTGAAAACAAGATTTATGGTGAATATCTGATGTCAAAAATAGAGCACTTAAAGTATAGACGATACATAGCCCTTGTTCTTGTATAGCTTTACATTCTATTGGAGAGGTGTAAGATGCTGTATTACATGACAAAGATACCAGACAACCAGGAAAGACAGTGCTGTCTGAGGGGGAAGGTTGTTACTGACCTCAGGAATCAGAAAAGACTACAGAAAGTCCTGTGGGAAATATTTGGGTGTATATGGGACATTTCCTCTTATCACTGACCTCCTTGAAGTGTACACTTAGCATTCAGATCTCTGAGTCCAAAGAGCTGGACATTTTTGTCGTGGTTTTTTTCTTTTTTAACATAATTCCATACTGCCCTACAGAATGGTTGGATAAATTCCCAGTTTCATGAGCAGGACTTTACTACAGCAGTACTTTCCCCAACCCCTCCAGCATAAGCTGTTCTGTCTTTTGGTATCTTTGCTAATTTGCTGCATGTGAGGGAAAACCATGGGCTTCTTCTCATTTGGATTTATGGTATTATTAATGATTTGGAGGAGTCTTTCCTATCAGAGTGAATAGTTTGCAGTTTTCTGAAAATAATTCCTATCCTTCAACCACATGTTCAGTGGGAAATGACTTTTGATCTTATATATTTGTGTTAGTTGCTTAAACATCTTGGATAACAGAAACTTGTCATAGATATATGATACATAGATAGGATTCTTGAAGAAATATGTATATATGTGTATATGCGTTGTGTGTATTAGACACACACAACACAACATATATACATACATGTGCACACACAAGCATTTATGCATACACCTGCACACACGCACATGCACACAGATAAGCACATATACACACATAATAATATCTATATGCATATACACACATTCCCTTCTATTGGCCCTGAAAAGTCACATAAACAATCTAGTCCATGAAATATTGTCATCGTCCTCACCTCATTCTTCGATGCTCACATTAATCTGCATTAAAAATTTTTATCACTTGCTTACCATGGCCAAGAAGACAAGTGGCTATTTGCAAGGCCATAATGAATTGCTAAAAATATTCCTGCTACACTCAATATATTCGTTCTTCCTTGTAGCTTCTTATTATCCACAGATATAGTATGTGTGCTGGCTCTCATTTGAAATAACTGGAGACATTTAACCAGGAAAATAACTCAAGAGATGCCATAATAGTATAGGAAGAATTGCTATATGGAAATAGGATTAAATTTGTGCTATTTATCTGCAGACAGAAGAACCAAGAGCAATGAATAGAAGCTGTAAATAGACAACTTTAGGTTTAATGTCAGGAAGAACCCAATAAAGGAGTTGGGAATGCTCAAATAGCATAAAAAGAAGACTTAGAAGAAATGATTGCTTTTCTTCAAGTACTTGAAGAATTGCCATATGAAAGAGGAATTAGACTTATTTTTATTAATCATATACTTAACCAACTTTGCTAACAATTAGATCTGTCCAAAAATGGAATGGGTTACCTTGAGGTGTATTAGGTGTAGCACAGTGCTTGGTATACAGTAGGTGCTTAATAAATGCTTGTTCCCTTTACCCTCCTTGCAGGTTTTCAAATAAAAACTGAATGAGGGTTTGACAGATGTTATAAAAGAGATTCTTTTCAGGTATGGTTTGACCTAGATGGCTGCTCAGCTCTCAAATTCTGACATTCGAAATCATCCCCATGATACTCAGGTTTGTTTCTTTGTTTTTTAGTCCTCATTGTCACTAGCTAGCATGACTGTAAGTTATGTAACATCTCAGTACCTCAGATTTCCTTACCTGTCAAATAGGAATAATACCTGCATTCTTCACAAAGCTGTGATAACAAACAAAGTAATGCATGTGGCAATGCTGGTTTTTGAAAACCTGAAAGGCTCCTCGGACATCAAATGGTTATTGCCAAATAATGTTTTGATGATATAAAGGTTAGAAAATCCAGGATTACATTTCTCGTAATTTTACTAATGCTTAAAAAATTAAGAAGGAAAGTTCTCTGGGCAAAATGAGCTTTGTAATTGATTGAACTGATGCGTAAAGAAACTTGAAAGATTCTGTGGGAAAAAAAAACAAATTAAAAAAAATAGAAAATAAAAATAAAAATATTCCTGCTAGATTAATATTTTAGGGAAAAATCTACATTTTGTTGCTGTCGCTGCTATTACTAATGTGACTGAATAAATGACTTAAATGTTCCTCATGATATTATTATTTAGTCTAATTCTACTTTTCCCTGGGTGTGAGTAGAGCTAACTCAAAGGTTTCTCAGGGTGTGTTGTATACCTTGGATGAGTCTATTTATCATTCCCAGCAGGCTCATGATTGATCTTCATTGTCTCTTTTCTTCCCAGATGACATGCCTCCAATTTATACAGGGTGTCCCTAAAGTCTGGACACATAGGAAAGCTTATTAGCTATGCACATTTTCAAGAAATGAAATGAATGAAATTTTCAACATTTTATTTAATTTAGCATAAATGATATTTCATAGGAAGACATAGGAGACACACAGAAAATCTCATTAATTAAATTTAATTAATCTCATTAATATGGACAATAGTCCCCAATAACTAATGAAAGCTTTTATTGCATGTGAAATTGTCATGGTCAGAATTTGTGCTAATTAAATAAAATCTTATTGAAAATTTCATTCATTAAAAAAATGCAAATCAAAACAAATCTGAGGTACCACATCTCACCAGTCAGATTGGCTAAGATGACAAAACAGGAAAACGACAAATGCTGGAGAGGATGTGGAAAAATTGGAACACTAATGCATTGTTGGTGGAGTTGTGAACGGAT
>CM053583.1:279757570-279820052 GCA_028627135.1 Pseudochirops cupreus | reverse complement strand
GATATTTATGGCAGCTCTCTTTGTGGTAGCCAACACTGGAAATATAGGGGTTGCACATCAATTGGGGAATGGTTGAACAAGTTGTGGTATATGAATGTAATGGAATACTATTGTGCTGTAAGAAATGGGAAGGAGATGGACTTCATCATTACCTGGAGAGGCTTATACAAATTGATGCTGAGTGAGAAGAGCAGAACCAGGAAAAATTTGCACACGATCACAGACACATTGTATGTGTGATGACCAA
This sequence comes from Pseudochirops cupreus, assembly GCA_028627135.1. NCBI lineage: Eukaryota > Metazoa > Chordata > Mammalia > Diprotodontia > Pseudocheiridae > Pseudochirops > Pseudochirops cupreus. The sequence continues at coordinate 279,819,805 of CM053583.1, read as the reverse complement.
CCTTGATAAACTGGACTCTTCTCAGCAATGCACAGTTATAAGACAACTCCACAAGTCTCAGGATGGAAGGAGATGTCTACATTCAGAGAAAGATCTAGAAAGAACAGAGTTTAAATGGAGACTGAAGCATTACATGCTATCATTCTTTTTAAAAAAAGAAAAAAGAAAATTTCATTCATTTCATTTCTTGAAAATATGCATAGTTAATGAGATTTCCTATGTCTCCAGACTTTAGGGACACCCTGTATAGGCATGTCCCACTGAGTCTTGAGGTTCAGAAGGGGTACCTCTGTTTTCTACTTGTCTAGTCCATGCAGTCTTCTGTTGGGCAGGTGGACAAGGTTATTGCAATTACTCTTGGGCAGCTTTTTAGTTCTAGTAAAGTGAGGCCAAAAACAGATCCTAGATTTAGATACTGAAGGGACCTTAAAAGCTGCCTAGTCCAAATCCCTCATTTTACAGATGAGGAAACTGAGGTTCAGAAAAGTAAAGTCATGGGGCAGCTAGATAGAGTAGATAGAGTCCTGACTCTGGAGTCACTCAGATACTAACTGTGTGATTCTGAGCCAGTCGTTTAACCCTGATTGGCTCCAAAAAGAAAGAAAGAAAAGTAAAGTGACTTATCCAAGGTCATAGAGGAAGAAGTGACATTTGTGCTTAACTATTTGAATAACAAGTTCTGTCTTAAGAAATGTAATTTATTGGAAAATTGTAGTATTTTCTTTGTATCAGTCAATTCTGCTTCTAAGAATCTGGATATTCAAACTATAAGGATGTATAACCAAAGTCCTCAGAGCTGACTGGTGGCATTTTGCAGCACTTGCCTGCTTCATCTAATTCCATTTAAAACTAACTCATCCAAGAGGATCAATCAACCAAGAAACATTTATGAAATGCCCACTCTGTGCCAGACGTAATGCTAAGATCTGGGAATACAAATGAGAAAGACAGACTGTCCCTGCCCTCAGGAAACTTAAAATCTATTAGGGAAGACAACATGCCAGCAAATATATAGAAAGCAAGCTATAGGGGCGGCCAGGTGGCACAGCGAATAGAGCACCAGCCCTGGAGTCAGGAGGACCTGAGTTCAAATGCGGCCTCAGACACTTAACACTTACTAGCCATGTGACCTTGGGCAAGTCACTTAACCCCAATTGCCCTGCCTTCCCCCCTCCAAAAAGTTGAAAGAAGAAAAGAAGGAAGGAAGGAAGGAAGGGAAGGAAGGAAAGAAAAAGAAAGAAAGCCATATAATAGGCTAAATAAAAGTTAATTAACTGAGGGAAGTCACTAGAATTAAGATATATTGGGGAAGGCTTCCTGTAGAAGGTAGGATTTTAATTGTGACTTGAGATCAGTATTCAGAGGGGAGGAGGGAGAGTGTTCCCGGTTCTCTGGCACAGCCAGAGAAAGTGCTCAGAGCCCAAGAAAAGGAGTGTCTTGTTACTTAAGGTCAACTGTTAGTTATTTGAGGTCCCTTGCCTACTTTACCTAACTTCATTTGTAATTTATCAAAGAGGATCTTGGGAGTGATTCTCACCTCAAAACCCCATCTTCCACCCAGCTTCTCTCCGCCTCTGCCACCCCCCTCTCTCCCTGGCCCAGAAATGGTTTTGAGGGACAGAGGTTCATAATAGGGGATTAAAGAGGATTCATAAGGAATTTGTTTAGCCACCGAAGCAGATGGTTATCTGGTGTCATGGATTTCCAATTAGCACCAGATGAAGGCCATTAAAATAGTAACATACTTAGTTTACGGACCATGTAATGATTTTTATTATCTCTCTCTGGACAAATATGGTGGTTCATGGCTGAACGCAAATCTGCTTGTGTCAAAGAAAAGCTTCCTAACCAATTGGCATCAGTAAATGGAAATGGAAAATCCAGCAAAAGACCCTAAAGTGCTGACTGTGACTCTATGGAAGAGAACTCTCTTCCTTGATCCTCTCTTCCATAGATGTATCTCCTATTTGATTGGAAAATTTCTTGAGGGAATTTTTACTATTTGACTTTTTAAAATGTATATCTCCAAGAGTTGGTCAGACAATAGTCAACAAACACATATTAAGTGCTTAATACGTACTAGACACTGTACTAAGCGCTAGGGATAAAAAAAATGAAAAGGAAAAAAAGTCCCTACCCTCAAGAAGCTCACAGTCTAATAAGGAAGATAGTATGCAAGCAGCTTTGTACAACATACTTGGAGGATAAATTGGTAGTAATATCTGAGGGAAAGAACTAACATTAAGTAGGAGAGAGGGGTTTTTTTGCAGAAGGTGAGATTTTTAGCTGACACTTCAAAGAAGCCATGGAAACCAGGGGGCAGAGATAGGGAAGAAGAGAATTCAAAGCATGGAGGACAGGCTGTGAAAATGGGGGTGTGGAGTAAGGTGATGACTGTCAGCACAGTGCCTGGCATATGGTCACTGCTTGGTGAGAAATGCTTTTGTATTCATTCAATCCATTCATTCATGGAACCAAAGAAGATGCCTAGCAGAGACAGAATAGAGAGGCTATGCATAGAAGAAATCAACAGAGGGGGAACTTGGACATCACCAGAAGACATGGGTTACTCTATTAGGTTGGAGACATGAGTGTACCCAATCACTAATGCTCTTACTTGTGTGTTCTAGTCCCTTGGATTCTTTGCCTATTTCCTTTCCTGCATATTTCCTGGACACATGTATCCCCATGTCGTTACTGTGCTTCTTATTTTCCTGGCTCTATTTGTGTTCCTTAATTGTATCCTTCCCACTGTTGGTGTAGTGACCTCATGTGATTGGAGGTTTATGTTATTTTATTAAATGTCTTTTGTTTTGAACTAATTTGTAACTTGTAAAATTAAATACATTGGTAGGGGCTCATGAGTATTTGTATATGTATTTGAGTGGCTACAGACTTAGAATGCCTTGAATGTGGAGTGTGGAAGAATGTGCTATGTAGTGTCTAAGGTCTACAAGTGATTTTCTTATAAGAATCATGTACAACAATCATTACACTCATTTTTTTCAGAAAAGGAAAGAGGCTCATAGTGGTTAAATATATACTCACTTGCCTACAAGCACATAGCTGATAATATCTGAGGCTGATGTCTCAGACACCAGAGACACCATGTCTCCTGACACCACGTTCTTTCCACTACACATGCTGCCTTTCAAATTCTGTGGTGTAGAGTTTCTTTGACATTTTAAAAAATGATTTGACCCTACTTTTTGCTCTATTTCTTTAGTTGGAATGGAGAAACAGACTCTGGGAAAGAATCCATCCAGTTGAATTGGCCTTGAGGAGGAAACCATACTTTTGAAGACTAGACATGTCTCTTACACAATGTTGCAAAGTAAAGCTGTCTATAGGCTCCAGAATGCTGTGCTGGAGGCTCCAGCTCCCACAGCCTGCAAATTTAGCTTGGGAATGAAGGTCAATTAGAAAATTCTTGCAGCTCAGGAAAATGATAAGAGGCACTTGGCAACCCAGAGACCTTTCTACTTAATGCCCATGCAGAAATGGTTTAAAATGATGTTGGCTGGGATTTTGTCATTGGCTTCAGGAACCACACTACTCCTCTCTTCCCCAAATATCTGCTATTACTTGAGGTGGATACTCTGTTACATTGGATGAAGGTATTGGCAGATGTGAGCTAATCTTGTAGAAATAGTCAGACTTTTGGACTACAGCCAGTGCTCATCTCTTAATGTCCAAGAGAAAGGAGGGTAAGTTAGGAATGTCAGTAGTCAACAGCCTCTCCCTTCACATTTGCAGTTTTTATTCCATATAAAACATAAAAGAAGTAAGGTCAAGATATTCCTGTTTTCCTTGCTAGCCATGACTTTGGACAATACTAGCATTAAGCAGGAGTGAGAAAGGTTTCTTGCAAAAGGTGATTTTAGCTGATACTTCAAAGAAGTCATGGAAACCAGGAGGCAAAGATAGGGAAGAAGAGAATTCCAAGTGTAGTGGACAGTTAGTTAATAATGTAGTTAATCATGTCAGTTACCACAACCAACCTGATTAAAAGGAAATTTCTAAATAAAAAATCATGCACATATACATATACATATACACACACACATACATATACACACATATATACATACGTGCGTGTGTATATTTTTTCCCCCTAAAAGATCAGACTACCTCTCCCAAAACCTTTTCTGCAGCTTTGTGTTCGTAGTGAATTCACATCAGTTTGGTATAATTTAAGGACCCTTTTTATCATGTTAGTAGGTCTTAGAAGACTTACCTCATTCTGATTATCCAGGACTACATTTCCCATTCTAAAATCGCAGATTAAAAACTAACTGCTTTCTCCTTATCTCTTATTCAGCTCACTGCTCTAGGGTCTCCTTCATTGAAAGGTCCTTTTTAGTCTTTTCCCTTGTTGCACTGAGTGTCATAAGATATTCAGTAAACCCCAGGACATATTTTATGAATGAGGACTATGGTGAGTATAGCATTACCATCTCATTTGGACATGGCGACATTCAAAATTCTCTCTGAATAGCCAACTGTTTTGGCTGGTGATGGCAGCCTGATACTGTTGCTTGTCACAACCATGCGCATGTATTCATTATCTTTTGTCCTTGATAAACTTTTGACAAGTGGCTTTAGTATATGACAGTTGTATGTGAAGGAATTGGCCCCATCCCACCAATGACTAAGTTCCCACTTCTCCTCTGAAGGGATTTTAAAGAAGATACCCCAGAGAATAGTATAGCTGTATGGTTTTTAAATTTTGTTTTGTTTTGTTTACATTCTCCAAATTTCAGCTTCATGAAGCATTGAGACCAGCACTTGAACCTAGGTCTTCTGGTTCTGAGTCCAAAGTTGCTTAAACTAGGTCATGCCTAAAACTATTTTGAAAGCATTTGACTTCTGGCACTGAATTACTGAGAAGTGTTTAAGTGAGTAAGCACTGACCTTTTCACTTAGATTTAATGGATATGGGCAGTTACAGTCTTAATTTGGTGTCACAAGTTTTAACATCAGAGGTTAGAGTGTAGTGCCCTCCCTGCCAAACTACCATGTATTGAACCCCTTTCTGTCTGTGAATATGTTAGTTTCATACTTATGTTGTGTATAGTTTTGTATGGAGTTGTTTTCTCCCCCATTAAGGTATAAGCTCCTTATGAGTGATTCTTTGTACTTGTATCCCTAGTATTTAACAGTGGCTGCCACACTTGTTCAGTTGTTTTTCAGTTGTGTCTGACTGCTTATGACCCTACTTGGGGTTTTCTTGGCAAAGATACTGGAGTGGTTTGTCATTTCCTTCTCAGCTCATTTTACAGATGAGGAAACTGAGGGAAACAGGATTAAGTGACTTGCTCAAGATCACCCAGGTAGTATCTGAGGCCAGATTTGAACTCATGAAGTTGAGTTTTCTTAACTCCAATCCCGACACTATCAACTGTACCACCTAGATGCCCCAGTAGTAGGCATTTAATCAATAATTCTTGATTGGTTGACATCAGAGGCCCTCCATCACATCCGCAGTAGGTGATCCTCCAGCCTCTGTTTGAATACTTCCAGTGTTGGATTGTTTACTATTTCATATTTTGCAGAAGTCCTATTCTTGTACTTCACATGACTCTTGAAGGCTGAGTAGAAGCACTGACCCATTTTTCAATTTGTAAAGACTTTGGGTGTTTGTAACAGCAAGCACCCTAGCATACCCAGGATGCCTGCTAGCACAGGTTCTTTGATCTGCTTTTCTATAGGAAAGCAGCTCAAAACGAGTTAATAATTTTACTTTAATGGAACATATATATCATTTACTTAGTTTGGGGGAAAGAGTTGGCACCCTGAACTTCAGAAAATACGAACAGAAATTACAAGCAGACAAAAAAAACAGACATAGAAAATAACACAACTCAACAGACCAACAGACAGAGCTTCTAGCTGTCTGACTATTACATACATACATTGTTAGTTACCAGAGACAAAAGCACTAACATCTGGGTTTTCAAAGCCAGATGGCTCAAAGGTTACCCAGAGTCTCATCTGGCCAAATCACACAACTCTTCCCATAAGTGAGCCCCAAAGTAAAACCTCACCTCAGAGCATATATATTATACCCTTCTTCAGGGTCAGAGGACATCACAACCTTTGTGACCTACTGCTTAATTACAAAGTAATAAAAGGTGTGGGCCTTCCTGAAAAACAAGCCTTCCCTAAGCAAGCTTCTCTTGTTGGGCTCCAAATGAGGCCCATTAAGGGGCAGAGAAGATCTTCAAATTTCCTTACCATTACAGTGTTGTCGCAGTAAAGGGCAATATTTTGTCTAAAGGACAACCAAGCTAATTACAGAGAGGCTCATGGCCAGAAGTTTGACCACTAAGTAATGAATTCTTTAGTCATAGCAACTTATGGAACAAATTAAAATATGATATATACTTAAGGGAGAGACTTTTAACTTGGGGCCCGTTGAACCTATGGGCATCCATGAATAGATTTCAGGGGGTTTGCAAACTTGGATAAGAAAAAAATTATGTCTTTATTTTCCCTAACCTCTTACTGAAATTTAGCATTCCTTTTAATGCCTTTAATTCCTTTTAAAAACATACTTCTGGGAAGGAGTGCCTTGATATCACTAGACTACCAAAAGGATCCATGCTTAAGAACCCTTGGGCCTAAATCTTGAATAACTCTCCCTTCCATTTCTCAATACACTTTTTTCTTTATGTCTCTGATATTCCAACAGCATTGATCACCCTCTTATTAATACTCTCTTCTCTCAGTTTTTGTGACACTGATCCCTTTTGGTCTTGGTCCTCATCCTACCTACCAGATTGTTCCTTCTCAGTCTCCTTTGCTGGATGTTTACCTAGGTCATACCTGATAACTATGGGCAGCCCTTGAAATTCTCTACTAGACCCTCCTCTCTTCTTCTTTCTCTATATTATCTTGTTTGATGCTCTCAACAGCTCCTGCGTATTCAATTATCATCTCTATATAGATGACTCTCAGATATATTTGTCTAGTCCTAATCTCTTTCCTGATTTCCAGTCTCACATTTCCAACTCTATGTTGGATATCTCAAATGGGATATCTCAGCCACCTTAAATAAAATTGAGTTCATTGTCTTTTCCCTTCACACCATTCCCAGATCCTAATTACTGTAGAGGCACTGCCATCTTCCCCTCACCCAGACACATTTCCATGATGCTATATACTCAGTTCTTTGCTTTCTCACCCTCCATTTTCAATCAGGTGCCAAATCCTATTGATTCTACATTCTCAGCATCTTTCATTCCCGACTCTGACCTTTCTCTCCTCTGACACTGACACTACCCTGGTATGTATCCTCATCATTTCATACCTGGACTATTGCAAGGACTTGCTGATTTGTCTCCCTGCTTCATATCCCTCCCAACTCTAGTTTATCCACCATTTAACTTTTTAAAAAATTTAATTTATTTTTAGTTTTCAACATTCACTTCCATAAGACTTTGAATTCTAAATTTTCTCCCCCTCCCATCCCTGCTCCTCCCCAAGACAGTGTGCAATCTGATATAGGCTCTACTTATACATTCGTATTAAACATATGCCTATATTAGTCATGTTGTAAGGAAGGATTAGAACCAATGGGAGGAACCATAAGAAAGAAGAAACAAACAAAAAAGAGAGCAAACAGTTTACTTCCATCTGCATTCAGACTCCATAGTTCTTTTTTGAATGTGGATAGCATTTTCCATGATGAGTCTTTTGGAAGTGTCTTAGATCCTTGTGTTTTTTTCATTTTTTTTTTTTTAGTTTACAGCATTCAGTTCCACAAGCTTTTGAGTTCTCAATTTTTGCCCCTCTCTCTCCTCTCTTTCCACCCCACCATGGCAGCTTGCAATCCGATACAGGTTCTACAAATACCTTCACATTAAACATTAGTAAAGTTGTACAGAAGAATTATAGCCAATGGAATGAATAATGAAAAGAAGGAACAAAAAAAAGAGAGAGTAGTTTTCTTCAATCTGCATTCAGGCTCTGTAAATCTTTCTCTGGATGTGGATAGCCTTTTCCATCATGAGTCTTTTGGAGTTGTTTTATATTTGCTGAGATGAACCCAGTCTATCAAAGTCAGTCATCACAAATAGGATGTGTCTGTAATTGTGTACAATGTTCTCCTGGTTCTGCCCCTCTCACTCAGCATCAATTTATATGAGTCTCTCCAGGTTATTATGAAGTCCATCTACTCCTTATTTCTTATAGCACATTAGTATTCCATTACATTCATATACCACAACTCATTTAGCCATTCCCCAATTGATGGGCATTCCCCTGATTTCCAATTCTTTGCCACCACAAAAAGAGCTGCTATAAATATTTTCTTACATGCTGGTCCTCCTCCCACTTGCATGATCTCTTTCGGATACCGCTCCAGAGGTGGTATTGCTGGGTCAAAGGGTATGCACGTTTTTATAGTCCTTTGGGCATAGTTCCAGATTGCTCTCCAGAATGGTTGAATCAGTTCACAACTCCACCAACAATGCATTAGTGTTCCAATTTTCCCACATCTTCTCCAGCATTTATAATTTTCCTGTTTTGTCATGTTAGCCAATCTGACCGGTGAGATGTGGTACCTGAGAGTTGTTTTGATTTGTATCTCTCTAATCAATAATGATTTAGAGTATTGTTTTTATCCTTGTATTGCTGAGAAGAACTAAGTCTGTCAAAGTTAGTCACTGTACAATGTTTCTGTTACTGTGTACAATGTTCTCCTGGTTCTGCTTAGTTTACTCAGCTTTGTTCATGTAAGTCTTTCCAGGTTTTTCTGAAGTTTGCCTGCTCATCATTTCTTAAAACACAATAGTATTACATTACATCCACATACCACAGCTTGTTCAGCCATTCCCCATTTGAAGGGCATCCCTCGATTTCCAACTCTTGACCACAACAAAAAGAACTGCTATAAATATTTTTGTACATGTGGATCCTTTTTGCCACTTAGCTTTTAAGAGATCTTCCTAAAATTATACCTTACTCCTCTCTATATATTGTATGATCCAGTGACACTGACCTCCTTGCAGTTACTTGAACACTTATCTCTTGATTGCATTTTCACTGGCTCTACTAAAATCCCACCTTCTGCAAGAATCCTTTCCTAACCCCACTTAATGCTCGTGACTTCTCTCTGAGATTATCTCTAATTTGTCCTGCCTAGATCTTATTTCTACCTAGTTGTTTGCATTTTTCCTTCCTTTTTAGACTGTCAACTTCTGTTTTTGCCTTTCTTCATATCCCCAATACTAATCAAAATACCTTAAATATAATATTCCTTTAATCTTTATTGACTTGATTTAACTCAAGTGATCATGGCAGAATGGTTGCAAAGGTAATGCAAGAATGGGGAATAGGAAGGCTTTTCCAAACAAATTTTTAGAGCATATTATATCTTCATAATCACCCTGTTGATTGAAAGATGCAGAGAAAACAAGGTTCTACTGTGTTTGTCAGTTGTTATTTCTTTAAAAGGCATTTGACTCAGTAAAACAAAACCATTCCTAAAGGCTTTCCTCTAAAGAGGTTTCTCCCATGCACTGGCTAACAGCCCACACAATAATCCTTGATACTGTAGGGCACATAACAACAGATAATAAAAACAGTGGTGACTTTGTTCAATTAGCCTCCAATTAGCCTCCAATTATCACTATTGAGCAAGATATAAACCAAAAAGCTATATTTGCAAAAAGCATTCACTGTGATCAAGAAGTGTGTTCAGGATCCACTTGCAATAGGGATTCTCTATAGGTGATTAATTAAGAGCATCCAGATGCTCTTAATTGAGGATGAAATTGTGCTGATCATATCAAGCCCTGGAATACTGCAGAACCTTCTGGGTCAATTCAGACAATGTGATTTCCCAGAAAAGCTGACAACATGTATCTCATTAGTGTAAAGTGTGCAGATATCAGATCAGTTTAGTCCAGAAGAAACAAAAATATAGAGAATTCATTTATAATTCTGTCTTCTAATTGTATTATGGTCTGTTTAAAGGTTAAGTACCAAGACAAAGAAATAAAAAAATAAAATTTTAAGGTATACCCACTAGAACCACCTTTAAAGGGGGAAATAGTTTTGTTGTTAATGTATAAATTTAAATATTCAAAGCAAATCAAAATTTACATAAACTCTGAATTCCACGGGAGCTAAGACTTGGAGGCTTCTCCATAGAGGAAAATTTTCTCCAGAATTGAAAAACACAGTTATGGTAAATGAAATGAAGGAAATGAAATTTTTGCGCTTCCTTTTCTTAGTGTAGAAGGCAAAAGCAGAGCCAAACTTTTTTTTTTTTTGTCAAGGAAGGGCCATATATTCATTCATTCCCTCATTCTCTAGCCTGCAAAGGGAAGGGGTCAGAGCTGGTTTCACAAGTGAAGCAGTGACCACTGGGTATAGGCTGAAGCAGCCACAGCCCTGTTCCCTACTCCAGCATTAGGCCCAGAGCTGATGAGTAGGGTGAGATTTGTACCCACCTAGGTCTCTTATCTCTGCTGAGGGTCGGTGAGGAGAGGGATTGGCTTGAATACACAGGGATGGAGGAAAGTAATCAGACGTAATCACAGCCCTCCCCCTCAGTCCAGAGCCTGCCAGACTCAAGGGCTTGGAGAGGAAAGCAGTGAAGCTTGAGTTCTGGGGGAAGGGCAGGAGAGCCTTCCATCCTGCCCACTATGATAGCTCCAGTCAGCAGAAGGGATCTGTCTAGGCCCTCACTCATCCAGTGGAGTCAAACTGAGCAAACTGGTCTTTGGGGAGAGACCCAGACCCTGGCTCTATCTCTCTGATGGCTTCATGGGCTCAGGGGAGCCTCTCCAGCTTTCTCATCCCACAGCGACGCTGAAGCCACAGTGAAATCTGTTACGCCAGTGATTGAGGAAGGCTCCAAGTGCCAGGGTTACAGGCAGAGGGGCTATCTTCTTCTCTGACATAGCAGCAACACACCAGTTGCTATCCATGAGGCCTCTGAACACCATGTTGGCCTGGGACAGTGTCAAATGGTATCTGAAGGAGAAGGTGGTGTCCTGCAACTGAGTATTTGCCTCAGACTCCACTCCAAACTGAACCTGCTCATTTGCCTTGTGGTAAAAATGTGCATGGGCCCCACCTGACCTCACATTCAGGGTGGCCACTCAGTGCAGAGCAGAGTACTTCCCAGCCAGTGTCAGGATAACCCTCTCCTCTCCTGGGAGCCAGTGATATATCAGCTCTCCCCCCAGCATCAGACATTGAGTAAGGCTCTGCAGGAAGTGAGCGACTATGATCATTGATTCCCCAATCAGGTCAGGGTTCCCCAGTGCCAGAGTGGCAGTGCAGTCATCTCCCTGATACTCCCCATCAAACTGTCATGTCAGGAACTTGGCCTGTTGGGTCTGGAAGACTGCCCTGACTCGGAGCCGTTCTGCCACGAGAAGCAGGACTCGGGCATTGAGGCTCCCACTGCTGTCCATAATCCTCAGTAGGGAACACTTCAGTAGAATTGAGCTGTTGGTCACCAACAAAAGCAGCATGGAGGTGACAGCCTGACAGGCCCAGGGCACTCACGTGCATAGTGTGGGTCACCTGGAAGAGGCTGCTCAGAACCTTGTTGACAATGAACTTCACTCCCTCCATCTGTACAGGGAACACATCTCTGCAGAGCTGGTGGAACTCATTGAAACTTTCAGGGTTGGGCAGCGGCTCCTTGCAACAGGTGCCTTGGGAGGGCAGAGCTCCCAGGGTAGCCAGGCCCAACATGTTTCCCATCTCAGCCTGGGGGAAGTTGGGGGTAGGTTCCAGGAGAGAGGTCACTACTGACCTCCCCAGCCCCCACTGACCCCAACCCAGGGTGCCGCAACATGCTGGGAACCTGCAGCTGTTCAGGCCACCACACCACTCCTAGAGCCCAACTTTTTCAATTAATTATTTCAGTAGCTAAATGAAAAATATGTTGAATCCCACAATCTCTTTGTGAAAAAGTTTGCACAGAGTAAATAGATTGAATAGTTTGGTTCAAATATGTATGTTTTGAGCATTTTTATTGATACATTTACATGGATGATTATAATACCCTGTATATGCTACATATATGTGTGTGTATGTGTATATATACACACATATGTGTGAGTGTTATATTCATATATATATATATATATACAAGGTGTTCCAAAAGTCTTAGGGTAGTTTTAAGTTTTAAGAGCTTATAACTATGCTAAGATTTTAGAATACCCTGCATGTAAGAAAAAGGGATAGAATGCCATGGACTTTTAGAGTTTTAAAAAAACCTTAAATATTCATTTTATGGAGGAAATTTAAGTCAATAATGGTGAAGTCCATAGCTAATTAGTAGCAGATCTAGAAGTAGAATCCATGTATCTGGACCTCTAGCCCATTGAAAACTAAAAGAATTATGTATGATTCACAACTGTCAGAGATTAGTGAGAAAAATGCTTAAATGCAGTTAGATGATGTCTCTAGTTAACTCTTGTTCTAATGTAATTTTTTTTTCAAATACACTTAGGCTGATTTATTTTTTCTTTTAATTGTTACATTTTTTTTTTTGGAAATAGCGTAATTGAGTTAGAGTATGTGCAATGATTCAATTACTAATATTTAGGGGAAGCCTTGTTGTTTTGACCATAAAGTCAATGAGGTGCTGCTATCCATCTGATGGCAATATAGCAGCATTTCAGGTAGGGCATCTGATATACTTTGTAGCATGTTTCCAGGAGGTAATAAACCAGCCTACAGAAGACTGAACTTGCAAACCCAACCATAACAACTATTGCTTCTCCACAGGATCATGAGATCATAGATATAAGCTTGAAAGAAGACTTAGAGGTCATTTAGTCTAAAACTCATTCATTTTATAAATGAGGAAAATTGGCATCATGCTTTAAGGTTTGCAAAATTCTTTACATAGATAAACTATAATACAATGTCTATGTGACCTTGGGCAAGTCACTTACCATATTGAGGACCTCAACTTCCTCACTTGTAAAATGAGAGGATTAGTTTAAATGAATTTCTAAGGCTCCCTTTCAACTCTAACTCTATGATCCTAAGAACTGAATCCAGTTCAACAAACATTTATTAAGAGTTCACCAAACGAAGATACAAGGACAAAAATCAAATAATTCCTACCCTCAAGGAACTCACATTTTTTCTGGGAGATAAATATAGCATGCATACATATTCATCAATGTAAAATATGTGCAACCTAATTTTAGGAGGGAGAGAACACTAAACCTTGAAGGGATTAGGAAATGCTTTGAATAGGAAGTGAAAACTGAAGGAAGCTAGAGATTCCACAAGGTGGAGGTAAAAAGGGAGTGTATTTCTAATGTGGGGAAATCACTGGTTCAAAAGCAAGAAGGTAGTAGATGGAATGAAATGGGCAAAAAATAGCAGGATCAGTGAAAGGGATCCATATGAAACCAGACTGGAAAGGTAGAGTGCCATATAATGGAGGGATTTAAATGTAAGGCTGAGGAGTTTGTGTTTTATCTTAAAGGCAATAGGTAGCTACTGAGGATTTTTTGAAAAGAGAAGTAACATAGTCAGGTAAGTGTTTTAGAAATATCATTTTGGCAGTTGTGTATGGGGGATGGATTGGAGGGATGGGACACCATAAGCAAGGAAACCAGTTAGGAGGCTATTGCAATAGCCCAGGGGAGAAGTGATGAGAGTGTAAACAAAGGGAGAAGATGTGTGAATAGAAAGAAAGGAATGAATGTGAGAGATGTTGAGGGAGGATTACTCTGAGGTTCTGAACCTGTGTACCTGCAAGGAAGGTGATGCCCTTGTTGGAAACTGAGAAACTGAGAAGAAGAATAAGCTTGAGAAAGAAAACAATATGTCCTGTTTTGGACATGTTGCACTTCATATACCTACAGACATTTGGGAGGAGAGAGTAAAGCTGGTGACTTTGCACTGTCCTCTCTCATTTAAATCCAATTCACTTTGCATATCATGGCATCCCCTGCTGATGTCATGGTCCTGGACAAACAGCAACAAGAAGCACCTACATACCTCCAGATGAAGATATCCAGCCAGCATTATATCATTGTAAATCATTTTGTTGTTCAGTTTTTTTCTGTTGTGTCTGACTCTTGGTGACACCAGTTAGGGTTTTCTTGGCAAAGATACTGCAATGATTTGCAAATTTCCTTTTCCAGCTTATTTTACAGATGAGGGAACTGAGGCAAATAGGGTTAAATGACTTGTCCAGGGTCACCTAAGTAGTAAGTGTCTGAGGCCAGATTTGAATTCAGGAAAATGAGTGTTGAAGGCCCGGTGCTCTATCCACTGAGTTGCCTGGTTGCCCATTGTAAATCATATGGTTTCATTTTTCATTTTAAGAATGTGGCATACAGTGTCTCAGATGAAAGCTCTTTACCCTTTCTCCTGTGCTTTTGACTCCTTTGGAATTGAAAGAACCCTCATATAATACCAGCCCTTCCCTTGTTGGGAACCAGTCTTGTTGGTGCTGGATTTTGCAGCAAAAATCTGACTCTTGACCTGTAGAACCCAGACCTGCAAGAAAGAAAGGGGTAGGCTAAAAATCACATGCAAAGTTCAGGCTTTGGAAGGTCCTGAACTGGTAACCTCAGGAGAGGGACTCAATTATTTTGTTTGTTTGGATTTAAAATTTTCTGACGTAGGCATCCTGAAATGCTTCTCCATTAAAGATCCCCTGGAGAGAAGCAGGACTCCTGACATTACTTAAAATGCTGTTTTCAGCAAAGTGCTAGGGGAGGAATTTAAAGATGATCACAGGATTATATGGTCTTAAACTGATAAAGGACATTAATTAAAAGATCATGGGGAAGGCAAGAAAAGGAATGGAATCAGAAAGTCAATAAAAGAGAAGAATGCAGGTAGGAGGGGTATAATTACTGGTCAAGAGAAGGAAAGGTCAAAGGTGAAAACAGCAGTAATGATGGTGTACAACTGTATGGAACATTTTCAGCAGAGGATAAGGAGATGCTTTCTGTTTGCTAGAACACCCAGAATCAAGTTTATCCAGAATTCTAAAGTGTTTTATAGGAAGACATTTGCTTCTCTGCTTTTTGAATGCCAGGATCCTATTTAATAACATTGGCACTTTATTGTTATAGGAATTCGGGGGCGGGGTCTACACCTCTGATTTGATAGGACATAATCAATGAGGAAAACCCTGTACCAAGACAGGGAACAACTCTTCTGCAATTTATAATTTTACAGATATTCTGGTAGCTATAATGGTAAGCACAGAAGTAGTTCACAGCTTATTTCAGCTATTGAGTTAACACCTTGTTTCAGTTTCTTTTCAAGTTTCTTTTGAGCCTTGTATCAAGTCTGTTAAGAAAGAGAAGTGTGAACCCCACAATTTGTGAACCCTAGAACTTGTGAACTCCTGGGGGGGAGCTAATGATCGTATATATAAAAGAAAAACCCTAGCTGGAGACAGCAGAACTGAGAAGAGAACTCTTGTAGTGGCAGAGTCAAGGAGGAAAAACTTGTGGTATCCCAGCACTCTGTTTATCTGCTCTGTCTGTGTTGATGTTTGTGATACTTTATACAGAAGCACTGGGACCTTACTGGAAGCTGTGAAAGAGGATTTTCTGGTTATATGTTTACAGAAGTCCTGGAGGAGGGTTTTGGAGGTCCTGGGACTTTACTGATGATTTGTGCTAACCTCTTGGACCTTGTTTGTGGGTCTGTGTTGATTTCTATCTTGATGATTTGTGTTGAGTTCTCAGACCTTGTTGGTGGGTCTGAGTTGATTTCACAGGCAGATAGTAAATTGATGATGGTGCCAGCAATGTGCATGAACATTATTGTGGCTCTGTTAAATTTTGTCTTCCCAGAAACAGAAACTGTGAAGGACTTGAAGTGGACTGGACACTGTGAACTTCAATATGGAACAGGAACTGGACAAAGAACTGGAACAAGGAGCTGGACAAGGAACTAGGAGCTACCTGCCTTTGAACCCAGGTGACAGTTGGAGCTGGTGCCATGGAAGAGGAACCATGGAAGCTGAGAGCCAGCCTTGAGTCAAGCTGAAAGAAGACTTTACTTGGATACTGTGTACTGACTGAGAAGATTATGATTTACTGTGACCTAGGGGTGGAGAACTTTGACTTTTGTACTTTGTGATTGAATTAAGGATTTTGTGATTGACTAAATGAATGTACTTTGTTCAAAACTAAGTGACCACTTTGGTGAAAACTATGTGCCATTTTAGTGATAAGTTGTTGAGTTGCAACATGGTGAATGCTATATTTTGATTTTTTGTGATAAGTTAGAACATTGTGAATGCTGTATTTTGACTTTCTGTGAATGTTTTGCTCTGATCTGTTATTGAATAAATAGAGAACTCACTATACTATGTAATCAGAACCCTGAAAGATGTTCACAGCAGCAGTCATCTGGAAAGCTGCTCATGCGTGGCTTTACAGTAGCACTAAGGGATCTTTTTACAAATAGAAGATCCAGTCCCAAATTCCAGATTTACTAGTTGTGTGTCATTGGGCAAGTCACTTAACTCCTGTAGGGTTCACATTCCTCATTTGTAAAATGAAGGGACTGTACAATGGCCCCTTTTAACTCCAATTATAGGATCCTATATCCTATAAAGTAGTGATGATATTTACCCTATTTTCCTTACTTACTTGTGCCCTTGGTCTACATACTTTGTCAGAGGTGGGGCTTGAACCCAAGACATTCCGATTCTAAACTTTGCCCTCTATCCTATCACACTTTCTCCAAAGAATTATAAACTCATAGACTTAGAGTAAAAAGGGGCATCTAGCTCAACCCCCTAGTTTTCTAGATGAAGAAAGATAGGCCAAGAGAAGTCAATCAGTCCTTCAAGCCTTTATTAAACTCCAATGTCCTGGGCACTGTAGTATAAAGAAAAAACTTGGTAGGCAAAACAAGAGAAGATCCAGGAGATGGTGTTTATTCTGGAGAAGAGATATTAAAAAATCATCATGGACTTTGGAAATCATTCATGATAATGAATGAACTGTTGATAAAAAAAATGTACTTATATTTTGGTAGGACAATTAGGTGGTACAGTGCTGGACTGGGAATTGGGAAGACTCATTTTCCTGAGTTCAAATCTGGCCTCAGGCACTTAATAGCTATGTGACCCTGGGCAAGTCACTTAATCCTGTTTCCCTCAGTTTCCTCATCTGTCCAATAATCTGGAGAAGGAAATGGGAAACCATTCTAGTATCTTTGCCAAGAAAATCCCAAATGGGGTCATTAAGAGTCAGAGAAGACTGAAAATGACTCAACAAGAACAAAACTATTTAAGCAGATAAGTGGCATGGTGGATAAAATGCTGGACTTGGAGTCAGGAAGATATGGGTTTAAATTCTGCCTCAGACACTTACTAGTTGTATGATTTTGGGCAAGTCATTTACCTTCTCCAAGCTCCAGTTTCCCCATCTGTAAAATAAGAACAAATAGCACTACCTCATAAGACTGTTGTGAGAATCAAATGAGGTACACAAAGTGCTTTGCAAACTTTAAAAAGCAGTATAAATGTTGGCATTATTCAAGTCCTGAACTGGTCATATCTATGTGCTCAAATGGGTAACATTTGGTTAGCTTAATTGTAATTATTGGGCCTCTTGAAAAAGAGTAGAACTATATTACTTTGAAAGTAACTTCTGGGGAGGCTAGATGGCAAGGTGAATAGAACACCAGTCCTAGAGTAAGGAGGACCTGAGTTCAAATCCAGACTCAGACACAACTACCCATGTGATCTTGGGCAAGTCTCTTAACCCCAATTGCCCTGCCCTCCCCTCTCCAAAAAGAAAAAAAAGTAACTTTAATTCAATTTCTCTCATGAGTTGACACAGATTAAAATGACTCACTTTTGTATGAGCATTATTAATTTTCAAGGTGCTTTTATGACAACAACACTGTATAGAATGTAGGACAAGTCATCACTGCTTTATAGACCATGAGATTGTAGGCTTGGGGCTAAAAAAAGGCCTTTGTCCAGTTTTTTCATTCTACAAATAAGGAATCTGAGCCCCTATAGAAGTTAACTTGCCCAATGACATACGGCTAGAAGATCTGGAGTATGGGTCTTCTGGTTGTAATCCTCGCACTCTCACTATTATTTTACAATGCGTCTTGATGCTAGTAAGAAACTCTTGGAGAGTAGGACCTGGTTTCTCTCTTCCCCATTGAATCCAAAGTACATAGTGCAGTGCTTTGAATGCAGAAAGCATTTAAGATACACTTGCATTGGATTTAATTGAATTTCTCACATATCATGTTGGCTTACTGAGTTTCATTGGTCATTCATTGACCTTTCTGAAAGGATCACTGATGTCTCTATTATTCTGTTTCCCTTCCTCTTCTACAAACACACCACTCTTGACAGATCTTTAACTCTGAAAGTATTGGCAGTACTTTCTAGCACCTCTTGTCTTCAAAGTCAGAAAAGCGAAAATAAATGAAAAAAAAAAACCACCCTTGGATTTACAGTTTAGAATGAATAATAATGGAGCATCAAAGCAAGGGAACATGTCTAAATAGTAGTCTCCAAACTCATATTGGGTTGAAAGTTCATATCAAAGTCTTTCAGGTTATCTATTCCATTCTGAGCAATTAGAATAGATTAATACTAGACCTAGGACCTAAAGTGCTCCTTTAGCAGCACTGGTGATGGGAAATAGCTCAAACCATAGCCTCAGATTTGCTACTGGGACCCCCCACTCCAAAAATCTATGTTATGTGAGTATGTCACTTCATTTTTCAGGATGCTCTCATTTGGGATGGTGGCCAGGGAAGCTATGTCTGTCTCTTTCTCATTGCTATGAGTATCTAATGAACTTTGCCTGTACTTGGTGCCTGATCATTGCCTTGGGGTTGTTTTTCTGGTATTCTGCAAGTATGTAATGATCAGGTGATCTTGAGATAACCTAGGGCTGCATCTAAGATGTGGCAACTGTGGGGGGACTTGGTCACCAAACTCAGAAGTGGTTCAAAAGCCCTAGATTTAACAGAGTTTCATTTAAGTCTTGGAGGAGATCATATAATCTCTAAGCATTTTCAACAAGGCAGAAACCTCCCAGAGGTGACCTCTCAGACCACCCAGGATTTCTCCATTACATGACATGACTGAATACTCATGGAGTACAAAAGAGCAACACACCCAATAATGTTGACCTCAAATTAGACATCCTTGTTCTGGGATTGGTCTTAAAATGCAAATAAATGATGAGGGGCAGTCATCCAAGAATTATACCCTGTATGTCTTGTGGTTGTCTCACATCCAAAGTAATATTTCACTTTCTACTTTACCTCTAAAAGTGTCTCTTTTTTAAATCAATTTAATTCTTTGTTTAAAATTATACATTTTTTGATCTGTTTTTGGTTCTTGGACCACCTACAGGTGACACAGGAAGATTTTTATCACATGCCATCATCTTAACTTTCAGGATGATTTTTACTCTGGTCTTTGTGCGTGAGACAATCTCCTATTATAAATACTTCCTATAGTTCTCATTCTATACAACTTTCTCCATTGTGTTTCACTGGAATTCATGGCCTCTTGCCAATTGGGCCAGTAAGTTAAGTAGGGCAAATAGTCTTATCCACAATAGTTATTTCAGCTCTTTACAAGTTTTGGCCTTTTGATTTATTTCCTCATTTTTCATTTTCTTTTTAATAAAACTTTATATATGTTTGTTTTAAGAAAAAATAAGCATTATTATTTCTCTCTCCCACTACCCCCATTAAACAATTTAAAATGAAAAATAGAACTTTCAGGATGAATATATACATATGCAATTTTATACATATATATATAATTCCAACAAAACAAAATCCCACATTGGCAATATCCAAAAGCATGTGTGTGTGTGTGTGTGCGCGCACACTCATACACATCTGTCAGTCTATCTGTCTCTGTATTTTAAATCCCTCCCCTCTCTGGCAGAAGGTGGTCAATGTGTTCTTTTAAATTCATGGTCTTCTTAGCTTATTATCAAATTGGTCAAAATTCTGAAGTCTTTCAAAGTCCTTTTCATTATGATACTGTTTTCATATGCAACGTGCTCCTAGTTATTCTCACTTCACTCCACATTTGTTCATAGAAATTCCAAAGGACACCTAATATTCTTTAAAATGTAAATTTTTTTCAAGCTTTATTGATTTTTTTCACACTTTCCAAGCTCCCATATTCTTCCCCCATACAATGATTGTTAGTAACAAAGAAGAAACAAATTGATGCACTATGTCTGACTATATACGTAATCCATCACAAGACTGCTGACATGAGTCTTGTATGTTTCAACTGTTGACTTATGAACTTGATTGGTTATTCATTGTACCAATCTGTGTTCTCATGTCTTTTAGTATAGTTTTACTTTACATTATTGTGACTATTGTTCAGCTGGTTTTACTTCCATCACTGCATCAGTTCATAAAAGTCTTCCCAAGTTTCTCTAAAAACATATTTATCAACTCTCTCTCTCTCTCTCTCTCTCACTCTCTTTCTCCCCCTCTCTCTCCCTTTCCCTCTCCATTTCCCTCTCCCTCTCTAACTCTCCCTCCTTCCCTCCCTCTCTCTCCCTTTCCTTCCCTCCTTTCCTCTTTCTCTCTCTCTCTCCCTCCCTCTCTCGGTTTCTCTCCCTCCCTCCCTCCATCAATTCTTAAGATACAGTAATATTCCATTAAACTAAAATTTGTTTAACCATTTTCCAATTTGGGCACCAACTTTGTTTCCATTTTTTTGCTCCTTTAAGGTAAATGCTGCTATAAACATTTGAATATATATTTTAAATTGTTAATTTTTTTAATTGTAAAAATTCATTTTCTGTCCACTGGGGGGAAAAAACCCTTGTAACAAATACGCTTCATGAAGCAAACATATTTCCACATTTACTATATCCAGAAAAAATATGTCTTATTCTGAACCCTGTGTCTTTAATCTCTTTTTTAGGAGGTGGGTTCCATATTTCATTAATGGTCCTCTGGAGTCATGACTGATCATTACAAAGATCATTGATCAAAGTTCTTAAGGCTTTCAAACCTGTTTAGTTTTACAATATTATTATATAAATTATTCTCCTGATTTTGATTACTTGATTTTTCATCAGTTCATACAGATCTTCTCAAGTTTCACTGAAAAGATTCCTTTGTCATTGCTTATGGCACAATAATTTTCCATGACACTCATATACCATAACTTGTTCAGCTTTTCCCCAATTGATGGCTATTCCATTAATTTCCAGTTCTTTGCTGCTACCAAAAAAATGCTACAAGTATTTTTGTACATAGGGGTCCTTTTCTTCTCTCTTTGATCTCTTTGGGGTATAGACTTAGTAGTGATATTACTAAGTTAAAGGATATGCATACTTTAATAACTTTTGGGGTATAATTAGAAATTGATTTCCAAAATGGCTGAACCAATTCATAGTTCTGTCAGTAGTACATGCATAACATAATCTGCACATGCTTCCAATATTTACAATTTTTGTCTTTCGTCTTCTTTGCCAGTATGAAGGGTAAGGTGAAGCCTCAGGGTTGTTTTAATTTGCATTTCTGTCATGACTCTCATTATATTTGTGCATTCTTTAATATGGCTGTTAATAGTTTGCATGTCTTTATTTTGAAATTTTCATATCCTTTGACTATTTACATACTGGGAAATAGCTTTTGGTCTTATATATTTGTAGAAATACCTTACATATCTTTGATGGTAATCTTATGTCAGAGGTATTTGATGTGAAGAATTTCCTGTTTTTTTATTCTACAGTTTTTCTTTTTATTCTTGTTATGTGAATGTTGGAATATGAATGTAATGGAATATTATTTTGCCATAAAAATGGTAAAATGGAGAGTTTCAGAAGAAACTGGGAAGACTTCTATGAAATGACACAGAATGAAATGAGCATAGCCACTTATATAATGGTAATGGACAATTTTTATAATGACAAAAATTTATATAATAACAACAACAAATTATATAATGAGAACAGTTTATATAATGGTGACAACATAAAAAAACAACTTGGTAAGATGTTAGTACTCTGATCAATGCAATGATAACCCACAAGTCAAGAGGACTGAAGATAAAACACTGCTGACCTCCTGCAAGAAAGGTAAAGGATTTAAAATGACGAATAAGACATATTTATTCATCTTAATTGTTCGACTGAGGGGGGTAGAATGGGAGGAAGAGAGCATTTAAAAAATTAAACTAAAAAAATTGCACTCTTTGAAATGGAGAACCTCAGGAACAACTTGAAGGGGATGTCAGTCAATGGTATCATCACAGAGTTCATAAGCCATGTATTTCAATGATAGTTATGTTACAAAAGATTTGGACATGTACAAGGAATTCAAGATGCCCTGAATGGCTCAGTAGTCATTTTCAGTGTTGAACATATCTAGTGGATAGATGATATTTAGCTCCGTACTGCAGAGTAGGATAGTACACATTCTTTATCTGCTCACTAAGGTTTATTTTTCAATCTTGAATGATTCTGCCATGGAATGAAGGTGGGGGGGGGACTTACTATTTTCCAATGACTCATAGAATAAGTGATTGGTATGTGAACTAATTGGAGGTGTTGAGCTTGATGAATGTAATGTTAACAAATTGGGAAGATCTTCCCCGTTCATTAATAGGCCTAATACATGAAGCCTGTGGTCACATGGAGCTTGGGTTACATGGAGCTCGGTGTGGGAGGAGCTTGCCCAAGGTGCAGAGAGTAAGAGCCAGGCTGAGCACAGAGAGAGAAGGAAGTTGTGAGGAATTTGCCTAGGGGAACTTGTTTTTGTGGGAAGGCTTAGCAGAAAAAAAGTTTAAAATACCTGTGTTCCCTGGATTAGTGATAAGTACCCTGTTAAATCTTATTTCCTGGTATGTTAATGATGTCCCAAATAAACATTTTGGTTTTGCCTTCGAGGAAGAGAGTTTGTTATATTTTTTGAATCTACCCTGGAAATATATGTGCATATTCATAGCAGCTGCTTATGGCTATAGCATTGGCATTACAATGGATGATCTCACTGTTTTCCGAAAGAAATTAAGAGAGTATGAGAAAAGGCTACTGAAAATATATAGCCCATGAGTAGGTACTCTAAAGTTACCATTTTCCAGATTCCATTTCTACAGTGTCTCTGTCAAGTACATAGGTCATGTAACATTTTAGTGAGTGATGAATATAGCTTCCAAACAGAGAGATACTCATGCCCTAGCTACATTCAAACTGTGATCTGTAATTTTCTAGATTTTATCAAATACTATCAAAACTAAACCTTCATTTCTATGACTCTCAATGATCTTATTCTAGGATATAAGGTCAAACAGAATTGGAAACCAACAAAAAGAACAATCTGGTCTGAATTGTCTGGCATATTAGAGATTTGAGGGATAAGAAATGTGGGCAGGGCTTCAGTGACTTGGTCAGCTGCCTTACATATGCATCATTGATACTCATAAAAGGGGTGACTTTAATTTAGGACATACAGGGATCCAGATGACCAATAAGAATACAGTCAAAAGCCTGAGACTTTCACCAGTCAGTGTGATGTCAGTGCACATGCATTTTGTTGTGTTGGACCAATGCTACCTGCCTTGGTTATCCTTGGGTGACTGGTGACAAAAACAACTAGGGGATGAAGATTTAAGAAATGAAGGGAATCAAAAACTGGAGGCATGATTCAGAAGGACCCAAGCTTTCTTACTTAACCTATCAACGAACAAGCATTTATTAAGTCTGCTGGACACTATGTCCAGGTTTGTAGGACTTTAAGAAAATGATAAAAAAAATTTTTTTGGATGGGGGAAGGCAAGGCAGTTGGGGTTAGGTGACTTGCCCAAGGTTACACAACTAGTAACCGTCAAGTGTCTGAGGACAGATTTGAACTCAGGTCCTCCCTGATTCCAGGTCCAGTGTTCTATTCACTATGCCACCTAGCTGCCCCTAATTTTTTTTTAAGCTCTCATTTAGATGTACTCTATCCATGGACGAAGGGGAAAAAAAAAAGCATTATTTCTGTATTTTTAGCTGTCATCCGTAAATCTGGGCCCTGGTTTCAGATACCGTCTGAAGCTCTTTATTTACCAAATCTTCCTTTCTCTTCTGAAGTTCCTACCTTAAATTAGTTGTAGTTATTAAAATGTTGCTCACATAAGGTCTTCGGTTTCTTGACCAGGGCTTAGTACTTGGTAGTAAAGCTTTCCAGTTTTTTTATATCATAATTTTTCTTCCTTTGAATCATGAGGAAAGGGTGGGAGTAGTAGGCCTGTTGCTTTCTTCTCAGATCTCGCTGAATGTCAGAGGACCCAGCAAGATAAGCATCAGTGGGGAATCCTTCCTCTCCTGTATCCCAGCTCCTGCCTACCCTGTTTCTGCTGGTTGGTGGAAGGGCCCAGCTGAGTAGGCGTTGGTGAGGGGGTGGGGGGAACACTTCCTTCTAACCTTCCTGCCAGTGGATCTTTCTGCTTTTTGATGCTGACACCTTTCATCCCATCCCTTAGGGGCAAGAACCCAGATCAGTAATAATACTAAGCAACATTTATATAGCACTCTGTGCTAGGAACTCTGCTAATCACTTTACAAATATTATCTCATTTGATCCTCACAATAACCTTTTGAGGTAGGTGATTTTATTATCCTCATTTTACAGTCAAGGAAATCAAGGCAAACAGAGGTTCAATGACTTACCCAAAGTTATTTGGCTAGTAAGTGTATAAGGTTGGGTTTGAACTCAGATCTTTTCGACTCCAGGTTTAACACTCTATGCACTGTGCCACTTAACTGATGCAGAGCAGAGTCTCTGTTCTCATCTGATCTTTAGCTCCACTCTCTTCTTCCTAATGATGATGGGCCATGATCCTCTAGGTCCCCATTCAGTCCCCAATCTGCTCTACAATTTTGTGTTAGAAAATTGCCTGGGGACATAGAGAGGTTGTGACTTGTTCAGAGTCCTATAGTCAATTTTATGGCAGAGATGGATCTTTCTTGACAACAAAGCTATTATGTGCCGCCTCTGTCATGTGAATATTACAAAGGAAAACAAACAAAAGAGCAACCTCACAATAAGTTAGAATTTTAGTTCACATGGAGAACGCAACTCTTAACATGCAAGTTAAAA
This sequence comes from Pseudochirops cupreus, assembly GCA_028627135.1. Taxonomy (NCBI): domain Eukaryota; kingdom Metazoa; phylum Chordata; class Mammalia; order Diprotodontia; family Pseudocheiridae; genus Pseudochirops; species Pseudochirops cupreus. The sequence goes on along the minus strand of CM053583.1, from coordinate 279,794,725 downwards.
AGATTGTGATACTTAATTCAAATGTTTCTTCTATTTAGGAAAATATTCTTTCAAAATGGGGGCTTTAATCAACTGGGGAATGACTGAACAAGTTATGGTATGGATGTAATGGAATAATATTTTGCTATAAGAAATGCTGAGCAGGTGGACTTCAGCAAAACCTGGAAAGACTTATATGACTTGAAGCTGAGGGAAGTGAGCAGAACCAGAAGAACATTGTACACAGTAACAGCAACATTGTGTGGTCAACTATGATAGATTTATCTCTTGTGAGCAATGCAGTAATTCTGAAAGACTCATGAAGAAAAATGCTATCCATGTTGAGAGAAAAAAACAAAACAAAACTAAGAGTCTGAATGCAGATTGAAGCCTACTATTTTCACTTTATTTTTTGTTTTTTCCTTTTGTTCTGTTTCTTCTTTCACAACATGACTAATGTAGAAATATGTTTAACATAATTGCACGTGTATAACCTACATCAGATTGCATGCCATCTTGGGGAGGGGGAAGAAAAATTTGGATCTCAAAATCTTATAAAAAATTGAATGTTGTGGACAGGTAGGTGGCACAGAGAATAGAGCACCAGCGCTGGAGTCAGGAGGACTTGAATTCAAATGTAGCCTCAGATACTTGACATTTACTAGCTGTGTGACCTTGGGCTAGTCACTTAACCCCAATTGCCTTGCCTTTTCCCCCTCCAAAAAAAAAATGGTGAATGTTGAAAACTATCTTTACATGTAATTGGAAAAAAAGTACTATTTACCAAAAAAATGGATTGTACTTGTAATTTCTCTAGGTAAGAAAAGCAAAGGATTGTTCTACCACTTACCCTTATTTCTACAGCAGAAACTGAGACATCAGTAGCACCTGGAACGCTAATATGGAGAGGAGCTACCTAAGCAGAGTCAGAGTAGCCCACATTGGAAAAACGAAATTGGCTAAAGTTTCTGAATAGATCAGCAGAGGAATAAGACCATGAGTGGCTGTTGCACCTCCAGCTCCCCTGGGATAGGGAGACTTCATCTCAAAAAAAAAAAAGATAATACCTTAAGCACCTAGTATGGATTTAATTCTGTTACCTACCAAGTTAGCTTTCCCGACTTTAAATGCAAACATCTGTGGTTTTATCAAAGTCATTGAAAAGACTGTTAAACAATGCAGGACCAAGCACAGCTCTGTGCAGATACTCCCTTAGAAACCTCCTATGATGATGACAATGAACCATTAATGACTACCATTTGGGTCCAGTCATTCAGTCACTTGCAAATCCATCTATCTGTTCTATTGTCTGTCTGACTCCCAATGCTCCATCTTATCCACAAGAATGGTGTGGGGACTTTATCATATACTTAGTTAAAATCTGGACAAATTACATGTGTAGCATTCTGCTCTGGGCTTATTTAGCAGTTGTGAGTCAATGCATTAAGTGACATCACTTGACATGTCTCTATTTCCTAATCTGTGTAATGGGAGTGATAACAGTTGCCATGTGCCTCACGTGACTGTATTAAGGAAAGCATTTATGAAAGTTGAAGTGTTGGGGAAACGTGACTTATTCTTTGCATAAGGGAAGGTAACTCTCTAGGCCAATAATTCCCCAGGTGTTCTCAATCATAAAACAAAGAACCCTTGTTCTTATTCCAGGAGTGCTGGGCTCCAGATGGCAGACTGGCTAACCTCTTGCTTATAGGGGTCATTCGTTTATCAGGTGTTTGTAAGTTGTAAATCCACCCTTTTTTTTCTCCTTCACCCTATGATTTCATCAATACAGAACTTTTTGAAACTGCAGAATAGCAACTACTCTGTCAACTTTGAGTCTTGGATATTTGTGTGAGCAGTTAAATGACTTATTATAGGGTCATTCAGACAACATAAGTCAGGGTCAGGACTTGCATTGAGGTCTTCTTGGGTCCTAGGTGTGGCCTTAATCCACTACCCTTAAACTTCATCCTTGTTGCTAGTCCTGGGTAAATAAAAGAAACACAGTCCTGCATAAAACAAAGTCTACATTCCTATCACAGAATAGTGATCAGTCTCCAGCCAATGTTTACTGAAAGTACTTATATGTAGAATACTCTATTGATTGTTAAATTAAGTTTAGATAAGACACTGTAATCTGTCCTTATGGAATTTACAGGTTAGTTGGGGGGGGTGTAGTGGTGGGATATGGCATACACAAATAATAACAATGTAAAATAATACTTGAGTAGAATTAGTCAAGAATATTAGTTATTAGAGAAGAGCAGAATATTATGTGAAATCTAACAAGGAAAGACCATTAACTGACTCGGAGGATTAGGGAACACTTCACAAGGAGGTGGGTATCTTTTGATCTGGGCTTTAAATGGTGGGTAGGATTTAAACAGAAAAACCACTTCTTTAATGAGTTTTTTTGGCTTTTTGGAGGGGGGAGGGCAGGGCATTTGGGGTTAAGTGACTTGCCCAAGGTCACATGGCTAGTAAGTGTTACATGTCTGAGGCTGGATTTGATCTCAGGTTCTTCTGACTCCAGGGCCAGTCCTCTATTTACTGCACCACCTAGCCACCCCAAAAACCACTTCTTTAGCCAAAGGAAATGTGAGCAAAAGTACAGAGGTGGGAAAGTGTAGACTGAAGATGAAAAAAAAAGTCCAATTTCTCCATGTGGGGGACCTTAGAGGTCATCTAGGCCAACCCCTTAATTTTAAAATGCTCTTTTGTTTTCAATGAACAAAAATCTATTTTTTCTCTCTCAACTCCTTGCCCCACATTGGGGGAAAAAGAGAAAAATCGTTGTAATAAATATGCATACTCAGGCAAAAAAAATTCCTTTATTTGTCAAGTCCCAAAAATCAGATGTTTCTATTTGCACCCTTAGTTCGTCACCCGTCAGGAGGTGAATTACCGTGTTTTATCATGGGTTCTCCGGAATCATGCTTGGTCTTTGGGTTGCTCAGAATTCAAAATTGTTTAGTTACAATGTTGTTGTTACAGAATAAATTGTTCTCCTGGTTCTGTTCTCTTTGCTCTGCATCCGTTTATACAAGTCTTCCCTGATTTTTCTGAAACCGTTCCCTTATATAATTTCTGGCACAGTAGTACTCTATTACATTCATATATTATATTTTATTCAACTATTCCCCAATTGATGGGCAGGTAGGTGGTTTAGTAGATAGAGCACTGACCCTGGGGTCAGGACAAATTAGCTGTTTCTTTCAGTACCTCATCTGAACTGGAGAAGGAAAGGGCAAACTACTCCATTATCTTTACCAAGAAAATCCCAAATAGGGTCACAAAGTCAGACACAATTGAAAAAAAAATGAACAACAAATTCCCCAATTGATGATACCTCTTTAGTGTTCAGTTCATTATTACTACAAAAGGAAATGCTAAAATATATATTTTTAAATATTTAGATCTTTTTTTCCTTTTCCTTTGATTTCTTTGGGATTGTTGGGTCAAAGAGTATGCACAATTTAGTAAATTTGGGGGCATAGTTTCAAATTTCTTTCCAGAATGGCTGAATCAACTCACAGCTCTACCATCAGTGAATTAATGTACATGTTTTCCCACAGTCCCTCCAACATCTGTTATTTTTCTGTTTGGTCTATTTTGCCTATCTGAGGTGGATAGTTGCTTTAATTTGTGTTTCTCTAATTGTTAATGATGTGCTGAGTCCTGGGAGAAAGCAGAGAAGTTAGAGGACAGATTTGAAGAGGGAGGGCATCCCAATCATGGAGGACAATTAGTTTGAAGGCATTGAGTCAGGAGATAGACCCTCACATGGGAGGAGCAGTAAGTAGGTCAGTGTAGTTGGATCCTGGAATAAGTGGAGGGGGCATAATGAATAAGAAGATGGGAAAGGTTAAAAGGAGTTACATTGTGAAGGGCTTTTATCCCCAAATGGAGGATTTTATACTTGATCCTATAGATAATAGGGAGACACTAGAATTATTTAGTTGGAGGATGAAATGGTCAGACCTATTCTTTAGGAAAATCTCTTTGGAAGATTTGTAGAGGACAGATCGGAGCAGGCAGAGATTTGAGACAGAGAGATCTGTTAGACTATTGCAGAGAATGAATTGACAGGACCTGGCAACTGATTTATGTGGGGGGTTGGGGGGAAGGAGGGAAGGAAAAATAGCATTAAAGTTTTGAATTTAAGAAACTGCATAAATGATAGTGCTATTGACTAAGAGGTCAGGTTTTGGAGAAAAGTTTTTAAAGTCAGTTTTGACCAAGATTAAGTAACCAAACAGATCCTTTGAATCCATGAAATATTCTGGAAATTTAATGAATAATCCTGAGATTCTACGAACAGTATTTGTCTGCTACTGAGAGACACCTGAGATGATCTAGAAAACATTTGGAAGTGTTTTTCATAATGCCCGCATCACTACCTTCATTGTGCATCAATATTTAATTAACCTTGATAAAACTGACAGACTGTGACTGTTACAGTCACTCCATCCAGTTACAGGATATGAGGTACATATAATTTGACTGAATAATTCTTTTTATTCCTTGTCCCCTCCCTTTTCATACAAACTCTATCTTCAGGCAGCCCACTGATTAATAATTCAAGTAAAGAGAAATGGGGATGATGGTGATTGAGTGAGAGGCAAGGCAAAGGGGTGGTGGTGTAAAAGGGAAGGCAAGAGATATTTTTAAAAAAGAAAACAGAAACACTGCAATAAATTGATGAAGTGGGGTGCTCCCAAGAGGGCAGTTTCAAATGGCAGGAATTTTACATTTCTCCAAACTCTGAAATATCGCTTAAAATTTGGCCATTACTCTTATGGATTTTAATGATTTTACAAGGAAGTAACTAAAAAAGCAAAAGGCAGGATAACCATATTATACACTGTTATACTTTAATCAGGCGTGGTCTCGAGGTCACATGTGGCCCTCTAGGTCCTCAATTGTGACCCTTTGACTGAATCCAAACTTCACAGAACAAATCCCCTTAATAAAAGGATTTGTTCTGTAAAACTTGGATTCAGTTGAAGGACTATGCTTGAGGACTTAGAGGGCCACATGTACTCTCAAGGCTGCAGGTTCCCCACTCTCATTAAGTTTGTTGGCAATGGTAGTGAATAGAGTGCTAGACTCCAGGGTCATAAGGACCTAAGTTCAAGTACTGTTTAGATTAGACTCATTAACTCTGGGATGCTAGGGCAGTCACTTATCTTTTCATCTTTATCATGGGGTAATCACAAACATTGTTGGTAGGGTCAGATGAGATAATGTATGTAAAGAAATCTGCAAAGTTTAAATCGCTATGTATATATGTTATTACTCTCTGACACTGCCTCATGTACCTAAATAAAAAGCAACATGTAAAATAAATTATCAGAAAGTAAAACTAATTGATTCAACTGAAATTAATTTCTCTATAATTTTTTTTAAGTACTAGGTACTAAGCTAGGCATTGATGATGCAAAGAAAAAAATATTTGTAGGAGTTTACATTCAAATGGTGGCAAGTACCTAATTACATGAAGATAGAAAGAATAAATATCAATAAAGCCAAAGTCATTGCATATAAGAGCATTAGGGAAGGAGGACGCTAAGAGTTGTGGGAATCAGGAAAGACTTTTTATGCAGAAGGACTCTCTGGAGGGTAAGTGGTGAGGGAGTAAATTGCACATATAAGAATTTACCCAATACAAGGCACAGAGATAGGAGGGAGAATGCTGTGTGTGGAGGACAGAGAGAAGATCAGTTTGTTGGATGGGAGGGGAAGAATTGTACATTAAGGTTGGAAAGATAGGTTGGGGTCTGATTGTTAACAGATCTAAAATCTAACCAGAAAAGTTTCGATTTTGTCCTAGAGGTCATGGGAAGTCATTGGTGTTTACTCATTAAGGAAGTAACAAGGTAAGCTATGGGTTTAAGGAAAATCACTTTGGTAGCTTTGTGGAGGAAGGAGTGGAGTGAAGAAAGATGTCAGGCAGGGAGAACACTTAGAAGACTTTTTCAATAGTCTAGGTAAGAAGTTATGAACTAAGGAGGTAGATGTGTGAGTAGAGAAAAGGTGTCAACTGCCTGGGTTATTTTAAGTACAAATGTCAAGATTTGGGGCAGTTAGGGTGGCACAATGAATAGAGCACCTGTCCAGGAGTCAGGAGGACCTGAATTCAAATCCCACCTCAGATACTTGACACTTAACTACCTATGTGACCTTGGGCAAGTCACTTACCCACAACTGCCTTGTCTTCCCCTCTCCAAAAAAAAAAATGTCAAGATTTGGTAACTAATTGAATACATAGTGAGAGGGAAAGTGAGGAATTGGGGATAGCACTGAGTATGAACCTGAGACATTGGAAAAATGATGTTGCTTTTGAAAGAGACAGGAAAATATGGAAGAGGGGTGAGCTGAAGGGGAACTTCATGAATTGTATATATGTTGAATTTGAAATATTTCTTAGATATGAAGTTTGATAAATTCTTTCAGCAGTTTGTGATGTGGGACTTGATATATAAATTTGTCAATCAATTGGAAAAAGATAATCCAAACCATGGTAGCTGGTGAGGTCACCAAGAGAGAATACTCAAAGAAGAAGAAAAAGAGGGCTGGGGAGCTTTGGGGAATATTCATAGTTAAGGACTGTGATATGAATGATAGTAAAAGAATATGTGGAGAAGACAGAGAACTGAAAGAAGCAGTATTTAGAGAGAAGAGAGTATCCAGGAGGAGAGGGAGATTAGTAGTGTCAACCACAAGTCAAGTAAGATAAGGATTGATAAAAGACCATTACATTTGGTGATTAAGAAATCATTAGTACCTTTGGAAAAAATAGTTTTGATTGAATGAGACTGGAAGCTAGGAGACGACAGAGGGTTGAGGAGTGAATGAAAAGATTGGAAATGGAAGTGACCATTTGAGATAGCTTTTTCTATGAGCTTGGTCAATAAAGGGAAAAGAAATAGGAGAGGATAGCCTGAGGTGATGGAAAGGGTTTTGTTGTTGTTGTTTGTTTTTAAAGAGAGAAGAGACTGAGACATATTTGAAGGTAGGAGGGAAGTAACCTTCAGTTCAGGGATTAGAGGGCATAGTGATTGAAGATGCCATCTGCTAGAGAAGATAGAAGACAAGTTCAAAGGCACATAAATGATGAGAGAGACGGACAGACAGAAACACAGAGATAGACAGTAGGGGAGAAGAAGGAGGAAGAAGAGGAGGAGGGAATTTCTATAAACACAGGGGAAAAAAATTCTATCTGAAACTGTCAATCTGTATTTTACACTGACTCCTTTAAAAACAGATTCTACACATTACTTTGAAAAATGTCCTGCTAGTCCATGCTTTCTTTTGAATTTCCTCCTGTTCTCTTCTGTGCATTTAAAAAATGTGATAAGGGCTTTCTTCTTTTTCCGACAATACTATTGCTAGCTTAACATTTCCTTCCTGAAACCCCTCCCCCTAAAATCCAAGAGAGAGAAAGAAAGGGGGAGAAAAAGAACCTTGTAAAAGATAAGTATAGTTCAGAAAAACAGAGTTAACGTGCTTTGTAAAAAGGGTCATGATCAGCGTTACCAAGTCATTTATTCAGTTGTTCATTACAACGTTGTTGTCCTTGTATGATTTTTTTTCTCCTGACTTTGTTCACTTAATTCTGAATTCAGGCATAGTTCCTAGGATTTTCTGAAATCATCTCCTCAGTAATTTCTTAAGGTACAATGTTATTATTCATATATCTCGATTTGTTCAGCCATTACTCAACTGGTTAAAGGGCAATTTAAGGCACCCCCCTCAGGTTTAGTTCTTTTCTTTTTTAGTCTCTTTTAAATTCTTAGGAAGTTTGTTTTATTTGTGACTTCTCTCTCTGGCATCATACTCTTTCTTAACCCTCCCATGCCCAATTATTTCTCTGTTGAGTTAGATATATTTCTACATCAAAATGTATGTGTTTAACCCTCCTTTGTCCATTTCAGATAAGAGCAAGGCTCATTTGATGTCCCTTCCTCTCTGTATATTATTCTTCTCATGTACCCCACTTATAGGAAATAGCAAATTCCTTCCTCTTCTTCTTTCTTCCTATGCTAGGGTATTTCTCCTTTTACCCTCTTTTCTTTTTCCCTTCTTAAAAACTTTCTCTTAAAACTCTCAGAATAGAACTAATCTGCCTACAGGATTTCTGGTTTTGTTTTTTGTTGTTGTTGTTTTCAAATTTAACCCTCTCACTGTCTTTTGAAGACACTAATGTGTTGAAGGGACACTTGTTTCTTCTCTCACTATTACTACCACTACATCATTATACAACTTCTAATTAGTCAAATAAATTTACCTATCCAGGTTTCTTAGAATTTTCTGTTTGCATTTAAAAGATCCTACTGAACTCTTTTTAAAAAAACAAACAAGCAAACTTAAGTGCCTTAATCCCCTTTTCCATTAACCAAAAAAAAAAAATCTCCTTTGTAGGTTTATGCTTGATTTTGCAGGGAAAGTTATTCTTGGTTGCAAACCTTTATCCTTAGCCTTTTGGAATATTATATTCTAACATTTCTCATTCATAGTTGTTGTTTGTCCTTTGTTTTCAAAGAGGACTAATGACATTACAGGGTGATGTCTTGACTTGTTGGTGAATTGGATTTAAGTGAAGCAGAGTTATACAAAATTGTCAGCCTCACTCTCTTTTCCAGAGTCGACTAAATCCAGTGGCAAGATAAAAGTCAGGATGATTGGCAATGTTTCAGGATGCAATGGATGATGTCCTTGGTATCTTTTATGTCTGAACGAGTTCTAGGTGCTCCAGAGTGGCTGCTTCAGTCACCTTGATGACTGTTAGAAAAAATCGTTTTCATCTGCCCATTCAGTCAGGAAGGGATGGGGTGCGTCTTAATATGCTTGGGGTAGACATCCCCCTAACTTACAATGGGTTTATGGTCTATCAGTTACTCTCAACCTGGTTTAGTCCTTCTTGCCAGACCATTTTACTGGGGTATGGTCACTGAGGATAATACAGCCTTTTGGAGCCACAGGTGAGAATTGAGTGTCACGTGGACATCAAAGGTGGATAAGTAGCCCCTCCGCAAGTCCTTACATTAGATGTGCTGTCCTCCTTGAACATCCCATATGCCCCATTCATAGTAAAAGCTTGTACAATTCTGACTGTAGTTCTTTGGCAAGTGAACCATTTTCCCCTGTATACTGAGAGTACTTTCTATTTCAGGTGGGAGTTCTGGATTTTGACTGTGACATTATTGGGACTTTTTAGTTTCTTTTAGGTAGCGATAAGTTGATTTCTTCTATCTTTATTATTTCTTCTGATTCTATTAGATCTGGTCAGTTTTCAGTTACAATTTATTGAAATATTATATCCAGCTTTTAAAAAAGTAATTGTTTTATCTCTTCTTCTTTTGTAATCTATTGCTTTCTGTTTCAGATACTATATTTTCTTCTAGTTTTTCCAATATCTTGATTTTGTGTCGATATTTATTGCATTTTTAGGCTGCTACTGATTTTTGTTTAGTCCAGGGGTGGGGAACCTGTGACCTCAAGGCCATATGTGGCCCTCTAGATTCTCAAGTATGGCCCTTTGACTGAATCCAAACTTCACAGAACAAATCTCGGGAAGTTTGGATTCAATCAAAGGGCTGCACTTGAGGACCTAGAAGGCCACCGTGGCCTTGAGGCCACAGGTTCTCCACTCCTAGCTGATCTATTCTAATTTTCAGGAATTCCATTCTTGGGTAAAATTAATCACTTTATCTTCTAAGCTATGTTTTCTCCTATTTCTTTTCTCCAGATTTTTAAATCTCATTTTATTTCTTCTAGTATTCATTTACTTCTTGTGGAAAATCCATCATTTTAAAACTTTGTTTCTCTACTTGCTATTTTTAAGAAATTACACTCTTTCTTGGGTGGGGGAGAGGTTCTTTAGATTTGCAATAATCTTGGATACCGATTGATGTTTTCTTTAATTCACTTATCTCTCCCTCTTTAGTTCCTGAATTGGAGGTTTTTGTATCAGGGTCTGGCTAGGCAATCTGTTTAACTTTTAGTGGGGTGACCACTCCTGCTCGATCTCAATCTATGTTCCTTGCGTTCTTATGCTAACTTTCAGGGGTTAGGGCCACCCAGCCTTGGTCTTTGAGGTTCAGAGTTCTGGATTTGTAGGTTCTTTGCTGGCATCTCAGGACAAAATATTGAGGACCGATCTCAGAACCTCTGTCTATACTTGAGCACTGTGGTCTCTGCCTTTTGCTGCTTCCCTGGGTTTACAAGGTTCCCACTCTGAGTCTTGCTTAGGGGAGTCTTCTGATTTTGCTGTTTCCAGACGAAGAGCTTTCTGGCCTCCACTCTGGGAGGCTACTCTATGCTGGTGTTCTTGTCTGATGTTTTCACTGAGTTTAATAAAAGCTTTGGTTGTATTGTTTTCTCCTTAGTTTGATAATGCCCAAGACTCGAAAGGTACTTCTACTTGCCTTTTCTATGAGAAAGAATAAAAGCAGTAAGAATAAAGCCAAGTAAAAAAGTCTGTTATACCATTTTAAGTCAATCAAATATGTCAAGATCCTATTTCCCAATACCAGAAATATAAAGGGGCTCCACTGTATAAATAGTTCAAAGAATGTTTGCTGACTTCTTCCATAGATATACCCTGAGCGATAGGAAGGAACTCCAAAAGATAGTATGAGGTTGGCAGCATCTGCTGAACTTGGGACACTCAAATCTTTGCCCAGTTTCCTGTTCTCTGTGTGCCAGAAACCCTGGATGGCTCACCACTGCCATCTGCCAGTCACTTCTACACCTTAATGAGACATTGGATTAAGTTCTAATACTGGTTTATAAAACACACCCCAAGGAAAAAAATACATACAAGACATACCCTCTGGGTTTCCTTCTCCAAATGGGGGACATCCCAGAAAATTGTAGCACAAATAATGGAAGGAAGAGGGCATTTCATTGCTGGAGTTCCTTTTCTTCAACAATTAAGGTTTTTCCTCTTCCTTTCATTCCTTCCCAGAAGAAAAGAACATAATTTTAGAGCAAATATGAGAAACACAGTCTGGGTATTAACCCCTCCCCTCCCACACCATGTATCAATATAATGCAATGACAGAGAGAGATCACCTCATGATATTTTTAGAGGTTTAAGAATTTTAATTCCGGGAATGCTATAAAGAAAACGATTCTTTTCCTTTCATTTGGGGATCATTGTAAAGACAGAGACCTTTACAAATACACAAAAAGTCAGATGTGGCTCTTTCTCCTAGATGCTGACAAAATTAAATCAATTAGCCCAGGAAAACTTTCCTGGAAGTAGATATTAGAATGGAACATTAGCAGTACCCAAGTTCAGAGACTTGTCTGTGAAATGGGGATGACAATTGCTATATTTTATTTGCATAGTCCATGAACTGGTTATGCTAGCATACCCTAGGGGATGGCATTACCATTGTCTTCAGGGGTAAGGCTAATGGGAATGGTTTTCCAGGGTGTCTGCTATACTTAGCCCACACTAGCCCATCTATGTCTACTTAGCCTGGGACTTAGCTTATTAAATTCGGACTGACCAACTGAAAAGTGCTTAGGAATCGTTCTGTAGAGCAGTCACATAAAAATAATTTTATATCTTGCTTTTCTACAACTAGTTAGATTAGTGGGTCTGACTGTGGGCTAATAGAAATTAAGGATGTAGGATTGATTTTAAGAAATATCATTCTGTTTGGGGACTCAGGAAATTGTATAATAACTAAGTATCATTTGTAAAATAGTGGGGCTTGACTAGATCAGCCTTTTTTAAACTGTTTCATAGAACCTCTGTATTCCATGCATTGTTCCTTAAAGCTCTAGAAGACAATATCCAGACATCTACTACTGGTATAGTAGATAGGTCAGCTTCAGAATTAGGCAGAACTAGATTCAGAACTAAATATCTTGCTTTGGGAAAGTCACTTAATCTCTCATTGTACCAGGCAACTTTCTCAGACTGTAAGCCATAGAACATTTGCCCACCTTTATTGGTATAAGTTTCTTAACTGGAAGAAACCTCAATTGATTTAGAACCAGAATAAGTTCCGTCAATATATGTTTCAAGTCTTAGATTACTCCATGGACAAATTATGTCCAGAAATACTGAGTTAGAGCACTCCTTAAGAGCGCTCTTCCATCTCTATGATTCTTTTGATGAACTAAAGAGTAGAGAGAGGAGAAGGGGGGATAGGGTAAGAATGATGTGGAGAAAATGAGAGGGATAGAGGGTGGGAGAAAGGGGAGGGATGTAGATAAAACACTTATTAAATGCTTCCTCCGTACCAGGAAATCTTTGTAGTTTATGCATAGTCTTTGTTCCAGATTTAATGACATTTTCCCCCTTTCTTTGGTTACATGACCAATACACCACCATGTAAGTGGAACATTTTCTCCCTGACTCTACAAAAGCTTGATATGTCTTTGTATAATGTATTAAGTGTTGCAATCTGGTATAGGTACTGTTATAGAAGAATCACAGATAATGGCAAAATTCTCAAGTGTCCTTTAGCAGTAATTAGTGTGCTGTTACTTTGAATAACAATGCACAATAGTGCAGGTTAATGAATATGAGAAAACACTTAGCCAGTTTTGGTTCTAATGCATCATATATCAGCACTAAGATTGGGCTCAATATCCACCTAATGGTGATTGTGGTACTCACAACATCTTGATGCATTACACATTTCAGGATTTTCTTGTTCCGTTTACATGTTTACCTATTATTTCCACCTAGATTCATGTCCTAGCCCATACCCTAGATTCATAGCAATTTCCTGCCCTGGTATGCATAGAGAAAGCATTTGTTAGTGGAATTTCATGAAATATAGCAAGCCTTGGTCTGATTACAAAATCAGACTTAAAGGTAAGGGAGCTGAGATGGAGAGCCAAATATTGTAGTGCTGACCCAGAAAAATATAGAAACAAATATGCCCCCATCTAACATCATTAATTGGCTCCACAAAAACATGTTAGATGAAATGAGTTTACATTAAGGAACAATCAGTGTCATAGGGTGTGGTGCCAATGCAATATTCACAGCACCCACGTTCACTATAAATATATCTACATGCTCAATCACAAAAGAAGACAGCAAAACATTTATTTAGGCACCAGAAAACCAAATCCTCAAACCTGTAAGCTGATTCCATCATAGTAGCAAAGAAGTTAATAAGCCATAACAGCATAGAGAGCCACAGTATCCTTCAGCCTTCCCACAAACCAACACAAGCCTAGCAGTCACAGCAGGTGGCAAACACCAACTTTTATTCACAAGCCTGTCTGTCTCTCTCTTGAACGCATGCTCTCCTCCCTCCTATCTAGCTTGCTCTGACTCCCAGCTTCCAGTGGGCTTTGCTCCACCCTTCAGCAAACTCCTCCTACCACAGGCTCCATGTGACTACATTCAACCTGTTAGGGAGCAGAGTACATTTTCAAAGCAGCCAAGGTCTTCAAATTTCCTTAGGCTTCTTAAGGGTCAGGGAAGATCTTCAAATTCCCATTACCATTACATAGGGACAATGTTATAAATGAGAAATGGGTTATTGAGGAAAAGTGGTGTAGTATTGACACTCATGAAGATGGAATTGCTGAGGCAGACTCCTTTTGCTGAACCCAGGAGTTTTAATATCATGAAGGTCTCCTGAATTCTCCATGAACATCACTTGGGATCCTTTATCGTCATACAATATTTGAATCTGAAATAGAGCTGCCTAGGCCAGAAAAATTTGTCCAGTAGTATATATCTCTTTCCTAAAATGCGAACATTCTAGAGAATTCTTATAAACTGCTCCCCTCTTCCACCCTCGCCCCCTCCACTTCATGTCAGGTCATAGAAGGAATGTGAGGTGAAGGAGATACTAGATTAGAGACTCTTAACCTGGAGTACATGAGCAATCAGGAGCTCATGTGGAATTTTTATGTTCTTCCAAATGTGAGCATGCGATCCACAGTCAGGCACTGTTCTAAGACAAGAAATATAATAAATCTAAGCAGACATCTGAATGCTGCTAACATATACTGCATATTTATCCTAAAAGATATATAGTGGGAGCAGCTAGGTGGCTGTTACGGGAATATGAAGATCTTCCCCGCCCCGCGGCCCTTTGCTAAAGTGGCTACGAGACTCTGAGAACCTTCCCTGATTTGAAAGTATATTCTGCCCCCTAATAGGCTGAATGCAGTCACATGGAGCCTGTGGCAGGAGGCTTGTTCTTCAGGAATGCCCGTGCCTTGTAGCTTTGTGATTAGGCAGTGGGTCAAGAGGGCTGTGACATTCTCCTATGCAGGAGAAGGCTATATTTATGCCCTGATGTGAGGTTTTGGTTTAGGGCTCACTTTGAGAAGAGTTGTGTGATTTGACCAGACGAGACTCTGGGAAGCCATTGAGCCCCCCAGCTTTCAAAAACTCAGATGTCAGTGCTTCCCTCTCTGGTAACTGAATAAGTATCGATGTGATGGTCAGACACAGGAAGCCTGTCTGCTGATTGTTTGCTTGTAACTTCTGCTTGTTAATTTGTGTATGTATTCTGTTTGAATTCTCTGAAGTTCAGGGTGCTGACTTTTTCCCCTGAACTAGGTAAATGATATGTGTTTGATTGATTAAAGTGAGATTGTTAACCCATTTTGAGTTGCTTTCCTTTAGAAAAGCAGATCTAAGAACCTGTACTAGAAGCCACCCTCGGTATGCTAGGGTGCTTGCTGATACAGTGGCACAGTGAATGGAACACCGGCCCTGGAGTCAGGAGGACCTGAGTTCAAATTTGACCTCAAGACACTTAACACAAAACTAGCCATGTGACCTTGGGCAAGTCACTCAACCCCAACTGCCCTACCTTCCCCCCTCCAAAAAGCAAAAATAAAAAAAAAGTTATATAGTTGTTTCTCCATCAGTGTGCAATAAATCAAGAAATTATTCAACAGTGAGCATTTTTAAGACACCCTCTACTTAAGCTTCTCTTCCTTAAGACCACATCTACCATGTCTCACAAGCTAGTATTTCTACTTCAGTCCCATTCTTCCCATCTACAAATCTCTCTGATTTAGTTTAATTTTGTTTAGCTTAGCTTCCTCACCAAGAAACCTTTGTACCTAGGACAGCTCCACTCAACTCAGTGTTGCCCCAGGGACAGGACCCCATGCCCCACACTGCTAGGCTCAGTCACTGGTTCTCCTTTAGCTTTTCCTAGCACTGCCTCAGGAGTTCCATCTACATGAGTGTCAATACTACACAATCTTTTCCCAATAACAGATTTCTCACTTATAACATTGTCACTATGACACTGATGGCTCCTTGTAACCTTCTTTCATCTAACATGTTTTTGTGGAACCAATTAATGATGTTAAATAGGGGCATACTTGTTTGTATATTTTTCTGAATCAACACTACAACATTTGGCTTAAGAGTATTAAAACAGATAAGACTCCTCTTTGAGCTATAAACACATTTTTTTGTTTTCAATTGTAGCTGTGGAAGGAAATTTTTACATTTGCTGTAAAAAAAGGTATTCTGGAGTTTTAATAATAATGTGAAAAATTCTGTTGCTGGTAATAAAACTTGATTTTTTTAAAAGGAACAAGTTTACACATACATACACACATGTAAGTATAAAAATAGGTGTGTATGTATGTGTGTATACACACACACACACACACACACACATATACATATAGTTAGGTTGTTTCACTGGTATCTGACTCTTTGTGACCCCATTTGAGGTTTCTCTTGACAGAGATACTGGACTGAGTGGTTTACCATTTCCTTCTCCAGCTCATTTGACAGATGAAAAAACCAAGGTAAACAGGGTTAAGTGACTTGCCCAGAGTTCCACAAGTAAAGTGTCTGTGGCCAGATCTGAGTCCAGAAAGACGAGTCTTCCTGACTCCAGGTCCAGCACTCTATCCACTGTGCCACCTACCTTAGACAGAAAGATAGGTAGGTAGGTAAATAGGTAGGTAGATAGATAGATAGATAGTTTTCTTAAATGTCCAGTTCTGAAGGGAAGATTTGGGTTATAAGCTACCACCGAGTGATCTCTAGTAATAAAACAAGTATACTTCAGACCTAGGAATTCTAAGCTTCTATGTCTCAGAACACGATTTGAAAGCAAAACAGGATTGTAAAAGTTATTGTCTGATTATAAATATATCGTCTCATAACTTTATTCTGTTTTATGACTGTAGTTTGTACCTTTAACCCCAGCCAACAATTATGAAAATGTGTTCTCCAAGTTGCCTGGGAGAGGGAATATGTAAGATCTGCACCAATTAATTCACACTACTAGAATAGCCCCTTGAAGCATATGTCCTACTTCCAGTGGCTCAGTATGAAAGACATCACACAATTAAAAAGGAGACCCCCAAAAGTAAAATTTGATTTTTCCTAATTATATATTGATGCTGGGGAAGCACACACAAAATTACTCATGTATATCCTTCAGGGATTTATTATTGTAGCCCCTAAATCTTCCACAAAGGTAATTGAATGCCTCTCCCTAAATGGTCAAGGCGATCTTGACAAATGACTTCTTCACTAGAGGCAGAAATGGAACCTAGAGCTCCCGACACCTCCCAGCCCTTCTTGGGGCACCATGTGCAACTGTATTTATATAACTCAGATCAGAGTTATTCAATTCCTTTTAATGATAAGTTAATGTGCTAGAATAAATTCCTGAATGATACCTGTGAACAATTTTGTATATACTTCCACAGCTTCAATAAATAACTTGGAAAAGTCAGCTTTCACTTTTTGGGTTCTCCTTTTTAATTGTGTGCTGTCTTTAATACTGACATGGGAAGTAGGACATATGCTTTGAGGGGCTCTTAGTTTCAGACCAGACTCTTACCCAGATGACTTCTTTACAGTTGAAATTGAAAAGCAAATTAGGGGTACGGTGGTGGTTATTAGTATAATTTTAAATGAGGCAATGAATTATGGGTTATATGGGGGAGTTAGGTAGCCCAGTGGATAAAGTCCTGGGCCTGGATTCAAGAAGACTCACCTTTCTCAGTTCAAATCTACCCTCAGACACTTACTAGCTGTGACTCTGAGCAAATCATTTAACCCTGTTTACCTCAGGTTCCTCATCTGTCAAATGAACAGGAGAAGGAAATGGCAAACCTCTCCAGTATCTTTGCCAAGAAAGCCCAAATGGGGTCACAAAGAGTTGGACACGACTAAGACAACTCAATGACAACAACAAAATGAGTTGTATGCATATAGTAGCACAGGCTACCTCAAGAGACCCAGATGAGATGGGGGGTGCGGAGGATAGGGATGTTAGTGCTAGGTTCCATGTGAATTAGGAAGTCATTCCTCAAGATCACATTGACTATTTAGAGGGAGCCTTTCAAATCCCTTTGTTGAAGATCACTACAATTATAATCATAGACATTCCTTGCCAGAGTTTGAAAGCTAACCCAAGTCCCTAAATCAGTGGTTCTCAACCTTCCTAATGCCGCCACCCTTTAATACAGTTCCTCATGTTGTGGTGACCCCCAACCGCAAAATTATTTTCATTGCTACTTCATAACTGTAATTTTGCTCCTGTTATGAATCGTAATGTAAATATCTGATATGCAGGATGTATTTTCATTGTTACAAATTGAACATAACCCACAGGTTAAGAACTGCTGCCCTAAATGGAATGTTGGGATTTTTGTGTGTGTGGACTCTGTTAGTACTTGTGTTTTCCTATTTTAGGGCTAGAAGTTGCTATATAAAACTGTCTTCTCATCATTTCTATTCTCATTGAGCACATGGCTCCTTCCCTTCCCACCTAGATGATAAAGCCCTGCAACTTGTAGAAGGTCCCATCTCCATAATCTTAACGACTCATGAGAGAACCTTTTCTTCTTCATGCTTTCATTTTAACTACTGGCTCACAGAAGATTCTCACTAGCCAAAGTTGTGGTTTTGAGTGTGTTTTTTTCCCCAGGTGATATAGGCTGGTGACAAGAATGCCAAAAAATGTGAAGGACTAGGTTCCTTGAAGTACCTAAGGCAGGTCTTGCCCCACAATAGCTCCCATGGGCTAAGCAGCAGAACAGGCACATTGCAGACCATGTCTCCCATCTTAATCACTCTTTACATACCTTGCTTTGCAACATAGAAGCCCTGAGATAAATTGTGTTATGTCAATTGGCTATAACTAGCACTCTGAGAGGTCTAATAATTGAAATAAAAACACCAGGCATGATTCTAACTTCCTAGCTTTATGAGTAGAGAAAATTATAGAATCACAGAATTTCAGAGTGAGAAGGGGTCTTGGTGGCCATTGAGTCCAACTCATACCTGAATAAAAATCCCTGACAGCACATTCCTGACAAATGATCATGCCATTTGCACTTGAAGACCTCAAAATAAAAGGGGAAGGGGAACACTAACTTCTGAATCATCCAATTATGTCCTCTAACATCCTCTTTGCGGCTGTTATTTGGGGATCCCCATTTATAAGACCATCATAGTTGGTTATCTTATTGACCCCAACCTCCTAAAAGCTGTTGTGTTAGAAAATGACATTTAATACATTGAAATTCTGAGGACCTCAGAAGGTTCTGGGGCACATAAATGAAGTTAAGGGGAAAGAGAAATCATACATGTTAGATTCAAACATTTCCTTATGCTATTGAAAATTGACCTTTTAAATTAACTTCTTCATTGATCCAAGGTCCAGAGAGCTTAGGTAGACACTAATATCAGCCCCTTTTCTTCTGATCTTCTCTAGAGGCCATGAGGATTGGTTGGGGGAAGAATCTCTTGCCTTTTCCTTAGAACTCTTAGGAAACTTTGCTTTTTCTCTGGTTGTGATCCCAACAGAAAGTTGTATTATGGTGACCTTTTGCAGAGGAGGAGGGGGAAATTTGGAAACTTGCTATGAGTGACCATGATTATAGTGATGTGGTTACCCATAAAGAGGGTTAGGGTTGCTTGAGACCCTAAAATACCAACAGGCTGGGTCCTGCCAAATGAATTTGACTCAAGTCTTCTCTCAGCCAAAGAAAAGGAAAGTTTATTGAAAGTTCATTAAAAGTTCACCATATTGGGTAGACTCTTAAGGAGCCTAGGTATCTGTGATACCTGCGTTGGGCAAGCAGGACAGAGTCAGTCTGTGCTAGGGCATTCTATGGTGCTCTCACACCACAATGGAGGAAAGATGGGATCTTATATACAGAAAGGTTGTGGGAATCTGGAGGTGGTAGTTTGGGGAGAGTCTTCAGAAGTCAGATGAGGTCAGACTCCAGTAATGAGTGATTAAGTGTGGGAAGTTGCTGGAGGCTACCTGGAGACTACAGATAATGGTGGGCTAGGCCAGTTCAAGATCCAGGAGGATCAAGGGTGGGAAATTGCTGGACATGAGGGTTAGCTAAAGACTTGGGCAGAGCCACAATGAAAGGCCTATGGCCTCAGGTAAATGCCTTATGTGGGAAGATTCAAGGAGAACTCAAGGGGGCTCCCAGAGCCTATACCTCATCATTAGCGTATACCTAGTTTTTTTTCTATGTTACCTATAATTAAAAAAAAACAACTCTGAGTGTCTTCTCTAATTAAGATGATAGATCACAAAAATTTTTGTCCTTATGTTTTTAATTGTAAGATCATAGCTTTAGAGCTGGAAAATAGATAATAAAAGATTCATTAAGTACTAATTATGTGCTAATCATTGGAAATATAAATACTAGCAAAAAACAAGACCACCCCTGCTCTCTGGGAGCTTGCATTCTAATGCAAGCTAACTCTCAGGGTTGTGAGAATTGAATAAGATAATAATTTTAGAGCACTTAACATAGTGCTTGGCACAACATAAGCTCTCAATAAATGTTAGTTTTTATTATTATCATTGTTGTCGTTAAAGATATCACATAAAAAGGAACTAAAAAGCAGGGAATAGGGGATGGAGGAAGGGATGTCCAGGGCCATCTACGCCAACTCTTTGTTTTACAGGTGAGGAAATGATCACCCAAGAAAGTTGAGTGACTTGTGCCCAAGTTGACACAGATGGGATTTGAACCCCACCTCTTAACTCCATGGGCAGTGCTTTCCCTTTGTATCACACTGTTGTGTTGATGTTTGTAAAGACTCCTGTTAATTCAACACAAAAAACCAAAAGTAACCTATTAGGAAGGAAGGAAATAAATATTTACTAAGTGCTTACTATGTGCCAAGTACTATACTAGATACTTTACAAATAGTTGATCTTTGTAACAACTCTGCAAGGAAGATGGTATATTATTATCCCTATTTCATATTTGGGGAAATGGAGGCAGACAGAAGATAAGTGACTTTCCAAAGGTCACATAACTAGTAATTGTCTGAGGCAGGATTTAGACATAGGTCTTCCTGGCTCTAGGAGCTGTAAAAGCTTAATAATATATTTTAGAAAATATTTTAATAAAAATTAAAGAGGGACTTTTTACTTAATTTTCAGGTAACCAGAAAACTCAATTTACCAGGATACCTCATTTTTCCAACTTGTCATATTATACTTTTTAAAGGGTTTTATGTTATTTAAATTCTTTAATTCCAATTTAGCAAATATATTAAAGACTATGAGTAAGTTCTTAAACTAGGTCTGTTGAGGTTTAGGAGTTTAGGGGTGCTAGAGGCCTTAAAATGCTGACACACCGAGTCTTACCCAATGAATTGACTCAAGCCTTCTCTTAGCCAAAGTAAAACAAAATTTACTAAAGATTCACTATGATGGGTAGACTTTTTTTTTTTTTGGAGACGTAGCAACTTTATTGGGGACAGATAGAAAGTACCAGGGGATTAGGAGTTGGCAGTGGGGCCCTTTTTCTTGCCAATGGTGGGCACTATGTTGACAAAGTGTTGGTTGTACTGCATCCTTCTCTTAGCATGCACAGTCTTCTTCTTCTTCTTCTTCTTCTTCTTCTTCTTCTTCTTCTCCTCCTCCTCCTCCTCTTCCTCCTTCTCCTCCTTCTCCTCCTCCTCCTCCTTTTCCTTCTTCTTCTTCCTTTTTTTAACCAGAAACCCTGAGGGTCTTCCCCTCCCAGATTGATTTTTTTCAATTTTATTTTTAGAATGTTGGTAAAAAGGCCATTCTCTGCCTCGTTTCTGTTTACCTAGCCTTAATCACTGAATGGGTGTTGCCCCAGTCAAAGTGAGACCTGTTAAAGACCTTAGCCAGGGTCTCCCACTTCATCCAGGGCCATCTTCGGTTGTCCTGATCAATCTCTTGCCACTGGACCAAGACGGCTCCAGAGGAGAAAGTGAGGCTGGTGACTTTGCGTAGCCATGCCTCACGTAAATCCAATTTACTTATGTGTTATGGCATCACCTCATGATCCTCTTCAAGAATGGGAGAGAAATAACAACCACAGCAGCTGCCAATCGATGGACTTAAAATAACACAGCTGACCTTCCCTACTCAAAAATCTCCCATGACTTCTTACTGCCTCTAAGATGAAACAAAAACTTCTCAGACTGATATTTAAAGTCTTCTACAAAATGGCTCCCACCTGTGCTTTCAGTTTTGTTGCACATTGCCTTCCAGAACAGACTCTCTGCTAATCAAATCATCCATTTCCGGCCTCTCTGTACAAAGGGATCCACATGTTTGAAGTGTATCTTTCTGTTGTTTCAACTTTTTTTTTAGCTTTTTGGTTTTTTTGCTTTTTGGAGGGGGGAAAGGTAGGGCAATTGAGGTTAAGTGACTTGCCCAAGGTCACATGGCTAGTTTTTTGTGTTAAGTGTCTGAGTCAGAATTCGAACTCGGGTCTGCCCAACTCCAGGGCTGGTGTTCTATTCACTGCGCCACCTAGACACCTCATCTTAACTTTTTTTTTAAAGCCAATCTCAAGGGTCATCTCTTACATGAGACCCTTCCTTATTTTCCGCAATTGTCAACATTCTCTGCTTCTTTAAATGATTTTATATTATATTGTATTTATTTACCTGTGTATTTGTTACACAGTAGAAACGTAAGCTCCATGAGGGCAGAGACAATCTTATTCTGAATAAATCACTGAACACAGTAGGCACTTAGTAAATGGTGATTGAATTGAGTGTTTGATCCTATATTAATATCAGGTTGATTTGACTGGTAGATATAGTTTCTCAATCAGTAACCAAAGAGTAATCTACCCAAAATGGAGAGCTTTCAGTTTCTCCAACTAGATTTATTTCTCAGCTCCATTTAGATAGTGGAAGATTGGACTCTGCTTGGGATTTTAAGCACTCCCTCGTGAGCCCAATATTAGATATATTACAATACAGTAGAAGTAGGGTAAGCCAAGCTAATGTTGATTATCCTTAATACTCAATATTTTCTTCAGAAACTGTGCCTTGGTTTGTTGACACCAAAGAATAGAAAGATAAGATATATAAAATAAATACTGCATACCAAAACCAAGATCAGAATCTCCTCTATTATTGGTTAAATGGATTTCCTCAGGGATCAGCAAGGTTATCTGCCAGTTTGAATTGAACTTTACATCTTTTTCCAAATAACTTTGCTAGTGTAAGGCTCTTATTACTGTTGGGGGAAAAATGTTCCTAGACTAGGGTTCAAATGCTCTTCTGGATGCTTCCTAGTTGTGAGACCATAGGCAGGTCATTTAAACTCTTAGCCTCAGTTTCCACATCTGTAAAATGGAGATAATAATGCCTGTTGTATTTGCCTCATAGTGATGAGGTGCAGGCTCTGGGGGGCCACCTTGAACTCTCCTTGAATCTTTGAGGTACAGGCTCTGGGAAACCCCTTGAAGTCTGATTAAATCTTCCCTCTTGATGAGGCATTTGCAGAGGCCATAAGTTTTTCATTGTGACTGGGCCCAAACCTCAGTTACTAGCCTAGCCCTCCACGGTCCATCTACTTCCCACCCTTGAGGCTATCAAAATATCAATCCACCCTTGCATTGACCTCATTAACTCCTCCTGAAGACCCTCCCCAAACTCATTAAGGAAGTCTGACCTCATTGACTTCTCCCAAACTTCTCCTCTAGACCACCCCTAGATTCCTCTGTACATAAGACCCCATCTTCCCTCCATGTGGTATGAGAACACCATAGAATGGCTTAGCACAGACTTGCTCTGTAAAGACTTGCTCTGTAAGAGCGCCATAGAATGACCTAGCACAGACTTACTGTGTCCTGCTTGCCCAATAGAGGCATCACAGATACCTAGGCTCCTTAAGAGTCTACCCAACATGGCAAACTTTTAATGAACTTTTAATAAACTTTCCTTTTCTTTGGCTGAGAAGACTTGAGTCAAATTCTTTCCTCAGGACCCGGTGTGTTGGTGTTTTGGGGTCTCCAGAGCAACCCTAACCCTCTTTATGGGTAACTTCTTCAATAGTATGATTGTTCAAACCATATGAGATAACCACATGAGACTCTGTAGAAAATGTTTTGAAAGATGTAAAACCCTATATAAATGTCATATATTGAGACTAGGCTTTCTTAGTATGAGCTGCTAACATTCCCCTCTCTGATAGCTTTATTAGTATATGAAGTGGAATGGGAAGGCAGCCTACTATAGTTTAGAGGGGGCTAACCTTGGAGTCAGGAAGATTCAGGTTCAGATTCTGCCTCTAACAAACGAGCTGTGAGACCAAGTGCAAATAATTTAATTTCTCAGTGCCTGGGGCAAGTTCTCTAAGACCTAAATTAGGGATAAGTTGCTCTTCTGCACTGGTTAAGGGAGTTTCCACACAGAACTCATAGACCTAGCTACAAGGGACCTGAGAATCCAAAGGATTCAATTTAGTCATATTTGAACCTTCTTCGGGGTGATCCAAGTCTTTAATGGTGTTTTAAACAGTAAATAATTGCGGATATTAGGACTAGCATATTGAATTACCCTAGGAGTTCACAGTGTTTTTGTTGTTGTTCAAAGGAGCCTTCTAGAATATCAATAAAAACAAAAACCTTCGGAATATACTGGTTTAGTCCAAATCCTCTCTTTTGGAGGTGAAGTTGTAGTTTGTCCTTTGCTCTTGAAGATGACCCTGACATCAGAAAGATGATACCATGACTTGCAAGTGAATTGGATTATAGTAAGGGAGGGCTGTGCAAAGCCACCAGCCTCACCTCCAGATGTTGAGGTTTAGGGTTTAGAGGTGCTCAAGACCCCAAAATACCAACATGCCAGGTCCTGCCAAATGAATTCAATTCAAGTCTTCTCTTGGCCAAAGTAAAACAAAGTTTATTAAAGATTTGCCATAATGGGTAGACTCTTAAGGAGCCCAAGTATCTGTGACACTTGTATCACAGACAAGGTGGGCAGACACATCTGACACATAGTGAGTCTGCATTAGATTGAATTCTTGGCCCCCTCATGGAGGCAAGATGGATGTTATATAAAGAAAGATTGTGGGAGGATTTAGGAGTGGTCTAGAGGAGAGGTTAGGGGAGGGTCTTGAGGAAGAGTCTAAGGAGGATCTTGAGGGAACTCAGATCTCTGACCCCAAATTCAGTGCTCTGCACTTATCCATGATGCCTTCTTTTAGCTATCTGATATTGGGCAAAACATCTCTTGTTAAATGTAGGGCAATTTATTTGAAATGGGTAAGATCCAGTTTTCCTCCCAGAGTTATTGCCAAAGTCAAATGAGATAACCTTCTTGAAAGCACTTAGAAATCAGATTTCCTCAGTGTAAGGAACTACTTCCATGAATAAATCAATCTGAGACTTATTAGATATGTCCTGGGGAACTAAAAAGTTAAGTGACTTGTCCATTACAACATAATGAGTAAATGTCTGAGGCAGCATTCTACCCAGGTCTTTCCTGACTCCAAATATCTCTGAAAGCGCACTGCTTGTAAAGCGCTATACCAATGTGAGGCTGTCTTGTTATCATGAACATCTGCAAGGTCCCTAATTAGCCTAGCTGTGAGGTGAGTGAAGCTTCAACTTTCCCAGTAACAAAATACGGTGTTGAGTCCTTGTGGAACAAGATGAATGTTTCTGGCAATGATTAGGTGTGAGTAAAAATAGCAAGGTGGTGTTTTTTTTTTCTAAACTAAAGAGAAGACTAAAATGCAGCAATAATTATCAGTGGATGTCTACACTAACTTCTGGTTACATGGGGACTGTGGGTACTGTCAGGATTTTAGTTTAAGGGGAAGAATGTCATGCTTTTGTGGAAAACAGACAGTTCATAGATTTTGAACCAGAAGGAATACTATCTTAGAGGCTATTTAGTTCCTTACCTTGGTCCTGTGGGCCCAAATCCAACTTTCTTTCTATTGCACCATCTTCAAGAATTTACAAACTAAAATACCACTTAGGTCGCTACTTAGTGATCTCTGTTTGGAATTTAAAACGCTTTAGTTTTTAAGAGCAACCAAAGAGAAGTTAAATCAATACTCCCATAGCCCATTTCATTTTCTTCCTTTGAGCAGGTACTTTTTAAATACCACTACCTGTTATCAGTGACTTCAGGTGGTCTTAATGGTAGAGTAAGTAGTTGATCGATGTTTTGTGATTTTAAAATTTAGTTCTTAAATGTTGTTTTAACATGGCTGCCAGACATAAACATATAAACCAATAAAATCTGTTTCTTAAGTCAGAAGATAAAGGTTCACAGCCTGCCTCTTAAAACATTCAGAGCTGGGGCGGCTAGGTGGTTCAGTGAATAGAGCACCAGCCCTGGAGTCAGGAGGACCTGCGTTCAAATCCAGCCTCAGACACTTAACACTTACTAGCCGTGTGACTTTGGGCAAGTCACTTAACCCCAAATGCCCTCCAAAAAGCAAAAAACAAACAAACAAAATGCCAAACTTTGGAGAACTCAACCTTCTGGGTCTCACTTTCCTTATCTATTAAAAGAAGGGGTTAGATAAATGAGATCTTTTCAAGATCTACAGCTAGGATTTTTAAAATTATACCATCCAATAAAAGTCATTAAGGAAAATGACAAAAAAGAGTGTTTATATGGAAGGAAATATTGAAATCAACATTCATTAAGTGCGTACTCCATACCAGTTACTGTGCTAAGTGCTTTAGAAATGGTATCTCATTTGATTGTTACAACCTTGGGAGGTAGTCTTATTATCCCCATTTTATAGTTGAGAAAACCAAGGTAGGCAGAGGTTAATTAACTTGCCCAGGGTCCCATGTGACGGCAACAATGACTTAAAGTTGAAGTAGGCCTAATGGCTCTGGGAAAAGTCCAACCATTTGATTAAAGGAAAGACTAGTGAGAATCTGAGGTTGGATTTGAATTTAGGTCTTTCTCATTACAGTCCCAGTCTCCTATCCACTGCATCACCTAGGTGCCTCAACTGCATTTACAACCGTAAATGCATCCCACTGCATACTTTTGCCATTTGCCAGTTGTTGGAAAACTAAAGAGGAGGAGGACAGGAAGCATGATACAGCGAACAAAAAGGCTGGATCTAGAATCAGGAAGGCGTGGGTTCAGGTAAGGCATCTGGACTGTGTGATCAAAGGCAAATTACTTAACCTCTCACTGCTTCCAGGCAATTAGTTCTAAGATGAATAGTTGCTGATGAGTTGCTGACGTGCATTGCTGAGGGGTATTTCCACATCTTGAATTAAAATATTGATAAAATTATGTGGAGAGAGGGATTGGAAAGAAAGAGAAAGGAAGACTGTTTCTCTAATAAGGAAGAAACAGCATAGGTTACTGTATAGAACCTATCCAATTCGTATTAAGAAAGCTGTGCTGATCACTTGCCCCTCCCTTAACTGCTGGTATTCTCTATTCTACCACCCTCTCTGTTTATCTACGTTTCATTTCATTTGAGTACGTGTTGAATTTCCTCCGCCAACAGAATGTGAGCTCCCTGAGGAAAGACATTGTGTTATTTTTGGATTCCCAGTTCCTAATACAGGGCCGGATCCATATTAACTATTAATTCACTTGCCAGTTTCTTAGCCAGTTTCTCTGGCAGTATAAGGTTGTCTCTGCTTCCATAGTCATAGTCAGTATTTAGATCATTCTTTCTTGGATCTGTTTTCTTTGCTCTCCAAGGGCTGTGGAAGCAGAAAATATTCACTAGGAAGTTGCTCCATGGTTGACATGATGCTCAGATAGCCACAAAGCTGAAATTCCTGCACTGGAAAAGGAGCAGAGATTATTTTAAAAGGTCTTGTCTTAAAATTGTTCCATCAATACTGATTGTGTGTGTTAATCCCACAATTACACCCTGATGTAATAATTGAAGTATAGCCTCGTTGACAAGAAGCAGGCATTCAAGATCCCTCCCTCGTTGACCTGTGTAATGGACGTGTTACCTTGGAAGGTATTGGTAGGCTTGGTTGCTCCTGGAAAAGCTGAGCTCACTTGGTTAGAGGAAAAGCATTAGAGCTGGTAGGACAAGGGTTGATTACTTTCATTCACTTTAGAGTTCATTCAGCAGCAAAGTTCTGCTTTTCTTTCTTTTTTCTTCTTTGTTAAAGCTTCTTGATTATTTTTAAGTCTAAGGTATGAGGTCAGTTGAAGCCAAGCTTTCCCAGGGGGTGAATGTGGTGCTGAGCCTGATTAAGATATATATTTCCCATAATGAAGCATTATGAGTAAAAATGGAAAAACGCTTTTTTATAAAAAAGGAGGGCAATTTATTTCTTAATTTATAGCCCCATCTTTGATTTTTTTCCCCATGGAAATTTAGCCTTAATTTTCATAGATAGACAAATTTACTCACTTGATGCCTTTCCCTTCCCCTGACCCCATTCTGAATTGAAAGGACTGTTTTCCCCCTGTTCTGAATTACAGGAACATGGAGTTATGCAATAAGTACTTTGGGATAGTTCCAAAAACTGAAAGGTTGGTTTGATACCCAAGAGATGTTTGTATCCCCACCTGCTAGATTCCCCTTTTCTCTCCCAAATATTCCAGGTTCAGTCAACTCAACCTATTAAGTCTAATCTAACCACAAAATTCAGAGAGTAAAGGGGAAAAATGGAAAAGACTAAAAAAGACTTGAAGAATGTCATAAGTATATATTTCAAGCAATATATGTGTAAATCATATATTCAGCCAATGGACATTTATTATAAAATTATTATATATCTCACAGGGGAGCCTGGCCCTGAGATTATGAAGAACTTTAAGAATAATTTACATTTCTGTAGTGACTTAAGGTCCCCAAAACATACTTCTCACTAGAGTACTGTGGGGTTGATGATGCAAGGATTATTATCCCATTATAGAGGTGAAGAAACTGAGCATCCTAAAAAGGAGTTGACTTGCTGATGGCCTCCAATTTAGTGTCAGATCTGGGATTGAGCTGATATCTCCTGACTTTAAGACTAGGACTCTTTCCACTCTTGCATCTGCCATGTAATTAAATCTTTATATCCTCAGCTTGCAATTTGGTTGTGGAGACAAAACACCCTTATGGAAAATTAATTTTAAAAAGACAGTATATGATAATACAAAATCATTCACTTGTCGAACATTTATTAAGCACTCAACTAGGTGCATGGGGTTAGGAAGATATTAAATTTAAAACAGACTTTTTTTTTTCTCAAGGAGCTTTCAAGGTAGCGGAAGGAGATAACTACATAAATAGGAGTATAAGTCAGTCACAACTAGGCAAAATTCTAGAAACAATTTGAAAAGGGAGAAATCACTTCCACCCGGGGAGGACAGATGTCAGCAAAGGCTTTAGCGAATTTGGCACCTGAGTTAGGTCTTAGAGGAAGAGGCAGATATTGGTAGAAAGAGACCAGGGAAGAGAATTCCAGGAAGGGACAACAATGCAAACAAAGGCATAAAGGTTGGAACAAATAGAACAAAAGCAGGGAGTGGAGGAAAAAAATTAACTTGACTGAAATTAGATTTACTTGGAGATAATTCTGGAAAAGTAGGTTGGAACCTGAGCGTTGTGGGGAGAGATGAAGTATAATGCTGATTTTTAGACAAAAGCAAGATACTGAGGGTTTGGGGATAGATGAATAGTTCTTTAAGATTAGTTGAGCTGCAGTGTGATACATGACTTATGGAGAAAATAGATCAATTTTAGCAGTCTAGAGGCATCTAGGTGGCTCAGCTAATAGAGAGAGCAGGGCATGGAGTCAAGGAAGGCCTGTATTGAAATCAGGCCTCAGACACTAGCTGTATGACCCAGGACAATTAATTCACTTTATCTTCTTCTTGCCTCAGATTCCTCAGCTGTAAAATGGAGACAATTATCACAGCTATTTCTCAGGGTTGTTCTGAGGATTAAATGAAGTAATGTTTATAAAACACTTAGTAAAGTGGTTGGAATATAGTAGGCACTTAATCCTTCCTTCCTCCCTCCCTCCCTTCCCTCCCTTCCTTCCTTCTTTCCTTCCTTCCTCCCTTTCTCCCTTTCTTCCTTCTTTCTCCCTTCCTCCCTTCCTTTCTCTCTTTCTTTCTCCTTTTCTTCCTTCCTCCCTCCCTCCTTCCCTTTCCACCTTCCTTCCTTCCTTCTTTCCTTTCTTCCTCCCTTCCTCCCTCCCTTCCTCCCTTTCTCCCTTCTTCCTCCCTTCTTCCTTCTCTTCTTCCCTTCTCTCTTTATCCCTCCTTTCTTTTCTCTCTCACTCCCTCTCTCCATTGTTCCCTCCTTTCCTCCCACTTTTCTTCCTCTCTCTTCCTTATTTCTTTCTCTTAGCCCTCTGTCCTTCCTTTTTTTCCTTCTGTTTTAAGTGAGAAGAGATGATGGTTGAATGTGAGTGATTTGGAAGGTAAATGGAAGGATTGATGCAAAAGAGATTTTAAAAGATGAGGCAGCATCATGCCATGGAAAGTATGTCAGGGTTGGAGTTTGAGGACTTGGGTTCCAATCTCAGACCTTCCACTTGCCAGCTTTGTAAGCTGAGGTGAGTTACTTGCCTCTCTGACTCGAAATTCCTCAAATGTAAAGTGAGAGGATTGGATGGGATGACATGGAAATTCTCTTCTAGCTCTAATCCTGTGATATTGGCAATCGATTAAGTCAAAGGAAAGAGAAGAGTCAAAGACCATTCCTGGATTATGAAAGGAGGAGTTTTTGAGTTGGAAGGAATCTTAGAGTATGTTTGACTAACAATATTGTTGTCCAGTTGTTTTCAGTTGTATCTGATTCTTTCTGACCTCATTTGAGGTTTGCTTGGCAAAGATACTGGAGTGGTTTGTCATTTTCTTCTCCAGCTCATTTGACAGATGAGGAAACTGAGGTAAGTGATTTGCTTAGAGTCACAGCCATTAAGTGTCTGAGCCCAGATTTGAATTCAGGAAGATTTATCTTCCTGACTCCAGACCTGGCACCCTACCCACTGAGCCACCTAGCTGCCCTTGACTAGCAAATGAAGTAGCCAAATGGAAGTTGGATTTATTGGAAATTTATTGGACAATAAGTCACTTTGCCCCTTTCAAGACCTTAACTTCCTCATCTGTAAAATGATTATGATGGATTAGATGGCAGTTAAGAACTAAATCTATGATCTTGTAATATACTTCTGGCCCTGGCCAGGGCAGGAGAAAACAATACCCCCAAAAAGCATATCATGATAACTCTGAGTGCCAACTTTCAGGTAATGACAAAAGAGAGTGATGTTTTGATTCCCTCTTCCCTGAGTGTGAAGAAAAGGAATGTGTATTTTATGAACTTTGGGAATTAATTAGTTGTTAGACTGAATTATTATTTGCTCTAGGTGACTAAATACAACTGTATAGTATTTTTAAAAGTTATTTTTCCTCTCCTTGATTTGAATGAAAGGAAGAAAATTACCTAGTTAGAGATCAAGCAAAAACTATGAATGGAGAACCAAAAACTTGCCAGCAATCATGGAGACTCCCCATTTGGCTGAGAGGGAAACTGGAAGTGTAAGGAAGATGAATGGCCTCAATTCAGAGAGCCCAAATGGGAAAAAACAGGAAAAAAAATGAAACCAAGTAGCTGTAAATATGTCATTCACTGGTAGGCCATAATGGGTGCAACACACTGGGTTTTGGGCTCCAGGCCAAGATAAATCATATGAGCCAACCTAGGCCTAGAGAAATTTCTTGAGCGAACAGAAGACTAAATCTGGGTATCATCCAATCTGTATGGAGTAATTTTATTTGGGATTCCTGATATTTCTGATATTCCTGAACATTTCAGTATTTCAATGGGTTGATGATCTCATCTATGCCAATAACTCCAAGATCTATATCTATATCAGTCTCTAAACCATCATTCATGATAAATCCCATGTGGGTATTTCCATCATCAGTGCAGATCACACTGCCTCATGTCTTCTCCTACGTGTGAAATGCAGTGCATATATCAAATCTATGAACTCATGTGCTAATTTAACAACCAGACATTAAGCTGAATGTCAGAATTTGGGCAATAGAATTTTTCCTCTCTTTCATTTTTCTTCTGTGGACTGTTAGACCAACCTCATTCTACAACTTGATATAATAAACACAATATCGTCTGCAAACAGGAGCAAAGGGAAGATGACACCATCTCTAAGGAATCCCAACTCATTTGGACAAGCCCAGAACGTTATCCATGACAGTTGTAAATGTAAACATACCTTTCCCTGTTTTATGTCTTACTTGAAAGCAATTGTCAAGGAGATGTTGAAAAAATTTATCTCTGTGTTAGCATTTGTCAAAAACTCCGATGTCATGTCTTTAAAACAAATAAATTTGTGTTAGTGCTTTTGTTTTTACATTATCTATATTTCCCAATGTAATGCTGCATTGTTCCCTTCTGAAACATCCCTTATACAAAGAATAAAATACAATTCAACAAACTAACAAACACTTCAAATAAGCCTAATATTACATATAGTGGTCCATACCCACAATCTCTCACCTCTGCCAAGAAGGCAGGGAAGGTGCCTCCTTACGTTTATTCTTTGGGTCTAAGCTTGGACATTATAATTTCACATTCATAAATTCAATTTTGGCTACTTTGTAATCTTTCTTTCTGTCTACATTGTTGTAGTCATAATGTGTCTTATTTTTCTGGTTCTGATTACATCACCTTGCATCCGTTTATCTAATTCTTTCCAAGTTTCTATGTATTTTTTTTCATTTTTATTGATACGTATTCTGTTTTTTGTTGTTTTTTTTTTTGCAGAATAATAATATTACATCCACATACCACATTTTGTTTCACTATTTCCCAACTGATAAGCATTTGCTTTGTTTCTACTTCTTTGACATTACAAGAAGTTTCAAAAAGCATAATGTAAGAAGTATGACCATGAATATCCATTTTATATGGGACCTTTCTTTTTATCACTGACCTTTTTAGGTTGTAAGCCTAGCAATAGGATCAAAGGACGTTCTACTTACTTTCTTTACATAATTACAGATAAGGAGATTGCATGTTATTACAAGGTGCTTGGTCTAAGGCTTGTCTACTGACTACTAGATGATAATATAGTCAGGTGAATTTTTTATTTCTTGTAGCATAATAATATACAACTTGCTTTATGCTTCCCTGATTGATGGGTACCTATATCTTGTATTCTCTTAACATGAGAGGAACCTTGTTGAATCAGGTCCTTCCAAGTTGCATTTTGTTCTCCATGAAATGTTTTTGTGTAATCAAAAATGATAAAGTCAAGGACTTCTGCTTGTGGACAAATGTTAGATAATGCATTTGTGGTCTGCAGTGTGAGGTGGATGGTAGGACTAACATGAGAAAGAGGTATGTACTGGGCATAAGAAGGGATCTAAATATTGGCAATGAAAAGAAGGGAAAAGGTAAGAGGGAATCATGGCAGATGGTTTTCTGTTATCCTATTCCCTATTTAAACATCAAGCAGATGTTTGAACACAAGGGCCAAGAAGGCCAATAGGACTCAATGACTAGAGATGAACCAAAGAGATCAGTCAGGTTGAGGACAGAGTAAAAAGGAAAAACCTAAAGTTTCCTCAGATCAATTCTAAAAAGCAGAATACTTGAAAACGAAAATAACAACAGGTATTACAAATGTTTTTTTTTAAATCACAAAATTCCTTGAGAAAAGCTAACGTGGCCTTAACTCTTTTCAAGAAACCTGACTTATTGATCTATTCTAAAGTAAGGCATAATAAAGGAAGATGTGTGTCTTGAAAGGAGGGATTGCTTCATTCTTTGTATTGGTGTGGTACCTGGAACATAAAAGGTGCTTAATAAATGCTAACTGATTGCTTAAATGATGTCGTCAGCAAAATTTATAGGCTGGGATGAGCATCCTTTCTGGTGGATCCCAATGATTATATTCAAAACTACAGTCTGTTATGTTTCTCTTTCTCCTCCTCATTTTCATGGGAATATATAATTGCATCTGTTGCCTATAGATCTAACAATGTTCTATCAATCTCTCCCTGGCCTTAGGCACTACTAGATGCTCTCTGAAAAAAAAAGATGAGAATTTTGACTTCAGGCTAGTGTCAGTTCAATAGATCTTCCTTGAAAATTCTTTCCTTTTCCTATACCCACCACTCATACTGGGTTTGTAGGATCCTAATCTTAGAGCTAGAAAGGATCATCTAGTCCAAAACCTCCATTTTACAAATAAGGAAACTTAGTCTCAGTTGAAAAAACTTGCTCAATGTTACCAAGATATTGTCATGGTGGTACTTGATCCCAAGTCCCCTAACTCCAGAGCCAGTACCCTTTCAACAAACACTACTATTCTGTTCATTCCAATTCCATTTGGATACTAACAAAGGATAAAATAGATAATACTTTTGGAGTCTCAGTTTCCTCACTTGTCAAATAAGGACGTCACACTAGATAAAAGATCATGTTCCTAGAATCAGAAGACCTGTATTCAAACCACCTTTGACTCATAACAAAAGTATGATGTTTTGCAAGTAACTTCTCCCTTAGTTTCCTCATTTTTAAAATGAGAGGCCTAGACTAGATGGCCTCTACAACTATATCCCTATAGTGTCTAAGGTCCTTTCCAGTTTAATGATTAAGATCACTTGAAGAATGGAAGGGAAGCCAGGTGACCACTCTCTAACACCAGTGGTTCCCAGTATTTTTGTTCCTTTTTAACAATAACAAAAATGTCTCAGACATACACATGCTTGTTGTTACAGAGAAAAATATATGTACAATGTTATCAGGAAATCATATGCTGGTTTTTTAATTTAAGTTGTAGCACAAACCTCTCAGATTTTCCTAGTAACTGGGGATTGTTGCAAAGAAAGGCTCATCTAGTACTCATAAATTTAGCTCCTGAACCGACTATGCTCCGTAACAAAGGTGAGTACCTTTGATGAGGATACAATTTTCTATTTTGTGCTTCCTAAGATCATAACGTTTATATGAGAAATACCATTGGGAGAGATTGTCTGGAGCTACATATTATTCTACCACCTCAAATACCTCTTATAAACAACAAACAATAAAACAGAGCTAGTTCCTATATTGTCTATACATTTTTTTGGCCTGTGGGAATGGGAACATGATACGCTATAGAAATTCATTTGCAAAAGTGTGCCAATTCATTTCTCTTATTTCCATGATTGTGTTGGTTGTTTTGACAAATACTTTATAGAAATGAAGAAGTATGTGTAGTGACTGGTAGATAATGACATTACATTGCCTTGGGGGGGGATTGTTTTTCCTTTTTTTCATTATATCTCTCCCCTTTTCAAACACATTTAAAATTATTCTTAATGTTTTCAAAACTGTGTTGCCTTCAAACTGAATTTCTCCCACGTATATTTGGTTTAGTTCAGTTGTTCTTTCCTGACTTCTTTTTCTTAAGTCCCATTTCTATTTCCTTTCATAGTATATTGGGATTCAAAGCATTTGAGTTTAAATGTGGTGGATCCACTGTCGTCAGTGGAGAAAATTGGTTGCTATAAAAACTAGTGGATTTCTTATCATTTTTCATCTATTTGTCATTATCACAGCTTTATCTACAAATGTGCTTGAAATGATTTGGCTTAGCTGGATTTCATGGAAAGATGTGTTTTAATTATTTACTGAAGTGCCTTGGACATATTTTGTTTTGACCCAGCAGAAGTTTCCAGTAATCATTTCAGCAACTCCTCTTACAAATTACATCTTTAAAAGCTTATAAAGTGCTCACAGAAAGAAGGTATGTTTCCTTTCATTTTGACCACTGTATTTGTTCAGAATAGTTTGGATGATACTGGTTTGGTTCATCCATGAACCTTGACCACATTCCCATTTATGGATGTTATCTTTTATTTCTGTAAAAATAATTTCATAGTTCTGTTTATGCAATTCCTGTGTGGCTTCCTGTGTATGAAATAAATTCCCAGGTATATTTAATACATTTTCTTGTCATCTTTCTTGTTATCTTTAATGTAATTTCTTTTCCTAGGTCTTTCTCTTGGGTTTTATTGGTAATATACAGAGATGAGGATTTTTACATTTTTTTTGTAACTTCCTTGTTTGTTCCTTTTGATGACACCTGTTCTTACTCTTGTCTAAAATCATGATTTCATTGTTGCTTTCATTGTACTTAGATGAAGCATAATACGTTCTGTACTAATTTCCAGTTCTAACAATGTACGAATTTTTAAGATTTAAATATGTTTCTTGTATATAGAAAATTACTTGTTTTTTTCCCCAATTCCCCTCCTTTTCCATGGGTGAGTTCAGCCCATTAGCATTCACAGATAAGATTGTTAAACCTTTTTTCCTCTCTCAAAACTAGGTATAATATTTCTTTTAAAGGAAGGAATTTGTGCTACATGGCTATATTTGGTATTGCTTAGAACCATTAAATCTCATTCTTATCTCTTTGTCCATCCCTTCTAAACCAGATCCAAATTGTTTGTACTTTCCACTCTTAAGTTTTTGTAATTGCTACTGTTTAGCTGTTGGCATTTTTAAAAATCCTTTATGTTAGGAGATAAAAAGCAAACAAACATGTACAAATATGCTATATATGTGATAAATAAGAAATAAGCAAGAGAGGGAAGGCAATAGAGTTAAGAGGGGTTGGGAATTAGGAAAGAAAAAGGGTAATCATATTTACCAGTTAATGGATTATTGGTATCTTTTGAGAGAGTATTTTGGGTAAAG
This sequence comes from Pseudochirops cupreus, assembly GCA_028627135.1. NCBI lineage: Eukaryota > Metazoa > Chordata > Mammalia > Diprotodontia > Pseudocheiridae > Pseudochirops > Pseudochirops cupreus. The sequence goes on along the minus strand of CM053583.1, from coordinate 279,758,834 downwards.
TAGTAGGTTCAGAGGTCAAATGTAAAGTCATCAAGAAGCAAGTGTATAAAATTTTTCTCCTAAGAGTTTGGCAACAAAATGGAGGAAAAATATAGAACAATTGCCTAAAAGGTTTTTTTTTTTGCTTTTTTTTTGGAGGGCAATTGGGGTTAAGTGACTTGCCCAAAGTCACGTGGCTAGTTTTTGTGTCGAGTCTCTGAGGCCGGATTTGAACTCAGGTCCTCCTGACTCCAGGGCCGGTGCTCTATTCACTGCACCTCCTAGCCACCCTAAAAGGTTTTTGTTTTTTTTTAAAGATGAGTAAGTCCTGGCCATATTTTTAGGCAGCAAGGGAAAGAGAAAGTCACCAGCGAGTTGCTGTGAATATGAAGGGGAAATATTTAATGGAACAAGCTCCCAGAGGAGTCATATGGGGAAGAATGAAGGTCATGATTAAATGGGTCAAGCTTGACAAGAAGGAATACTTCTTTCTCGGAAACTAGATTGTTTTTCTTACTTTGCTGTGAGATATTGATTTGGAGAGATGAGGTATAATCTTCATTTTCACAATAAAATCATAGCTGAGTTCACCATGGAGATATTGACAACCCGAGGAAAGAGAAGGTTTGGAATAGCTGCATCAGGAATAGTGAGAGTGAACCATTTGGGGAAGAAGAGAAGTATTGTGCCAAAGGAGAGCCCCATTAAGATCAGATATTGTAAAGTTGTAGTGGACCCAATCTGCACAGTTGTATGACTTACTCCAGCAGTGCCCAGAAACTTGGGAGGAGGAGACAAAGAGGTGTATGCTGGGGTTGACACAAGGGTCAGATATTGACTGAATAAGGTGTTAGGGAATTCAAGAGCAAGAACCTTTCCTAGATTTTTCTCCCTCTCCCTTTAATCTCTTCGTTTCCTACCATCTAGCATATTTATCTGTAATCAAATTGCATTGCATACCCTCTTAGAGTTTAAGCTTCTTGAAAGCAGCTATGTGGAACAGTGGATAGAATGCTGAACCTAGAATTAGGAAGACTTGAGTTCAAATCTACTTTTAGACACCTAATAGTCATGTGACCCTGGGTAAATCACTTAATCTCTGCCTAAGTTTCTTCAGTATAAAATGTGGCTACTAATAACACCTACTCCCCCAGGTGTGTTGCAATAATAAAATAACATTTGTGAGACACATTCTGTAAATGTTGGCAATAATAATAATAATGATAAAAAGATTGTATGATTTACATAGTGTTTTAACATTTGCAAAGTGTCTCACAAATGTTAT
>CM053583.1:279741323-279757070 GCA_028627135.1 Pseudochirops cupreus | reverse complement strand
TGCAGGAGCTCTGACTTTGTTGTCTTCCTCCTGTTCCATGCTTTGATCCTTTTTGTCCCCAAAAAAGGAATCTAAGGTTTGATTGCTGTGCTAGCTTTGCTTCCTTTGCTTGCTCATGTTGCCACTCAATTACTTGACTTTTGAGCTCTTTGCCACAGTAGAACTCTGCTTCCAGAGAGGAGAGCTTTGTCCCAAATTGCTGGGGTTTTCACAGCTGCTGGAGCTATTAGTTGGGTGCCCTCCCTGCTGCCCTCAGAAGCTCTGGCTCACTGTTCACACACCTCAGGACAACCACCCAAGACCGTGATCCAGATTTAGGCAGGTTAAAGCAAGAGCAATTACCCTCTGAATGGTTGATTGGTCCCCCTATGATCTGCAGCCCAGGAGCTCTGAAGCAGCCACGTGGAGGCAGCTGCATGGCCACCATGCCTCCACCACTTCTTGCTCCAGGGGCAGAGGCTGGACCAAACTCAGTCCTCCCCCCCCCCACCAGTTCCAACAGAGTTCTACACTAACCTTTTACTTTGTCTTTGGCATTTATGGGTTGATATTTCTGGAAACCACCTAAGGTGCTGAAGTCCACTCCAGGCATTGCTGTTTGGGGCCACCCTGGGGCTAAAACTGTGGCCTCATTCGGGCCTGGGCTCAGCTCCCAGCATGCTGCAATGGATCCTTCCTGTCTACCTGCTGCGATTTGTTTCTCTCTGTCACTTCATGGGTTCTGTAGCTCTAAAATTTGTTTACAGTTATATTTTATAGGTATTTGAGGTGATTATTGTGGGAGCTCACAGAGTTTCCTTGCTTCTATGCCACCATCTTGGCTCTGCCCCCAGTTATCTCATCTTCAAAATGAGGTAGTTAGAATAGGTGTCCTTTGAGGTCTCTTCTTCCTTCAGATCTATCTATGTTCCTATGATCTTAGGTTGAAGGAGGAATTAAGATCATTTTAAATTTCAACTTTAGTGGTGTATGTATGGACCTGGGATTTTTCTGTTGTAGAGAACTACTGTTGTTGTAATTCTTTCCTCTTAAATGTACCTGATAGCCTTAAAGAGTCGCCTAGAAAACTAAGGCAGCTAGGGGGCATAGTGGATAGTGTCAGGCCTGAGGTCAGGAAGACTCATCTTTCTGAGTTCAAATTTGGCCTCAGATACTTACTAGCTATGTGATCCTGGGCAACTCACTTCATTTCTGTCAGCCTCAGTTTCCCCATGTGTAAAATAAGCTGGAGAAGGAAATGACAAACCACTGTGCTATCTTTGCCAACAAAACCCCAAATGGGGTCATGAAGAATTGGACACAACTGAGCAACAACTGAGAAATTTATTTATTCACCCATGATCATCTAGCTAGTATGTGTCAGGGACAGGACTTCATAACTCCAAGACCAGCCCTCTATCCACTTCAGCAGTGCTGTCAAGCTCAGGTAGAACCAGGGCTTCTATTACCCAAACAAAAGATCTCTCTGTATCAGCAAGTGCCCTAATACCCAGGATGGCTGCTAGCACAGGTTCTTAGATCTGCTTTTGTAAAGGAAAGCAACTTAAAATGGGTTAACAATCTTACTTTAATCAATCAAACATTTATCATTTACCTAGTTCAGGGGAAAAAGTCAACACCCTGAACTTCAGAGAATACAAACAGAATACAAGCAGACAAAGAAACAGATCAGCAGATGGGCTTCCAGTCGTCTGACCATTACATCTATACCTACTTAGTTACCAGAGAGGGAAGCACCAACATCTGGGTTTTCAAAGCTGGAGGAGCTCAACAGCTTCACAGAGTCTTGTCTGGACAAATTACACAACTCTTTCCAAAGTGAGCTCCAAAGCAAAAACTCACATCAGGGTCTATATAGCCTTCTCCTGAATCAGAGAGTGTCACAGCCCTCTTGACCCACTGCCCAATCACAAAGTAATAAGGTGTGGGCATTCCTGAAAAACAAGCCTCCTGTGACAGGCTCCATGTGACCACATTCAGCCTATTAGGGGGCAGAGTATATTTTTCAAATTAGGGAAGGTTCTCAGAGTCACTGAAGCCTATCATAGGGCCTAGGGGCAGGGAAGATCTTCAGATTCCAGTAACATTAGAGAAAGCTGGAGCCAAGCTAGAGTCTGTGTGGTGATGACTGGAAGCAATGGCAGCAGCTGCAGCGCAAACTCCTTTTTTTGAGCAAGCCAGAAGGACTCCTGCTGAGGACTTCCAGGGATGGGAACTGCTGGGAGCAAACTGCCTGGATGCTGAGCAGTTGCTGTGAGTGAGGAGAGGAGGATCTTTGCCTGAGGTAGCCTGTCTTGTTTTGAAGGCTTGAGAATGTGGATGTTTACTACATTAACTACATGTGCCAACTTCATAACTAAAGTGATGGCTTTGACTTTCTGGTTTTGAGACTCAGTTTTCTGGTATTTAAATAAATGTTCTAGCTATATTTCCCATGTAGAGTGCCTGTTACATTTTGTGATTAATCACCATACCAGCATATTTATAGTTACTGTAGGCATTGTGAATATTGCATTGTTGATACACCCTCAGAGCCTCATATTGACTTAGAAAACCACATGTTAACATTTTCTATGTTCTATTGCATTTTTATTTATTTTGTTAAGTATTTCCCAATTACATTTTAATCTGGTTCAGCCTGCACTCTGGAATTCTGCCAGCTGTTTGCTTACAGTTAGCAGCATATCTGACACCTCTGTACTCTTACTTCTTTCTAAACATAGCTAGCTTTGACATAGTGCTTAAAGATTTGCTAAGCTGGGGGCAGCTAGGTGGCACAGTGAAAAGAGCACTGGCCCTGGCGTCTGAAGGACCTGAGTTCAAATCTGACCTCAGATACTTGACACATTAGCTGTGTGACCTTGGGCAAGTCACTCAACCCCAATTGCCTTGCTTTCCCCCATCAAAAATTAAAAAAAAAAGATTTGCTAAGCTTTTTACATGGCCCTCAAAATTACCTCGTGCAGTGGATGCTGTTATTGTCCGCATTTCATATTTGAGGAAACAGGTTAAGTGACTTACTTGGAGTCACACAGCTAGCAAATGTCTGAGGCAAAATTTGAACCTAGCTCTTCCTACCTTCAAGGACTACCCTGTAATCACTATACCATTGTTGTCTAACTAAATCTGGTGTTAGGACTACCCGGAAAATTTTCCAGGTGTGAATTGTTCCAGATTTGATCCAGAGTGAAGATTGTCCTGTAGGTCACTGTCTGCCTGATAATGAGCTGAAAATACAGAGATGGAAAGACGAAGCTATCAAGGATCTTTTTAAACTCCATCCTTACAATTCTGCAAATGAGCATATTACATTTTAACAATGAGTCTCATGTGGAATAATAAATCTCTGCATTTGATTAGGAAGATTATAGGAAGATTGGTGCTAATTGCCAGGAATTCAACTTTTAATCAAGTTCAAGCAGTCACCGTGGGGCATGGAGGACTGGGATGGGAGAAAGGGGGAAGGGAACATTACTAGAGTTTGCTTGGAAAGTTGTTTGGCAAGGGTTCTGGGTTGGTATTGTTTGCATGTTTCCAGGCCCGTACCTTGGCTCCCTAAAGAATTTGAGCCGTGGATTTACTATGGAAGTGTTAGCAAATATTATAAATATTCGTTGAATGAATGAAGGAGGTAACCACTTCTTAATGCAATCACTTTTTGGCTTGGCTCTTCTGGTTTTAATGACTGTGGTCTTTACTGTCTTGATGTGTGATTTCCAGGAAAGCATTTTGTTAAAATAAACACCTGGATATTTAAATGCTTGGCACTCATCTGTTGACTGATTGTTTATAGCCTTCTGAATGCTGCTCAGTAGCCCTGGGTCTATAAATATTTGTTCCCTGCTCATAAACTTGGCAATTAAAATTTGTGACCAATACAGGTATGTAACTGTAGGAAATAAGGAAACCTACTTGCATCCAAATTAAAAATTCACTTTTGTTGACATAGGAGGAAAGCTTGTGTACCCTGATTATGGACACGGAAGGCAGCAGCCACAGATAACAACCCTGAGGAGTACACCAATATGCAGAGCTATTACTAGGAATTCTCATGCTTGACTTTTTTTTTTGGAGGGGGGAGGGCAAAGCAATTGGGGTTAAGTGACTTGCCCGAGGTCACAAAGTTAGTTAAGTGTCAAGTGTCTGGGGTCAGATTTGAACTCAGGTCTTTCTGACTTCAGGGCCAGTGCTCTATTCAATGTGCTACTTAGCTGCCCCTTGACTTTTAATGTCCCACACAGTAGGGCTCCAACCAACATTTCCCAGCTTGTTGAACATCATTTGACACTCTACTTTCTAGACAAATCAGCCCATTTGCTCTTGCTAGTACATAACTCCTGCTTTCACATCTTTGTACTTGCCATCCCCATGCCTGGAATACACTTTCTCTTGTCTGCTTCCTAGTCAGTGAATGAATAAGCATTTATTAAGCTCCTACTATGTGTAAAGCACATAGTGCTAATGCTGGGAGTAACAATACAAAAAAAAAGAAAGTCAGTGTTTGACCTCAAAGAGCTTCCAATTGAATTGGGGAAGAGAACATGCCAAAGGGTACTAAAAGCTGGAGGAGGGCTAGAGTAACAAGCCCTGAGGAGAGCAGCTGGGGAAATGCAGAGACGGCTACCCTGGACCCCTCCTGAAATGGAGGTTCTGAGAGCAGTTCTCCATCTTCTGATCGGAGGGACCCCCGGGGCAATGGCTACTAATGGGATATGAGTTCAGGGCTGACGTGATTGGGCAGGATGAAGAGGTTCCTGAGTCATGACTGAGAAGTTCAGACGAATGCAGCTGACTGAGAAATGATGAAAATCCTGGAACCCCTGTGTGGTTTCAAGACTGAGCTTAATTGAGCACAAACTCTGATTGATTTCAAGACTGAGCTTAAGCACAAACTGTGATGTCAAACCCATTCTGATCACCCTAGTTGCTAGCACCTTCCTCCTGTAAATTACTTTGTTTATATTTTATATTTAATTGTCTATGTATCTATTCTTTTTCTTTCCCAAAATGGTCATAGGCTTATAGATTTAGAGGAGACCTCGTAAGTCGTTTAGTCCAACTCCTCATATGAGTAAACTGAGGCCTAGAGGTTTTTTTATTTTTAAAGTAACTGGCAATAGGGGGCAGCTAGGTGGTGCGGTGAATAGAGCATTGGCCCTGGAGTCAGGAGGACCTGAGTTCAAATTTGGCCTCAGACACTTCACACGTACTAGCCGTGTGATCTTGGGCAAGTCCTTTAGCCCCAATTGCCCTGCGCTCCCCCCTGCAAAAAGCAAAAAAGAAAAATAAAAAATAACTGGCGATATCGGTCTTTGAACCCAGTTCTTTTGACCCTAAATCCAGAACTCTTTCCCATCGTGCTGTATTTTTTCTCAAGAATATAAACTTGTTGAAATGCTTTATTTTTGTATTTTGCTTTTTCATCGTGTTCTTAGCTTTACCGGAATGCTGGTTCTTAGTTCATACTTATTAAATTAATTTTGATTTGATTTGATTATTGATTTGAATTGACTCATTCTTTGTTGGGGTGGGAGACTCAAATGAGGTATGGAGTCAGTATATAGAACAATCTGATAATCTGATTACACCTGCAGTCAGTTTGCTAGTCTCTTGTCCTCAAGAGACGTAGCATTTAACCTTTGGAGGGGGGTTAGGCTTCAGCAAAAGGTTATGGTGATGGAAACCAGGTGGGAGTACCTCAGGGGTGGTTGGCACAGACTTGGAGAAGACTTTGAGGCGAGGCAGGGAAATCAGGTGGTTGGTCACCTGGAGGATGAAATATGCTTTCTCTGACTCACATCAGCACTCTAGGATAAAGTTCTAACTGCCCCAGGCTAGTTATAGCAGCACATATCAAAACAAAGCCTGGAATTTACTGCTGTATTTGAGAGCTAGCTCTTATACAGGTTTTTCCTGAAACTTCTAGCACTTCAAGGAAACAGAATGAAGATATCAGGTAGGATCTTTTTGGCCCACATCTGAACTCTTGTGGGGTTAAGTATTTCTGGGTGCCTTTCCCTTTGTGTCTGTGTTTCTATTTCCTCTGTCCTATGATTGCTTACTGGAAGGAGCTCATTTGCCTGGCTGGGTCACCAAACTGCTTGAGGTCTAGAACCCAGAGAACCCCATAGGGACATGACTGTGAGGAATCCAGGTCCCAAGCTCAGCAAAAATTATATCTGTGATAGCACCATCTGAGTCATTTCTTTTCCCATGAAGCATGTCTGTGTCAGAGGTTACGGGACTCTTGAAAACCTCTCCATTTGTATAAGGAAAGACTCAGCTCTTCTTGAATTTCTTCCAGGTTAATGAGTAAAACATCTTAGATAGACACAAAATTCAACAGTGACCCTTTGGATGACATAATTCTTGTGGCCCTTTATGAGATAATTGGAAATATTATGTAGCATTTTAAACTAAATGACAGAATAGATGTTTATATCTGTTCAAGTCCCCTGAAATAACCTTTTGTGAGGTTGAATTAGGTGAAAGCTTTCACAACTAAAATGTAATCCTCCTAGTCTAGGAGGATTCTTTTGATGTGATATTCTGTTATAACCTTGGAAATGTTGGCTTTATGCTTAGCAAATTACCAAATACCCCCTGCCCATCCCAGTTTCCTTGAATGTTATTTCTTCCTATTGTCAAAATATTTTTTGTCAATTTAAAATAGGCAAAAATAATAGCTCTTTGAAGTCATTATGCTTTCTCTAAGACTCAATGCAATTTCTATGCCTACTTTTACTTGTCTATCTGCATCTTAGGGTCACTGGGACACTGAAGTTATAAAACATTAGAGGTAGAAGGGATGGCATCATAGACTCACAGAATTTGAGAACTGAAAGGGTCCTCAGTAGCCATATTGCCAAAGCTGTATATGAAAGTAGTCTCTGCTAGAGTACAACTGACAAGTGGTCATCCAGCTTCTTTTAAAAGACGTCCAAAGAGGGGAAACACTACTTCTCTCAGCAGCTCATTTCACCTTTAGATAGTTCTAATTGTTAAGTTTGTTCCTGATATCAAGCCTCAACCTGTTTCTTTGCAAATTCTACCCATTTCTTCTGGTTCTGTCCTTTTGAGCCTAACAATAGAAGACTGACTACTCTTCCACAGGATAGACCTCTAAATTTTTTAGTACATCTATCCTATCACCATTCTCTTCCTCTAGTCTTCTCCAGGCTAAGCATTCCTATGACCTTCACCCAGTCCTCATATGACCTATACTTAATGTCCTTCACCATCCTGCTTATCTTCCTCTGTCAACTTTCCAGCACATTCCCATCCTTCTTAAGCCATTGTTCCTAGAAGTGGGCATATTAATTCAGAGTTCTGAGAAGGGCAAAGTATAGTGGGATTGTGCCCTCTTTAATCCTGGAGAAAATGACCTTCTTAATGTAGCCCAAGACTGGATTAGTTCTTTTGGTCCTCACATCACATTACTGAACTTGAATTCCACTATAACCCCCAAAGCCAACAACTCAACTACTCCAAAATGGCCTTTTATAGGGTCTTCCCAAACATCTTAGTGCAGTTTTAACTATTAAATAGCTTTTAAGCTAAGTTACTATTTAGTGATATCTAAGCCATTATTTAAGCTTATTTACAGTTTACTGTAAGATTTTTCTGCATTTATACAAGAGTAAATTTTTGTTAAGGTGTGTGCCATGCATGGTTGAGAAATAGATTTTCTATTCCAATTCAATATTTTCCAAATTTCTAAAATCCCATTAATCTCTTTAACTTCTTTCTTGTTTATTTCATGACTAGATTAATCTGGGTCTGAGAAGGGTAAATTGAGTTCCCTCACTAGTACAGCTTTACTGTTTGTTTCCTTCTCTAACTCATTTAACTTTTCCTTCAAGAATTTGATGCTATGCCATTTGGTACATACATGTTCAGTATGGATATAATTCATTGTCTATGGTGCCCTTTAGCAAAATGCAGTTTTGCTGGTTGTCTCTTTAAATCGTCTATTTTTTTTTTTGCTTTGTCTGAGATCATCATTACTACCCCCACCTTTTTTACTCCATTTAAAACATAATACGTTTTGCTTACATCCCTTATTTTTAACTCTGTCTTTACGTCTTTCTGTTTCAAGTGTGTCTGTCATAAATCTCATATATTTTTTTTTGGAGGGGGGAAGGCAGGGCAATTGGGGTTAAGTGACTTGCCCAAGGTCACATAGCTAATGTGTCAAGTGTCTGAGGCCGTATTTGAACTCAGGTCCTTCTGACTCCAGGGCCAGTACTCTATTCACTGTGCCACCTAGCTGCCCCATAAATATCATATTGTTAGATTCTGGTTTCTAACCCATTTTGCTTTCTTCTTCTGTTTTATGGTGTATCAGCAATGCAGCATTCACAATGCCTACAGTAACTATAAGTATGCTGATATGGTTATTAATCAGAAAATGTAACAGGCTCTCTGCATAAGAAATATAGCTAGAGCATTTATTTAAACACCAGAAAACTGAGTCCCAAAACCAGAAAGTCAAAGCCAACATAGTAGTTATGAAGTTGTAGTTAAAGTAGTAAACACCCACATTCTCAAGCCTTCAAAACAGGACAGGCTACCTCAGGCAAAGATCCTCCTCTCCTCACTCACGACAACTGCTCAGCATCCAGGCAGCTTGCTCCCAGCAGCTCTGGCCCCCGCAGTCCCTTCCCCGGCAGTCTTCAGCAGGAGTCCTTAGCAGAGATTCTGGCCAGCTCAAAGAAAAAGGAGTTCGTGCCACAACCGCAGCTGCTTCCTCTGCGGCTGCTTCCAGTCAGCACTGCATGGAGACTAGCTTGGTTCTGGAGTTCTCTTGTTCCCCCCCTTTCTGCTATGTCAGCAAGTTCAAGGGGCATGGAAGATCTTCAAATCTCAGTATCATTACATATGGTTAAGTTCATCCTCTTTACATTCACAGTTATGATTGATAACTATGCATTTTCCTCTACTTTATTCTCTTCTATTTATCATTCTGTCTTTTTTCTTAAAGCCCTATGCCCTCTTCAAAAGTCTGTTTTGACTCTCTCTCTCTCTCTCTCTCTCTCTCTCTCTCTCTATTTCTCTTCCTTTAACCAATTCAGCTGAGAGTGGGGTTCAAGCATCGACTGTTCTCCCCCTCCCCATTTTCCTCTCTATTTTAAAAACTCTTCCTTGTGCAGCTCTTTTACATGAGATAATTTCCCCCATTTATTCACCTTTTCCCAGTGCATTACTATTTATCACCCTTCCATTTTTCTTTTGAGATTACCTCTACATAATTGACTCATACCAGTGCCCTGTTTCTAGGTAGACTCCTTCTAAATGCCCTAATGACAAACTTCTTAGGGTTTACTCATATTATCTTTTCATATAAGCATGTAAACAGTTTAATCTTGTTAGATCCCTTATGATTTCTTACTCATCTTTACCTTTTTTATAAAACTTCTTTTAAGTCTTGCATTTCAATGTCAAATTTTCTATTCAGTTCTGGTCTTTTCATCAGAAATGTTTGAAAGTCCTCTATTTCATTAAATATTCATTTCTTACCTTGGAATATCATGCTAAGTTTTGCAGGATATGTTGTTCTTGGTTGCTTTCCTAACTCTTTTGTCCTCTGGCACATCATATTTCAATCTCTCTGCTCTTTTATAGTGATAGCTGTTAATTCCTGCGTGATCCTGAGCCCTGGGCCAACTTCCTGCCCTCCCCACCCAACCCAGTGTAAGCAATCCTCTTTTTCTGTCTTCATAAGCTGTCATGGACTGGAAAAAAATGACTTACCATGTCTTTTTGTTGTCTTTCTAGCTCAGCATTTGGTTTGACACATTTTAAAGCTATTGTATAGGGGATGTGTTGGGAAATTGCAGCAAAAATGCTGACTTCATTCCACCATCTTGGTTCCTCCTCTTATTTTTAGCTGAAAAGTTATTTAATAGCTTAAATTTGCACTAATACTTTGAAACCTGTATTAACCTGTATTAAAAATAGGGAGAACTTGAATTATAGGCTTTGAATAAGGTAGAATTATACTCAGTTCCTCCCACCATATACCCAATTAATTGGTCAGTATTGCTGTTTTGATCTACACAACAGCTCTTGCATCTACCCTGTTCTCACTACTTATTCAGTTACCACCTTAGTTTAAGTCCTCAGTAGGTCTTGCTCAGTCTCTTCTAATTAGTCTCTTTGCTTCAAATCTCTCCTTATTCCCATCTTCTCTCCATACAACTACCAACATGATTTTCTTTAGTTTCTGACCTGGCTGCATTGTTTTTCTACTTAGTAAACTCCAGTAGCTCCTTCTTGCTGTAAATTCCTTTTTTTTTTTTTAAAGCTCATCACTGCCTGACCCCAACCTCTCTTTACAATCTGGCCTTCTTGTTCTTCACTGAATTCCCAATCTCCAATCTTCATGTCTTTGCACTGGCCACTCCCTCTCACCCCTCATGCCTATGGTAAATTGCCTCAAAAACTCCATCTTATAGAAATCTCTGCTCCTTTTGAGATTCAGCTAAAGTGTCAACTTGTACATAATTGAGGTGCCTCCAATAGCTACTACCCTTCCTTTCTAAATGATCTTGTATTTATTTCACATTTTATTCCATATATACTTAAATATTTGCATATTGCCTCCCCCACCAAAAAAAATAATATAGGCTACTTGAAAGCAGAAAATATTTCATTTTTACCTTTGTATCCCCAATGCATAGCACACAGTAAGCACTTAACACTTGCTGATTTCCTGATCCACAAAGTTGTTGATAGGATATATGCTTTGTGCAGAGCAATGATTGACAAACTTTTTCAGTCCCCATACATTCTTGATTTTCTATGAACCTTCCCATACCACTTATTTAGCATGAAAAGAAATTGTATTTTAGAATTTAGCTTGCATATCCACAAAGAAATATACTTATAAGATTAATTTTTATGAATATTTTATTTAGTAATACATTTTTCATATCATAGAGTTGTTAACTGCTTATTAAAACAGTCAGAAAAATGAGCAAGATCTATGATTCTGTTTTTTGTCAAATAACATTTTTAATCTTGGTAAGGAATTTGAAAGAGATGCTTGCATATCATATTCAGCTTCCAGTTTCTTCCTATGAATTTGATTGAGAATAGGACTGAGAATTCTGATTCACAGAGATAAGTTATCATGGATCAAATTAGAATCTTGTGATGATGTTTAGTCAGAATGCAATGTTTCTCCAAGGGTGCACTAAACATTTTGTAATTATCACAATCAAGTCAGAGTTTGTGGTTATTGCAGAAATCAGTGAGTTTGTTTTCTACTGGATTGTTGTCAATTATTTTTTTCTACTTTAATATGAAATCAGCTTCATATTAAACATTCATTTGGATTTTAGGCAATAGGAATTATTTGTTTCATTATCCCTTTAAATTTTTTTCAGAGATACCATAAGGCTCCCTCCTTTTCCCACCCCCAACTCCACCTCCTCTTTATTCTATCTACAAGTCACTTCTCCTTCCCTTCCCCCTCACCTTGCTGCTGCCGCCCCAACTAACACTACTACTTTTTGAATGTTTCAATAAAATTATTTATTTACCTGATATTTCTCATGTACCTGTAAAGAAATACATGCATCTGGTGGGAAATCCCTAATGGGGAAGATGGAGTAGATAGCTTTAAAGGTCCTTTATAGTTTCAGGACAATAATATTTTATTTTTAAAAATTTGGGGGGAAATTCTACTTTTATTAATGAACAAAAATTAACTTTGTCTTTTCAAGGCTCCACTTATCCCCAAAGGGGACAAAATCATCCAATTAATTAATAAACATCTATTATATGTCTGCTATGTGCCTACCACTGTGCCAAGTGCTTAATGACAAAAGGGGGGAAAAAGACATTCCCTGCCCTTAAGGGGCTCCCAGTCTAATGGAGGACATTGCATACAAACAAATACATACTAATAAATTATATACAGGATAGATAAGAAATAAGTAAGAGAGGGAAGACACTAAAATTAAGCTAGATCAGGGAAGGCTTTCTGTAAAAGATGGAGTTTTAGTTGAGACTTAAAGGAAGCTGGTGATGCCAGTAGGAAGAGTTGAGGAGAGAGAATTCTGGGCATGGGGGACACCCAGAAAAAATGCCCAGGGCAGAGAGATGGAGTGTCTTATTCTTGGAATATCCAGGAGGCCACTGTTGCTGGATCATGGAGTATGCTGTGAGGAGTAAGGTGTAAGAATAGACAAAGGTTTCTTGGGACTTCTCCCTCTGGCTTCCATGTTGCTTCTCCCTTCTCTGAAAGGGAGATCACATTCAGTTTGGAAATAGGCAGCAAGAAAAAAACCTCTTGTAACAAACATGCATAGTCAGGCAAAACAAGTTCACACATTGGTCATGCCCCGCCAAAATATGTTTCATTTTTTTTCACCCAAAATGACTGTCTAATTTTATAAGTGAGAGGATCAGATATTAGTGGGAGAGAGGCAGGGCTATCAAACAGGGCTATCTGTGCTTTCCTTCTGTATGCATGGGTTATTCTTTCTTTGTTTCTTTCTTTCTCTCTTTTTCTCTTTCTTTCTTTCTCTTTCTCTCTTCCTCCCTTTCTTCCTTCTTTTCTTTCTTTCTTACTCTGTTTCTTTCTCTTTCTCTGTCTCTTCCTGTCTCTTTTTCCCTTTCTCTCCCTTTCTTCCTTCCTTCCATCTTTTCTTCCTTTCTTTTTTTTAAATTTTGTTAAGTGAAGGTGATTAGGGAGACAGAAGGGAAGGAAAAACTATAGAGAAAAACAGAATTGGGAGCAATATTGTTCTCTCTACTGGCACGTTATTACTAATGTGAACACTGATGAGGTAACAGTATAACCTACTCTGACCCCTTCCATTTGTTTGTATAGGCAGAGGAGCAAATGAGACTCACCCCCTTAGCCAATTTGGACACTAAACAGCCTTGAAATGTGACTGCCAGCTGAGACTCCTTTCCAATGCATTTTAAGACAACAGCCTTAGGACAAGAAATTTGAAGTGTTATTGCTGACACATGGCAGGTGGAAATGTAGCCACCATATGGGTTTGAAATACTTAGACCTAGATGCCTGTGATAATCTGGGACCTGAAAAGAGAGAATTCATTTCTGATAATTCCTTGAACTGTTTGTATTTGTTCAAAACTAAATCCTTGATCTCTGGGGGATTTGCGTCTGTTTGTTTTTGGAGGTCTTCCATCAATTTAGAAGGAAGCCAAAGTATTCCATATAATCTCAGAGAAAGAATACTCCATTGTTCAAGATTTAAAGCAACACAAATTCAGGGGGCATTTTAATTCTCTTGATGCTGGTTGGTTTTTTTTTTTTATTCCTGAAAAATAAACATTCTAGAGGTTGGTGGAACAGGGACCATTACTCCTTCTATGCTTCAGTAGCATCAAAAAGGAGATGGTTGCTATCTCATTCCAAAAACCAGCTCTTTATATGCAAGACAGGAAATTAAATCTACAATATAGGTAGATGTCCATGCTTTCTGTAAAGCAGGGTACCAGCCCTGTAGTGGGCTGCATAGACCAAAGTGCTGTAAGTCATGCTTCACAGCAGATAGAGAGTCTGATAGAGGATAAGAATAAAAACTCACATTGCTAAAGCTATTTATGGTTTTCCTAGCAGAGGAAAAGGGTTATCCTAGATTATGTGAGATCTTAGTTTAGGATTTGGCACAGAATGCTTACCTCATGCAGTACCTGGCACATAGGTACTTAAGGAAAAGCTAATAATAATTGATATATAACATATACACATAGACATAGACATACACTTACACACACATACATATATACATGTGTATAGACACACACATATATATATATATATATATATATATATATATATATATATATATGTACACACACACACCTATCTATCCATATTTATTTATCTATATGGAGAGAGAGAAAGAGGAGAGAGAGATCAAACTTTAAGGTTTTTAAAATACTTTACAAATATTATCTCTCTTTATCCTCACAACAGCCTTGTGAGATAGATACTGTTATTATACCTATCTGATAGCTAAAGAAACTGAAGTTAATTGACTTGACCATGTTCTCACAGCTAATATATATCTGAGGAAGGATTTGAACTTGAGTCTTTCTTCCTCCAAGTCCAATGCTCTATTCACTACACTAACCACTTTCTCAATAAATACTTATTGATTAGTTGAATGTCTGAAAACTCCATATCCTGATGGATGAATTTTTTGCCAGTTTGACTGTGCCCAATTATATTGACTTAACTTGGGTGGACTTATCTCATACACCTATTTGTTCTTGTCTTACCTGGCAATGTTTATGTATTAAGTTCTATACCTGGTAACAGCCAACCTTGTGGTAGAACTTCTAGTTCTCTTGTAGTCCATGTCCTAGGAGATAGCTTCACAATATGGAAGTAAGGGGAGTGGTGAAGTCCAGCCTACTCTCATCACCTAGTCACTGGAGGAAGGCTTACCTTCCACCACAGGAAGGAGGGCAGTGAGATCTTATTGTCACCTTCTATCCCTAGACTGACTTATCTCTTGTCCCATTGCTCATTTTCCTTTTAAAATTGAACTCTGGGGGTGGAACAAAGATGGCTGTGTAGAAGCAACAAGGTTCCGCACCTCCCACATAGCCACCTCAAATACCCATAAAATATAACTCTAAACAAATTTTAGGACTCCAAAACTCACAAAAATACACCTCCCACTAAAGGCAGATCGGCAAGAAGAGCTCGTTGCAGCGTGCTGGGAGCTGAAAACCAGCCCAGCCTGAAACCATGGCTTGGCCCTGGGGCAGCCAGGACGAGCTGCAACTGGAGACTTCAGGAGAGTGGATCAGCAGCAGCTGTGGCAGTTTCCAGAATTATCAAGCCATAAGAAATAAGAAAAAAGTGAAAGGTCAGTGAAACTCAGCTAAATTTGGGGGAGAAAAGCAGTCTAGCTGAATGGCTTCCAGGGCAAGAAAGCAGCAGAAGTGGTGGCCCTGCAGCTGCCTCCATGTGGCTGCTTCAGAGCTCCCAGCCTGAAGACTGCAGGAGGGCCAAGCCATAGTTCAGAGGCTAAGTGCTCTTGTGTTGAGCGGCCTGGATCTGGATTGTGGTCTTGAGTGGTGGTTCTGGGGTGCATTTTCAGTGAGCCAAAGGTGGTGGGGGCTGCAGTGCCCTCCTAATAGCTCTGGCAGCTGTGAAAACCCTAGCAATTTTGGATAGAGCTTTCCCCCCTGGAAGCAGAGTTCCACAGAGCTAAAAAGTCAAGTAATTAACTGGCAACAACATGAGCAGGCAAAGGAAGCAAAGTAAGAACAGCAATCGAACTCTAGATTCTTTCTTGGGAGACAAAAAGGATCAAAGCATGGAGCAGGAAGAAGACAACACAGTCAGAACTCCCACACCAAAAGCTTCCAATAAACATGTAGACTGCCTACAAGCCATAGATAAGCTTAAGAAGGATTTTGAAAACCAAATAAAAGAAGTAGAGGAAAAATTGGGAAGAGAAATGAGAATGATACAAGAAAATCATGAAAAGAGAGTCAACAACCTGACTTAAGAAGATAACACCTTAAAAAATAGATTAACTCAAATGGCAAAAGAGGCCCAAAAAGCCAATGAGGGGAAGAATGCCTTAAAAAGTCAAATTTGCCAGATGGAAAAAGAATCTCAAAAGCATTCTGAAGAGAATAATTCCTTCAGAGTTAGAGTGGAACAAATGGAAGCAAATGACTTTATGAGAAATCAAGATACTATCAAACAGATCCAAACAAATGAAAAAATAGAAGGCAATGT
>CM053583.1:279706298-279740823 GCA_028627135.1 Pseudochirops cupreus | reverse complement strand
TTCAGGCCAGGCTGGTTTCGGTTCGCAGTGCTGATATGGTTCCTCGTAGCCGAGCTGACTTTAGTGGGAAGTATCTTTGTGTGCGTTTTGGAGTTCCAGGATTGGTTTAGAGTCCTATTTTATGGGTATTTTGGGGTGGCTATGTGAGAGCTGCGATGTGTTGCTGCTTCTACGCCGCCATCTTGGCTCCGCCCCCATAGTTTTATAATTTTAAAATGTTGCTTATTTGCTTGCAGTTGGATTTTATTTCTAAACTGGGCATGTAAAAGAAGGTTAGTTTAGGTATGTACCAACTAGCTGTAGCTCATTTCCTCAGCTTTCCTCCAAGGCCAGGCATGGGGTATTTTCTGACCACTTTTCAGACATTCCATTTCACCCCTGGTCACAGCCCTACTCCACATCAATCCTGGATCACACTTACTTCTTTCTCTGGGGCACTTTCTTCTCTGATGCCAAGCTGCCTAACATGGGCACCAGGGAATTGACTGAGGTCAGAACTGATTCTTTTTTGCAAGATTCTCTAGACTGGAGTGCTCCGCCTTTTATGGTTGGTGCTGGCCTGAAGCAGGCCCGTCATTAACTGTTCCTTTGGGACTCTCACGCAAACCAGATGTCTTTGTCTAGAAGCCTCTCATGTGAGTGGGATATAAAATAAACAAAGAGAATGGCCTAATTGGGCTTCCCTATGTCCCTCAAATATATTCTGTACTTATTTTTCAAACTTTTATTTTAAAACAGGACTGTAAAACATGGAGGCTGGTAGGTCACATATTCTGACAAAAACTCTTCCTGGCCGTTAGGATTGTAGAACATGGTCATTCACTGTTCCAGGATCATGGAGAGCTGGATAAGTTTGTGATCACAATGGTTTATTTGACTCACTGCTCCAGAGCAAGGGAGTATACGCAGAAAAGGACAGTGCATTTATAGGTCAGCTCTTTCTGTGGTTTATAGATGAACATAGGCACCGTCCCACATGGGGCCAGGTGATTGCTCTTTGTGTGTAATTTTAAATGATCCAGACAATTGCAGGAGGCATCATTCTGAAGATCAGTTGGTCATGACTGCACAATAGATAATTACAGACATGACTAAGTTTATGAGAATAACTGTCCTCCCCATATCCTCATGAAGCATACGATTATGAGTCAGGCATCAAGCAGGACATATATGATTATAGGATCACAATGGACCCCAAAATTCCTCTCGTTTTACAGATGAAGAAATAGAGTCCAAGAGATGCAAGCAGCATGGTGCAGTGGAAAATGTGCTTGACTCTGGGCTAGAGAATCTGGGTTTGAATCCTACTTGTTCCACTTGCTCTCAATGGGACCTTGAATAACTCCTTTTTCTTCTCTGGGCCACTTTTCCCTCATTTATAAAGTGCAAGAGTCAAAGACTGAGCTTACATTTCATCCCTTTACTAAAGATCGTGAGCTGCCACTGGCTATTATTGGGTCTCTGGTTGTTCCTGGGGATGAGAACTGTGTTGAAGATAATTGGAGACTGACCTTTCCCAACTGCTGGGAACTCCCTTAGTTTCCAGCTCTTTGCTGTTACAAAAAGGATCCCTATAAATATTTTTGTAAGTATCTGTCCTTCCCTGTTTCTTTGATCTCTTTGAAATATAAGACTAGGAATAGTATCCCTGGATTGAAGGGTATGCATAGTTTACTGACTTTTGGGGTATAGTTCCAAATTGTTTTCAAGAATGGCTAGACCAAATCATAGGTTCAACAAAAGTACAACGGAGTACTTGTCCTCTCATAATTCACCCAGCAATTGTCATTCTTTTTCATCCTTGTTGTCAATGTGATGGGCATAAAGTGGAACCTCAGAGCAGTTTTAAAGTATGTTTCTTTTAATTACTTATGACTAGGGATTTATTTTTTCATATGGTTGTTGATAGTTTGTCTTTTTTTGGGAACTGTTATATCATGCGACCACTTACGTTACCGAGGAGTGTCTTTTGCCCTCATATATTTGAAATACTTCCATATATATTGGATACCTGATCTTTTTCAGGGAAACCCGATGTAAAGTTTTTTTCAACTCATTCCCTTCTTCCTTTCTAATTTTAGCTGCATTGGTTTTGTTTGTACAAAAGCCTTGTCTCTTTTGGCCCTCTCTAACCTTTGTTGGGTCAAGGATCAAATACTGTACTACTGTGTTTATTTGCTTCTGGATTTTGTGTTTCTAATTTGTCCTACAAATCAAAGTTTCTACTTTCTAACTCATACTAAATAATTTTGATGATTACTGCTTCATAATAAAGTTCGAGCTCTGGTATTGTCCCTTGAAGTTTATTTTTCATAATTTATTTTCCATTGCTTTCCTTGAGATTGTTGATCTTTTTTCTTCCTCCAGATTAATTTGATTATTTTTCTTAGCTCTATAAAGTACCTTTAGCTCTTGGATTTAAATATTTATTTAAATTTATTTAAATATTCATTTTTAAATATTTTATTTATAAATATTTTAAATATTAAAAATTAAAAAAATTTAAAAAATATTAACATTTAAAAAATTTAAATATTAAGTATTCTAAAAATTTTAAATATTTATCATTGTGTGAGATGAAAAAGTTTGGAGTCTGAGTCTGAGATCAGAAAAAGCCTTTATTCCTTCTCATGAGAAAGGGCACTGCCCCTGCCACTCAAACAGTGTCTGCCAGGGAGGGCAAAATGTGGAAGCTGGTGGGCTTCTCTTGTCCTCATCCTAACTCTGCCTCTAACACCTGTCCTACCTCACCATTGGCTGGTGAGGCAAGCTCACAATCTTTCATTAGTATTAACTAATTGTCACAAAGCAGTTTCAATTCTTCATTTTGTATTTCCTTTCACCAAATTTGGAAGTGCCCAATCAGAAGTGGACTAGTATGGTTTTCGAGACTGAACTGGTTTACAAAGTATGGAGAGGAGATAGGATTGTAACAGGAAGTTAAAAGAAATGAGGAAACTTCAATGTAAGTGATCTCTCACATCATGACAATTTTTCTAAGCTTTTAAATGTGTGTGTATGTATGTGTTCTTAACAGAAACAGATACTACATTTTGTTAGTTGGGATGGTCAAGTCTTAGCGGTCTTAACTTCAATTTCCTAGGCTCCTATTGGTGTCTTCCATCTCTTCTCATGTGTGTGCTCTGAGCATTGAAAGACTTCAGCATCCCTAATCTGAGCTCTGTGGCTGGGTATCCCCATGCCAGGCTCTGCTACAGAGCATTCCCCTTCCCCCCTCCACTCCCATTCTGAGGGCTGCTTTGGGCTTCAATCCTGTTCACCTGAGCTCTTAAGGCACCAGAGTGGCTCTTCCAACCCCTTTAGTAAAGAAAACAAAACAAAACAGGGAGGGGAAGACCCTCAGAGTTGCTGGCCAAAAGACTCACTTCTTAACTCACTTCTTGACTTCTTGACTCACTAAATGGATGTTATCTCATGCAAAGTGAGAACCTAAAAGGGTCAAGGTCTCCCATTGCATCTGGGGCCATCTCTAGTCATCCTGATGAACATCTGTCCACTAGACCCAGATGGCTCTGGAGGATAAAGTGAGGCTGGTGACCTTGCACAGCCCTGCTTCACTTAAATCCAAGCCACATCATCATTTCCCCAATGTCATGATCCTCTTCTAGAATGAAGGACAAACACAACAACCTGGCTCTTCCAACTCAGGCTATTGTTTTGTGTAGCCCTGGGCTAAATCAGGATACTTACTGATGTTTCTTTGGATTTCTCAATCAGTATTTGATTTGGTACCTTTTAAAATTTTTATTGCTGGAGTATATTTGGAAGAGTTGAGTTTGACTTTCATCTTTCCCACTGCCATTTAAGCCAGAAGATATTATGAGATTTTTAGAAGGTGAGTTCAAGCATATTTAACCATATGGTGAAAATGTGAAAATGACTTGTTGTTATTCAGTCATGTCCAACTCTTCATGACTCCATTTGGGGTTTTCTTGGCAAAGATGCAGGAGTGGTTTGCCATTTCCTTCTCTAGCTCATTTTGCAGATGAAGCAAGCAGGGTTCAGTGATTTGCCCAGTCACACAGCTTGTAAGTGTCTGAGACAGGATCTGAAGTCATAAAGAAGAGTCTTCCTGACTCCAGGCCTGACTCGCTATCCACTGTACCACCTAGCCACATACGTAAGGAATTTATACTGAGGACTTTTTCTGCTTATTAGATCCTTCTTATACTTTTTAAGCTATTAGGAGAAGTAATGTCCCTCACCCCCCTGCTTCACCTTGGCTAAGGGTACATTCCTATGAAACTGTGAGATAGACTAAGTTAATGAAACTGCAGATTCTGCCATTACCCATCACCACCAAGATTTGTAAAATCATACTTTATTTGGTATCACTTAATGGTACATTCTATGTGCCATATTCTTCTTCTTCCCCATATTCCAGCAATGTACCATTTATACCTTCTTGACGAAAGTGAGGGAAGGGATGCACAATGTTGGTATCCTAGGAATAGAGTGTTTGTAATTCTTGAGGATAGGGCAGAACCCTATAAACATCAAAGCAATTCTGAATAAACCCCATATAGCAAATTGTAATATTGGGCAAGTCATAGATTTAGAGATGAAAGGCATGAAGACCACTCCCCATCTCATTTTACAGATGAGGAAACTGAGGCTAAGAGACTTGCTGAGGGTCATCCAGCTAACGTCTTGAGGCAGGCTTTAAGCTCAGGTCTTCCTGATTCTATGTTTTATTTATTCAATAGAAAAAATATTGAAAACTAATAAACTTGACAGCTGAAAGGATCATTTCCCTTGCTCCTTAGCGGTAAGAGTACTTCTATATAGTCCCAAATACTTTCATCGAAGGCTCTTTTATAAGATGTAGTGATGTGGAAAGTATCCTAATGGGTCTCAGGACACTTGGGTTCTAGTCCTGTTTCTGTCACTTGCTTGTGGGACTTTTGGTGAATCACTTAATTATTCTGAACCTAATTTTCCTCAGCTGTAAAATTAGGGGCTAGGACTCCGTAATCTCTAGTCACTTGCTTTAATGTTTCATGATTCAAGCTTGTGTTTGTTGCAGAGGCAAGTCCTTCCCTCTATTTCAGGTCTACTTTTTATCACCAAGGCTGGAATGATGCATAAAGAGATCATGAAGGAATATGGATTACTGGGATATACTGTTATCCTTCAAAGAGCAGCCCTTTAGCTGGAGGGTAGTGGCGGTAAATGATAGGTTAGGACTGAGAGACAGAGAGAGAGGAAAGGGAGTGGCCATCTGTAATTGCTTGAATTTTATTTTATTTTTTTTGCTTTAAGTGCTATATCATGTGCTTCTCCAAATGTGTCATAGTCAATGTGGCAGAAGAATAAAGCAAACTAGTGTCCACTCCCCAGAGCTGTGAATGTGAAGCCAGTGGTATCAGTGACGAAGGGTTAAGAAAGCCTGGGTGGATTTGGAGGAAGGATGAGAATCTTGGCCTGCCAACTCAGGGAGATGGTTTGAAATGAGCCTTGAACTGAAAGTCAACTGACTCAGCTACTAATGAGCTGTGTTACCTTGAGCAAGTCTCTTACCTTGTCTAGTTATCAGTTCCCTTATCTACAAAGTGAGGTAATTGGACAAAGTGGCCTCTTGGGTCTTTTAGTTTTAATGTTATTTGTGTGTTAAGATGCATAGTGAGAGGTAGGGTGGTATACTGAAGAGACAGAGAGCTGGCTTTGGAGTCCAAAGGACCTGGGCTCAAGTCCTACTTCAGACATAGGTTATATGGGTGACCCCCGGGCAAGTCATTTTTATCTTGATGGATCTTAGTTTTCTCATTTGTAAAAGGATGGGGTTGGATTAGATGGCCTCTGAGGTCCCTTCTAGGCCTAGATTTATAGTTCTTTGACTTATTCGAAATCTAATTTTATTTCTCTATCTGAAGACCTTACCTTTGTAGGTTTTCACCTTTAGGGCTAGAAGATACTTGAGAGGTCATCTAATTTAACTGTTTCATAGATTAGGAAACAAATGTCCAGAGGGGTGGGGAACCTGTGGCCTCAAGGTCACATGTGCTGCTCTTGGTCCTCAAGTGCAGCCCTTTGAATTTGGATGTGGTCAAAGAGCTGGACTTGAGGACCTAGAGGGCCACATGTGACCTTGATGCCATAGGTTCCCCACCCCTGAATCCAATTCTAATCTTTTTATCTGGGTAATATTTCTGATCCTTGAACATAAAAATCTTTGTTTTCCACTGCACTCTGCTGCCGTCTTTCACAAGTCAGATATATAGTATAAATGCATGTGTTTTTGTTCAAGTATTGATTTAGTTCTGCTGATACTAAGAGAGATAAAGGAGGGCCTTTGGGGGGTATTTTCAGGCATTGCTAGGGTCTCAAAGACTACAGTTTCCTGTGTTTGAGATTGTATATGGAAGTTATGCTATGCATACCTTTGAAACAACATTAAGATCTACTTTTTTTTCACCAGCCCATTTGTCCTTTCTTTTCCCAAAGAAACTTGGGAAGAGGGAAAGAAAATTGGGAATTAGCTTGACCAGAAAGTAAAAAGTAGCTTCAAGTCATAGTTTTTGAGGAATAGCCCTTTCAGACACATCTCAACTAATATCTAATTTTGTTATAGGATGACAAAAAGAGAAACAAAACAGTGTTATGTGAAACACCATTATAGATTGTGTGTGTGTGTGTGTGGTGTGTGTGATATTTCCATGGGAACAATATCCTAAATGTTATTTTGGCTTGTTGACCAAATAGTGTTCTAAAGGGACTGAAGAATTGGAGTTGTGTTTGGCTATAATGTGGTAATGGAATCATTGTGAAGCAAATGATTAGAATAAATGTGAATTGATTTATTGGCTTAGAAATAGGAAGAATTAAGTTTGAGCCTTGCTTCAAATACTCACTGGCTGTGTGATGCTAAGCAAGTTGCTTGAACCTTGTCAGCCTTCGTTTCCTCCTGAGGAAAACTGGGATAAAAATATTTGGCTTTCCCCTCTCACAGGATTGTTCTGGGGATTAAATAAGATATGTCAAATCATAAATCACTGTATGAATTATAAATTATCATCAGGGCAACTTTAGGCTGTAGATGGTGACACATTTGTTAGAGGCTTTTAGGATTAGAATAAAGACATTTTGAGAAAGGCTTATGGATTGTTCCTTGTAAGTATTTGGTATTTGAAATCTTCGGTTTGTCTTAAGTGGCTGGTGGATGACTAAAGTGTTTTGGGTTGTAATGTGGAGTGTTAATGGATTTTATTGTATACATAAAAGTGAATATATTTATTTAGAATCGTTTGATACAAAAGACTAAAAATTAGATAAAACATGCATAAACTTGCCAGAGTTATTTCCTTTCAATATAGTGATTGATCTTAGCTAGTTAGCATCAGTGAAAATAAAATCGGCCTAGGCTCAGGTGGCTACTTATGTGAATGGGCCTAAAAACAAGGAATATGTAATAGACTTCTGTGTCTCACTAATTTGAACTGGTTTTAATTGTATGAGGGGTTGGCTGAAACTTGGTCCTTAAAAGTGCCTCTAAAGATAGGCCCCATTAAGCAAACTGATAGTATGAAAAACTTGTAACAGGAATGTCAGAATACGGGTGGGGAACCTGTGGAACATGCGACCCTCTAGGCCAATGGTTCTCAACCTTCCTAATGCCATGATCCTTTAATATTCATATGAGGGCAGACCTGCCTGGAGACCCATAGAGGAGCAGTATCTCGGTTCCTAAGACCATCGGAAATAGGCGTTTTCTGATGGACTTAGGTGACCCCTGTAAAAGGATCGTTAGACCCCCAAACGGGTCGCAACCCACAGGTTGAGAACTGCTGCTCTAGGCCTTCAAGTGCAGCCCTTTATGAAGTTTGGATTCAGTCAAAGGGCCACACTTGAGGACTTAGAGGGCCACATGTGGCCTCAAGGCCACAGGTCCCTCCTTCCTGAGAGAAAACCATAGTTTCAAATACTTTAGGAGCATCACTGACATGCAACTGATAGGTACCGTACAACTGTTTATTCATTACAGACTTTCCCTCTAAAATTTTCATTTCATAAAACTTTGTTAGACTAGTTTTAATTGGCTAAAAATCGTTTAAAGTAATTCTTTTACAAAATATTCTCTAAATCAAATTTTGAATTTATACTGATTTCAACCCCCTAATTCACTTGGGATATGCTTTTTCTTTGCTTTAATTGAGTTTCCAGAGAAAGTTATGCCTATTCTCCTCCAAGAATAAATCCATGGTGTTCATATTTATTCCAAAGATGGGACACCATGTGGGGTCCTGGACAGCTGCCTTTTTGAGACCCCAGCTGCCTGAGAATGCAACACTGTCTGTTGATACTCTTTGTATCTTTCTATTTTTTGTAAATCACAACCAAATCAGTAACATCGTGATTCTTTTTCCCCCAAAATGGTCAAAGAGTAGAGTGCACAAGAAAAGATTCAGTTTCGAAGTAAATTCAGGTCCACATGTGCATCCCTCTATAATTTTTCATCTGGAAGGTATTTCTGAAATGTTTACTAGGATCTGATAATATAACTGAGGGAAAACAACTCTTCCCATCAGATTATAAAAGGCAAAAGAAAAGAAAATTAGCAGCCTTGAGAAAAAAATATGTTTCCAGTGTTCCTGGTGAGGCTCCATCTCAGATCTGTACATAGGTCAATCCAAAAGATGACTATTGAACTTCATTCCAGAAAGTATTGACGGGATAATCTGCAGAATATTTTTAACCCTTCCTTAGTCCTCCTTATCCCCCAATTCACTTTATATGCTAAAAAGAGGGTGAAAAGAAGACAGAGCACTAGAAAAAAGAAGGGAAAGGAAAATTCAACAGGGGGTATATATACACACACATACATATATAAATATGTATGTATATATATACATATATATGTGTGTATATGCATACACAAACACATGTGTGTGCATACGCACACACACATATAGACAGAAATGTGTACATATATATATATAGAGAGAGATATAGATATAGATATATATATAGTTATGTAGTTATATGCTAGAAATCAAGGAAGGGACAATATTCTGGCAAATGAGAAGGAGAAGCTAAAAGTTTAAGAGTTTGAGACTGAAAAAACCCCAACAAACAAAACTAAGAAAAGGTAAGAGCTTAGGACATGAAGACATTTTCTAAGAAAGGTTAGAAGGGACCTCTGATGAGGAAAGGGAGAGGAAGTTATTAGATAAGGTTAAAAGGAATAAGAAACAGTTAAGAAGAATGTAGAAGGAAATCAAAAGTCCAACCACAATAGAGACACATTTATTTTTTAAATGACATTTAAAATGGTTAAAAGGGAATATAAAATAAAAGATATAGAGAGTTCATATCCATCAAAGAAAAATCAATGTTAAAGAACCTAGAAGAGTTAGAAGAGGAAGACAAAAGCGGCCCTCAGAATTTAGCTGGTGGGCCGTTTTTATCTCATCAAAGCACTAACCCCCATTTCATACTGATACTTAACACAGAGAAACCAGATGCTGCTATTAGCTATCGAGGAGACGAGAGGATAAAATCATCTTTGGTAAAATATGGATGATAACTTTCCCTAGGTGGGAAGGTGAGTAGGTTCCATTATCTAGAACACTGTGTCCCCTCTGGAGAATGGACCACTACTCACAGTGCTCTCTACCATGTGAATTTTGTTACTGTCTCATTTAGTCCCTCTCCTCAAAGCCTCAAGGAACCGTTTTTCTCATGTCTGCCATACCTCTGCCCTACCCTGGCCTTAGCAAGCTTGCCTTTGGATCCCTCCAACTGAAGGGGAGATGATGGGGTTGTGAGGTGCCTTGGCTGATGTCAGCCCATCTCAGACACCCACTGCTGCTTCTGCCCTTTCGCACATGCGTTGTAGAATGCGATGAATACTGGTGAAGCTGGGTCTGTCTGCAGGAAGCTTGCTCCAACAGAGACGCATAAGATTGTAAAGCTCCAGCGGGCAGTTCTCGGGGCAGGAGAGGATGTTGCCATCCCGTACATAGAAAATCACCTCCTCGTGTGCCATCCCATAGTAGGGCTGCAGGCCATAGGAGAATATCTCCCAAAGGACCACCCCATAGGCCCATACATCAGACTCTGTTGTGTAGCGGTTGTAGAAAATGGACTCTGGGGGCATCCAGCGGATGGGGATGGCATCATTCTCATTGGCTTTGTAGTAGTCTGCTGAGTAGATGTTCCTAGAAAGGCCAAAGTCAGCAATCTTCACCACCATATTATTACCCACAAGACAGTTCCTGGTGGCTAAGTCCCGGTGGACAAACTTGCGCTCTGAGAGGTAAGCCATGCCAGCTGCTACCTGCCTGGCAATGCAGAGCTGCTCAGCACAACATAGGGGAGGAGGTCCTGGGCTGGACAGTCGGACCCTGGTAGCCAAGTTACTATGGCTGAGGTTGCACACTGTCCGAGGTGACATGTTTCGGAGGTACTCATTGAGGTCCCCGTAGGCCATGTATTCAAACAGCAAGCACATCGGTTTACCGACAGCACACACTCCTAAAATCAAAACAGTATGGTCAGTTATGTTTGCCAGATCACACAGAGGGCAGGGAAAGTGACCACAGGATCCTAGGGTCATAGATCTAGTGCTAGAAGGGGCCTAGAGGTCATATAAATGAGTCATTTTACAGATGGGGAAACTGAGGCTCATGGAGGTTAGATGGTGATCACAGTGTCAAGAGATGGGATTGGCTCACAGGTTCTTTGATTCTACCTACTGCGTTCTTTCTACTATATCACCATGCCTTGGTCATTGGAGTTAAAGTGTAATAACCAGAAAAATCACAGAATTGTATTGGCATCAGCATCTATCAGCATCAATCCATATCCAAAATGGAGTTTCCAACATAACAGATTTGATGAGCTCTCCCTGCCTCACCATTCCATATCCCTCTAACTTTTATAATTGGGGCAATTTAATTTCCAATTCTGGCCTCAACTCTACCTTGGATTATGGGGAATATGAGGAACCCTAGGCCCATAACTCAGTATCAGGCCACCTTTTCTATTGATCTATAGAGCCTTTCTGAATCCTTCCCTTGTTCTTCTATGACTATTCTTTTGCCTTATCATCAGTCTTTCCAGGTAGTAGCATCCTATCCCTGAATGCCAATCCACATGACTAGATTTTACTACCAAATTTTCCTGCTGTTAGTTGATTAACTGCCTATCTGGACCTCCATATACTGCCTACTGTAAGGGTCTCTTAATACCAGGATGTACTCTTCTGTTTGAACCTCTGTCCCTGACCGACCTGCCATGCCACCCATCTTCCTGTCTTGAGCTCTTCCAACATCCCAGTGCTTGGATATCCCCCTTCCCTCCATCCTCCAATATCCCCAATCATATTCTCTAATATTGTAGATATCTCATCTTGGTCATGTCTAGTGTTTCCCTCTGCAGCCTTTGAAAAGCTCTAGTAATCACAGCAGGATTTTGGGAATATACCCTGAGAATAAATTAGTCTCTTGAGGTAGAAGAGAAGGTAAAAGGGCAGGAGGTAAGTTTTATTCTCTGGCTAACTAGTGGGGAAGGGGAGTGGTAGGGAGAAAATATTCCTTGACAAGGTTAAGGAAATGACCAAGGCAGGGACCATAAAGAAGAAAAAAAGATTCTGAGAAAGCAGAGAGACATCTTTATCTATGATAAGAACTTAGAATGTGAAAACATGTGACATAAAAAAGGGAAGAAAGAAGAAAGACCTTTGAAGTGAGAGTACAACATCTCATTAGTAGGTTTTTAGCTGGAAGTGTCTTCTGTAAGGAATGCAAAGGAGTTAGTCCAGAAGGTTTCATCTTGTGCCTAAAGGCAACAACTATTTCCTGGGACTCTTGATATTTTCACTTGGCATTAGTTGTATTAAGATTAAGAAAATGTACTATGTAAAAATCTGAGGATCTTAGTGGACTTGCAAGCTCCATATAAGTTAAAAGTGACACAGAAAGTAAAAAAGATAATGAGATTTTGGACCTTGTTAAGACTTATTTTTTGGTCGATTAGTTGTGTCTGACTCTTGGTGTCCCTATTTGGGGTTTTCTTGGCAAAGATACTGGAGGGCCTTACCATTTCCTTCTCCAGGTCATTTTGCAGATGAGGAAACCGATAAAACAGGGTTAAGTGATTTGCCCAATGTCACACAGCTAGTATCTGAGGCCATATTTAACTCAGGTCCTATGTTCTATCTATTATGCTGCTTAGCTGCCCTAAGAAGGACATAGGGACAGAAACAATTAGAGGTGATATTTCTAGAAATCACTTAACCTCTCTAGGCCTCAATTTACTCATCTGTAAAATGAGAGGTTGGACTAGAAAACTCATGAGGTCTTTTCTAGTTGTCTATGATCTATGTGACCTAATTACTAAATTGCCTCAGAAGGTAATGAATTGCCTGTAAGTTAGATATTCACTTGTTGAGAATGCTATAGGGATTCCTTCCTTCCTTCCTTCCTTCCTTCCTTCCTTCCTCTCTTTCATGCTTCAAATGAGACTTTCACTAGGTGACCTTTGAGGTTCCCTTCAACTCTTAAAGAGTCAAGAACTACAAAAATCACATTTTTGCTTCATTGTTGTTTCAGTCTGAGGCAGGATGGTGGAAAAAGCACTGGACCAGGACCAAAGTTCCACTCCAGTCATTTAATGGTCCATTGGTAACATTTTACTCTTTAGTCCAATTTGCTGATCTATAAAATAGGAATGATAATACCTGTCCCATTAATCTTACAGGGTACTGAAACACTCAAGTGTGATAATATGTGTACAGGGCTTTGAAAACTAGAAGGTGCTATATAAATGTAAAAGCATTACTGCAATTATTTTTCTATCAGTGATGATAATAGAAAAGATGGCATAGGAATGAAGAACATTTTTAAATGCCCTAAGATTTTTTGGAGGCATTAAACAGTACAGAATTTTTGAAATTCTTATTCTGAACTATTTTTGAGAAACTGCCATTTTCATGTGCCCAAGCAGGTAAAAATCTGAATATCAAATCTTTCCCTTTCTTTCTGACACCACACTCCCAGCCCTTAACCTTCTGATTTTGAGATTTTACTAAGATTTCTCATTTTAGGGGCTTCATCAATCAGCATATCTCTATAGACACAATTATAAATTAATAAATTACTACATCTTATTACTCTGGGTAACTGGATGTTCCTTCTGGAAATCTCTCTAGAAATAAGATACTATTCTACCTGTGAAGGTATTTAATAAGATCCTGTCTATGGTTTTCTAGGCTGTTGATTGTGCATGTCTCTTACTTCCCCAAAGTAGCAAATATAGAGTGTATCTGAGGAGAAAGAATGGACTTGGTGTGAATAAGACCTGGATATAAATTCCCCATTAGACTTTTAACTAGTTGTGTGATCCTGGGCAAGATACCTCTCTGAGCCTCAGTTTTCTCTCTGTAAAATTGGGATTAATAATAACCCTTACTTCCCAGGGCTGTGAAGATCAAATAAGATAATATATGTAAATCATTTTGTAAACTTTAATTACTATTAAATTACTAATAATGACTTTCCGTTACAATCTGCTATTCACAGGGCACTGTGCTAGGCACCATTCTTTGCTGTTTGACACATGACAATTTGAACTGATTGTGTTTTTTACATCAACCCTCTCTTAAGAGTAGCAAGGTTTTCCCCTAACAGCTCTCTTTTTATTCCTGGATGGTAGGTCATCTTAAGGTCAAGCAGAAAAACCCATAATCTGGGAATCAGAAACCCTGTGTTCTGGGTGTAGCTCTGTCATTAACTGATCTCAGAACAAGTCTCTGCAGCTGGCTGCAGTTTCCTTATCTGTGAAGTGATGAGGTGGGACCAGATGATTTAAGGTTCTCTTAAGTTCCAGAATTCTGTGAATATCTCAGGCACTTACGCCTTTTTTCTAACTTATGGATTGAGAAACTGCAGCGTGTTGGAATGTCCATGCTGGAACGCATTTGTTGTACTGAGAAAGGACTGATGTTTGACCCAAGGACCTGAAGGCCCTGATCTGACTAGGCTCCTTCCATAGGAAATGCTATCCTTTCTTATATATTTAAAAGGAATAGCAAATTGTACATAATGGTGTTGCTGTTTCATGTGCAATCATCCTTTTTTATTTTACCATATTATAGAAATGTTGTTTTATTCCATAAATTAAAAATAAAATAAATATTTTCTTTAAAAAGAAACATTATCCTAGGCTGAGGGTTCCTTAATGCTTTTCCAGTTCTTTTTCTTCTCAATGCTATTTCCTTCCAAGAAATAGGTGCTGTTCATGAGATACGGTTGAGAATACTACTGAAAAGAGTAAGTAACAGGAAAAGCAGACTGAGTGTTTACAAGGCCCCACCAGTGGCATTTTGATGCATTCCTCCACGAACATCAGCCTCATTCTGAGCTCTCTTTTGGGCAATATAGACAATCCTGTTGCTAGGGGTTACTTTGCCATGCATACTGTAGGGCTTATCCCTAAACCATGCAAAGTCTGTGATTGAAAGACAATGCTTCATTACTCCCAGTGGTCTGGGTTATTGTGAAATCCCAAATGTTTCAACAGAGCTGAGTACTCAGTGCTTGGAGAGACAAGTCAACAGGACCTGGGATTGGAGTTTGCAAGCCATCTATATAGAGATTTCTGAGTCCCCTGGGGTTCCAGTCCAGTCCCTTTCACACTTTAAAAGAGCATGGACCTCCTTATTATTTTGTTCTTGGGGTCCAGGCTGTGACAGTAGCTTGGAGAAGGAGGAACAATGATAATAGGTAACGTTTATATAATAACACTTTTTTTTTTTTGCTTTTTGGAGGGGGCAATTGGGGTTAAGTGGCTTACCCAAGGTCACATGGCTAGTGTTAAGTGTCTGAGGTCTGATTTGAACTCAGGTCCTCCTGACTCCAGGGCCAGTGCTCTATTCACTGTGCCACCTAGCCGCCCCTATATAGTAACACTTTTAGGTTTTCAAAGCTCTTTCCAAATATTCGGGAAATTTGGTCCTCACAATAGCCCTAGGAAGTAGATGCTATTATTGATCCCCAGTGAAGGAGGTAAAGTGACTTGCCCAGGGTCACACAGCTAGTAAGTGTTTGAGGTAGAACTTGAACTCAAGTCTTTCTAATGCTAAGTCTAGTGCTCTGCCCCTTCTCTAAGTAGTCAACCTCTGTGATATAGTAAACAATGCTCTGTGAGTATTTCAGAAACATGGGATCATAGAGGTCATTGAGTTCAACTCCCTCATTTTCCAGATGAGGAAATTGAGGCAGAGTTAAGTGACTTGGCCAAGGTCACACAGCTAGTAGTAGTGAGTAAGGATTTGAACTCAGGTCTTCCTGATTCCAACACTGTCTCTGGAATATAGTGTATATCAGAAATAAACCAGAGACAGTAATGGACAGAACCAAAAGGTTCACAACAGAACTGTGAGATTATTTTTTTTCTTTTAAGTAGACGGTATCACAAAAGGGAAATAGGAAGCAAAACAGAATAAGGAGAAGAAGGGCCAGTGGATTAATACATTTGGTTGCCTTTCCTGTCCTTTGAAGTTGGTCCTTCATGTTGGAATCTGGGAAAGCAGAGATGCCTAGTGTCAAATTACTAATAAGCTTATGTAAGGGTTATATGTAAGTGTTTTGTAGATGCTTCCAATACACAATTGTGTAAGATTTTAAAAAATCATTTGTAAACCTGTATTTCCATAAAACTCTTAAAAATTAGAGAGCTGTGAGGATAGAATAGACTATATATGAAAGTGTGGTATAGCACTCTATAGGAAGAGAGCATGGTGGTGTGAGAAGGGCCCCAAAGTCAGGGGTACAGGGTGTGAATCTGGCTCTGCTACTTACCAAGTATTGGACAAATCACTCAACCCTTCAAATTTCAATGTCTTCATCTGTCTAGTTGTATTTCATCTGACCGGCAGCTAGGTGGAGGAGGGACTAGAGATCTGTACTTGGAATAAGGATGTCCTGAATTCGAATACTGCCTCAGTAACCTTTGTAGCTGTGTGACTCCAGGAAAGTCACAACCTTTGCCTGCCTTAGTTCCCTCTGCAAACTGGGGATAATAATATAGCATCTACTTACAGGGTTGTTGTGAGAATCATTATTATCTCCATTTTACAGATGAGAAAATAAAGGCAAACAAGAGTTAAGTAACTTGTCCAAGGTCATACAGCCAGTCAGTGCCCAAGGATGGATTTGAGCTCATGATTTCCTCACTCCGGGCCCAACCCTACTCACTGTGCCCTCCTAGCTGCCCTCTATCTAATATATATATATATAACTTTGTAAACCTTAATGTGTGATATAAACGTTAGCTGTAGTAATTAACATATTATCATCGTTAATAACATTACCTGAGATGGCTGTTGCAAAGATCACATCAGACAATGAGTGTAAAAGATGATGTAAATGTTTTCTATTATATATATGTATAATGCCAGGAAGCAATATAGATATTAGTGGGTCCTTAAGAGCCAAACCAGAAAAGAAAGAACTGAGGCAGTAGGGAAGTTTTATCGCGGGGTAGCTACGTCTTCTTGAGATTATACCAAACCACCTTTTGCTTACTTATTTTCTTCCCCCTGAGAAATGCAAAGTGCTTTCCAGGCATCTTGCTCTTTCTGACACTGGCCAAACAAAGGTGTTGTATGGATGGAGAAACAGTGCGTGAGCAGTGATGTAACTGTCAAACTGTCATAGGATAGCAGATCACATGACACTTCTAGTGCATGCATCTAATCCAGTGGTTCTCAACCTGTGGGTTGCAACCTCTTTGGGAGTTGAACGACCCTTTCACAGGGGTCACAGGGGTCGCCTAAGGCCATCAGAAAACACATATTTCCTATGGTCTTAGGAACCGAGACACCGCTCCTCTATCCATCTCCAGGTGGGTCTGCCCACTTGCAGATACGCCCACATACGAGTATTAAAGGGTTGCGGCATTAGGAAGGTTGAGAACCACTGATCTAATCACTGGACACGTTTTGCTATTTTTTTGGCCTATGAGCACCCCTCTGGGGTCTAAAGAATGCCCACAGGTGCCATGTGGAGATTTCTAATAGAGGCAAGAAAAAGAGAATCATAGAATGTTAGAGCCAGAAGGCATACACCTTCAGAGCTCATCTATCACCAGTCCATTATAATATTATCTGATAACTGGTCATCCAGAAAGGAAGCAAGAAAGGGAGAAAATGGAGAAACAAAAAAGAAAGAGGTAACCATGATGCCTTGAAGACCGCCAACAATTAATTTTGGTGATATTCATTGGAAGCAGTGTAAGAAATTACCTATCCCTTCAATATACTCCTCTTGTATGAGAGACAGCATGAGAGGTATAGTGTAAAGTACTTTGGAAATAGTGTCATGGAAGCCCCCAGGGTTCAATTCCTTGTTATGCTGCTGGCCTTAGGTCTAAGTCATTTCCTGTCTTCCTCATCTGTTTGTCTGGAGACTGAAGATTTTGCTGGCCAAAATATAGCGCTTAGGTTTCTGTGCAAAAGAATTTGAGTCAGAGAAGCTATAATAAGGTAGAGAGTGCTCTCCATCCACCTAACTTGAATTCCTAGCTTTACTATGTATATCTGTCAGTGGCAAATGGTGGGGAATGAGGTTTTCAATTGGCCAAAATCAAAGTCTTTACCAAAGCCTTCAGGCTGCTGGGAACCCCACATGTAGGAGGGGAATGCCACAGGTACTACCTTTAAAATAGCTTGTTAGGGATGGGGAACCTGTGGTATCAAGGCCACATGTGGCCCTCTAGGTGCTCAAGTATAGCCCTCTGACAGTCAAAGGGCCGTGTGTGGCTGCAGGTTCCCCACCCCTGGAACTTAGACTCAGAGATCCCTGAAAACCACTTTGACTTTAAATCACTCGATCCCATAATTACTAATTCATTGTGCCTTACCAGCAATGTCTCACCACTGTAATCCTTTTCATTGCAAATGATCCAAGCTTCCCTAAGTGGGTGAAGAGAGTGCTACCCTTACAGTCACCATCACTGATCTGAGTTTCAGGAGGGGCAACTTGAGGAATAAATCCATAGCTTCCCAAAGAAAGGCCTGATCACGCATTTTCCTTCCATACCTAGGAGCCTAACAATGTTTGGATGATCAAACTCTGCCATGAGGGCCGCCTCCCTCTGGAAATCCGCCTGCATGTCTGCTGAGGCTTCTTCTTTCAGCATCTTCACTGCCACCATGGTAAAAGGCTCATAAGGTCGGAGGCCAGGAGCTCTGAGAATCAAAAATGGAGATCAATGTTTATGGATACTGTAGCCTATCCCCATCTTCCATACTGAAAGACTGAGTGTCTAACTAAAACACAGTAATTATACTGGTCCAAAGAGAGGGTACAGTAGCAGTGCTAAGTTTGACTTCTCCCCAGTTCTGGTTTTAACATTAAGATGGCCTAAAATTGGTATTTTTTCAATGATTTTTTTTCCTTTTCAGAGAGATTTTATTTTAGGGATGTTGTCTGTACTCAGACCAATATGGTCAGACCAAGAAGAAGATGATGTTTAGTTTTGGAAAGCAATTTACATATATTATCCCATTTGGTCCTAAAACTTTCTATGAGGTAATTGCTATTATTACACCCATTTTACAGAAGAGTAAACTGAAGGAATCAGATGTTAAGTAACACACCCTGGATCACACCGCCAGAGAGTGGCTGGGCAAAAAAATACGAAGCCAGACCTTCCTGACTCCATGTAGAGAGCATTACCCACTAGGCTCTCCTGCCCACCTCCACCTGGCATTCTTAATCTTTTTGTGCATGTCATGGATGCATTTGGCAGGCTGGTGAAAACTATGGACCTCTTTTCAAAATAATCTTTTTAAATAATTGAAGGAAATGGTAGATTCCAGTTAGAGAATATTAAAAATAAAGATGTATTTTCCCCTTTTGTGGAACCCCTGAAATCTGCCTGTGGAGCTGAGGTTAAGAACCTTGGCTCTAAGATAATATGAGAAGGAGTCTCTCTTACTAGCAGAGACTAGATTCCAGAAGAAAGAAGTTAAGATAAATTTAACATTTTAACTTGATTTATTAAGCAATATAATGTAAGAAGATCTGAATCCAGGACCAAAATTTGTTGGGGGGCGGGTTGGGGGGGGGAGGGTGGTGGCAATTGAGGTTAAATGACTTGCCCAGGGTCACAGAGCTGGTAACTATCTGAGACTGGATTTGAACTCAGGTTCTCCTGACTCCAGGATGCTCTATCCATTGTGCAACTTTGATGCCTTAGAACCAATATTTCTAATATGCTTCCAAATAATAGATCTGGCTTAGAACTCCTCAACCCTGCATTATGACAGCTGCGATTTGGAGGTTATTGACAACACTTTCCTCTTAGGTACAACTTGGAAAAATATATTGCTTGGTGTGAATTTATGAGCTACTGAAGACCTCTACTAGCCTCTACTGCTATCCATACTGGTTTGGGAAGTGTCCGGGGCATCATGTTTTTTCAGGTCTAATTGAATACTTAAGACCTGACCACCCATTAAAGAAAAGCTTTTAGGAGTGACATAAAACAAAGTTGTGAA
The DNA here is from genome assembly GCA_028627135.1 of Pseudochirops cupreus. NCBI lineage: Eukaryota > Metazoa > Chordata > Mammalia > Diprotodontia > Pseudocheiridae > Pseudochirops > Pseudochirops cupreus. The sequence goes on along the minus strand of CM053583.1, from coordinate 279,721,298 downwards.
AATTAAAATAATAAAGCTCTTGCTTGGAGCTTTAGGGAATGAAAAGATATGTTGAGATCCAAAGTGATCCTTTTATCCTAACATACTTTTTCATTTTTTTAAAACATTTTTTAACATTTTTAACATTTCATTTTATCTCTTCTTTTTTTTTAGAGAATTAATCCATTACTCTATATAGAACCATAAAATGTTAGAGTTTAAAGGGACATTGCAGATGATCTAATCTCTAAGATTACTCCATAGGAATATTTACCCAAGAGATGAGGGACCTGGGGCCAGGAGAGGAGAAGTTACTTGGCCCAACCTAAAGCAACAAGTTACTGGCAGAGCCAAGACCACCACTAAAGTCCTCTGGCTCCTAAACTTGTGTTCTTATTGCTACACCATAATCAGGAGGATTATTGTCTGCAAGAGAAGAAAACTTTGAGAATAGTCTTTAAAACAATGATTTTAAAGTGATCTTGAAATGAAAAAAAAAATAGCAATAGAAAATAGGTAAGTAAATTTGGAAACTGTTCATTGGAAATAATGCACTACGTTAAAAAGTCATCGTATGAATAAACAAGGACAATGGGAGCCCAGATTTAGAGCTGGAAAGGGTCTTAGGTGCCATCTAGTCCAATCACCTCATTTCATGATGAGACTCAGAGGTGAAGAGACTTATCTAAGCAGTAAAGAATGGGCAGTAAGTGGCAGAGCCACAATAAGATCTCAAGGTTCTGTCTTCAAGTTCAGTCCCTCCTCTGCAGCATTAAGTGATCTATTGGGTTTAACTGATTCTTAAGTACCTATAGTTCTGTGTGACTGTGTTTACATTGTTCTTCATCACTCATTTTCTTTCCCACGTACCCAGACCCTTAACTCTGTGCGTGTGTTGTATTTGTCATTTTCCAGCCCCGTCCAACTCTTCGTGACCCCATTTGGGGTTTTCTTGGCAAATATACTGGAGTGGTTTGCCATTTCCTTCTCCAGTTCTTTTTACAAATAAGGAAAATGAAGCAAAAGGGACTTTACATCCCTGAACTCTATCCCCTGAGCCACCCAGCTGCCACCATGTGTCATATAGTGGGTGCCAAATTAAATAGGCAAATAATTTTTATCAAGAAATGTGATAATTTGGTAAAAAAAAAAATAAAACCGCCATATAAAATTTTATACACATCAAAATTCAATGTGATTCTTTTTCCTGTCCCACAACGCCCTCACAAAAGCCACCAAAATTACTTCCAAAGGGAAAGGTTCACATCTTCCGGCAATAGGAACATATTTTCTCTAGAAACTTTACCTTGCTTGAAAGACCCTTCCAAATGCTCCTTCTCCAATATCTCTCACATATTCAATATTATTTCGTGGATACTCCAGGCTGAGGAGTTTGGGGTTCAGAAGGAGTGGCATGCGCTGGTACATAGGGTTGGGGTGAAGTCTGTCCAGTAAGAGCTCAGAAGGGAGAGTTGTGAGAGTGGGGGTTGCAGATTCCCTGTGGAGAAAAACAATATATAAATCTCAGGACTGGTTAAAGTAGGGACTTCTTTTGCTCTTTCTACCCAGCAATAATACCCTCAAAGGACACCTAGTTTCCTGGTCAAAAAGGTTGGAAGGACCCAAGGAGTCCTTCTGGAAGGTCATATCTTGCACTAATACGATCTAAATGTGAATGTGACACAATAAGCCCTTAAAAAGTGCCCACGTGCCCAGCTTTGTACCAGGTGCGGAGGCTAGAAAGATGAAACAAACAACAAAAAAGTATTCCTTCCCCTCAAGAAACTTTCACTTTATTGGACATCCTCCAGATTTAACATTAGACTGACTCCAAAGAAACACAGAATTCTCTTCAATTGTTCAATTGGGATTGTTTCAATCCTTGCACTTGTGTGCACAATCCCTCAAACAATGCCCAGTAGGGACAGGATTTAATAAATGCTTGTTGACTGATTGGTATTCCAATCATCTGCCACATTCCATAATGACTATCAATAATACCACTATAATTGTTACACAATTACCCAGCACATTTGGAACTATCTACTCTGCCAAGTAGGCCAAAAAAAATTCTAAATTTTTAATTCTCTCAAACAGCTATTTTGTTTTTTGAAAAAAAAGTTTAATTAATTAATTTATAGTTTGCAACGTTCACTTCCACAAGATTTTTGAGTCCCAGATTTTCTCCCTATCTCCCCCCTTCCCTCACCCCAAGGGGTATGCATTCTGAATACCCCTTCCCCCAATCTGCCCTCCCTTCTATCACTCCCCCCACACTTCTCTTACCCCTTCTCCTTCTATTTTCCTGCAGGGCAAGATAGATTTCTATGCCCCATTGCCTGTATATCTTATTTCCCAGTTACATGTAACAACAATTTTTGACATTTGTCAAACACCTATTCTGATGAAAATAAAAGATGATCCCATGAGCCTTTGTTCTGAAAGACACCACTGTTTTTTTTTTCAAGTTTAACTGATGGCTTTTAAAAAAATGTCATTTTCTGATACCTGCCCCATCCCCCCCATCATCCTTAACTGAACACTGCCTTGTAACAAAGGAAAAATAGTTAAGTAAAACTGACTAACAAAATTATATTTGACAGCATGTCCCTACAGTCCTCTGCCTGTCTAAGCAGAGGAGGGAATCATATACTTCCCCATCTGTCTTCTAGGACCAAGAATGGTCAAATGATTTTTGATAATGACTTGCAATGCAGGATGACGAATGACAGGGAAGACTGAGGAAACTAACCGGAGTCAGGCCTTACTCTTGGCTGTGCTGTCTAAAGCACGACTTTTCTCCCTTACTTGAGGGGACTGACTCGAGAAAAGCATCATTTCACCTCTTCTTGTTTTTCCACTGTCTTCGCCTTCGGCGGCAGCAAAGGAGAGCAGTCATGGTGAGAAAGCCAATGACTGCAAAGCTGGAGATGATGGCAACGATGACAGTCATGGAGTAGGTAGGTGAAAACGCTGATGAGGAAGAAGGCCGATCTGGAATGTCTGCACTTGGCTTGACTGTTACCAGTGGGGAGACTGTGAGAACACACAAAAAAATGATGGATTTTGGTTCAGTGGCAAACGTGAAAGGAGGTTCTGAGCTGAAAGTCAGCTGGCAAAGAAATTATGCATTCTGAGTCTAGTGCCTAGGGGCTGGGGTCTTCCGATTACTCTCTTGACTCGTCCATTAAGCTAAACATCAACACCAGTCCCTAAAGGTTACACTTGTTGTCCTTCAGTTATGTCTGACTCTTAATGACACCATTTGGGCTTTCTTTGGCAAAGATGCTGGAGAAGTTTTCCATTTCCTCCTCCAGTTCATTTTATGGATGAGAAGAGTGAGGCAAACAGGGCTGAGTGACTTGCCCAGGGTCACACAGCTAGTGAGTATCTGAAATCAGGTTTGAACTCAGATCTTCTTGACTCCAGGCCTGACATTCTATCCACTGCCCCACCTGGCTGCCCCAAGGTTTACAAAGCATTTTACAAATACTTTATTTTCTCCTCATAACAGCTTTCCTCCCTGGGAAAACTGAGGCAGACCGAGGCTGAGGGTCTTGTCCAAGGTTACATGGTTAAGTATCTGAGCTAGATTTGAATTCAGGTCTTCCTGACTCCAAGTCCAGTACTCTGTCCACCATGACAAAGAACTGTCTCAAGCTGCTTCAAAATAGAGATGTTTATCATTGAAGAGACCCAGACCTCATTTAGTTTACCCTTCTTATGTTATAGATCAATCAGTAAACATTTATTAAGTTCCTACTAGGTGCCTTGCATTGCTTCACCCAGCATACAAAAAGCAAACATAGTCTCTGTCCTCAAGGAGTTTACAATGTGATTGGGTGCTGATGAGAAGGCTGAGGAGAGAGATCAAATGGTTTATTTAAGGTCACCCAGATGTTGTACAGACAGGACTAGTAGAACCCAGGCCTGGGATGATTTTATTTTACCCTATCTCTGGTGACATTGTAACTACAGCCAAGAACATTAACTGATTTTGAATTTTTGTCAAAAATATGCTTCCTGGGGCAGGTAGGTGGCGCAGTGAATACAGCATCAGCCCTGGAGTCCAGAGGTCCTGAGTTCAAACCCATTCAGATACTTGACACTTAACTAGCTGTGTGACCTTGGGCAAGTCACTTAATCCAAACTGCCTTGACTTCCCCCCTCCAAAAAAAAAACCAACATGCTTCCTTTACCCAGACATCCCGGAAGATCACCTTTCATGGCCTTCTCCAGCTCCCACAAAAGCAGAGGCTAAAGGAAATACTTTATTGTAGCCAGTTCATTCTCTCTTGTAATCATGGGTGCATCAGAGCTTTTCAATAACAGGTCATGCGATCAGAAACAATAAAAATCGCTAATATTTACATAGCAATTTATATGGGGATCTTATGAATTTAAGTATAGTATTAATTGTGTACACTCTGGGGGGAGTTCAGATATGTGATTTCATCAGTGTGGGGAGTTCCTCGTGTAGAAAGGCCCTCCACCAGTGCAGATCTGCTTCTCTGCAAGTTACTCTTGGTTGGGGCACTGACAGGTTCCAGGATCAGGCAGCCAGGGTTTGTTAAGAGGTGGGACTTGAGCTAGTCTTCCTGACTCCCTGGCTAGCTTTCTATTTTCTCTCTAGTATACCTCATTGCCTCTCTGCTTTGTCATGACTGATTGAAGCCTTGCTGGCATGATAGCTAGGTTTAGGAGTGAGAAAACAACTTAGAAAACAAAGAAGATAATGATTAAATTCAAAAGTATTTATTAATTGCTTATGATGTACTTTGCTAAGTACTGTGAATAACTTTAATTCAACCCTGTTCTCTGTTTCATTCTTTGAAGAATGTACTTGAAAAGAGGTAACTTGAAGGTGAGAAGGTGTTATTCAGAGATCAAATAGCTCACTCAGGCATGGTAAAAGAAGAATTACTGAGGATTTGGGTTTTGATTTGTGAACAAATAATTTCAGTGCTAATCATGGAAACTGCAGTGTAATCTTAAAGACATTAGTTCAGACTATTCATTGGAGGGACAAATCCTGAAGCTGAAGCTTAAATATTTGACCACAAAATGAGAAGACAAGTCTAACTGGAAAAGACCCTGATGTTGGGAAAGACTGAAGGCAAAAGGACAAGGGGATGGCAGAAGTTGAGATGGATAGATAAGGTCATAGAAACAGTGAAGATGAATGTGAGCAGACTTTGGGAGACGATGGAGGATAGGAGGGCCTGGTGTGCTATGGTCTCCAGGGGTCACAAAATTGGACACAACTAAATGAGGAATAACAACAACCATGTAATCTGACATATACAATTTAATGTTGACTTCTGCTTTTTTCACTCTTTGTCTAATTTTATGACTAGGGCTTATCTTTCTCTGCTATATATCTAGGCTTCACTTATAGAAGAGAATGTAATCTTTCATTTTCAGGTTAGTTTTCTTATCTGTAGATTGGGGACATTAGTATGAAAAGGCAGTATAATGCAGTGGCATTAGGGAGACTTGACTTTGATATATACTGGTTGTTGTTACCTTGGGCAAGTCACTTCCATTCACAGTACCCCAGGTAACTCTCTAACACTAAATTACAAGGTAGATGCTGGTCTACTTTGATGTAGACATTTCCTCATCAACAGCAACCTATACCAATCAAATCACGCATCTATTTAAGAAACAAAAATAAAACTTAGGGTCATGAATTTACCTCAGAAAGGGACCTCAGATATCACTTAGTTCAATGTCCCCAATCTACAGATAAGAAAACTAAGGCCTAAAGGAGTTGTGATTAGCCCAACTTTGGGTTCTGTGACTACAAATTCAGTACTTTTTATCATACCATCCTACCAATGGGCATAACAAACAGATTTGCTTTTATGAGAACTACTGGGCAAAAGTTATAGATAGGCAGATTTTTACTGAATTAAAAAAAAAAAAAAGAGTTGTCTAACAGTTTGAGCAGGGTTACCCCATAAGATGGTCAACAGTGTTTCCCTCAGAAGCTAGACTTGTCAGAGATGATGAGTCATCTCCACGAGACTTTCCCTACCACACTAGAGAAACCTCTTCACCCTGGAAGCTACCCTGGATTACTTTCCACATTGGACATTTTCTCCCTACCTGCAAACTCTTCTTATTGACTGGTTCCTCCCAGAACCACGATCTTAAGGAGGGGGCCCAGGCCAATCCTGTCTTCATTCATCTCCAGGCTGCATCCCTGACTTTCTCTCCCATGCCCTTGCTCTGGTACCTTCTCCCTAATTACCTGTTAAATCTCTTTTGTGTACTGTCTTCCACATTACAATGTCAACTCCTTGAGGGCAAGGGCTGTATTTCTTTCTGTTTCTATTTGTATTCCTAGCCCTTAACAGAGTGCCTAGAAAATAGTAAATGCTTAAAAAAAATGTTCATTGACTTGACTAATGGATAGAATTTGGACTTCTTGATCTGTCAGGACTCTTCCAAACTGGAGATTCTATTTATCAGTGCTAGAATAGGGAAATGTTAACCTCAAAATTCAGTGCAAGTCATGTATAACCTATATCTGATTGCTTGCCATCTCAGGGAGGAGGGAGGGAAGGGAGGGAGGCAAGCATATAATTTGGAACTCAGAATTTTTAATTTAAAAAGTTTTTAAAAATTCAGTGCAAGAGGAAACGGGAATATTAGACAGAAATGAATGTTAGACAGAGTTAGACAAAAGTCCTCCCAGACATCAGAACAGTTTTTTGTTGTAAGTTTCTTTCTTTCTTTCTCTTTTCTTCCTTTTTCTCTTTCCTTCCTTCCTTCCTTCCTTTCTTTCTTGGGGGGAAGGCAGGGCAGTTGAGGTTAAGAGACTTGCCCAAGGTCACACAGCTAGTAAATGTCAAGTGTCTGAGGTCCAGTTTTGAACTCAGGTCCTCTTGACTCCAGGGCCAGTGCTCCACCTAGCCACCCCAATGTAAGCTATTTTCTAGGCCATTGGGATCAATACTTGCTATTTAGCACCTGAACTAATTGATGCCCTGATCCTGCTTACCACTGGTGCAGAGGGGTATGGCACAGTATTCCCATCTTACAGCTCGGTCCTTTGTGAAGCACCAAGGCCGTTCCCTGTCTCCTCCTGGATTTCGGCAATAATTCTCTGCATCTGATAGCTCAGGGAACATCTGAGGTGTCCTTCTGTGTACTTGGGGGGCCTGGTGGAAAAAAACAAGAGCAATGTCAGCGATCTTTAGTCTATAAAGCCGATTATTTCAAAATCAAATCTAGACATCTGGAGCTTTGATTTGCTATAATTTTCATTAGATCAGATGATTCCTTCCTTTCTCCTTCTCCTTCCCCTTCCCCTAATCAGATCATTCAGAGAATTAGGCACTGACACGTGGATCTCTGAAAGGATGTGTGATTCCCTTGATTCAAACATGGATTCCTCAAAAACCGTATGATTGAGGTAGAGTCTGAGGAGGCAGGGTTTAGCAGCAACTGACTAGGAAATCTAGACAGGGCATCTCCATCTACCCATAGACATGAATCTACTGGTCTTGCACTGAGCAGAAACAAATAGATAAAGTCAATGGAAAAAACCAGAAGTGAAATAACTAAGCAACAAATAATTTTCTTTCTGAGTGCCAAGAGTCTTTTAAAAGCTCACCTGTTCACTCCATTTCTGACAAGGAATGCCTGATGCTGTGACATTGACAGTACCTTGGTACAATCTTCCCTTGTCCTGATAGCAAGTTGCTAAAACAAAGGGAAAAAAACAAAGAAGAAACCACATACAAAGTAATCTTTCAGTGTAACAATTGGCATGTCAGAATTTTTAAAAATGAAGGTTAAAAAAAAAACCACACGCAGGGGCAGCTAGGTAGCACAGTGAATAGAGCACTGGCCCTGGAGTCAGGAGGACCTGAGTTCAAAACTGGCCTCAGACACTTAAAACACACACACACACACACACACACACACACACACACACACAAAACTAGCTGTGTGACCTTGGGCAAGTCACTTAACCCCAATTGCCCTACGTCCCCTTCCAAAAAGCAAAAAGAAACAACACACCCTACATTTGGAGTAAAGGAAGAATGAAAATCACCTTAGTAATAGTAGGAATAGAAAAGCACAAATTTTCTTAACATGATATCATGAATGTTCATGACGTTCTTATAAAGGCTAGAGAGGGGATATTTGACTTCTATGGTGGAAGAAACTTCCTCTATCAATGCAGAGAATTCCCCTCTCTTTGTTTTTATCTTAAAGAGCAGACTAGAACTCTGACAGGTCATTCAATTTGTCCAGCATGGCATTGATAGTATGTATCAGAGCCCTTCCTGCCTCTGAGACCAGTTCTTTATACCCTATGCAATGCTGTCTTCCAGACAGTAAACTGGTAAGCCATTGAGGCAGTGAGTTATTACAGGATTGAGTTTGAGAGTGGTTCTTAGATCTCAATCATTTTACATGTCAAGAAATTGAGGCTGGGAGAGCTAATATCCCTAACCAGATATTAGAGCAAGTTCATTGGCAGAGACAGGACTAGCCAACTCTCACATTGTTACCTCTTAGGAATGGGGAGGAGGACTAAGCAAATGTTAACCAAATTTGCATCTACTTTGGGCAAATGTTGAAAAGATGAAGTTGATAGGAAAGGGAGAACATTTTCAGGCATCAGCACTGAAGTGAAACTATTTTTCACTTAGGTTTGCTATTATTTTGTTTTTGTTAAATTACTATTATTGGAACCCACAAACAAACATCACATTTAGATTATGCTACTTTGTGAGTTAAATGTCCTGTTGTGAGTTAGCCTGGAATTAGAGACAAGATTTCCTAATTCTTCGTCTCATGCTTTTCTACTACACAAGGTGAATTCAAGTTAAATCACAAATTCATGAGCAGATAGTTGTACAGAGTAGGGGATTCAGTGTGGCGTAATACATAGAAAGCTGCCTATGGGGCCAGGAATTCAATATTGGTTTATGTGACCCTAGGCAAGAAATTTAACCTTTCAGCGTTCTCAGCAAATGATGTCAAACTGAAATAGAAATGGAACCCAGTAAATCATATACAGGGATCCCTACAGGCTGCATACTTACTTAGAAAAACCACCTGTTAACATTATCTATGTTCTATTGTATTTTTATTTTGTTAAATATTTCTTAGTTACATTTTATTCTTGTTCCAGCATCTCACAGTACTGTGGAGGCACATGTGGCTGTGTGTTCAATACCTTGGCATGGGGCAACATGAGATTGTAAGTTACAGAGAGGGAACCAACCTGCTGTGGAAGGGTCCATTTCCTCTTATAGGACTTCTCTATGCCTTTGAAGTTACAGGTTCTGACCTTGTGTACAGTAGCTCTCTTTTGAAAGATAATGGTCTTGTTTTGTTCATTTTGGCATCAACTGTGAAGAATTCTATTTCCAAATTTGGGGCATAAATTCAATTTGAAGACTTTTTTTCCTCTTATTTTTTTTTAAAAGAAAAGAAAAACCTTCCACCACTAAAACATTAGGAAATACATTTCTGCGTTAATCACCCATGAACCACAAGAATAATCTGACAGTAATTCCATTAGCCCTATAGAAACACCAGTGGATTTGGGAAATACAAAGCCATTAGGTTATGATATTAGATATCAGAATACTCATGTGTTCTAGTGCTATCTTACTAGGACAAATTTTGTCCTCATATATACAGAACTCAAATGAATAATTCACAGAATTTGACTTAGCGTGAGCCTATCTTCTTTTGTATGTGGATACCCATAATGACATGATTCTAACTTCCTTTGACAATCTTTTTTTTTTTGCCTCCTAATCAAGTAAAGTGGTTATCTCTTCTTGTGTGTTCCCATTTTAGAGAGTACTATTATTTACCCACTGTCTGTAGGCTATTGCTTTGAGAAGTCTATTTTCAGGGATGGGTTATTTTGGCCTACTGTTGTTCTTCATAGGCATTAATCATCTATCTCTGTGCCTTTGCCTAGGCTGTCCCTGATGCCTTGGAATGCCCTACCTCCTCATCTATGCTTACTTAGAATGTTTAGTTTTAGGGGCAGCTAGGTGGCACAGTGAATTGAGCACCAGCCCGGAAGTCAGGAGAACCTGAGTTCAAATCTGTCCTCGACACTTAACACTTACTAGCCATGTGACCTTGGGCAAGTCACTTAAACCTAATTGCCCTGACCTCCCCCCTCCAAAAAAAAGTACACAACAACAAAAGAGAATGCCTAGTTTTCTTCAAAGTTCAGCTTCCCCTGTAAATGGTGTGTTCCCTTTTAGAGAGTGCTGTTACTGACCCACTGTCTGTAAGCTATTGCTTTGAGAAGTCTGTTTTCAGGGATGGGTTTTTCTGGCCTACTTGCTGTTGCTCTTCATAGGCATTCATCATCTCCCACCTCTGTGCCTTTGCCTAGGCTGTCCCTGTTGCCTGGAATGCACTACCTCCTCACCTCTGCTTATTAGAATCCCTAGTTTTCTTCAAAGTTCAGCTTCAGCAAGGCCTTCCCTTCTTCCCCAATGGTCAATCTCCCCAGCAAGTCCCCTCAAATTGCTTTGTGTATATTTTTTACTTCTATGCCTGTGTTGTTTTCTTTTCCAGAATGTAAGGTCTTTGAGGATGAGGACCCTTATTTTTGTCTTTATATTCCAAGTGCCTAAGCGCAACATGTGACATATAAGAGGTGCTTAATAAAGGCTTTTTGATTGTTGGATGGATCTTCCTCCTTCCCTGTTCTGTGCTAGTGCTATGCGTTTTTGCCCCAAGGAGAAAGGCGCAAAGTTGACTAAGAAGGCTTGATGTTTCCCTTCATTCTTCTCTCCTCTAGCACCTGTATTGGATAGATGTTGCCAGAACAGTCAGGTTCAAAACTTCTTGGGTTTACCCTAGCCTATTCACTTTACCCTTTCTCATGAGGGGAAAATAATTCAGAATTAAAGATCTCTCTCCTAGGAGGATGAAAATTTTTTTTTCTTCTCTGATGTGTTTACTAGGCCTAGACATCTGTATCATCTCTCCTGATTTCCTCTTATTAAAAAAGTCAGTGTTTCAGGGCAGCTAGGTGGCATAGTGAATAGAGCAGAGGCCCTGGAGTCAGAAGGACCTGAGTTCAAATCCGGCCTCAGACACTTAACACAAAAACTAACCATGTGACCTTGGGCAAGTCACTTAACCCCAACTGCCCTACTTTCCTCCCTCTTAAAAAAGCAAAAAAAAGTCAATTCACACTCCTCCCCCCCCACAATACACCAATACATATATACATACACACATATATTGTTTTTTGTCCTTCATTCTCAAAGAGGACCATCACACATGCATACCTATACATATACGAATATATGCTGATGCATATGGTATTCTCTGCCTCATTTTTTTTTTTTGCTTTTTGGAGGGGGGAGGGTAGGGCAATTGGGGTTAAGTGACTTGCCCAAGGTCACACAGCAAGTTTTTGTGTTGAGTGTCTGAGGCTGCATTTGAACTCAGGTCCTCCTCACTCCAGGGCTGGTGATCTGTTCACTGTACCATGTAGCCACCCCTCTGCCTTATTCTTTATCCCTGTCTTCCCTCCTCCCCCAGTCCATGTTCTTTCTCTCTCTCCCTCTTTTTCCCTCCCCTTCCTCCCTCATCTTCTTTCTCTCATTTTTATATCACCTATATTCCCAAAAAAATCTCTGCCCTCTGCAGAAAGTCATACCTTGTAACAAAGAATAAAATAATAAAAACTAAGAAGGGGGGAAAAATAATTCAGCAAAATCCAACAGGTGAGCCAAGTTTAATTTTGTTACCTTTTAGGAATGGGGAGGGGGACTAAGCAACTGTTAACCAAATTTTCCTAAATGTTGAAAAGACTTGAGGTTGGTAGGAAGGGGAGAAAGCTTTCAAGCCAGCATTGAAGGGAAACTTTCTCACTTAGGTTTGCTATAATTTTTGTTAAATTACTATTATTGCAATCAATAAACAAATATATAGCATTTATGCTACATCATGGATTGAATGTCCAGTTATGAGCTAGCCTGAGAACCTACCCACCCTTTAAAATGTGGTTCTATGGAAAAATAAGTTCCGAGTTCCAAACTGCCTTAATGAATGCACTGTTGTAATATAACCTATTTGGGTTCCACTAAAGGTCTAATCTGATGCCTTATTGTGGCCCAGAGGTGCTACTGGGTTCTCAAAGACTGAAGACTGAGAGAACATTCCAAGAATTTGGGACAGTCAATGAAAAGTTGGGAGATGGAATGTTTTGTATGAAGAACAGCAAGGAGACCAGTGTCACTGGATTGTAGGGTTTGGGGGTGAGGAGAAGTAAGGTGTAAAAAGACTGGAAGGATAAGAAGGGGTCAGGTTATTAAGGGTTTTAAAAGTCAAATGTGTGTGTGTGTGTGTGTGTGTGTGTGTGTGTGTGGAGAGGGAGAGGGAGAGGTGGGAAAGGGAGAGAGAGAAAGAGAGAAAGAAAGGGAGAGAGAGAGAGTGAGCGAGCTGTAGTGGATAAAATGCTAGGCCTGGAGACAGGAAGACTCATCTTCCTCAGTTCAAATCTGGACTCAGACATTTACTAACTGTGTGACTCTGGATAAGTCAATTCACTCTGTTTGCCTCAGTTTCCTCATATGTAAAATGAGCCGGAAAAGAAAATGGCAACTCCAGTATCTTTACCAAGAAAACCCCAAATGGGGTCACAAAGAGTCAGACACTACTGAAACAAATGAATAATGATAATAGGCACACACAGAAACAGTAAATAATACTGTTTCTATTAAATATTGCATGGCATATACTCTACATTTACATAGAGATGCTGAACCAGGGGTAATGTTTTATGTGTGCATTGGGCAACCGTGAATTATAGAGTGACCAAACATTAGGACAGGAAGAAGACTTAGCCATCATTCCAGAAGTCTGTCCATGACAGGAGTTTAGAAAAAAGACTGTTTCATTTCTCAGTATGGCTTCCTTCCTACTCCCTGAGAGCCACCTCTTAGAACAATAAGAGTGTGTGTGTGTGTGTGTGGGGGGGGGGGTGAGTGGGGGAATATGTGATCTTGGGCAAGTCACAGCTTCCGTGAGCTTTAGTTTCTTCATCTGTGAAATAAAAAAGTTGCGTTGGATAGCATCTGAGATTCCTTTGAGGTCTAGACTTACTGGACTTAAGACCCTAAAACAACTTAGCAAAACTAATCAGCATATAAAATCAGTCTGATATTATACACAGTGTTCCATACCCATAGTCCCCCTCTTTACCCCTGCAAAGAAATGGGGTTGGGGAGGTGCCATGGCAGATTTTCGCTAGTCTAGAAGACTTTTCCTGCCAAAAGTAGTTAATTCTTAAAACTTCTAAATTACAAAAACTGATTTCTTCTCTTCTTTCTCCCTGCAGCCTGCCCCTCCTCCACCCCCTCCTTCCTTCCTTCTTTTCCTTTTATACATGAGCTGCCAAGGACAAGCTTTCTTAAGCCTGCTAGGGAGGAGAGGTCTATGGTAGATAATGTTGTGAATTTGCTGGTCTTCTGTCTAGTTTGGGTTGGGAAACACTGATCTCATCCAATTCTCTCATTTTACAGATGTGGAAACTGAGGGCTAGGGAGGGGAAGTGATTTACTTTGTGTTAGTCAGTGATAACTCTAGTAGAGTCTGCTACTGCCAATAAACATATTTCGGCCAATGGGAAAATATTATGATCTCCATTTTCAATTTTTTACTCTTTGTAATTAATATTAGAATAACTGTTTTTATAGTCAGAATTAAATGGTTGTATATATCAATGATATGGTTGGACACATAAAATGTATTAGGTATGGTTGCCACTCTATTGAATTAATTTACCGCCATTTTCCCATTCCTGTTTTTTCAGGATACAGCAATGTACCTTCTGGAAAAGCAGACAGAGAGCATTTAGAGTTCAACTTTTCAAGTTTACACATGAAAAGATTGAGGCCCAACATCACCAAGGTAACAAATAGGGACATGCAAAGCTAATGTTTTCTCAACTGTACTAGAATTATGAACATAAAAAATATGAGTAAGATACTTAAGGTATGAACCTTCACTCAAATTCTTTTTCACTAATAAGGATCAGTATGTAGTATTATTTTTCAAAAGCCTATGGATGACTAATATTCACAGAAGAGAAAAGAAAAATTCAGTGACTTATTTTGTTCGATGACTTCTGTTTTATGAGTTTTGGTCTAGAATTCACTGGAAAGGTTTCTGTCTTCTTTTCCGAGTCTTAAATGAATAAGAGAGGCATGAGCTTGGCTTTATTTTTTGCAAGACAGTAGAAATAAATTTACTGCCCTGCTTGCTTATAAGTCTCAGGACTGAGAGAAGAATAAGTATGAAGGTTTTGGGGGTTGGAAGTTGGATACTTGGTCTGGTCTCTGAGCATATGAGTTCAGTCCTAGGGTAGACAGGCTTCTAATGGGATGGGAAGAGAGTAGTGATGGTAATAGGTTCATTTTTTTCATACTCTTTGGCTCCTTAAATCTCCACACTGGCACTCTAGGGTCAAACTACTTAAAGCTTAGTTATTGATTCATGCATAGGGCCTCTTCAAAATGGAGGGAATTAGAAAAGTAATCAATGTACAAAATGAATCAAGCATAGGACAAGTATTTCTTTCCTACAAAGTGTCAGAAACAGGATTAAAACAAGATTCAGTAACTTAACTAATATACTGTTGGTAGAGCTATAAATTGGTCCAACCACTTGGGAAAACAATTTAGAAGTTTTTATTTAAAAAAATAACTGAACTGTTCATACTCTTTGACCTAGAGATCCTATTAAAGAAGTCCAAAAAAGGGGAAAAAATCAACAAAATATATACCGAAATATGCAAAGTATCACTTTTGTAGCTGAAAAGAATTGAGTAACAAAGTGGATGACCTTTGATTAGGGAATGACTGGAAAAAAGGTACATGCATAGGGAAAGGTACTTGTGTTTTTATTAGTATAAAGAACTCTCAGATGTGTAAACTCCCTTCACCAATGAAAGCCTGTTTTCTGCAACTTATAGTCTTACAGTGTTGACTAGAAAACTGAGAGATT
>CM053583.1:279635858-279698091 GCA_028627135.1 Pseudochirops cupreus | reverse complement strand
TTCTCTTCATCGGTTTTTTGGGCCTTTTTTGCCATTTGAGTTAATCTATTTTTTAAGGTGTTATTTTCTTCAGTCAGGTTGTTGACTCTCTTCTCATGATTTTCTTGCATCATTCACATTTCTCTTACCAATTTTTCCTCCACTTCCCTTATTTGGTTTTTGAAATCCTTCTTAAGCTCCTCTATAGCTTATAACAAGTTTACATTTTTCTTGGAAGCTTTTGGTGCAGGAATTCTGACTGTGTTGTCTTCCTCCTGATCCATGGTTTGAACCTTTTTGTCCCCAAAAAAGGAATCTAAAGTTGGGTTGCTGTGTTTACTTTGCTTCCTTTGCCTGCTCATGTTGCCAGTCAATTACTTGACTTTTTAGCTCTTTGCCACAGTAGAACTCTGCTTCCAGAGGGGAGAGCTTTGTCCCAAATCACTGGGGTTTTCACAGTTGCCAGGGCTATTAGGAGACTGCCGTCTTTGCAGCCCCCACCAGCTTTGGCTCACTACTCATGCACCAAGACCACTATTCTGCTCCAGGCAGCATAAAGCAAGAGCACTTAGCCTCTGAATGATTGTTTGGCTCCCCTGCAATCTGCAGGCTATGAGCTCTGAAGCAGCCATGTGGAAATGGCTGCAGGGCTGCCACTTCTGCTGATTTCTTGCTCTGGGGGCAGATGCCTGGACCTGCTTTTCTCCCCCAAATTTAGCCAAGTTCCACTGACCTTTCACTTTGTTCTTGGTTCTTATGGGTTGATAATTCTGAAAACTGCCACAGCTGCCAGTTATCTACTCTCCTGAAAGCTCCAGCCATGGCTTGTCCTGGCCACCCTAGGGCTAAAGCAGCGGTTTCAGACCCGGCTGGTTTCGGCTCCCAGGGTGCTGCAATGAGCCCTTCCTGTCCTGCCTGCCAGGCTGCCTTCACTGGGAGCTTTGTTTCTCTGTCATTTTATGAGTTCTGGAGCTCTAAAATTTGTTTAGAGTCATATTTTATAGGTATTTGAGATGGTTATGGGGGCAGCTGTGGAGTTCTGCTTCTACGCTGCCATCTTGACTCCACCCCCAGCATTTTCAAATCTTAAAGCACTATATACATTTAGGAGTTACTTTATAGATAATGAAAGCAGTGTGAGTGTGTGTGTGTCTGTGTGTCTTCATGGAGTGAGGAGAAAGATGTAAAGAAAATGGAAATGGAACACCAGAGAGAGTAACTGATAAATTATTATTGGATAATTGTTTATGGATGTTTATTTTAAAATGTCAATAGTTTTAAAGTGTGCCTGATTGGCTTTGTTTCAAGTCCAAATGAATGATTGTTTTTTAAAACCTCTTTATAACCTAATGAATTATTTGCATCAAACAGGTGTCAGTATTGTTGAGTGCTGTGGTAATCTGATCTGAGGATAGTGTAATTGGTTAAAAGCCTTTGAGTCATTTTGTAAGCATGATAATTATCTCAGCATCCACAGCAACAATGATTGTGGGTTATGATGGGGTGCTGATGACAAGGTTGGGGAGTAGCTGTCTTCACCTTCCTTTACTGGTTACACCTTGTATTTATTATATGCAGGGAATCCTCTGGTTAGGAATGACTATAGGGCTGTAGAACCTCATGTGCACTTATTGGAAGATAAGAAATAAACCCTAGATGAGGAAATCCAAAACTTCTGGCAAATGTGGGATATTAACAGACAGGTTCTGCTTCCTGCCACTCAGGTCACAGAGAAAGCATTAAAGGTAGTGGTAGTGGATGAAAGAGAAGTATGTGCCCACAGCACTCTGTTGTATGCTATCACTTGCAGGCTTGAGCAAGAATATATTTTGGCTAGATCAGTTCATATTCATAATGCACTTTCCTCATAACCACTCATTAGGGCAGGTGGATCAAATGTGATAATTTCCATTTTAATTATTGTCTGAACCTGTGGTTTCATTGGAAGAGAGGAGGCTTCTGTTGAGCTAACTCCCTCTCCCAATATAGATAGATCAATGACTGTTCTGCAGTTTATGGTCTTAGACAATTTCATGGGGACACTGAGAAAGAAAGGGATTTACCCAGGGTCACAAAGTGAGGATCTCTGAGATGGGTCTGGAATTGAGGTCAACCTGACTCTCTATCCATTATACCATGTTTCCTCTCTGTTAGTGAGATCATTTATGTAAAGAGTTTTTTTTGGGGGGGGGGGAGGATGGTGGTGGCAATCAGGGTGAAGTGACTGGCCTAGGGTCACATAGCTAGTAAGTATCTGAGGCCAGATTTGAACCCAGGTCTTTCTGACCCCAGGGCTGGTGCTCTATCTACTGTACCACTTAGCTGCCCCAGCATTTTCAAATCTTAAAGCACTATATACATTTAGGAGTTACTTTATAGCTGATGAAATTAGCTTAAAGATAACATAACCAGTAAGTGTTAGATACAGGATTCAAATCTAGTTCTCCTAGCTTCAAATTCAGTGTTTTACCTACTGCCCCAAAGTGGACTTAGAAGGAGGGTCCTATAGTTTTCTTGATGATCTGTGATAAATGGAATGAGTAACGTGGAGATGCAGCATGACATATTGGATTAAAGGCTGTCTTGGTGTCAGGAAGCTCTGGGATGGTTCAAGTCCTGTTTCAGTGGCAGCTATTGTAATGGTAATGAGAATTTGAAGATCTTACCTGCCCCTTAATAGGCTGAATGTAATCACATGGAGTCTATGGCAGGAGGAGTTAGTTGAACTGGTGGAGCAGAACTGAGAGGAAGCTGGGAGTCAGAGAAGATAGTGTGGAGGGAGAGAGAGAACACAAGCAAGGAGACAGCTAGGATTGTGAGTGTTTGATTATGGGAAGGCCTGAGCAGGGAGAAGACTTTGGGATGGTGTTGTTCCCTACAGTGATAAGGTGTATTGACTTTTTTGTTGCTATGATGGATTCAGTTTTCTGATGTTGGGATTTGGCTTTCTGGTGTCTGAATAAATATTTTGCTTCTCTCTTCTATATGGAGAGTCTCTTTATATTTTGCAATTTAGAACTATGCTGGCATATTCATAGTTGCCTTTGGTTCTATGAATATTGCCTTGGTGATACAGCTGTGTAGTGCAGCAGATAGATCACTGGGCATTAAATCAGGAAGACCTGAGTTCAAATTCAGCCTCAGACACTTTCTGGTTGTGTGATCCTGGAGATGTCACTTAATCCCTACTTGCTTTAGTTTCCTCAATCATAAAATAGAGATAATAATAGTACTTACCTCCCAAGGTTATTGTGAAGATCAAATGAGATAATATTTACTTAGCCCAGAGCCTGGCACATAGTAGGTGCTCCTTCCTTCTTCCTCCCCTCCTCTCTCTTTCCCCCCTCCATCCTTCTCTTCCTTCCTTCTTTCCTTTGTTCCCTCCTTCCTTTTTTCTTGCCTCTAACATAAAACAGGGAAATCATTTAACCTGACAGTGTCCCCAGTCAACTGTCTAAGACCGTAAGCTGAAGACGAGTGGCTGATGATCTACTACAGTGAAAGGAGCTTCCACGCTGGGAGTTTGCTACCCTGATGAAATTACAAGTCTACACCTTGTTCCCCAACCCTGTCCCCCTGCTAAAAATCAACATAACATTATTTTTTTTTCTGATTTAGTAGTACATTAAACTCTTCTATTATTTTTCTTCCATGACCAATCAGAGCCACCTATCATTAACACAGAAGGCTTAATAAAGCCTAATTTGGGATTATACTTTGTTCCAAACACACATAGTGGATCATTTGGTTCACTCTTGCCCATAACCTCTTCTGCTTTTGTGAAACATTATTCCTGGCTTCTTTCAGTAAATATGTATGTGCACCTACCAACTAACGTACCTGCATAAAGGTTTAGGAGCTGGCATAAATCCAGCAGCACTGCACCCCTGAAAGATGTGGTTACAGAGCAAGGACTTGACAGCTGGCCGACAGAGTGAACTCAGCTCCTTCAAGTCACTCCAGATGGTCTGGACAAGAAGCTCTTGGGTGTCCTCTGGGTCCCCATAGGTGGAGTTATAGAAAACAAGGGCATTCTTTGCCAAGACAGCACCACAGACCTCCCCTCTATAGGTACTGCAGTAACCTGGATCTTCTCGGTGAAGTTTACTGAAAAAATAATGAACAAAGTTCCCAAGCACATGCTACTTCTTGACATTCAGACTATTTTTGTTCCAAATATGTATCCTAGAGGCAGGAGTAAAATCAGAGAACAAAAAAGAAAAAAGCAAAAAAAACCAACAACAACAGTACCATAATCTACTTACTACATTCATTACATTACATATAAGATTGGAATTTGTATCAATTCAACATTTGTTACATAATAGCATTCCCTTCCTAGGGTCCATAAACTTGATTTTTCTATATTGATAACTGTCTTTCAATGTAATTGGTTTCCACAGAGAGTTGACCTCAGATCCAGGCAGACCTGAGTTTAAGTCCTAACTCTGACACATCCAGGTTGTGTGGCCCCAGAAAGTCACTTAGATTCTCAGTTACTCTATGAAACTCTCTGACTATAAGTCACCAAGAAGGTGCATAATTATATTGGTAAAAGAAGTTTTTTATTTAGAGCTAGAGATATATATTCAGTCCTTCTACTGTATGCAGAATACCATGATAGGACATGGGTGTTGGAGGAGATAAGGAGCAGAAACAAAGTTTAGAGAAGAGATAGTTCCTGCCCTCCTGGAGTTTACCATCCAGTAGGGGGATACGATACTGGTAAAAATAATTATCATACAAAATAATATGTGATAACTGCATAAGTGCAAAACCAAGTAGTATTTAAGATCTTTATTAATTGGAGAGATCAGGGAAAACTTTGAGGGGGATGTGATTTTTAAATAAGTAGAATTTTAAGAGGAGAAGATGGGGGAGAAGGAAGAAGACATTCCAGGGACAGAAAAGATTAGAGACAAAAAAAAACAGGGAATGTATGGGGAACAATAAATTATACTGATTGGCCACCGGGGACAGTATGTATATGAAGTAGGTTTGAAAGACAGCAGATTGTGAAAGTTCTTGCATACCACGCTAAATATTTGAATCGAACATAATTTAACATAACTCAGTGTGAAAGTATATTGCTATTTCCACTGAGTTCACCAAAGATAAATTAGGAGACAGTCAGATGACATCTTGCTACTCTCAAGGAGTTCAAGTCACCAGATCCAGATGATTTGTATCCTAAAGTATTGAAAGAACTGGCAGATACTATAGCTGAGCAGCTGTTGGTGATCTTTGACAGATTTTGGAAAAAGGCAGAGGAGTCACAGAACTGGAGAAGGGAAAAATGTTTTCCCAATTTAAAAAAAAAAGAAAGAAAGAGAAATCTGCAAATTACTGACCAAGGAGCTTACTCCTATAGCTGGAAGATTTCTAGGAAACATTATTAAGGGAATCATAGCTAAGCACTTAGAAAGGGAAGCAGTGAATACTAAAAATCAGCCTGTTTTACTCAAGTAACAGTGATGCCAGGTTAGTATCATTTCCTTCTTTGTTAAGGTTACTACATTACTAGATAAGGGGAATACTGTTAATATAAAACATACTAATATAATAATTTCTCATGTTATATTTTGGGTAAGGTGATGAAATATAGGCTAACCTATATTACAGTTAAGTAGATTTGATACTATTTGAATGATCAGACCCAAAGAAAAGTCATTAGCGGGTTGAGGTCTAATTGGACAAATGTCGCAGATCCAGGCATCTGCCCTTGGTCCTGCTCTGTTCAACATTTTTATCATTGACCTGAATGCAAGCATATATGTATACTGGTAAAATTTGCAGAGGACAGGGAACTGAGAAGTTGAACTAACATACTGGATGGCAGAACCAGGGTCTAAAAAATACAAACAGCTTGGAAGAGTGGGTTGAATCAAATAAGATATAATTTAATAGCGATAAAAGCAAAGCTCTGTTCTTGGTTTTAAAACAAAAATGACTTCACAAATAGAGGATAAGGAAGTATGACCAGACAACAGTTTCATTAAAAAACATCTAGGGATTTTTGTGGACTTAAAAAATTAAGTACTTACTATGTTCCAGGCACTGTGCTAAGCTCTTGGGATACAAAAAGAGACAAAAGACAGTTCCTACACTCCCGGAGCTTACATTCTAATGGGGAGAGATAATATGCAAAGAAATAAATACAAAGCAAGCTATGTACAGGTTAAATGGGAAATAATTAACAGAGGGAAGGCACTGGGATTAAGAGGAATTGGAGAAGGCTTTCTGAAAGAAGTGGGGTTTGAGTTAGGACTTAAGGAAGCTAGGTTGGTCAACAGTTGGAGTGGAGAAGGGACAGCCAGAGCCATGGGGCAACATCATGACACGGATTGTCATGTGGGCAAGGGACTGCATTTATGATGTCTGATCCCAGAGGACAGAATTAGGAGCAACATGTGAAAACTGCAGAGAAGCAGATTTATTTCAGGCATGGTTGGTCTTTTTTGTTTGTTTTAAGCAGTTCTAGCAATCTATACTGAAATGGAATGGTGGCTAGGTGGTGCAGCGAATAGAGCACCAGCCCTGGAGTCAGGAGGACCTGAGTTCAAATCTGACCGCAGACACTTAACACTTACTAGGTGTGTGACCTTGGGCAAGTCACTTAACCCCAACTGCCCTTCCAAAAAAAAAAAAGAAATGGAATGGTCCTCAGACTCAGGCTGGACAATACCTGGTTGCAATTTGGTAGAAGGGATTCTTATTCTGGTTTGACTAGGCAGTCTGTAATCTTCCTTCTGATTCTGTGCCTTGCTATTACAAATAGTGAAGTTCCAGAGCAGGGAATTTGGTTGGTGCAAACTTACTAATGCTAAATATTCAGAAAGTGACATTAATATAAACCACTTAGACTGTTCTTCCCATGTAAAAAATGGATCTCTCTGTCCACGATGGCACATCCCAGGAAAGGGTATAATAAGGGACAAAAGAATGAGTGTCGCCATCTTCATTTTAAAGGGAAGATGCTGAGTTAGTAAGATATGAGGGAGATTTGTTTAAGGTACCACTGTGGGCTGGCTCCGCTGCTAAGAATCAAGTTCCCCTCATCCACATTCTGTGCAATGTGTTGTCTCCCCTTAATCAGAAGGAAATCTCTGTGACAACTTTCCAGAAATGACTTGGGGGTGCTTTGGCTTCTTTTAGTTCCTAGTGGCTGGCTATACAAGTCCACGGCACCTGGCCAAACCACTATCTGGTTCCTTTGCTCTGTGGAACTTCTTGCGACACTGTGTGCTTGGTTCAGTTCCACAGGGCTTGTGAAAGGGGTCAGGAAGCAAGCCTCTTGTTACAAGGCCACAATCTCAGATGTCCTTCCTAGCTGCCTGAGTCTCTCCCTGAAACCCCCAATAAGAGGTTTACCTTCCCTCTACCTTTCTATATAAAGAGGTCTTTTAGCCTCCAGTCTCACAGCTCACTAAGGGAAACACAACAATCAATTTCCTTGAAGGGTCACTCAGTGCAATCCCAGCTCTGGTCTTTCTCCCATCTCTACCCCCGTACTATAAGGTTAGTATTCTCATAGCTCTTAGCCAGGATTTGGACAGAAAATGAATGCAAAGAATTCCCATTGATTTCCACAGTTGTCATTTGCAAAGTGAGAAGAAGCCAAATCCTTGCCCAATCAAAGTGCATCTTCTATGTGGAACTTGGTGTCTCTGCCAGGGAGCCGGGGAGAAGCAGTAATCACAGCAGCTGTCCTTGTTGCTCATTCCACCAGTTGAACGGAGGTCACAGAGATCAGTTCACAACATGCTTGCTATTTTGGAATGGTCAGTGGTACTATTTGTTAGCTTTTCTTTCCTCACTCTCCAAATGCTGCTCACCAGCCCTTCCAGGGCTTCTTTCCTACCATTATCTTTTACTTCACCGCTCTCTTTTCCCACCCCCCAAATCCAGTCATTGCATAGCAGGAGCAACAAACCAATGCTGACTTTGCCAAAAGAACGTTCCTAGCGTTTTCCGTTGTACCCGTGGGTCTTTGACTGTCTCTTCATCTTTCTGTTATAGAATATTACTTCCTTGTTTTTATATTGCATTAAAATGCTTTCTGTCTTTGCTTCTCTCCCTTAAATCCTCTAAATCTTTTTCATATGCCTGCAGAGCATCCAATACTTTACATTCAGCTCCACAACTGGAAGAGACAAGAGCTTAGGGAATTTATTGCTGCTGACACTCATTTGACCCTAATCTGATACTGACTTTTTTTTTTTTGGACAGTCCTGGTATTGTCACCTTGTAATTAAACTCATTTTGTTATTAACAGATGGATAGCTCAAGCACTGCCTCGGTACCTCTGAAATGCTCATTCAGATGCCTCTAATATGAGGAAATATGGGAAAATGTAAACAAGAGTGGTATGGGATGAGAAAGCAAGGCAGGGTTACAAGACTACCCATACTGACAAGATAAAAAGACCTTATTTAGAAATCAGCCTTAAAGTTTACAAGGGGGCATTCTTTGGGGAGGAAAGGAAGACATTGGAAAGTCATAGAGATAAGGGGAAAAAGCTTTAATTTTAAAAGAGAATATGAGACATACAGGAGAAAAATCAGGAAAAAGGTTTTAGAGAAATGAATAAGAGACAGAGATTGTGAGGAAGAAACTAGTTTGGATGTGAATTTTAAAGAAAATAATATGCATGTCAGAACGACTTCATTGGGCCAAAATATATCAAATTAATATTTCATAACAACATTTATATCCTGGGAAATAAAATTGTGTTTGGTTCTTTAATTAAAAACATTTTTACAAAGCATTTTTGCCCTTCTCATAACAAATTTGTGAGGTAGGCAATGAAAATGCAATTATTCCCATTTTATAGATATGGAAAACAAGGCTGGGAGACTGAGTGACAACTCCTGAGAGTCAGAGCCGGGAGTCCATTCCAAGTCTCCTCCATTCTGAGACCCCCACTAATCACCCAGAGATCATGGATGTATCAATGTCAGTACAATGGAATTTAACATCTTTAGCTACCAAATTTGATTATAAGTTCATGGAAGATAAAAACCAATGTGTAAAGTTTTGACTGTAGGCACATGGGAACTCTATGGGTAGAAACTAGGAATGATCCTGCCATATTAAATGTACAATTGTCTTATGATTTTTCATCTTTCTTTAATCATCTTCAAGAATGAAACTGGCAGAGAGAAGAGGAGGAAAAAGCATTTTAAAATCTCTTGTCACCCAAGGAGTAATGTTGTCATTGACCAATTTTCTTACCTCCATGCTTTGTGGACAGGAAAGGAAGGCCCCACAGGCAGCGACCAGATGAAGGAGAAAAAGAGAAAAAGAATTAGTAAGTTCTTGCTTCCTTTGTTCTATTAGATAATTTTTAACTTTTTGAGGTATTTTGACTCTAAATTATTGGAAGGATATGTTCACAGTGAAAATTGTAGTGCCTCTAGAGTCAAAGGATCTGGATTCAAATCTTGCCTTTGCTGCTTACATCCTTTATGCTCTCAGGCAAGTCATTTGACTTTCCTGGGTCTCAGTTTCCTCATCTGTAATAGAAGTTACAGTAGATGCCTTCTGAGATCTCCTATGATCATAGATCCATTTGAGACTTAAGTGTCCCTAGGTTGACATTTGAGTTTGGGGGAAAAGGAGCAATGAGAGAGTCTTGGACATCCAAATTCTTGATGATCTGGTGGTTTTCAGTGGGTAGAGTTAACCATTAGTGTCATCAGTATATATTGATTTTGTAGGTAGAATTAATTTCCACCTATTCTTTGTGCCACTAGGAATTTTTCACCAATAAAGTTGGGGTGATCAATAGAAGAAGAGGTAAAACAAGAAGTTATATAGTTATTGTGCCCACAGTTGTGAACACTGGCAGCACTGTAGCTCACGGTATCCTTCCTCCTTGGGGGCATTACATTGTCTAGCATGAGCAGCAGTCCTTTTCAGGCCTTTTGAAGACTTCAGGTGCATTACTGGTTCAAGCATGAAGCAACCATTGAATGGAAGTTTTGGGAGGCCCAGAACTATTTCTTTTTTTTTTCATATTTCTTTCCCCATAGTAGGCACTTAATGTTTGTTGAATTGAATTGATTGAAGAGGTGCTAAATCTGTTGCTACCAACATCCATTTATTTCCCACCAACATGACTCTTACTGGCACTATCTCCCTCTCCCTCCCTCTTTCTATCCCCACCCCCTCCACCACCACCCTTCTTCTTCCCTCTTTTACCAGATCTGTGATTTCATCCACATAGGGAATTCCTGGTTAGGAACTTCCTTTATCAAAATAGATTAGCAGCTTCTGTGAATCTTAGATTCCTAAAACATTGCTTGACATAATGAGAAGTTAAGTAACTTGCCTAGGCTCACCCAACCAATATGAGTCAGAGGTAGTCTTCCCGACTCTGAGGCCAGCTTTCTATTCATGATACCATGTTGCTTCCCTATTGAGACTTCTTCATTTCCTTTTCACCAAGCATAGAGGAAGTTCAGGACTTTCTAAGAAGTAGAGTGAATGAATTATATATAGAGAAAAACAACTTACGTTTTCTCCTCAAAATTATAGAGAGTAGTTGGGTATGGGGCAAGGAAATTCTTTATACTGCAGAACTGTGGTTTAATGTCTTTTTTCTGCCTGTTTTGGGTCTTAGTCCATTGCCCTGTTGCTTTACTATGGAACGATGAGAAATTGCCCCTCTGTGAGTTGCAAATGGCCTCAATTTAAGATGTTCAATACTTCCCTCAGAATGGAAAGCTGTTCAGAAGTTACCAACATCACAAATTACTGTTCCCCTTTGATTTTCAGAGCAGTTTCCTCAGTCACACTTCCCTCTACTCAAACCAGAACCTTGGGAGTCTAAAGAAGTTCTTTCATGTGAAAATAAGCATTGTTACCAGTAAATAAACAGAGCTACCACTTGGAATTTCTTTGAGCTGATCTGGAAAAGTCAGTGAAATAGGCTTAACATTGTGAGGTCACTGGAGGAACACTATTTGATGATTAAAAAAAGGGGGGGGAAGTTTGCCTTTAGTACCTAACTTTTAAAGATGACCATTAGCATCTTTCACAATATTTCAGATTCTAAATATAACCTTTTATACATACTGTATATACTGTATGTATATACATACATATATCTCTATCTATCTATCTATCTATCTGTCTATCTATCTATCTATCCTTATACTATTTCCCTTTTGGAGCTTAGGTCATACTTCAATTTGGAGTTGGAAAAGAACTTGGAGGTCCAATCCCACCTCTTTTTACAGAGAGGAAACTGAGACTCAAGAGATTTTTTTTTACAAGTGATAACTTTAATGCAATAACACATCTAGCAAAACTTGCCTAGTCATTATAAGCATTAACTAAGCACCCCTAAATACTGAATAAATACATGGTGTTCATAGAGTCAATAGATTCAAATAGTTTTGAAAAATTCACTTAACCTTATAAATACAAAAATGAGTTCACTATCACAGAACTCTTTACCGTAAATTAAATAAATAAGTGGCCTCCTCTGAAAATTCAGTCCCAGACTCAACTAAAGTGGAAGGCACATTACAATTGCATAATTGTTTAGCAAACAACTCAAATACAGAGATTTCATGAGGATCTTGTGGCGGGGGCAGGAGGGGGGGAGAAAGGGGAAGGAGAGAGAAAAATAATGAGAAATAATTCCTGCCTGTAATATCAATTTGTCAGATTTTACCTTTTGCCTGTTTCTTAAACCCACAATCCTCTTTCTTGCAAAAACTATTTTCTTTCAAATTCATATACTAATTATATCTAAAAGAAACTAAACTAGTCCAATTCATAATATACTTTGTGTAAGTAA
Organism: Pseudochirops cupreus; assembly: GCA_028627135.1. Lineage (NCBI taxonomy): Eukaryota > Metazoa > Chordata > Mammalia > Diprotodontia > Pseudocheiridae > Pseudochirops > Pseudochirops cupreus. Next base: position 279,686,303 of record CM053583.1, on the reverse strand, counting down.
TCTGTCAGTATTTCATGGAGAGTTTAGGTGAGGTTTAAAATATTGCTGTTGGTTAAGAAACATGTTCTTTATAAATACATGCAATTGGAAATCATTGGTTTTTCAATATATGTGGCATATCAAAGCATACTGAAATACATTCAGGGACAATTAGGTGGCACAGTGGATAGAGCATTGGCTCTAGAGTGAGGAGGAAATGAGTTCAAATGTGACCTCAGACACTTACTAGCTGTGACTGGCAAGTCACTTAACCTCAAATGCCAAGAAAGAAAAGAAAGAAAGAAAAAAAGAAAGGAAGGAAGGAAGGGAGAGAGACATTTAGCAGGCATATAAAGCAGTTATAAGTAGAAATCCTGTTGTTTTAGAGCTGAGACATTGTTCACCAGGTAGAGATATTTTATTTGTGCTTGTAGTGACAAGTAACATTCATTCATGTTCACATTGGTTTTCCATAGTGAACCTTGCTGAAAAATGCTGAAATGGACCAAAAAATTCCTGTTCCTAGCATCCTTGTGGTTTTTAGTGGATTTCGCTCTTGATGATTTTCTGTGGTTGAAAAGAATGGCTTCTGACAAACCTCCAAAGGCAATTTTTTTTTTCTGATATGGATCTTTCTTCTTTAGGAACATTCATTGAAAAGCTTTCTAAGTCCCCTAAGAAGTTTCTTTACTCAACCCTTTTCCAATCTCTTATTGATGAAATGTAGACATACTGGGGGTCTTTGGTGTTAAGTCAAATCAACTTCAGGTTGTGTTGGAAAATGTGGACAAGGTATTCTAAATACAACTTGTTTCCAATTTCTTGTTTGGCCAATTCAATGGTATCATGATTGACTTCTGGACTTGCAGGGTGATTAGGATCACTCTGCAGGAGGGATACAAATGCCTTCTCCCGACATATCCTCATCAGGCTTGGGAAGGTCTGGCCTTTAGACAGAAAGGGGCAAATTGATGACACTCCCTGCCCTTGAGTCTTGCTCTGGAGGGTGTGGCTGGCAAGCAAAGAATGGTGCTGGGCAGTGACCACGGAGGAGCACATTACATGGGGAGAATGTGAACAACCAGCAGGAGACCTAAGCAGTGTCTGGCCTCCAATCTGCAAGCTTCTCCTCTCAGACCCAGAGACTTTAAGTGACTTGCCCAAAGTCATGTAGTGAAAGAGGTAGAAAAAGTCATTCCCTCTATCCAAATCCAGCACCTTTTTCGGTTGCCTATATCAATTAGTCTGTTTCTGGGGAATCTCCAATTAAGATATTGGAGATAGCTTTTGGGATCATTAAGCTTTTGTATCTCACAAGTCCCGTTGGCAATCTGGTAAAACCAATGGACCTCCTCTCAGCATGATGTTTTTAAATGCGTACAATAAAGTACATATGATTAAAAAGGAAACTAATTAAATTGAAATACAGTTATCCAAAAAAAATTAAGTTCATAGCCCTCGGTTAAGAGCCCTTTTATAAAGGGGAAAAAACTACCTCAAAGTATTTGGGGTTTAAATTCATTTCTATGAATCTCAAATCCATTGAGTCTATCAAAAAAGGTGAACAGTATAAGACTGGAAGGTTAATGTGGGGGGTGAGATGGGAGCAGGGGAGGGAAGGAAGGAAAGAGACAAGCAAGCATGTTTATTAAGTGACTACTATGTACCAGGCACCATGCTGAACAATTTTCAAATATTGTCTCATTTGATCCACTCAGAGACCCTGGAAGGTAGGTGCTATCATCCCACAGTTTATAGTTGAGGAAACTAAAGCAGAGAGACATTGAATGACCTCCAAGGGTCACACAGCTAGTAAGTGTCTAAGGCTGGATTCGATCTCAGGTCTTCCTGACTCCAGACCTAGCACTTTATTCATTGTACCATCAAGCTGTGTGGTGCACATACACATACACACACATGCTTGTGTGTATGTATATATATGTCTGTATACATGTGTATATATACACATATAGGATAGATATGATAATATATATGTGTATGTGTGTCCCCTATCACTGTCTATTTATCCTGATGGCCACTATTCCAATACGATCCCCAGTACAAAGACCTTGGAATATCCTCATAAAATCACAACATTTTAGCATTGGCTGGGACAGCAAATAGTATTTAAAACAGGGGTTTATTTCTTTTGTGTTATGAACTCCTTCTCAGAATCATGTTTTTAAATAACTGAAGGAAATGCTAGGCAGAGGCTAATGAAAATAAAGGTGTAATTTTTTTTGCCCATTCAGGTTCACGGATCCCCTGAAATCTATCCATGGATCTGTGTTAAAAACCCTTTCACCTAAATCAGTCCTCTCATTTTGCAGATTAGGAGAGGTACAGGGAGTTGCCCAAAGTCCCATAGTTAATACATAGTAGAAGTAGATTAGAAGCTGGGTCTGCTGACCCCTGGTCCAGTACCCTTTCTTCTGTATTACTCTGTCTCCTTCCTGGATCCCACCATATCAACCTCCGACTGCCAAATGGTTCTCCTGAGGACAAGGAGAACATTTTTTGCCAATCATCCCCTTTACACTGACCTGGATCCAAATTTAGGATGCAACTTGAGCCTTTGGGGGATGGGGTTTAGGAAACAGGGGGTAAGGGTGAGGAAAGTAACTTCCTGGTTCAAAAGGATTTGAGAGGCTGCTCCTCCAGGTTCTCACACTCCAAGTCATGCTTATGAAAGAAACTTTTGATGAGTTACAGCAAATGGGAATGTGTCAGGAACATGTGGCTTTAATTTCCCTCAGGCAATACACCGGGATCTGGGAAACCAGGAGGAAAATGCCTAGTGAGAAGTGAGTTGTTTTATTTTTACTATTGTTGTTGGCATACAAAACCTCCAAAAAAGAAAAAAAGAGGCCCAGTCAAAAACATCTTCTCAAGCAACTCAGGCTTCCAGCTTTTCTCGTCTCCAGTTTCCTTACTAGAGTGAATATGAAAAAATGAATAAAAATATCCAAAGACGGAAGGTTGTATAAGATCTTCATTTGACTTTTTCAACATTGCCTTGCGTGCATCATCACTTTGGAAAATGATGTTAGGTATAGGGATTAGTTCCTAATAAAAGCTTATATGTCTGAGGGGCCTGCCATTTTGTTCATTTGACAGCATCAGATTAAAGGCCTCTCTAAATCTACCCAGGGCCACACACTAAGTCACTGCCTTTTCCATAGGGAAATGTGACAAATTGAATGATATATTGATTGACGATACAGTGTTTTAAGAATTTTGAAAAACATTTTACAAATTCGATCTCATTGGACTATGTGAGCAAGAAAGGATGGTTTTCCTGCTGCTTAACTATAGAGTGAGAAGTTGCCCTTCAATGAGTTCCAAATGGCTTGAATTAAAAAATGCTTGATACTTCCCTGAGAATGGAAAGCTTCACTGAAGTCACCATTCTCAAGAGTTAACGTTCCCTTTTGTTTTCTGAGCAACTTCCTCCGCAACACTTCCCTTTTCTTGTTTTAGAGCTTCAGAGTTCTAAGATAAGTTCTTTCATGTCAAAAACGTCACCAGAGGAAGCTGAATGAGCAAGGAAAAGAGCAACCATTCTGTGAGGTGGCTACTCTAGGAATGAACTTTCCCATTTCACAGAGAAGGAAAGTGATGCTCAGCAAGGGTCAGTGATTTTCCCAAAGTCACATAGCTAGTGAATATCAGGGGCAGGATTCAAATCGGAGACCTTTTATCCACTTCATCATGCTATCTCATTCAATATTTGCATATTGTATTTTAAACCAGGCTCTGATTTCTTAAGGAAGGGCCTGGTTAAAAATACATACATACACATACAAACACATATATTATGTATGTGTTTAGATACACACATGTATATATGCACATTTATACATATGTACATAGATGGATATGTATATTACATATATTTATGTCGATTTATGTATTGTGTATATGTGTATATATATATATATATATATATATATATATATATACACATATATCTACATCTATCTATATAATTTTTTTTTCCCAAGTGAATCTGATAACATGTCAACTTTATGTTAGTTTGGAGATACTGTTTTTGCATTATATTACATAAGGTTTCAGAGATCTGGAAGGAAGGGACCTCAGAGGCCATCTAGTCCAACCCTCTCCTCTTACAGATAAGGAAACTGAGTCCTAAAAAAATTATGTGATTTGTCCAAGGTCACAGAAGTAGTAAGCTTCCAACACCAGATTTGAATGCAGGGCCTCTGACTCCAGAGTCAATGGGCTTTCCACTATATCTGATCTGCTTATGTGTGAGGTAAGACCCATGAGGGATGGATGGAGGAAAGGTGTATGATTATGTTTTGGTGCTCCAACCTTCTATTACCTATTTCATTTAGAGATACTTGAGTTAATATCCCAGCCTGAAGTTCTGTGATAACTCAGCGGATGCCTGGAGAAGACAGTGACTGACATACTTTATCTAAGTTGAAGGAAAGCCTTTTGACTGAGGGATGGACACGTTACTGAATGCACATTAAACTGTTTGCTTGAAATGAAGGCTTCCTTCAGGGATCCAAAAGGTACTTACAGCAGCTAGTTGCACAGTGAATAGAGCTCTGGGCCTGGAGCCAGAGTGACCTTAGGCATATATTAGCTGTGTGACTTTGGGCAAGTCACTTAACCTCTGTTTGCCTTAGTTTCCTCAACTGAACAGGACCTACCTCACAGGTTTGTTATAAGGATCAGAAGAGATATTTATAAAGCACAAGGCACATATATATAAATGATTATTTCATTCATTCATCTTCCAGGGCTCCTTTGTTCATACTAGACCATCACTATAACTATATCTCAAGGGACAAAATTAGTGGGAAAAGCCCCCTCCTTAGACCCCAACACTGATGGGAGTGTGATCACTGAAAAGCCAGAAGATCACTGAAGATCACTGAAGTGATCACTGAAGAGCCAGAAGATCTAAAGAGAACACTCTCTCTTTCTCTCTCTCTCACCCTCTGTGCAGAGAGGAGAGGTCAACAGCTGCCTTATCATTGCAGCAACAGATAGCAACATGCAGGGGCCTGGGCATGAGGTCAGCATTCCCAGGGTTCATGGTGGGCAAAACCCTGGCCTGCAGAGCTTCTGCAGACATGCTCTGAGCATCAGGTGAGTTTTTCTAACCCTGACACTTCCTGTTACATAAATACTTTACATATTTGGGAATCCCATGCATACTTTGAGAGGCTTCTTGGGAAGGCATATCACAGATTCACAGAACCCGGGGTTTGAAGGAAATTTGAGAAAACAATCTGTCCCAGAACCTTGTCTTTAGGAAAGTAAGAACTTCATAGCTCCCATTTTTTTTTCTGAGGCAACTGAAGCTAAGGAAAAGTTAAGTTACCTAAGCAATGTCACACAGCTATGAGGCATTAGGGGAGGGAGACAGGATAACTGGGGCCCCCCAATCCAGCTTTTCCCACTACATCAAAGCATTTTGTTTTAGTTTTGGACTAGGTCTACGATTTCGTCAGGTCTGACTAGGGGAAGAAACTCCTCTTCCTGATGGACATGGGAAGAAGCAACTATACTGCAATTTAGAACCTCAGACACTAGCTATGGAGAGGGAGGAAACAAGCATTTATTAAGTGCCTACTGTGTGCCAGACAGCACAGCCAGGTGGTACAGTGGATGGAGTGCCAGACTTGGAGTCGGGAAGACTTCTCTTCTTGAGTGGAAATCCAGCCTCAGATACTTACTAGCTGTGTGGCCCTGGGCAAGTCACTTAATTGTGTTTGCCTCAGTTTCCTCATCTGTAAAATGACCTGGAGAAGGAAATGGTAAACTACTCCAGCATCTTTGCCAGGAAAACCTCAAAAGGAGTCACAAAGAGTTGGACCCAACTGAAAAATGACTGAATAAAAATGTGCCAGGTATTAAGCATCTTACAAATATTTTCTTTTATTCTCACCACAATCCTGAGAGATAGATGCTATTATTAACTCCACTTTAGAGTGGAGGAAATTGAAGTAAACAGAGGTTAAGTGAATTGCCCAGGGTCATACAATTAGTACCACATTATGAGCTAAGACATAATTCCTGGTATTCCTAGCTCTGAGGATGACTCTTTATCCAATGCTAGGTTAAGTTCACTTTTTTTTGTCAGTCAGTCAATACACATTTATTGAGCATCTGTGTGCCAAGCACTGCCTAGAGCATAATAAGGGTTCAATTGTTATTGGAATAGGCACAGAGACTGGGCCTGTGATTTCACTGCTACACAGGTCTTCCTAGTGAGGAAGCCCTCATTGCCAATGCAACTTGGCACTTTCTCTGCAATTCTTATCTTAGAGACTTGCCGAGAGCCCTGAAAAATGATGGGACTTGCCCAGAGTCCCCCAGTGAGTATGACTCTAACCTAATTCTTCCTGACTCTGAGGCTGGCTTGCTAGCTGGTATGCCCTTCTGCCTCGTGGTAGTTTTCATTAACCTGAAAATGAAACTTACATATCACACATACTCTGGGTCCCTCTTTGTGATGCTTTTGCTAGGTTACTTCCACTTTTCCCCACAGTGGTGCATCAATTCTGCTGCCATAAGACATCTCGGTGTAACAGAAAGAACTCTGAATTTGGAGACAGAAAATTTGGGTTCAAATCCTCACTCTGCTACTTCCTAGCTGTGCCACACTGAGCACCCTTTGGCTTCTCTGGGCCTTGGATTCCTGGTCTGACAAAAGGAGGTGGTCAGACTAGATCAGAGTTTCTTAACCTGAGGTCTGTGAACTTAATTTTTATAAACAGTTTGATAAATATTTCAGTGTAACTGATTTTCTTTGTAACCCTGGGTACTTTTATTTTATGCATTGAAAAATACTGTTCTGAGAAGGCAAGACTGCTAAAAGGATACACGACCAACAAAAAAGGTTAAGAACTTCTGGATTTAATGATCTCTTAAAGCTATGGCCCAGGGGTGGATCTGCTCATAAGCTAAAGGTCTCCTGATGCCTAACAATACCACACTACAGTGAACACCTGACAACTGACTACGGCTAAAGTGCTGGCCCTGGAGTCAGGAAGATGAGTCTTCCTGAATTCAAATCCAGCCTTAGACACTTCCTACCTGTGTGACCTCTGGCAGGTCACTTAACCACGTTTGCCTCAGTTTCCTCATCTATAAAAGGAGCTGGAGAAGGAAATGGCAAACCACTGCAGTGTCTCTCCCAAGAAAACTTCAAACGGGGTCATGAAGAGTAGGGCATGACTGAACGCTGATTTGGATCCCTCGACTGTTTCCATAACACTGAGCAAGGTAAGAGGAGCTGATTCTAGCTATTTTTGCATGACTTTGAGATGGAATGAAAGTCATTAAAGAAGTTTCCTTTTTCATGGAAGGCTTTACACAGATTCCCCCAGCACTTACCCTTCAAGGGAGCCACACATAAGCCCCTAGTGACAGGTGTATCAACCTCTGAAGTGTAACCAAAGACGAAGAGATGGGGGGTGGGGGGAGGAGGAAAAGGGAATTCATCCAAGAGCAAGAGTACAAAGCAGAGACATCCTTTCCCTCCTCTTACACCACTAGATGAATGCAAAATGTGAATGTGCAAGCTTGAGCTGCCGGGCATACCTGATATGCTGATGGTGGCTGCAGCCTTCACAGTGCTGAATTTCTCCCCATGCTTGTTAGTAGCTATGCAAGTGAACAGGCCTGGCTTGGTGATCAACAGCTGCAGCTGGGAATCAATCACTCTGTCTTTCACACTTTCTAGAATGGACCCAGCAGACACCTGGCAAGGAAAGCAGACGAGGAAGAAGTAGGTCGATAAATTAAAAATATACTGCATCACTGAACTGAACTGGCCTTTGGAGCTAGAAGGCCAGAGTCTAGTCTAGCTATGTGTCTCTGGGCAAATTGTTAAGACTAACACATTTTCTTCACCTGTATAATGGGGAGAATGATGCTGATGCTACTGATCAAACAGGATTCTTATATTTTTAAAATTTAAATTTTTAAAAAAATTAGTTTGTATCTTTTGTTATTCTGAATTTGACTCAACACTAACAAATATGAGCCATTGCTAATAGAAAGGACAGAAACAGAAGACTATGGTTAAAGCTGTGAACTTCTATTCGATAGAACTTGTTTTTAAGAACCTATAATAAATTCATATTTCAGTTCCAAAGCTGTCCTGCCTGTCTGTGTTTCCTGAATTTCCTCCAGTTCTTTTCTATGCATTTAAACAAATGCTTCAGTGCCCCTCACAGAGTGCTTGAAAAGAAAGAGCTTTAACTCACCTTGTTTTACTCATTTATTTATTTTTAGGAGACTAGCAATTTCATGAATGGGAACTCCAGGTGTGGAAACTTCCTCATATAAGCAGGTCCACAAAGCTTCTGGGACTTAAAGTCTTGGTTGCCCAGGATACTGGGATGTTAAAGCAACTTGCCCAGGGGCCATCCAGCAAGTATGTGTCAGAGATGAGATTTAACATCGATACCTCTCAAAGAACCATATAAATATATTTATTGTCTCAAAACTTTTCCACAAAGGCTGTTTGGGCTGGCTTGTAGCCCAGCCAGGATTCCCAGCTGCAGCTACAGGTGTTTTGCATCTTTTTATTTGGAGTATATAGCTAATAAGAGAAGTCTTTGTAAAGAGAAACAAAAACATAGATAATAGTCTTACAGAAGGGCAAGTGGCATAAACTTAAATATGCAATTTAAGTGAGACCAAAAGTTCTAGATCAAAGCCCTAGTTTTTCAGATGAGGAAACTGAGGTCCAGGGAAATAGAGGTGCCACAAAAGTTAAGGTGACAATTCAGGTGTTCTGATTCCTGGGCACAGCACTCTTTTCTGGGGCCATGGGCTCCCTTGCTCTAACAGCAGCAAAGTCATTGAGCATTTTTATAGGATCAAAGATTTCAAGCTGCAAGGGACTTTACATCTAGTCCACTGGTTCTCAACCTTCCTAACGCCACTCATATGTGGGCGTATCTGCAAGTGGGTGGACCCTCCTGGAGACAGATAGAGGAGCGGTGTCTTGGTTCCTAACACCATCGGAAATATGTGTTTTCCGATGGTCTTAAGTGACCCCTGTGAAAGGGTCGTTTGATCCCTAAAGGGTCACGACCTACAGGTTGAGAACCACTGACCTAGTCCAACACACTCATTTTACAGATGTGAAAAATGAGGGTCAGAAGAATGAAGTGAGTTTTCCTGAGGTCACAGAGACAGTGAGAGAGGTAGGATTTGAAATCAGCTCTAGTGACTCCAAATCCAGGGTTTTCCCACTATCTCATGCTGCATTGATGATAACAACTACTTCTGCTCCCATGAAAAGAAAGGCCCCCCCCCCCCCCCAGTGGAGAAGACTATGAAAGATATCTTTTCCTCTAAGCTACTGGGACCTTGCTTTGATCTATGCCTTTTACCTGTATAATACACATTTAGTTAGCCCTTTGGAGTGAACACTTATTGGTCCAAAGATCTCAGGGAGAAAACTCTATCTGTGTAATCAAATTACAGCTTTGCAATCTGGTTGCTCAGTTCAACCTGGAACTCCTTAGACAGGACCAGGTATTTCAATTGACATAAAAATTTGCTTGGTTGGGGGCAGCTAGGTGGCACAGTGAATAGAACACCTACCCTGGAGTCAGGAGGACCTGAGTTCAAATCTGGCCTCAGACACGTAACACAAAAACTAGTCGTGTGACCTTGGGCAAGTCACTTAACCCCAACTGCCCTCCAAAAAGCAAAAAAAAAAATTGCTTGGTTCTTTGTGGTTATTCTTAAATTCCTAGTCTTCTAGTCATCAAATTTTTATAGCTATCTCTAGTTTTACCTTTTCTTCTTACTTTCATCTTTATCTCCCCATTTCCTTCTCCTATTCCTCCTCTGTCCCTTGTGTTCTCTGCTCTATTCCCCTCCCAACCCCCATTTCCCACAAACTTTTTTTTTTTTAAATCTTTCTTCCTTTTTTTTTCCTCGTCACTGGGGAAGGTTTAGAAGGTTGGCTTGAGAATATGCAGAAAGCCAGCAATGCTGAAAATATTGGTCAAAGAAGAATCAGAACAATAGTTTGGAGACCTTAGACTGAATCTGGCATCCTTTTCTCCCTCTTTGGAGGCTTCAAAACCACCACGTGAGCCAGCAGCACATCCTGTCTGTAATAAGTAGGTAACAGGATTTCAGGGGGATGGCTTTCATTATCTTTGGAAATTTTTTTTCAGTTTCCAATTCTTGATTTTACAATTGCCCTTACTACAAATCACAAAACTCTGCTTTTGCTTTAAGAAGGGATGTGAATTTCCTGTTATCTGGGGGAGATTTCTAATGCCAGGTTGAATATTTGGTCATTTCCCCCAGTCTCTGTGTGGGATGAGCAATGCTGAGAGAAAATCTTCTTTAACCGAGTCAGAGAGATGGGGATTCTGGTTGAATTTAGATTATATTCATCGGGACTCCAATTTTTACCCATTCTGGCATAACAGCTCATACCTATAGCAACTATCTTCAATCAATCATTAAGGACTTTGCACTTTACAAATTGTATTTGATGCTAACTAGTAGGGGCTACCAGATGGTGCAGTAGATAGAGCACTAGACTTGGAATGAGGAAGACTCATCTTCATAAGTTCAAAACCACCCTCAGACATTTAATAGCTGTATGATCCTGAGTAAGTCACTTAACTCTGTTTACCTCAGTTTCCTCATCTATAAAATGAACTGGAGAAAGAAATGGCAAACCACTCCATCATCTTTGCTGAGAAGACCCCCAAATGGGATCACAGAGTTGGATACAACTGAACAACAACAAAAACCTGTGTGATCTTGGGCATGATATTTAACCTTCAGAGGCCATCTAGTTAAATGAGGTGGGGAAGGGGCAAATTAGATGGCCCCGAGATCCTTTTCAGCTCTCAAGGTCTATAATATTATGAAGATTTTTCACAATAACTCCACAAAATAGGTAGCAGAACTAGTATTATTTCCATTTTTAGGTGGGAAAACAGAGAAATAAAATAAATGATTTGTTCAGAGTCACTCAGATAATAAGCATTCAAACCAAGACTTGAACCTAAGTCTTTTAGACTCCAAATATAGCTTTTCCCCTCATGACACCAATAATATTATTTTTTTGAATCACAGAAGTTGGTAGATTCTTTGGGGGTGATATTACAGAAAAGAGAAAATCCCCACTCAATCCAGCTCCAAATCTTTTATTCTAGCTTTTAAATTGGAAGCAAATGCCTAATAATGTTATGTGAATAACATATTCTTAGTCTTATGCTACTGGAATTCTTGAAATGGTCATTTACCCTTTTGCAAAGTCCAACCACCTTTTGCAATGAATTGAGAGGAATCCCCCAATCTTTTCCTAAGCTCACTCACAGCTCACACTTAACTCAATCTTTCCCTTGTGTCTTCCCTAAGAGCCCTGAAACCATACCTTATAGGAAGAAGAAGCAATTTCCTCCTTGCTCAGACCCATAATCTCTTGGACCTCATCCAGGTGCTGAAACAGTTAAGCCCCTAACCTAAGTGTAAGGGTTGCAGAGGCCCACAGCCTGCTAAGAATTCTCCTAAATGCTTTTTCCTTATGCTTCAAATGGTCCTGGGTCTATTCTGAGTGACTCATGCACTGAAGACTGTTAGTTATGGTTAGAGTTTGTTTTTCTTTCTCCAATGTTCCTCCTGACCAACTGCTTAACATTTTAAATGACCTAAAAAAAAAAAAACCCAACCCTTTCCTCTCCCTTCCATATTGGTCTCCTGTCATATCAGGAGGGAACCATCAAAGGGATGTGTTTAGGCTAGATCTCTCCAGGCAAAGTAAAGTAGTGAATTGAGGATATTATTATGTCTGGGTAGTACCGCAAAACCCCTGTTTTTTTCTTAAAGCAACCAAGTCTACCCCACAGGCTGACCCAGGGAGGTTGGTCTGGAACAATTGGATGATCTGTTCTCTGATTCACTCTCAGGGGCCTCACTTCATGATTGGCGAGGAGATGGCAGAATAGAAAGGTCAATGTACAAAATGCAATTTCCTTACTATAGCAGAGTGGCGCAACTATTCAGTGGGTGATTGGCAGCTGCAGCAACTTCATCTGGGAAGGTCCCTGGAATGAGCTGAGATATCAGAGAATTTTTCTTCCCCAACCCAACCCTTAAAATCCATCAGTCCTACTAAAGCTTTCAGAGGGAACATCTAAGGTATTTGCGTGGGGGCATTCACACAACAGGAAAACACCAGAAAATACCTTAAGAATGCTTTTGCATATTTTTTAGCATTGTGTAAACTAGCTACAGGAAGCTAGGTGGTTCAGTGGATAGAGTACTAGACCTGGAGTCAGGGAGATCTGAATTAAAATATGGCCTCAGACACTTAGTAGCCTCAGACACTGTGACCCTGGACAAGTCACTTAACCCTGGTTTGCCTAATGCACTGGAGAAGGAAATGGCAAACCACTCTAGGATCTTTACCAAGAAAACCCTATGGACAGTGTTGGTTCACAGGATCATATAGTTAGACATAACTGAACAACAAGACCCTTTTTTAGGGTAGCTAGGTGGCACAGTTGATAGAACAACAGGCCTAGAGTCAAGAAGACCTGAATTCAAATGTGGCCTCAGATACTTCCTAGCTGCGTGGCCCTGGACAATCACTTAACCCTGTTTGCCTCAGTTTCCTCATCCGTAAAATGAGCTGGAGAAGGAAATGACAAACCACTACAGCGTCTTTGCCAAGAAAACCCCAAATAGGGTCACGAACAGTAACAACAACAACAACAAAATAGCTATAATTTGTTTGTTTTCTCTTGTCCATTTGCTGAGTTTTATCTGACTTGCTTTGCTTGTTGGTGTAACTGTCCCTCCACCCCACATATATACACAAAATTTTCTTCCCACTTGGGTGTTTAGTAAATTTCAGCAAAAAAAAATGTAAGCACTTTCTTTCGGAGGAGATGCCTTTTCAAAGGAAATCCCGTTTCTCTTGTTTTAAATGCTGAGATTTCAATCTCTTTGTTCTTTTCAACTGGTTTCCTCCCTGAGTGTCCAGTAATGACCGACAGAAGGAAAAGAAAAGAAGAAATAGGGGTACTTTTTGTTCAATAAAGGGGACTTAGCCAGCAGTTAGAGGAAGTTGAACTTTTGTTTCTAGGGCAACTGAAAAAGTTTCAATACATTGTTCTTCGGTAATGAACTTTAGACCCCGAGATGGTGGAATCAAAATCCCTCATGTTTTCTCCCATCTATCCAGTTTCTGCAAAAGGATGACCGTGATACCTTATTCAGGCTTTGCATTTTCCCCACCACCCATATGAAAGCTTTGCTTACAGCAGCTACTTAAGTATCCCTTGAATTTAACTGAATATCAAAAAGAGTAAAACTTTTTCTAAATTGAGTCCAGAAACCCAATTGACATGACTGATTGACACTAGCTGTGTGACCTTGTGCAACTCCCTTAACCTTTCTAGTTACAATATTTTCATCTGTAGAATAAGAGAGTTTTCCAAATTCCTTTCTAATTCTGTAACTCTGCTCTTCTACGTAGTTAGGGTGAAGGGAACAAGAATTTATATGGTACCTTCTATGGGCCAAATACTATGCTATCACTTCGTAAATGTTATGTCATTTGATCTTCACAACAACCCTGGGAGACTCGTGTTATTATTATCATTCATAGTTTAATGTCATAGAAACAAAAGCAAGCAGAAATTAAGTGACTTATCCAGGGTCACACAGCTAGTAAGTGTCCAAGATTGGATGTGAACTTAGGTCTTCCTAACTCCAGGTCCAGCGCTCTATCTGTATCACCCAGCTATCTATATGAATACTGTGGAAAAAGAAAAAAAAGGTTGTTGTTTTTTTTTTAAACGCAAAATCAATCTCAAACTATACACTGAAAGTAACCTCTTTGAACTTAGGAAGGCCTGGGTTCAAGTTCTGCCTTTGACATATAGAGATCTTTTAATTTCCAAGTGTAACTCTTTAAGAATAGGAGCTGAAGAGCCAGAGCCAGAAGGGTTCCTGCTAGGTCTGAATCCAGGCTAGCTCATGTACTCTGTCCCAATATCCCCATCACATGAATGATGGGATTGACATTGCCTTGTAGATTGACTCTGGAAGTTATTTCCATACAAAGAAGACAGCCACTGAGAATACAGAGATTGGCTAGAAAGGAAATAGCGGTGAAGCGGTGTGGGGAAAATGGAGAATTCCAATCTGAGTTTTTAAAAGAGTCGCTTGCTGGCCAGTGTTCTGATGAACCTTTAATTTTTAGTGCTGCTGTTGTTAGAAGTTCTATTCAATGCACAGTTTGAGATTTACTTTTTGTTTTTAAAAAAAAAAATCACTTTTTTAAGATTCTCACTGAACTTTCATAAGACTTTGTACCTCTCTTCTGAATTTATCATCATCTATTTTTGTATTACTGTCTTTGCCTTAGATCTCCTATAGAGACCTGTAATAGATTATAAACTCACTAAAGGCAAAGACTGTCACTTTTTTTCTTTTTTAATCTCTCATGGGTGGGAGAAAGGAAAGGAAAGAGAAGGACATTTCTTAAGCACTTACTATGTGCTAGGTATTGTGTTAAGCACTTAAATAGTATCATCTGATCCTCATTACAACCTGGGGGAGGAGGTGCTATTGTTATCCCCATTGTAGAGTTGAAAAAACTGAGGCAGATGGTGGTTAAGTGATGCCTATGAGACTAGATTTGAACTCAGATCTTCTTGAATCCAGATCCTGTACTTCTGTTTGCATGCTTATTTCCCCTATTTGATTGTAAGCTCCGTTGAGGGCAGGCACTGTCTTTTGCCTCTTTTTGTATCTCCAGCACTTAGCACAGTGCTTGGAGCATAGAAGGTGCTTACTGAATGTTTACTGATTGATTAATTACTGCGCCACCTAGCTGCCTCTCTGGATCCTCATGGATCCCAACATTCTGTTTTACACACAGGTACTTCAATAAATGGTTGTTGAATGACTGAACAAAAGGGGTCCCATATTGTCTTCATTCTGGATTTCAGGTTAAATAGGCTTCACTCTTCAAGAAAATCATTGTCATAATCTCATCATTTGACCATGATTTAAAAATATGCGGCCATTACTAGTGAACTTTAAAAAAGGTTTGTAAGAACAAAAATCTGAATAAACAATACAGTTAAAGAGAGTAGCTATTTCCTTTATAAAAAAGCTTCCTGTAAATAGCTTCTCTGGGGTATTTAAGACATAAATGCAATTTATTTAAAGATTTGTTTAGATAAACTTTTCAAGAACGTATAAGATGGGTAAGAACAATAAGCATTAATTAAACATGATATGCAAGGCACTGTACTTTCATCTACTAGTAACACAAGAAACACTGGTATAGTTCCCATCCCATTCACTGGAATGGTTAAAATATTTTAGATATGGTAACTGTAATAATTTGGGCTTCTTAATAGAGAAGTGGCTTGTTTTGTGGTTTTCTATCAATATGAATCTATATGTCTTCTGCCATTTCTTTGTATACCAGCTCTCAGTACAGTGCCTAGCACACTATAAATGTATGGTAAATAAATGTTCGTTGGTTTAGCTTAGACTATCACAAAACAAGTGTGGAACATACTACATCTTCTATGAAAGCTTGAGAAATTTGTGTAAGAGGTGGAGATAAACAAATTTCAGGGGCCTGGAAATTGACCCAATTTAGACCCTATTAATACCTTATTGGTTTAATCAGGGCTAGAATTAGAAAAAAAATGCCTCTTTATAAAAAGCAGGCTTAATATCTAATGTAATAAGTGTAGTTTAATGATGAATTATAGAACGTGTTAAAATTTTGTTAACTTAATGCCAAATCATATAAAGTAAGTGATTTTTAGGAAAAGACAGACATTTGTGAAGATGTGAAAATCTGGAAGTTTTGTCATATAAGTCAATAAATATTAGTTTGCTTTAAGAAATATGAACCTAAGACTCAGTCTCAAGCTAGGCTGGTCACAAGAAGCAGGGTGGGACAATGGGAAACAACTATGGATTCAGAGAAAAAGGACCTGAGTTCAGGTTCAGAATCTGCACTTTGCTAACATGAAATACATGTAGTTCTTTTGTAGTTTCAGTTTCATCATCTGTAAAATAAAGGGACTGGACTTAATGACCTCTCCCCCAAGACCCCTTAAATCTTAAAATCTATGAGAATATTATAATCTATTTTCCTCCATATTGTAAGAACAAAACTATCTTTCACTCAGAGTTGATCCATTCGTACAATTATTCATGGTAACAGAAACTCAAAGGACAGGAGGTACAGGGTTGGTTAAATTCCATCAGGGTCTGCCATCTGGTATTCCTGGAGTCTCTGGCACATGCATAGGTCTGTATGTTGGTCACAAAGGTCCAAAGTTTAAGTTTATAGGTTGGTTTCACAGCATGATCAACATAGGTGAGAAAAGGGTGTTTATGTCTTTTGGAGTCTCTGCGGCTTTGGGACTTCAGGAGATAAAGCTACTGGTGACCAGATTCAACTCAGGCCAGGGCTGATTCATTCATTGGTTGTTCCTTGCCTGAGTTCCCTGTTCTTCCCCTTCCCTATTCCACCAGCCAGTTTCAGATCTGTGAGGACTATGTGCTTCCCAGTGGAAACTGGGGTAAGCTACATCTGTGGTTGCTTCCTTACCAATAGATATTTGCAATGAATTTAATTTCTCATACTTTAAGGTAGTGTTGGCTCATACAGCTCAGTGTTCTTTTGGTTCTAGGTAGCTTTACCCAGTGTAAAACTTGGCTGTAATAGTAACTAACTCTCTCTAACCAGAAAAACTGGATATACTCTCAACTTCTTTCCTGGAGGAGATTTATGGTTTGTCTGCCTAATTCCTATTTTAGCATTTAGAGTCCTGAGGTTGTCCCGTACTTTTCTTTAGCAGTACCTTGGCTTATTAGGTGTTGGCTTTAATTAGCAACCCAAGGAAGTCCAAACCATGACTAAATATAATATCCCTCTATTATAGCAAATAATCATAGAACCTCAGAGACAGCAAATCCTTAGTGATAATCTAATCTAGTATTGTATTGTTTTATATTTTTATTGCTCATCATTTTTGTACCATTACTATATGAATCTTTGTTTCTTTTCACTGACTGCATAGTTATCTGGGGGGGAGGGGGAAGGATGAAATTTGGTGAGTTATAAGAAGCCTAAGGGTTGACTACCTGAAATTTTGAAATTACTAGAGCAAAGCCCTTGTTCTATAGATGTGGAAAGTAAGGCTCAGAGAAACTCAAATGCTTCCTAACTGGTCTTTCTGCATTCAGTCTCTCCTTAATCTCTCCTCCAAATAGTTGCATCATCTTCCTGATGTCACGGTCCTCTTTGAGAGTGAAGGACAAACCACAACCTGTGAGTAGTATGAGCTGCCTGAATGGGGACTCGGCTGGTCAGTTCCAGTTAGGCAACTCAGCTCCTCCTTTTTTCTCCTCTCTTCTCCTCTCCTCCCCCGACCTGCAGGTGTTCTGCCCAAAGGAAGGTTAGTTTTGATGGCCCAGTGTCACCTAGTTAACTTGGGGTTTGTTGGCTAGATTTCTTTCTCAAGCCTGACACCCAATTGACTCTAGATCTCGTGGATTGGACACCAGTAGGTCCCTAATCACTTAATGGTTATTTTGGGGCCCTCCTGGCTCAGAGAGAGTGTATATAGTAACTGTTTCTCTTTTGGTCAGTAACCCTGAGGGTCTTCCCCTCCCAGTTTGATTTATTTTTTAAAATTAAAGGGGCCATCCTTTGACTCAGTTCTTAAGAAGATCTATTCACTGAAAGGGCATTAATTACCTCACTCAAAGTAAGAACTTGAAAAGACCTTAGCTTAAAAGGGCCAGGGTCTCCCACTGCATCTTGAGCCATCTGCAGTCATCCTGATGGATATCTGGCCACTGGACCCAGATAGCTCTGGAGGATAAAGTGAGGCTGGTGACCTTGCACAGCCCTCCCTCCCTCAAATCAAAATCAGCTGCAAGTCATGTCATCATCGCCCTAATGTTATGGTTCTCTTTGAGAATGAAGGACAAACTACACAACATAACTGCCAAAGTGATATTCCTAAAATGCAAGTCAGGACATACCTTTGATCTGTTCAAGAAGCATCAGTGGCTCCCTACTGCCTTTCGGATTAAGTATAGTCTCCCATGTTTGGTACTTTAAAGTTCTTCAAAAGTTTGATTCAGTCTATCTCTAAGGTTGATTATATATTATGTTATCTCATGTACTCTCTACTCTATCCAAAATGGATCCTATGAATGATATACCATCTCCCAAGTCTTAGTACTAGCTACTCTCATTCCTGGAATGCTCTTCTTCTTCAGCTCTGTCTCTTGGAAGACTTAGTACCTTTCAAAGCTCAACTCAAGTACCACCTTCTTCAAGAAGTCTTTCTTGATCCCTGCAATTATCTCCCTGCCCTGATCACTGGATAATTAGCTCCTATTGATCTTGTGTTTCTTATTGTGAACACAGGAGCTAGAAGGAACTTTAGAGGCCATCTAGTTTGTTCTCACCTCCCTATTTTACAGATAAGGAAACTAAAGCCTAGAGAGTTAACTGACTTACCCTAAGATACATAGGTAGTCAATGACAGCCGTCTTTCCACTGTACTATTCTGTCTTTCCTACATGCTTTGATCCTGGAGTAGGTAATGAACTCCTTTATGGTAGGGACTATGTCACTTTTATATTCATATTTCAACTGTCGACAACAGTGCCTGGCACACAGTGGAGTGGACAGTTAATAAATTCTTATTGATTGATTGAAAGAAGGAAAGGGACCTACTCAAGGCATCTCAAATGTTTAAGTGGTTGCAGCAGAAATAGAACCCAGGTCTTCCAACATGTACCCCAGTGTTCAGTTCCCTAAAGTATAGTGGAACACTTTGTAACTGCAGCCCTTCCTTCCTTCCTGTAAAAGACTTTATATAACCCCTTGGCAAAAAGGATTATAACTGAAAATGACCTCGATAATTTGAAGAAAATGCTATCAACAGACTCAGACTCCTGGGCTCCACTCCTACTAGAATCTAAGTTGCTTACTAGTATAGTAGTTATTTGCTTTGAGAGTAGCAATTTCTTTACATGACGCCATGTCCTAGTGCACAGGGACGGGAGTTCACCTAAGAAAGGGGGAGAGGAACTTTACAAATGTAAGATGAAGGAGTGGGTTTGTGCAAATGCAGGAGAAAAAAATGAGGACTGTAAGGTCACATTCAAGAGATGAAAAAGCAAAGTGCAGCTATTATTGAAATGACCTGAACAGAAGTCCTTCATTACACAGGGCCATTCCAGAATTTGATTTCCTGTCCTGACTGGAAAGACATCTCTCAGAAAGTCCTGCCTTCACATTTTTTTGTTGTTGTTGTTAACTCATGGACCTTACTTACTTCACTTTTTCTTCCATCAGTCTCCCATTATTCCTTCTTCTCTTGGGACCTAGTGAGTTTAGCTTGCTTGGTCCCCTTTATGAAACTCTTCATTATTATGGAAAGCGTGGGTGCTTTCATTAGGGCTGTGACTACAGCCAGAGCAGAGATTGTCCTTCCTGGAAAGCCTTCTGAGGGGCACACCCTACTGGGCAGCCTCCCTCACTTCCACTCCCTTTCCTGCTCTGTCCCAGCTGCCTTGGCTGGGTCTCAGATCTGGACACTGTGTGTTGAAGAAAAAGCCACGCTGGGATGAGTAAACAGAATTGCAACATGTAAGAGCCAGGAGGCAGTCCTTCTCCCACCCTGATTTTTTAGCATTTGTTGGCTTTTTATTAGAGCATGGAATTGATTTGTAAGAATTGGGACTTCTGTGAAAAAAGAAAAGCTTATAAAGGGTCCAGAGAGAGTAACCAAGATGATGAAGAGGGTAGGTCATAGGTCCTGTGAGAAGATGTTATGACAATGAAAATTGTTTCTTACACGCATCTCCTTTCTCTATGACTTTGTATTGTCTTTTTCCCATACCTGGAATGTATTTTCTTCTCACCTCTACCTCTTGGGATCTTTTGTTTCCTTTAAATGCCACGTTGTATATGAAACCTTCCTTGATTTCCCAAAAGTATGTGCCCTACCTCTCTAAATCACCTTGCATTTCTTACTATATTTTTTGCATACACTTTATATGTGTACATATTGTGGTCTGGATAGAATCTATGGTCCTTACAGGTAGGTATAATTTCAATTTTTGGTCCCCAGAACCTGGCACAGAGGAAATATTTAATAAATGCTTGTTGACTGATTAATTGCTCAGACTAGAAAAGAGAAAACCAATGTAGTAAATTTTCAAGAATTTGAAGGAAAAGCAGACTCCACACAGAGAATTAAGACTTATTTTGTATCAAATTTGAATGATATCATAAGACCTCAGACATATCCTTTGCATTGCTACAGTGTCTGAAATTTCCAGTAACACAGTTACTCCTTGGGACAGGGCTCTGATTCCACTAAATCGTCAATAAGTGTTAGTTGAGAGTTTACTCCTATGTACCAGGTACCATGCCAAGCATTGGGAATACAAAAAAAAAAAAAGACAAAAGATAGTCCCTGATCTCAGGGAGCTCACAGTCTAATATGGGGCACAGCATGTGAACAACTATATAAACAAAATATGTTGGGATCAATTGAAGATGGTGAACAGAGAGAAGGCGCTAGCCTAAAAAGGAACTGGGAGAAGCTAAACTTAAGCCACAGAAGCTAGGAAGTAGAGATGAAAGGAGGAGAGAATTCCAGGCCAAGGAGACAGCAAGAGAAAATGACCAGAATTGGCATCAAGTTTGGGGAAGAGCAAGGAGGCCAGTGTCACTGGATTGCAGAGTTTGTGTGTTTTGAGTAAGAAGTGTATGTTGGATGGTAGAACAAGGTGTAAGAAAACTTAAAAGATACTTTATGGAAGGCTTTGAAAGTCACAGGGAGGATATTATATGTGATCTTGGAGGGAATATGGAACCACTGGGGTTGACTAAATAGGAGAATGGCATGATCACACTTAGGCTTTAGGAAGATCAATTTGATACCTAAGTGAAGAATGGATTGAAGTGGGGAAAGACTTGTGGCAGGAAGACCAACCTGTAGACTACTGCAATAGTCTGGGCATGACATGATGAAGGTGATGACAAGAGGATAGAAGGGGACATGTATGATATATGTTATCAAGATGGAAATGACAAGACTTGACAACTGATTGGATATGGAGAGGGAGAGAAAAAGAGAGGTGAATTGAGGATGACATCTACATTGTGAGCCCAGGTGACTGCAAGGATAATAATATCCATGATAACAATAGGGAAGTTAGGGAGAAGAGAGGAGAAAAAGAATGAGTTCAGTTTGGGACTTATAAGAATTTAAGATGTCTATAATATGTCTAGTTCAAAATGTTCAAGGGTGGTTTGAGATGTGAGCCTGGAGGCTGGGAGAGAGCTTAAGCTGGACAGGAAAATCTGAGCATAGAGATGAGAGCTGAATTCACTTGGAATGGAAAAAGACCCATGGGTTAACAAAAAATGTCAATGCAGGACTTTCTGAGATGTTTTTTTCCTGCCAGGACAGGAAATCAAATCCTGGAACAGCTCTGTCTAATGAAGGACTTCTGGTCACATCATTTCAATAATAGCTCCACTTTGCTTATTTACCACTCAAAAATGACCTTCCAGCCCCCATTTTTCTCCTACCCTTGCACAAATCCACCACTGATGAGATCACCAAAGAAATAGTATATAGGGAAAAGAGAAAAAGGGCCAGCACAGAGTGATGAACTAGTGAAGGATGCAGAGGAGGAGTGGTCAGAGATGGAGAAGGAGAATCAGGAGAGAGCAGTGTCACAAAAACCTAGAAAGAAGAGAGTACCTAGGAGAAGAGGGTGATTGACGGTGTCAAAGGCTTCAGAGGGGTCAAGAACAATGAGGGTTGAGAAAAGGTCATTGGATTTGGCAACTGAGAAGGAATAAGTCACTTTGGAGAAAACAGTTTCAGTTGAATAATAAAGTCAAAAGCCAGAATGCAGAGAGTGAAGAAAAGACTGAGTGGAAAAGAAATGGAAATGTGTTACTTAGAAAGAAAAGGGATCTTGATTTGAGAGGGAGAAAGGACATCCTTTGCCATCTAGTTCAATCCAACCATGAAACAACTAAAACTGTTCTCAAGTTTTCCTAACATTAGCTCAAATTCCTCCATTAACAAACACTTCAGCATGAATTAGTTTTCAGTTTGGTCAGCACCTTGAAATGCAATAAATGAAAAGTGGAACACTGAGAGAAAGAACACAGGTGAGTTTTGATGTGGAGGTGGAGTTTTAAAAGACCTGGAGCATGAGCCAGGGCCCAGAGAAGAAAAGCATACACAGACCATCATAGATAGAGGTATGGCCTGGATAGTGAAAAGATCTCCAGCTTTGAATTAAGAGCACTTGAATTTGAATCCCCGCTCTACTATTGGCTACCTTTATGACCATGAGAAAGTCACTAAACATCTCTAGTCTAGACTTATCTCATCTGTAAAAAAAAGGGAGGGAAAAAGGGGGGGGACGTAAGGGGGTTGGACCACACGAAGGTCCCTTCCAGCTTTAAATCTATTATTCTGTGGACCTTCTAGGCAGCTAGGTGGCACAGTGAATAGAGAGCCAGGGCTGGAATTAGGAAGACTTGAGTTCAAATTTAACTTAAGATACATACTAATTGTGTGACCCAGGGCAAGTCTCTTCATCCTGTTTGCCTTAGTTTCCTCATCTGTAAAATGATCTGGAGAAGGAAACGGCAAACCACTTCAGTATCTTTGCCAAGAAAACCCCAAATGTGGTCATGAAGAGTCTGTAACAACACAGGTCCTCAAAGCACGAGGACATAGCATTTCTGAAAATGTGTTTTTTAGTTCACAACTGTGTCCAGGGTATACTCAAGGTTTGGATGGTTGCAAATTACTTTTTTTCATAGAATTACATGATTTGAGAGGGGGAAAGGATCTCATTTGCCATCTAGCTCAATCCAATCATGTAAGGAAACCTCATGATAAAATCAAATGGTCATTTAGCCTCTGCTTAGAGATCTCTGACAGAAACCCACCATTACTCTAGGCAGCCCATTCTACTCTTGGACAACTAAAATTGTTCTCCAGTTTTTCTGACATTAGCTTAAATTGACTTCTTTGTTATTTCCATCCACTTCTTCCCATTCTTCTCTATAAGACCAAACTGGGGCGGGGGGGGGGGGGGGAATCTAATCCATCTTCCACAAGACAGCCTTTCAAGGTCTTAAAGATAGCTATCACCTCTCCCCTGTGTTTTCTTTTCTCCAGGCTAACCTTGCTCAGTTTCTTCAACAGGTCCTCTTATTTCCTGGTCTCAAGGCTCTTCATCAATTCAGTTGCCCTCCTCTGGGATCTTTTTAACTTCTCTATGTCCCTATCCATGGCACAAAGGATTGAACTCAATGTTCCAGATTTGGTCTGATGAAAACTTGGCCCCCTATGCATGCAGGCCCATACTGCATTAGCTTTTTTGGCTACCACATCATACTGCTTATTCATCTCAAACTTAATGCAGTCTACTAAACCCCTAGATTTTAAAAAAATGATTAGCTGTTATCTATCTATGCCCCATTACCCTATTATACTTATTAAGTTCATTTTTTTGCAGCCAAATGTAAGACTTTACATTTACCCCTTTTAAATACTATTTTATTAGATTCAGTTCAATATTCTACTCTGTTAAAGATCCTTTTGGATCCTGATTGTCATCCAGTGTGTTAGCTGTCTTTCCCAGCTTTATGTCTTTTGCATATTTGGTGAGCATACCATCTATGCCTTTATCCATATTAGCGATGAAATTGTTCTCTTGGCCTCTTTCCCCATCTCTGAAAGCATAGGGTTAGATTACATATCTCTAAAGCCTCTTCTGTCTTTAAGATTCTATGGTTTCAAGATGATCCACTGAGCCCCAATTGAGAAAAAAGAGAAAAGTCAGAGGATTTAGATAGCACACTAGAGAAAACTTTTTAACTGAAAGAACCTTGAGATAACTGAAACACTTCCATGGGAAATCTCGAGAGATCTTGAGAACAAGATGCTTCAGCTGCAAATTGTCTTCAAGCTGAATGATGAAAAGATCCACCTTGAGGCTCCATTCAAGCCTTCTAATTCAACATCAGTATTAAGTATCTCATAAAGACCCATTCTAACAACCTGTAATAGAGGCTCTATCTGGAAATATGAACATTGAAGTACTATCTGTAATAATGACATCTTGTGGCCACCAGTTACTACTACACTCATGATTTAAATGTTAATCTCCATTTGAATACAGTTTCAAACTCCCTCTTTTCAGGAGACTGTACTTATTCTCCCTCTCCCTCCTTCTCACCCTTGACCCTCCCCACTCTGTTACTTCATTCTATCTGCTCACTTCTCTGAACTCCTGCTTTTTATCTTGCCTTTTAATAGAGTCACGAGGTCATATTTTAGAACTAATAGATTCCATAATGGTTCTTATGACTTCTAATCATTTTATAGTTATAGAATTAGAAGGAACTGCAAGAAGTCACTATTTCCATTATTGCAGGATCATCGGTTTAGAGTTTTAAGGTCCCTTAGTGACCATAAATTCAACCACCTTGTTTTATGGATGAGGAAACCTAGGCATAGTTAAATGACCTGCCCAGAGTTATGTAGTTACTAAGTGCCTGAGACTGAATACGAACAAAGGTTCTCCTGAGTCCAAGCTCAATGCCCTCTCTTCTATGCTCTGCTTCTTCTCTAGGCAATCCTACCTCTAAAGGATGAGTTGACTCACTTAACTGACATTTACTTCTTTTTTCACCTTAAAACAAAAATGTTATTCCCTTTTCATGGATAAGAATGGGCACTTGTATTCAGTACTACCAAGCAACATTTACATTGTATTTTTTACCTCTGAACATGTTTTCATAAGCAGGATCTTAAGGGGACATTATGGCTTCTTTCTTTCCCCTCTATATGCATTACATGGGCTACTTGACCAAACCTTTCCTTCAGGTTAATCTCCTTATAGATGCAATGAAGCTGATTTTGGAACATATAAGAAAAGCTTTTATTCCCACTTCTTGCACTGTTTTACTGTCTGACCTACTTTGAAGTAATGGGTACTTCTGGCACCTTAAGTGAAAAAATGAGGAGGAGGTAGGTACTGATAAGATATGTAGGTCGGACCAAATGTTATGGACCAAATATGGAATAGAAAAAGGATGACATAACGTTCCATTAAATGTGCAATGTGAGAATGATAGTGTCTGCAGTAATTGGTCTATCAGACACTGAGGCCTGGCAAAAGTCAGTTTTCTCCATGGACACAAAATAACCAACCTGCCATTTTCTATGTGAGGAAGGAGATGGACTTTTTTTTAAACTCCAAGATTTAGAAGCAGAACCAAATTTAATATGGTAAGGATGGTACAGAACCAGTAGCTAGGGCCCTTAATCCATAGCAAGACCCGTGTTCACATCTTGAATTGTAATGGAAATTTGTGTATATTTACTGCTTCTTTCGATTCCTCAGACCTCTGAACTTGAAATTAGGAAGAACTGAGTTCAAATCCCACAACAGAAACTTACTGGCTGTATGACCTTGAACAAATAACTTATCCAGTTTATACCTTAGCTTCTTCACCTGTAAAATGAGGAGGCTGACTTGATGGCTGCTAAAGTCTCTTCAAGCTTTGAAATCTGTAATCTTACGACCATAAGGACAGAAATGACCTTCTGTAGTGGAAAAAAAATACTGGACTAGGAGGTAGAAGACTTAAGACCTAGTGATAGCTCTGCCACCAAAAAGATGTGATCTTTATAAGTGGACTCACTGACCTAACCTTTAAGAGCCCGAGTTTCCTGAAGTGCAAAATGGGAATAATTATAACTATCTTTACCAGCTAATGGTTTTTTTTAAAAAAATGATTAAATTGTATAACACACAAATAATAAAAATAGCCAACACTGACAGAGCACTTACTATGTGCTAGGCACTGTGGAAAGCACTTTACAATTATTGTCTCATTTGAGTCTCACAACAACCCTGGGAGATAGGTAAGAATTTAACTTGTCTAGTGGCAATATAGAGAACAGTAGAAGGGAAAAGAAGAGAACCCAGGGTTTCCAGTCTCCTTTAGCAGTGGCTGGGTCTCTGAAACAGTATATAAAGGATAGCTATTATTATTTCTACTATTTATTATTATAACGCTATCAGTGCCCTAACATATTATGCCAAACCAGGATTTCAATGAGAGAGGCTATTCAAGACTTGGTAATGACAAGGACTCAAGAAATGGATGTTAGCCTTTGAATAACCACAGTGCTGTGGGATTGCTACCAGCACACAACGCATCCTGAAAGCCAGGAGCCGAGCTTCCCTCGCCGTGGAGACAGTGAAATGGCACTCACAGCATTTCCATTTTCAAGCCATGTGATAGTAGGAACTGGAATGCCTGTTGCAGTACAGCGTAGGGTCACTATGGAGCCAAACGTGACATTGTGGGATTCAGGAGCCCGCAGAATTCTGGCAAACACTGTTAAGGAGATAGAGAAGCCACGTGACTATTCTGAAAGTACATCTTTAACCAAAGCTCCAAGGAATTAGTTGCATGCTTCTAAAAAAAAAAAAAAACCAACCCACCATCCACAAGTCACAACAGGAAGGAAGATAACAAGAGAACGAAATGATGACTATTGAGGAAAGAACAAATACAGGCAACCCAGAATTGAAGACAGGGGAAAGCAGGAGAAAATAACTCTGATTCCTTGCCCCAGCTGAACTCCTTTTGGCTTCATTGAGATTTCTTCCATGATGTCAGTAGTAATGTTACCTCTAACTGAATAACATGACTCAAGTTCAGTATGTCGTATATCAGTTTCAAATGATAGAATCGGTAGAGCTGGAAGAGACCTTAGTGATCATCATACCTAGCCCAGGCATTTTACAGACAGGGAAACTAAGGCCCATGGAGATGAAATGACTTGCCCAAGATCACAGAACTACTTACTAGTGAAGCTGGGCCTAGAATTGAGGTCTACTGATTCCCAGGTCGGTGCTATTTTTATACGCTTCTAAATTATTCATCAATGTTTTGGCAGTACTTCCTCTGAGACCAGCAGTCCAACCCAAATGCCCATTCTGAGTTTGAGGTCCCCAGAAAGCGGCTGCTATGATTCTATTGGGATCCTAAGTGTGACCATATGGGACTGGACTTCCAGTGCTATTACTCATACCCTTTTCATATTTTCTGTATGGGAAGTAAATAACCTAAAAGCTTAATTAGTTTTTACCAAAAGTGTTAAAAAGAAGGTATAGCAGGAAAAGCTGGGACAAATCACGCCCCCTCAAAAGCCTGAGATATATCGTCCCTAAAACATATATACATCCATGTGCAGAGTAGAATAATGATGGACTTATGTAAGATTCATGTCTGGCAAAGGGATAACATAACTCCTGGCATTTTCTGGCCTGAAAGTCCTTTCCTCAGTCCAGAGCTGACATTCTTATCCAGTTATACTTCTCAAAGCTGCCTCTCTGGGTTTCTTTCTTTCTTTCTTTCGTTCTCTTTCTTTCTCTCTCTCTCTCTCTCTCTCTCTCTCTCTCTCTCTCTCTCTTTCTTTCTGGAAGGCAATTGGGGTTAAGTGACTCGCCCAAAGTCACATGGCTAGTAAATGTGTCAAGTGTCTGAGGCTGGATTTGAACCCAGGTCCTCCTGACTCCAGGGATGGTGCTCTATTCACTGCGCCACCTAGCCTCCCCGGTTACTACATTTCTTCATCTATTTGACCGCTGTATGACTCTTCTCTTGTATGGATATTTGGTCTTCTATCGGTCTAACTTCTTTGATTATAACTGGATGTATTTTCTGATACTGGTTCAGTTTCTTTGATGACATGGTCACTGGTGGAAGGGGAAGAGAAGAGAGAAATCCTTTTATCCACCCATGGGTGGTTCTTTCCCATTGAACTGGAATTGTGAGCTCCCCAAACTGGACCAACCAATATAGGACCGAGCTCATCCCTAGACTACCGTTTTTATACATTGGTTCACTGGTTGTGTCTGAGTCTTTTGGCCAATCACAAGCGACTTTCTCCATCGTGCCATCTGGTCAAAATGCTGTCATACTTTCAAGCTGCTTTGTGCTCTTTGGTGGGTATTATTGCAGAGTTTTCTACTACCTTGTCGTCATCATTAGGAGATGCAGAAAACAGTAATATAGGACTGACAACCATTTCAACTTTTAAAAAACTGGGTGCATTGTGTCACCATAGCCACACAGTTCATTCTCCAGTGGCCAGTATTCTGGAAATCTCTGTACTTAGCTATGTTTTTTTAGGACAGCAAACACCCTTTTGCTAGGGTCATATCTAAAGCCTTTCCAACTTGGTATAACTTACCAGAGATCATGTTCCCCTGGCATAGCCTTCCAGAATGTAAGGTCACCTTTATACAACAATAAGTATGGTTCCTGTGATGTCTAAATCACCACTAATCTTTGTAAAAAAAAAAAGGATATATATGTAAAAGGAGTGTGCTCTCTCACTCTCAGGAACTAGGTGTATAGAGAACCTGTAATTTTAACTCAAGACCTGAGTTCAATTCCAGCCTCAAAGTACTTCTCAGCTGTGTGACCTTGGACAAGTTATTTAACCTCAGGCTGTCTTAGTTTCCTCATCTGTAAAAGTGGGATAAGAGCACCTGCCTCCCAGGGCTGTTGAAAGGATCAAAATGAGATAATGAGTGTAAAGTACTTGTCACAGTACCTGGCACATAGAAGGTGTTATGTAAATGTTAGCCACTATTATTATTACTGTCATTATATGTTAAAAATCCATTGTTATGCACACACATATATACGCATATATACATATGTATATATATGTGTGTGTGTATGCACATATGTCTGTGAAGTGGCAGCAGCAGGTTGGCATAATGAGCAGAGAACTGGCTACCAAGTCAGAAAGATGTGGATGCAATCTCACTTCCGTCACCTATGGGCTTTGTGATGTTGAGTAAATTGTAAAGAAGATGCTGACCTCCACTGTGAGAGGCAATTTCTCCTCTGAGAGTTCCCTCCAAATAAATGAAATCATCAGTCTAGTTCCTATCCCATGATATATGTTATATATGTCTGTAAATATATGTCTATATATTATATAGATATGTGCCTATAAATTATATACTTTATCTTGATAAAAATATACTATTCTAGTGAAAATAGGGAATAATAGCTAATGTTTATTTTGCACTTTACTCTGTGCCAGGGACTAAGCTAAGTTCTTTCCAATTATTACTTCATTTGATCCTCCCAACATCCCTCCAAGGTAGGGATTATATCCAATTATATTATCTTTATTATAAAAAAACAACATCATTAATAACATTTATTATCTCCATTATAAAAAAAGAACATCAATAATAACATTTTCTCCCAAGCTCTATTTTGTTAAAGATCTCAGCTACTCACTATAGCATGGTTCTTCTCAGCTGATAAATGAGTGACTTTTGGTCTGGGACATAAGACGCAAGATATAGGTTATGCACAGAAGGATAGAAGGGTAGATAGAGATATATTGCTTTGAAATACTGTTTCCCCTACAAAACCATCAGTCTTACAAAATCCCTTTGGAAGTCCTGGACTTTGGGAAGGGTCTTTTTTTTTTTTAAGAGTCAATAGGCTCGGGCTGCCAATGGTAGTTCATATAAATAAAATTCAAAATAACCTTTGAGCTACTAACATCTCAGGATTGTTTAATGTCCTGGTAACTTTGCGCATGTCATTTACAGAGTAACTGTGACTTGATTGAGGGGTGGAAATAGAAAGTCAAAATTTTTCCCTGAGTGATAATTTAGTAATTTTTTTTCTAAGTAGAAAAACAAAGTTCATGTGAATTAAACTTTCTCTTGATCCTTTCTCATCTCTAAAATGAGGGAGTTGGAGTAGAATATATCTAAATTCTATTTCAGATGTGATAATTCCTTTTCTATTCAAATTTTGAGATATTTTTTCTCAATTTCTCATTTCCATTCTCTTGCTCAATATCTTAACTCACAATTAGATAATCCTGTAGTAATAATCACGTAAAAGATTCAATACTGAGGCCTTTCAAAAATGACTACATTTAAATCTACATGATATTCAATGGGCAAAGTTGTAAATTATTTCCCATAATGCATAGCTTCAAGAAGATATATGTGAATGTCTATTTAGAAATTGGGAGACAACAGCCCTGGAACTTTTGACTTTGGTGTTACAGTGATAAGGAAATATTAGTTTTTAAATTGTCTATCCCTCCTTTTTCACATCATATGAAACTACAGGAGAGATCCTTAATGAATATAATTTTAAGCAGCAAAAGTTGCATAATCAATGCATATGAAGCTTGTTTCCATATTTTTCTCTCATTCAGG
The DNA here is from genome assembly GCA_028627135.1 of Pseudochirops cupreus. Classification (NCBI taxonomy): domain Eukaryota; kingdom Metazoa; phylum Chordata; class Mammalia; order Diprotodontia; family Pseudocheiridae; genus Pseudochirops; species Pseudochirops cupreus. Next base: position 279,655,949 of record CM053583.1, on the reverse strand, counting down.
TGAAAGTTAAGTAATAAAGGTCATTTTTTTGCAAGACGACTGGCATGGACAACTGTCATTCTGAAACAGTTACTCTCAATCCACATGTGTGTGTGTATGTATGTGTGTGTGTATAAATCTTGTAGCACCATGAAATTTGTTTGCCCTGTATTTAATTTTGTTGCATTAATTAAAATGAATATTTGGGGATTTATTTATTCTTTAAGAATTTCATGAGAGGCTCTCTTGAAATAATTAAAGACATTCTGGGATGTTTCAAAACCAGTGTTGGGAATTACCATCTTATATTTCTCCCCAGGGAAGTTAGCCTACCAAGTACCTTTAGCCAAACTTGAAATTTCCCTTCCAACTTGTGTGGGATTTATACACACATACTGATTCAATTTTTACATTACCTTGCATTTCCAGAGTTCCTGGCACCAAACAGTATTGCTGCTGACCTGGCTTTTTCTTGAGAACTTTTAACTTCCAAGTAGCAAATTATTGCATCAAGCAGCCAATCGGATAACACCATGTTAAATCATTGGCACTCTATATTTTCCCATAAACAGTAAAGTGCTTAGTGCCAGGAACAAAGGAAATACCCCTCAGGAATAAGTTTCCTATCAAAATATGCCTTTCCAAATGGTTCATCAGAACAGCAGATGCAAAATTCAGGAGGATTATGAATTAAACAAAAGAGTAAGGTATAAAAAACAAATACCTTTAGTATCTTGCTCAGGTTCACTCTCTTCTATTATTAAAAAGAAAATAAATAAAAAGCAAGTTATTAAAAAAACCAATTCAGGTCTTTTTGGTGGGGAGAAAAAGCCCAAATTTACTGCAAGAAATGATCACTCTTATTTTATTGTTTTCATAAACTATAACTGGGAAGATCCAGAGGAATCACCTCGTAACAAGGAAACCTTTGTCTGAAAACCTGCTACAAGGTTGATTAATTTAAAGCATGCTTCCTTCCCTTTTTCCAAAGGGAAACTAATGTAGTTAGAGGGAAATTCTGCCTCTTTCCAAATTAAACCATTTGATCAATTGTAATTCCAAATGGCACTGCCTTTGTTGGAGGTGCCTGGTCCTACGCTGACCATATATATTCCTTTTACCCACTTCCTTGAGTTCCTTATAGTAATTATTTCATAGTTATCCTTCCTCTCGAAGGTGACAATGATCTCATTCCTATTTTGATGGTTTTCTTCATTTCTTAGCTCAGCTTCTCCTCTTACATGACCTCTTTGTAAAGTCAAATTTGCTGAATTGGTATTCGCAAAGATCATTTCTATGGCAATAGATTTATGTTATGATCAACACATTGTTAGAGGGTTTCTGTAGAATAAAGCACAAATAACTGAGAGCAATTCTCAGTTCTCCATCAAAAAACAGAGTTTTTTTTTTTCAAATCGATACCTCTTTGGGCAAATCCCTGAGGGAGGAAAATGATAAAGAACAAAATTGGCAGCTGTATGTAGTAAGTTGAGGGTATAATGAAATTTTTTAAAAAATTTCTAAACAAAAACCAAATTATTCACTTTATGGATCCTTAATATAAATTGAAGGATCAGTTCTAGTTCCAACAAATGTCTTTATTCAGAATGCTTGTAAACCTAGGCCATACCTGAAGTCATTGATAGCCAAAATATCAACTTTCATTTCTGGGAACAACAGATGAAATAATAAGGTTTTACTTGGAAACTTCAATGGATCTGAGAACTCATCTGTACGGGAACTCTGTATTAGTGCAAATGGCAATCTATTTATACCTTCCATGCTTTTTGATTCTTGTTTATAACCCTTGACAAAGCAACCACAGGAGGTCTATCTATAAGGCCAAAGGTCATTTTTCATTTTTCTAGATTCAAAAATTTTTTTGGGTTGCCAGGGCAACACTTGGCAGTCCTTCTGCAATCCTTTTATCTTCCTCCAGAACTCTTCTACCTCTGTTTCTGGTCATACAGATAGTTGATGATGTTTTTGCACCACTTCTGGTGCAGAACTCATCATTGATAACATGGAACAACCAATTCAAACTCATGATGCAACTTTCTATTACAATTTGTGTCCCCAGAAATTTTGATTTTTGTAAAATTATGATGCTCCACAATTTACACTTGTATAGCACTGGGAGGAGATCATTGGCATTTGAAAAAAGAGACATTTGGGAGTAGTACTACCCCCAAAGTGATCCAGCCCAGGTTTTCCTCCTCATTCATGCTGGGTGCAATTCATTGTCCATTTGTAGTTCCCAGAAAATAAATAAAAAAACCAACACAAGTCTGATGGACTAACTCAGTGGGTTTTTCACACAATTGCATGTCAAAACTGATTATATATATAGGTGTGTACATATATGGGTATGTATGTATGCACACAATATTTATATACATATATATGTATGTGTATGTATGTTTTTTCCCCTGTTCAGCCATTGATGGATCTATCAAAGAATTGTATATGATCTTACACATGAATGAGAGATATCTTGTTGGAGGAAAACCTTTAGAATTGTTTTCTGCACTGTAGAATCAAATGCTTTTTTGAAGAAAAATTTTAAAGTGGAATCTTATATTCTCTAGTTTTCTCAACTACCTGTATGATTTGAAAACATGGTCTGCTGTAAAAAGTTTTTTTTTAATGAAAGCTTGTTTGATTCCTTCTAATATTATCATTGTGGATACCATCAATGTCTGCCACGTCTATTGTCACTTAGATGATACAGAGATGGGGAAAGTAGGTAGATGTACTAGTAGTTCCTATTCTTTTTGATTGGCATTGCAGGGGAGGGGCAATCATATCAATTGGTATCTTTTCCACTCTTTGGTATCTACTTAATACCATGAGTATCTTATTTGAGATCTTGAAAACTGATCTGGAATTAAAATTAGAGCCTTCAGCATAGATATTTTTTTTGCTTCTGTGTTTATTGAATTACAACAAAGGTTTCTTCAGCATGCATTAGTGTTTCCTAAATTAATTTTCTTTAGTGTCACTTCTGTTTCCTCATATAGCACAGCAGATATTAAGATATTAAAGTTCCATTGCTGTGGTTCCACCAGAACCAATGATGAAAATAAATGACTTTAGAAATAATAAGTTGGCCTACAAATGCTCTTAGTACAATCTGGTTTAGTTTGTTTTCATGTTAGGCTCTTTGTAGGCTTTTTTCTCTCCATTATAAAATGTTTTTGAGGCAATGCTACACATAATCTTCAATCCCCAATACTCTATAAATTTGTTTATAATTTCTAGGAGTGTTGGCCCTGCCTACCCTATCTCCCCATGGCAAGAAGATCAAATGTATGGCAGCTGAGGTGGTTTCTGGGTTCATTTGGCCTCGTTATTATAGTGAGGATCAGTACATTTTGTTAAGAAATTATTACAATAATGGCCATGGATTTTATCCAGTTTATCCATTTTTCAGACTCAACAGTTAATTAAAATAACTTGTTCTGGAATTATTATAATTGCACACAATAAACTCTTTTTATCTTTAGCCTTTAGTCCAACTTGGTATTGAATTTAATGTTTGCTCCAAAAGTGAAGGTAAATATCTAACTGCACATGGTCTGTTAAATTCTGAAATGTCCCTTGCTCAATAATTAGTTGCTTCTTCTCTGTTAAGATATACTCAATTTCAATTTGGGGGGGGATATTCTTTAATATTTAAATTGTCTTTTATTAAATTATACATATGTAATGTTATAAATTATATGTTATTATATAGTATAAGTTATCGATATGTTAGGCTTTTGGGTAATCTCTAGACTCTTGTTCTCTTTCATGATTAATTCCAAATCACTTTGTTTTTGCTGTGTTTCCCAGTGCCTACTTTTGCACTCAAGTCACTGAATACCAAGAGATACAGGTTTAGGAGAATTTGTTAATCCTTTGCAACACATGGCATATAAAACTGTAATTACCACCATGGTGGCCTTTGGTTGTACTATTCATGAACACCATGAGATGAAATGACCAGTATCCCATGGAATATTTCTTGTAGTATTTAGGTTCATGATAAAAAACAATCCTTCAAACTTTCTAATTTATCTCCCATTTTTCTAATTATGTGACACTTCTCTGTGTCTTCTGGTTTCATTTATAATGAGAATTTCAATACAGACTGGTTCAATTTTCCAATAATCTATTAACTAATTGGCCAATGGACAAAATTCTTGTATTTAGAGCAGCAAGAGTTATGTTAATGTTTTTAGGGTGAAAACTGTGTAGCAGATTATTTGACCCACTATAGTATTCGAAGCCTTTTCAACTTTAATTGAACCTTCCAGAATTTTTGTTCTGTTGGCATTGCCTTCAGAAACCTTATCTTATGTCTACAGTAGGATGAGGCACAGGAATAGGATTTTGGTGGAGGTACAAACTTTTATATCAGAAAAAAGTCTTAATTATTCACAAACAGATGCTGAATGGGGAGTCAGTAGACCCAAGTACGACTATGACTTGTCCATTCAGTAAGGCACTTACTGTCTCCCTCTCATTCAATTCTTTTTGAACATTCTTAGCGATGGGGATCTTACTTGCTAATTATAAAGGTAGTACATTCCTTTTTTGAAAAGATCTAATTGTTACAAAGATCTTGAAATAGAGCAAGAGGAATACAACACAAACACAAATAATATACAAGACCCTACAAAAACTATGGTGCCTCTTTTCATGTCCCAAGCAGGATATGGCTTATATTATATAGAGGTGATTCTGGGTTATGTGGAGGTGATTCCATTCCACTGGCATAGTGATCATGAATTTCTATGTCAGTGGAATGGAAAATTTGACAGGGTCTATACCCCTGGAAAAATCTTTGAACATGGCCCTGGCAGCTTGCTATGTTTGCTCTTTGAGCATTCATGTAATTAAGCACAAAGAGGTCCATTAGCAGAGATTTGGCCACCAAGGATTTTTTGGTTAATTCTTTTGACCTTGAAATGAATAAAAATACAAAATATGTTTTTGATTTTGTGTAGTGTCTTTCAATGGCAGAAAAGGTATAAGAATTTGCTAAGAATCATAGTCAGATAATATGGAAATATTAATTTAACTGTTGCCACTCTTGATATATGACCTTTGTCCAATAACCAACCAGCTGACACATTCCTGGAAGAACCAAACCACATATATATTGATTTTTCACTATAAACGAGACAAAATAGGATAGCTCACCAGTGTTCCTCTGAGAGATGACTACAGAAGTTGGCAGATGTGTTTTCACAATGCATCCAAAGGAAACACAAAACATCATTTCATGGGATGCTTGTATAAAGAGACCACCATGAAGATAATTGCAGCTTGTGTACCAGAATCGAGCAAAGGATGTTGAAACAGAATAATTCTGTCCTGGGAACTAAGGCATTATATATCTTGATAGTTGCTGTCTTCAGTGTAAGTGTAGGCACCTGGGAGAAAGATGGAAAATCAAACTGGAAAATATGGCTCACAACAAGGAAATGAAAAGGGCTAAAGGTGTGTGGATTGCTCAAAATCCTCACATGGTAGGGATATGCTGGAGCCAGCTCAGACTGGCTCACAATAGCTGACTGTTAATTTTCAGTGTGAGCATTTACACCTTAGAAATAAGCAAATGTCACAAATCAAGACTTGATTCGTTCTTTTTCTGGATGAGTAGACAATAAAGTGACGGGGAAAATGTTAATAAAGAGATAAAACTTCTAAGTGTCTTATGCAAGCTTTTTTTTTGAGATCCAATTATTAAATATGTAGTAGCATACTTCTCATACCTATATTTTATGAATACTTTCATCAAGAGAGATGTGGAAGGTATTGGACATGGTTAATACTTAATGGTGTCACTAATAAAAAAAGGATGTGACAATAGAGAGGAAATCATTGGTTATATGTAGCCAGAAGTCATTTCAGAATTGACCAACTGTAAATAGTTAGAATAACTGGTTAAGGCAAGAATAAAGAGGAATGAGAAAAAGAATGAAGATTGGAGCAAAGCATATGTAATTACAACAGCTACAACCAGATAAATTTAAATAAGCAACCAACTCTGGAAAGCTAAAAATGAATTAAAATAAAGTTGTTGATGCTAACACTGACCCAGAAGAACCCAGAAACCACCTTAGGTAGGCAAGAATATCCTTTCCCAATGGAGAAATGGTAGCCCTAGGCAACCCTGGTTTAGAGTACAAGTTTATCTATAAAACAGGATTATTTGTAATTCCAGAGAATGATATCAAAGGATTTTCAGCAGTGTCAACTTAAATAACCAAAATCATGAAAATACTATAGGAACAATAAACATATAAATGACAATCACTCTGGGGAATTTCAATATTTATCTATTCTCACTGGTGACTGTAAGTGCCACATTTGGTCCCTGGTCCGCTATAAAGTCTTTTCAGTGAGATCTGTACTTAAGAGATTTGTTTAACAATCTCTATTAAAAAAAACAAAGCAGTAGAATTCAATTTTTTCAAATTATTACATTTAGCTGGAAAAAGCTCACTGAGTTATTCCATCCATCGCCCCACACGCACCTCTTTCTCTCTCTCTCTCTCAATGAGTGACATCCAGAACTGTGGAAGAGAAGGAGACTGTGCCATACCACATTTGGGAAACTACAGTGACTTCAATGGTCCCAAGCTGCAACCTGTTACAATAACCCATCTTGATGTTTAGTAGTTATAATATAGCTCTTATTATGGATTATCACCATCTCAAAAGAAATTAAAATCGCAGATGCCCCAAAGGGCAATGGGGAAAATGCAAGGTGAATTTAAATCAGCAGCAGCATGATTTTCACTTGAGAAATATTATGAAAGACAGCATCACGGATACCCCTAATCATTAAAAAAGGTTGGCTAGTCCTAAAACAAGAATGAGAAAGAGAATAGGTGGATTGCCCAAGTGCCAAACTGGCACCCTTGGCTTATTAAAAGAAATCTGAGGAAAGCTTCCATTGACCTAATGGATCCATTATAGAGGACTGATTTATTTAAAGACATAGGAGGAACTGAACAGCGTGAGAAAGTCATAATCTTCAGTACTACTGGAAACTCACATACTCATAAGATCATAGATCCATATAAATATTTAAGGAACTATCATGCAGAATATAATCTAATCGTTGCTTAAGTGAAATATAAAATACTAGAGTAGGTCAGAGGAACAGAAGATGATTTCTAACAAAATGGAGCCAGGGAAATGAATCAGGTCTTGAACGGTTTGTCATTTTTCCAAAGGTAATTATGAGTGTGCACAAAGGCATACCCGGAATGGGGAATGATGAGAGTAAAGGTGCGAGAAATAGCCAATAGTTTGGCTGGGAGGTAGTGCCAGATAGGCTAGAAAACACCCCAGGTGAAGAATGGCCCTGAGTGGTAGGTTAAGGAATTTGTACTTTATTCTGCAGGGAATAAAGAACCTTTAGAGCATTTTGAACAAAGGAATGATACCACCAGATGTGTGCATAAAGATGATTAATCAGGCATTTACATGAATCATACATCATTTTAAAGGTGTCATGACCAATCTAGGCCCAGACTTTGTATGTGGTCATGCATGGCAGAAATTCTCTTAGGGGGATGCATGCATTAGTTAATGAATTCAAAATCTATTTGGACAATTTTTCCCCATCTGGTTAGGTTAGCACACGCAAAAAACACAATTATCCTGGGGTAGTTCACCCCACCTCAGGCAACATTATAGTCCCTTGCTCCCAGAAGGTCACCATATTGATGCATAACTTAGTGTGAACACCACTTTCCCACAATAAAATGCAGTCCAGTCCTGGAATAGCTAGTACAGCTGCCAACCACTATGCTAGAACAAAATGCATAATCGATGATCCTAACTGGAACACTTACGTTATTTTGTCCTATTTCTGTTTTGAATTAATGAACAAAAAGCACTAGGTTTACAACTTTGCCTTCTAGGAGTTTACAATCAAATGAGGAAACAACACTTATGGAGGGTGGTAGCTAGGGAAGGAGATTCTGATCTGATCTGCACAAAGTCACCAAATGCTGAGTGGAACCATAAAGTAGTTTCTTAACATTATAGCTTTCAGAGGCAATGGTGATACGGTGATTTTGATTTTAATGTTTGAACTGTATAGACACACAGTGTTAAGTGTCTCTGAAATCCTATCCCTTCCACTACTTGTGTGTCCTTCCCTTCGGCAAGTCACTTAACCTCTCTGGGCCTCATTTTCCTCATTTGTTAAAAGAAGGGATTAGACTAGAGGATCTTCTAAGGTCCCTTCTAGTGCTAAATCTGTGTTCCATGATTCTCTTGAGCTCTCTTCCTATTTTCTTCCTTGCTCATTTTGTCAGAAAGAGAGGAATAATGATGCCCAGAACTCACTTGACCCTGACACCAGAAAGCATTTGTCATATGATTACGTCATATGGGTACATGCCACCATAATCACCACAGTGTGCATCAAGACACTCTGAGATTAATAAATCCTAAAAAAAGATGAGACAAGTCCCCACCTCCACCCTTTTTCCTTCTTCCTATGGCATTATGCCTACAGGAATTAGGGATGACTTCAATATTTTTGAAAGACTTTCATGAATGAATTCAGGATATTTTCCTCAAGCTGTTTTGCCTATTTATCCATATTATAAATCTCACCACCAGCAAATGTCTCTGATATATTCAGATTCCTATGAAGAGAATTTTTAGGAAAGCTCAAGGTATAGGAAAAAAATATGGAAAGTATGTAGGGAAATAATTGGACAAATATGAATAATCCAATTGGTGCTGACCTCATAAGAATAACCTAAATCCCTCTATTCAGGGTGATACAAATCATAATATCTAGCATCTATTTATAAGCATCTGTATATAAGAAGTTGTAGGATACTCTAGTGATATTTTATCAGTAAGGTGACAGTGGGAAAGGATATGGCTTGGCAGAAATAATTTGGGAATAGATCTGGAAGTTGGCAATGAAATGTTATTAATAAAATCATAAGATGGGTTAATAGAACTATGCCATACAATAATTGGAAAGAAACCTCTCTACTACACTCAAGAACTATACAATATTTATAAAATTCTTTGGAGTGGGGCAAATTTCACAAATCCTACCGAGAAACTAAAGAATATTGTAGACACCTTCAAGAAGGTGAGCAAAATGTCTGATTTCATTTACCCCAACTTCTCAAAAAGTTTGTGATTTAATGTGGAACTCCTTCCACTCCTGTAGACCTTCACTCCCCCTCCCTGTTTTATGAGTCATTATAATCAAAACATTTATCACCTAGTGATGGAATGATTTACAATTTAGGCTACCCTTGGACAACAAACACACAAGGAATTGCTGGGCCAAATAAGACCAAATACCTCGTGTTCTGATTTTATAATCCTCAGGAACCTCCATTATATGTTAAAGTATCAAGGTGGTATTTCAGTAGGAGATATACTAACAGAAACACCATGGTAAAGTGGAAAGAATGAATTTGTAATGAGAGAATCTGGGTTCAAGTGATACTGCTTACATGTGACCTTGGACTAATCATTTATCTTCCTGATTTCAGTTTTCCCCTATAAAATATGTAGGTTGGACTAGATGACCTCTATATGAATGTTCCTGTCCAATTACAAGCTTCCCATCAAATGATGTTTTATGTTGCCTTTGGATGCATTATGGAAGTGAGGGTGGGAGTGGGGGCAGGTAATGTTTAGAGAGGACAGAGGCCAAGAATATGATGTTAGTGCTGATCCTTGTTCATTGTAATAGGAATTTAGAAGTGGAAGGGTTCTACCTATGAAGCCATCCAGGGTAACCCTCTCATTTTACCGGTAAGGAAACTGAGCCCCAGGGGACAGGAGGAGTTTGAGTAGGGACAATAACTTATGACCTGGCTATAAAGAAGTGATTGAATCACTAGCTGAGGGCTAGGAAAAGGTGTCCAGTGTGAGAGTCAGATTAAAATAGCTGTTAGTAGGGGTCTACCCTGGATGAGTCCACCTGGGACCGTAAGTTTAGAATGAGAAAACCAAGTAAGACGGGGGGAATAGATTACATGATGTAAGAAAATGAAAGTATCGACTGAGGAAGGTTCTGTTGTCATGTGCTACCAGATAGGTAGCATGCACAGCACAGAGACAAGGGATGACTTCTTCATCAAGGGCTAAATTGAATTAAAAGATACAATATCTAGAATGTGCTCCAAGGGATGAGCCAGAATAAGAGGCTGGATGTGAGAGTGAGTGGCTAGGCCACAGAATACAGGTTTCTAATGAATGAAGAGTGAACAAAAAAATAAAAAGTCTGAAACTTTGGGGAGGTAACTTTGCCAGATAGGGAAGAGCAGTTTCTCAGTGAGAGTTTGTTGGGGCAGGAAAACCAAACAGAGGGTCCTTTTATTATAGAAGATGATTTACCTTACAGATTATTTCTATACCCAGCCCCATGCAATTTCATAAAAGACAACGTAAGTCCAAATGCATTCAACAGGTTTTTAAGAAATGACATTATATAAAATGCAACTTTACAACAAGACATCAAATTTGAGAATTTCTTTTTTAGACTGTGTAAGTATTGCTAATTAGGACAAAATGGAATTCTTCATTCAAAGCTAAAAAAAATAGGAAAATTCTAACTATGAGGCAGAAGCAGTTCTACACGCTGGCTTTAGTAGACTAGTTTGGGCAGAAATGTTTCCACTAGATTCATAGAACACATTTTGGAAGAGAGGATTTGTCTACTGGTAAGCTTTATGACTTGCTGCTCTTCCATTGGCTTCTACTTTTAGTGAATTGTGAAAAAGCTTTTGAGGCTACTTACGAGTCATATTTTCACATGGTTCTGGGTTTTTTCTTTTGTTAAGGATCACATCATGTTTTGAAAAAAAGGATATAGAGTATATGGACATAAATGCTGTTCTAAAGCTGTCAATACTTACAAATGTGATCAAGCTAATAAGGTTTTTCTTCTTTCATCATGGGTTGGAAGATATTCATTACTGCAGTTTTGAGGGATGGTATATGGAATAAATCCGGCATATGGTATGTTGTATATATGCCTGGTATATGGAAACGTGGCTGACATATTCTAAAGCTTTAGTGCTATCTGTCCCTCTGATTCTTGTTACCTATATGACCTTAGGCAGGTCACTTAAGCCCTCCTTGGCCTCAGTTTCTTAACTGTAAAAATAGGAGGTTGGACTAGATGGCCTCTGAGGTCCCTCCTAGATTTAGATCTATAAACCCTAGGATCATAGTTTTAACTAGCATAGATTTAATTGGGCCTTGCCCCACAGTGCCAGTTTTGGGGGATGAAATATACTTTCTCCTGTCTTGTATGGGCACAATGGCCCTTTGGTTCTATTTTAATACAACTGTATCAAAAATCCAACTCTTTGCCACCACTTGGTCTTTCTTTTCAGCTTGATATTTTTTATTTGAATGAAAGAAATTCTAGCTACAACACTAATTAAAATGTAATGGCAGGTGGAAGGTGAAGAAAAATGTCTCATAGCTGCCCTCAAAATAGGGAACTTTCGGCATATATCCTAACCAATCAACTCTTCAACATACTCAATTCCCATGAGCTACTCCTCCATCCCATGTCAACCACACACAATTGATCTTGGCATCATCCACAAATTTGTAGCTCTCTATTTTTCTCAATTTATTTACTTATATTTAGTTTTCAACATTCATTTCCACAAGATTTGGAGTTACAAATTTTCTCCCCATCTCTCCCCTACCTCCCACCCCAAGATAGTGAATACTGAATACCCCTTCCCCCAATCTGTTTTCTCTTATATCCTCCCCCTTCCTCCCCTAACTTTCTAGTAGGGCAAGATGGATTTCTATACCCCAGTGCCTGTATATCTTATTTCCCAGTTGCTTGTAAAAAACAAAATAAAACAAAACAATTTTTTAAACATTTGTTTTTAAAACCTTGATTTCCAGATTCTTTCCCTACTTCCCTCCTCACCCACCCCCACTGAGAAGATAAGCAATTCAATATAGGTTGTGCATGTGTAGTTACGAAAAATGTTTCCATAGTAGATTGTAGTAGTTATATTGTGAAAGACTATATTTCCTTCCATCCTATCCCACCCCCCACTTATTCTATTTTCCACTTTGATCCTGTTCCTTTTCAAAAGTATTTGCTTCTAACTACCTTCTTCCGCAATATGCCCTCCTTTCTATCATCCTCCCTCTTATGCCCTCCCCCCCTGCTTTCCTGTAGGGTAAGATACCAAAATGAGTGTGTAAGTTATTCCCTCTTTAAGTCAAATTGAATGAGAGTAATGTTGACCCATTCCCTTTCAACTTCCTGCTCTTCTCCTCCACCGTAACAGCTTTCTCTTGCCTCTTTTACATGAGATAATTTACCCTATTCTATCTCTCCCTTTCTCCTCCCAATATATTCCTTTCTCACCTCTTAATTTTATTTTTTAGATATCATCCCTTCATATTCAACTCATCCCGTGCCCTCTGTCTATGTATACATGGACACACATATACACACACTCACATATATATTTATACACAAATACACCCTCCTATACATACATATAAATGTATGTATACATACATATAAATGTATGTATACATACACACATATATATATACATATATATATATATTCTCTTCAATTATCCTCATACTGAGAAAAGTCTCATGAGTTACAATTACCTTTTTTCCATGTAGGAATATAAATAGCTCAACTTTAATAAGTTCCTTATGATATCTTTTTCCTGCTTACCTTCTCATGCTTCTCTTGCTTCTTGTATCTGAAAGTCAAATTTTCTGTTCAGCTCTGGTTTTTTCATGAAGAATGCTTGAAAATCCTCTATTTCATTGAATAACCATATTTTTCCCTGAAACGTTATACTCAGTTTTGCTGGGTAGATGATTCTTGGTTTTAATCCTAGCTCCTTTGACCTCTGAAATATCATATTCCAAGTCTTTCAATCCCTTAGTGTAGAAGCTGATAGATCTTGTGTTAACCTGATTGTGTTTCCACAATACTCAAATTGTTTCTTCCTGACAGCTTGTGATATTTACTCCTTGACCTGGGAACTCTGGAATTTGGCTATGATATTCCTAGGAGTTTTCTTTTTGTGATCTTTTTCAAGAGGCAATGGATGAATTCTTTCAATTTTTATTTTTCCCTCTGGTTCTAGAATATCAGGGTAATTTTCCTTGAGAATTTCTTGAAGGATGATTTCTAGGCTCTCTTTTTGATCATGGCTTTCAGGTAGTCCAATAATTTTTAAACGATCTCTCCTGGATCTATTTTCCAGGTCATTGGTTTTTCCAGTGAGATATTTCACATTGCCTTCTATTTTTTCATTTGTTTGGATCTGTTTTATAGTATCTTGATTTCTCATAAAAATTATTAGCTTCCAATTGCTCCAATCTAATTTTGAAGGAGTTATTCTCTTCAGTGAGTTTTTGAAATTCCTTTTCCATCTGGCCAATTTGTCTTTTTAAGGCATTCTTCTCTTCATTAGCTTTTTGGTCTTCTTTTTCCATTTGAGTTAGTCTATTTTTTTTTGTTTTGTTCTTCGGAGGGGGGAAGGTAGGGCAGTAGAAGGCAAAGGTAGGGTGACTTGCCCAAGGTCACATGGCTAGTTTTAAGTGTCTGAAGCTGTATTAGAACTCAGGTTCTCCTGGCTCCAGGGCTGGTGCTCTATTCACTGAACCACCTAGCCACCCCAAGTTAGTCTATTTTTTAAGGTGTTATTTTCTTCAGTTAGGCTGTTGACTTGCTTTTCATGATTTTCTTGCATCATTTTCATTTCTGTCCTCAATTTTTCTTCCTCTTCTCTTACTTGATTTTCAAACTCCTTCTTGCAATCCTCCATGGTCTGTGACCAATTCATATTTTTCTCAGAAGTTTTTGATGCAGGAGTTTTGACTTTGTTGTCTTCTTCTGGTTCCATGTTTTTATCCTCTCTGTCCCCAAAAAAGGATTCTATAGTCTGATTGTGCTTCTTCTGCTAGTTCATCTTGCCAGCTAATTACTTGACTTCTGAGCTCTTTGTCACAGTAGAACTCTGCTTCTAGAGTGGAGAGAGCTGTGTTCCAAACTGCTGGGGTTTGCACAGCTGCCGCCAGAGCTGCTGTTAGAGCTATGAGGAGGGCACCCTCTCTAAAGCCTCCACAAGCTCTTGCACACTGGTATTCCTCACCCCAGGACCACCACCCAAGACTGTGACACAGATCCAAGTAGGTCAAAGCAAGAGCCATTACCCTCTGAATGGTCACTTAGTCCCCTGTGATCTGCAGGCCAGGAGCTTAGGAAGCAGCTACCTGGTGGCCAGTAGCTGCAGCCACCTCTCACCCTGGGGGCAGGGGCTGGATCATGCTCTACTCTCATCCTGGATCAATAGGGTTCCCCATTGACCTTTTACTTTCTCTTTGGCTTTTATGGGTTGAGAAGTCTGGAAACCACCACAGCTACTGGTGATTCATTCTCCTGAATTCTACCCTGGCCTATCTGGGCAGCTGGTTGGGCCACGAATCTGGGCTAGGGCAGCTCATACAGGATTGTGCTTTAGCTCCCAGCTCAGTGCGACACCCTTCTTCTTGGCATGTCAGGCTGCCTTCAGCAGGAGATAAATTTCTCTCTGTCACTCTGTGGGCTCTGTAGCTCTAAAATTCATTGACTCATTTTTTACAGGTATTGGAGGTGGTTGGAGTGGGAGCTTAAGCAAGTTCCTACTTTTATTCTGCCATCTTGGCTCTGCCCCCTTATAACTCTCTATTAAAGAATTTTGAAATCATCCCCTCATCTGATTATAACCTATTGGCTTTTCATCTCTCCCTCTGCCTTCCTTACAAACCCTATTCCTTGTCTGCACCATGACCTCCAAATTCTTGACCCTTCAATTCTCTCCCAGGACATCTTCCCTGAATTGGCCTCTTTCCTATTTTCTCCATCTTGACCCTTTGGTGAAACAATTCAGCTCTATGTTGCCTTCTTCTCTTGGATCCCTAGCCTCTTTATGATAACATTAATTACATACTGCCACGCCTGAGCCACTAATTGCTCCCACCCTTTGCCCCCTTCCCTCCTTCACACATATGGCTGTACAAAGATGGAGAAATTTACACACTGGTTCTGGCTGAGTCCACAACTAATATCTGTTAAATAATCTCAAGTAGGCCCTCATTGCTGCTAGACCATCCTGTTACACCTCACTTATTAAGCTCTATTTTATTCTCTACAGCAGCTTTTTCATCCCTCCTCAAACTTCCTATAGCTCATACTCTCTCAGCTGAGAATCCTGCCTCACATTTTATAGAAAAAAAATGAGGCTATTAGCCTTGAGCTCCCTTTTCTCCCCTCTTCATCATCTCCTATAAGATACCTTCAGGCACTTTTTCCTCCCCAACCCTTGTCTCACATGATGAAATGGCCTTACTCCTAACCAAGACTAAGGTTTCTCTACTTGTTCAAGTGATGCCATTCCATCCCATCTCCTCTAATGGATTACTTCTGCCTTGTCATCCCCACTCTTTCACTCATTTTCAATCTCTCCCTGTCCATAGTCTCATTTCCTCCTACCTACAAACATGTCCATGTCACCCTCATCATGGAAAAACCTTTGCTTGATCCCTCCATCCCTGCTAACTATCCTATATCTCTTCTGCCCTTTGGAGCTAAACTCTTCATAAAGGTTGTCTGCATTTCTCTCCTTCCACTCCCTCCTTAACCCTTTATGACAGCATCTGACCTTCTCACAAACCTAAACTACTCTCCCCAAACCTGATAATGATCTCTTTGTCACCAAATGCAATGACCTTTTGGGGCAGCTAGATGGTGCAGTGAATAGAGCACTGGCCCTGGAGTCAGAAGGACCTGAGTTCAAATCTTGATCTCAGACACTTAACACTTACTAGCCTTGTGACGTTGGGCAAGTCACAACCCCAATTGCCCAGCCTTACCCCTCCAAAAAGAAAAAAAAAATCAATGACCTTTTCTCAATCCCAATTCTCTCCGATTTTTCTGTGGCCTTTGACACTGTTGAGCACTCCTGGCTACTTTCTTCTCTAGGTTTTTTGGACACTCTTCTCTCCTGATTCTCCTCCTGTCTGGCTGCTCCTTCTTTGTCTCCTTTGCTGCATCTTCTTCCAGATTGTGCCCCTAACCATAAGTGTCCCCCAAGGTTCTGTCTTGGACTTTCTTCTCTTTTCCTTCTATAATATTTCACTTGGTGATTTCATCAGCTTCTATGGACTCATTAGCATCTCCATTCTGATGAATCTCAAGTTTTTCTCTCCTGTCCCAATTTTCCTGCTGCCCTCCAATCTTGCATCTCCAACTACTTTTCAAATACCTCAAACTGAATGTGTAGTTGTTGTTATTCGGTCGTTTTCCAGTCATCTCTTACTCTTCATGACCCCTTTTGTGGTTTTCTTGGCAAAAATTCTTGAGTGCTTTGACATTTCCTTCTCCAGCTCATTTTACAGATGAGGAAACTGAGGCAAACAGGGTTAAATGATTTTTCCAGGGTCACACAGCTAGTAAGTATCTGAGGCCAGATTTGAACTCAGCAAGATGAGTCTTCCTGATTTCAGGCCTGGTGCTCTATCTACTGTACCACCTAATTAACTGATTGGTGAGGACCAAGAACAAACTATAAAAATCTTTATGAATTGTGGAGTGTTGGCTGCTTCTCCTCACTACTAATTCCCTCGAGAACTTCATAGTAAACATCACTTAAATACAAGACATTTCTGCTTTGATTAATCAGAGAAGAGTGTGGGGTGCCTGTGATATGTTCCACATAGTACCTGAGTTTTGGGGGCCCCAGTAAAATTTAAATAAGGTATCAACTTGAAACCTGAAAGGATCACCAATGAACTAAATCCAGAGCTATCTGATAGGGAAAAAAATAGTAGGGCTACAGGCTCTATACCCTATAGCATCGTAGGATATTACAAAAATACTAAAAACATTTTTTAAAACAACATTAATTATGATACCTATTACATAAAATTTGAGGGAGAGCTAGGAGTATGGATTCAAAATGCAACAATGGAGAATATCATGAGACATTTAGAAATGATCAAGAACCACCATTAACCACCATTTTCATCAGTACACTGACTGTTTGTCTAATGCATTGAACAAAGCTATTTCTCAACTGTGAAGAGATTTCATATCACACATGGGACCCTAAAAATAGATGGCACAAATAAGACTATACTAACCAAGAATAAAATGAAAATAGATAGCTTACATCCTGTGTGACTACATAAAGCCTATGTATTACAAATGCTCATTTATGTTTACGGAATGAGTAACCAGATCAAAGGACACACTAATAATGAGCCCAAATTTCCTTTCTGCTGAAGTGAATAAGGAAATCCTTCTCATGCCAACAGTAGTCCCAAATTTATGTTTATGGAAAAGGCACGGAGGTTACAGAATGTGACTTTGGTCTCTCTGCCAGTAAGGTCAGATCTGAATATAGCAGGCTCCTACAATAAAGAACTCTTCTCAGCAATGACTTTTTCATCGTATCTATGAAAATGAATCTAATTAGATCCTCAGAAGCTCTAGGATAATTGGAAGAGTGGCTTCCTATCCCTATTGCCCATGTGTGACCACTAGGATTTTGGATGTTATTAACTTCTAGGGGCTGAAGGTAGGTGAAATGATTTCCTTTTGCTACTAATTGCCTTGGTGTTTTTCCTGATAAAAAGAAAGCCCAGGTTACCACTTGTTACTACTATACCTAGGATGCAGCCCCATTTTCCCTTGTCCTTAAAATTAATCAGACTGTTCTCAATCACATAGTAAGAGACTCTCTTATGATCTGCATCAGGCTCCTTATGATTTTTGGCCTCTCAGTAAGCATGTTTCAGTTTATTTTAGGCAGATCTAATATTGAATGGTTCTTTTCTTCACATTCAATGTTTTAATATTGAATTCCTCCCTGTTGCTCACTCTCAGCTTATCTTTTTCCCCTCTCTTTCTGAATATTATCCCTCAGTCCTGAATTTTTTTGTCCTCACATCTCCTTGACTGTAATCCTGCCCTTCTTTCAAGACATTATCTCCTCTGTAAGTTCTTCCTTGATTTCTTCCCTCTCCTCTTCCCTTACTGACCCCTTTCTCTACCTAAAAGTAAATGCTTGGGAGGGCAGAGTGAATTTGGCAGAGTAGAAGCACAAACTTGGCATGAGCTCCCACTCCAATCACTTGCAATACAGGTAGAAAAATGACTCTAAACAAATTTTAGAGCTAAAAAACCCACAAAGTGACAGAGAGAAACAAATCTTCTGTAGAAGGCAGCCTGGCAGGCCAACAGGAAGGGTCTATCACACCAAGCTGGGAGTTGAGTATAGTCCCATGTGAGCCACATGGTTCTGGCCCTAGTGTGGCTCTAAGAAGCAGCGGCCATAGCAGACTTCAGGACAGTGAATTCAGGAGAGCAGCTGTGGTGATTTCCTGACTTCTCAACCCATAAACACCAAAGACAATGTGAAAGGTCAGTCTGGAACTCTGTTGGAACAAGGGGATGGAAGAGCAAGGTCCAGCCTCTGCCCCAGGGTGAGAAGGAGAGAAGGGCTGGCAGCTGCAGCTGCTGCCACATGGCTGCCTCCAGAGCTCCTGGCCTGCAGATTGTAGGGGACCAAGCAACCATTCAGAGGGTAATCCCTCTTGCTTTAACCTGCTTGGAGCTGAATCGTGGTCTTGGGTGGTGGACCCAGGGTGTGTGGCCAGTGTGCCAGAACTTGTGGGGGTTGTAGAGAGGGCACCCTCCTAATAGCTCTGAAAACACCAGCAATTTGGGACAAAGCTCTCTCCATTCTGGAAGCAGAGTTCTACCATGGCAAAGAACTCAAAAGCCAAGTAATTGACTATCAAGATGAGCAAGCAGAGGAAACATAATCAGACCAGATTCCTTTTTTGGGGACAAAAAGGATGAAAGCATGGAATGGGAGGAAGACAGCAAAATCAGAACTCCTGCATCAAAAGCTTCTAAGAAAAATATGAATTGGTCACAGGGCATGGAGGAGCTCAAGAAGGATTCTGAAAATCAAGAAAGAGAAGTGGACGAAAAATTAGGAAGAGAAATGGGAATGATGCAAGAAAATCATGAAAAGCAAATTAACAGCCTTCTAAAGGAGACTCCAAAATGCTGAAGAAAATAACACCTTAAAAAATAGACCAACTCAAATGGCAAAAGAGGTCCAAAAAGAGAAGAATGTCTTAAAAAGCCAAACTGGACAGATGAAAAAGGAATTTCAAAAACTCACTGAAGAGGATAATTCCTTCAAAATTATATTGGAGCAATTGGAAACTAATGACTTTATGAGAAATCAAGATACTATAAAACAGAACCAAACAAATGAAAAAATAGAAGGCAATGTGAAATATCTCATTGGAAAAATGACTGATCTGCAAAATAGATCCAGGAGAGATCATTTAAAAATTATTAGACTACCTGAAAGCCATGATCAAAAAAAGAGCCTAGACACCATCGTGCAGGAAATTACAAAGCAAAATTGTCCTGATATTCTAGAACCAGAGGGAAAAATAAAAATTGGAAAAAATTCACTTCTTGAAAAAGATCTCCAAAGGAAAACTCCTAGGAATATTACAGCCAAATTCCAGAGTTCCCAGGTCAAGGACAAAATACTGCAAGCAGTCAGGAAGAAATAATTTGAGTATTGTGGAAACACAATCAGGATAACACAATATCTAGCAGCTTCTACACTAAGGGATTGAAGGGCTTAGAACATGATATTCTGGAGGTCAAAGGAATTAGGACTAAAACCAACAATCACCTACCCAGCAAAACTGAGTATACCGCTTTAGGGGAAAATATGGTTATTCAATGAAATAGAGTACTTTCAAGTATTCTTGATGAAAAAACCAGAACTGAACAGAAAATATGACTTTCAAATACAAGAAGCAAGAGAAGCATGAGCAGGTAAGCAGGAAAAAGAAATCATAATGAACTTATTAAAGTTGAACTATTTATATTCTTACATGGAAAAATGATCATTGTAACTCATAAGACTTTTCTCAGTATGAGGATAGTTGAAGGGAATCCATCCATCCATATATATATATATGTATGTATACATATATATATATATGTATCTATAGGAGGGTGTATGTGTGTGT
>CM053583.1:279615232-279635358 GCA_028627135.1 Pseudochirops cupreus | reverse complement strand
AGGCTGGTTTTGGTTCGCAGTGCTGATATGGTTCCTCATAGCTGAGCTGACTTTAGTGGGAAGTATCTTTGTGTGCGTTTTGGAGTTCTAGGATTGGTTTAGAGTCCTGTTTTATGGGTATTTTGGGGTGGCTATGTGAGAGCTGCGATATGTTGCTGCTGCTATGCCACCATCTTGGCTCCGCCCCCCAACCATGCTTTCAAAGTCACTAAAGCGTCTACGAATTTTTACCCAGAAATACCATTACTAGATGTGTGTTCCAAAGAGATTAAATAAAGATGTAAAAGGCTGTAAAGCCAAGCACTAGCAGCTTTTTAGAAGAATGCTACTATGAATAGCTTTTAAGGTTATGATTACACAGTATAGTGAACTCTCTATTTATTCTAGAGCAAATCAGAGCAAAACATTCACAGAAAATTAAGGTACAGCATTCACAATGTAACAACTTATCACAGAAAATCAAAATATAGCATTCACAACAACTTATCACAGAAAATGACCATTTAGTTTCCACTACAGTGGTCACATAGTTTTCAAAAAAGAACAATCATTTAATAACCCAATCATTCAATCATCCTTAAGAAGGTTTGCCTCCTCAAGGAACAAAAGTACAATAGTCAAAATTCTCCACTCATGGGGCACACTAAGTTAACTCAATCAGTCACTTATTCAGTCATCAATCACTAAGTACAATCATTTAGTCAATCAATCATCCTTCATCATTTA
This sequence comes from Pseudochirops cupreus, assembly GCA_028627135.1. NCBI lineage: Eukaryota > Metazoa > Chordata > Mammalia > Diprotodontia > Pseudocheiridae > Pseudochirops > Pseudochirops cupreus. The sequence continues at coordinate 279,634,632 of CM053583.1, read as the reverse complement.
CTATTCAGTCATCAGAAAATACAGAGACCCTCCACCTCTAGGTCACCAGTAAATTTACAATTTCTTAGTCAGTACACTGTATCCAAGTAAAGTCTTCTTTCAGCTTGACTCAAGGTGGTTTCTCAGATTCCCTGGATCCCGTTCCATGGTCCCAGACCCTACCTGGATTCACCAAACTGTCACCTGGGTTCAAAGGCAGACAGCTCCCAGGTCCTTGTCTAGCTCTCTTTGCAGTTCATGCTCCACATTGGAGCTCAGAGTGTCCAGTCCATCTCAAATCCTTCACAGTCTCTGTTCCTGGGAAGTCAAGGCTTAACAAAGCCACAAACAGACAAAGTCTTAAATCCCTCACAGTCATGCTTCCTCAGTCTTTTGGCAGCTCTGGCTGGTCCTTGGACTCATCAGAAGTTTCAGCTGGTTCCCAAAATCAAGATTACTCCATCTAGGTTTTCAGAATCAAAATCATTCTCTCCCGCTTGAGAGAAGCTTTCCTCTTCAGCCTCTCCGGTGGCAGCAGCTTCAGCCTCCACAGAGTTTGCTTCAGGAAGATCTGTCTTAGTTATCAATTCTCATTTTTTCCTCTCAATTCTCAGTCCAGCAGTAGCAGCCCAGTCTCCAGATGCTGAGAGAAATTCTCTTTCTCCAGCAGCAGCAGCTTCTGCCTCCAGATCCTTGTCCCAAGAAATTCTGACTTTCCCTCTCTGGGTTTTTCCTTATATACAATATTGCATTAGCTTCCTGTTTCAGCCAACCCCATTCCTGTTATTTTAGCAACAGGGATTCATATCTTCTTGATTAATTACTAAGTGCTAAGTATCTGTTACCTTTGCCAATACAAAGGGATCTTCAAATTCAAATTACATTATCATTACAAAAGCTCAACTGTATAAAAGTATTTGTAGCAGCTCTTCTCCTAGTAACCAAAACCCAGAAACTAAGGGGGTACCTCCTGGCAAGAGATGGTTACAAATTATGATATATAAATGAATGGAAAATTGCTGTCCCATGAGAAATGATGAAATGGACCATTTCAGAATCTCAAAAGACCTCTATGAACTCATTCAGAACATAATGAAAAAGAATTAGGAGAGCAATTTATAAGATGAAAACAACATTATGGGAAAAAAAAACCCAACTTTGAAAGACTTTTAAATTTTTATCAATGATAAACCATGAGTCCATTAGATAGAAAATGAAACAAGCCATTCACCTTCTGCCAATGAGTTGATGAACTTAAAATGCTGGGCAAAACATACTTCTATTCATGACCAAAGTGGGAATTGGTTTTGCTGAGATAAGAAATTTTTAAATTTTCAATTTTTTTTTTCAATTTAAGGAAGGATAAGAAAAGAGAAATTGTAAATGCATATAAAAATGTATTCTAAAAACAAAGCAAAAAGTTATTCTTTAAAGATTAAATTTTTGCAATTCAGACTTTCCACAAATTTCCACCCATCCTTCCTCTCAAATTTGTAGGAATTAATGATGTTGGACTGAGTACCCAAGGGAAACTAAACAGACTCTGACCTATCCCATTTCTGCGTTACAATAATTCCTTTCCTAAACGTGTCACTGTATTATTTTCCATCTTGTCTCATCATTCCCAAGTGCTTACCGGGGCTCACTTTTAGAACATATGGTATTCAGCTACTATATTAATCTTTGGCGATTAGCCAGCTTCTAATGTGAAAACAAGATATGAGCACTTCTGTTATCTTCTAAGCTATGTGAGCACTTCTGATATCTTGGAAGGATATGCCATCCAATGTGCACAGGTGGATTCCAGGAGTGAATGTGGTATGTTCAATCTGTTGTGAGATTCCAATCATTTTTTTTAATAAGCAAAAATTATCAGTAATGTAAGAAAGAGATACTTGCCCCTGCAGGTCAAGTGAGTTTTTTTCTTTTCCCATAGATCCCTCCTGGTACTCTTCCTACCTGCCTAAACTGTGCCTTATTGATCCCCTTCACTGGCTGGTCATCCTTTCTGTCTCCCTAGCATAGCATATGATTTTTGTGATACTGCTTTGTCTTGAGACCTTCCTAACTTAAATGAGTTAATATATGTAAAGCATTTAACTGTGCCTGCATATAAATGTTTGGCCACTTTCCTTTCTCCTCCTCTGGCTTCATCACGCAGATGGCACAATCATCCTTCTAATCATGCAGGTTTGAATCCATAGAGAGACCTGAAACTATTTCTCTTTCTTCACTCCCCAATATCTGTTGCTAGGTTTTCTCAATCTCTTTTGCACTTATAATGTCTTCACACTCACAAATTCACCACCCAAGGATCATAGTAGGGACCTCAGAGACCATCTAGTCCAACCCACTCATTTTTACCCACTAAAATTGAGGCCTGGGGGTTGGAAGAGATGGAGTAACTGACTTGCCCAAGTCAACACAGGTAAGCATTAGAGGCAGGATTTGATCCCAGATCCTGCAACGCCAGACTCAATTCTATTTCTACCTAATTTAGAGCCTCATCACTTTTCTCAGCTGAACTATTGTTGTTCAGCCATATCTGATTCTTCATGACCCCATTTGGCAAAAGATTTCTTGGCAAAAATAATGGAAAGGTTTATCATTTCCTTTCCTAGCTCATTTTTTTTACAGATGAGGAAACTGAGGCAAACAGGGTTAAGTGACTTGCCCAGGGTCACACAGTTAATAAGTACCTAAGGCCAGATTTGAACTCAGGAAGATGAGTCTTCCTGACTCTAGGCTTAGTGCTCTCTTCACTGCTCTACCCTGCAGCCCTGGGCTAGTGCAACTATTTTCTAACTTTTGCCTTTGACAGCAGTATCTCCTTTCTTCACAACTGTAAAAATAATCTTAAAGCCCAAATCTGACTATGTCTCTTCCTTACTCAAAAACATTCAGTGCATTCTCTTTGCTTCTAGCATAAAATAAAACTCTTCAACTAGGCATTTAAGGCCTTTCCCACTAAGGCTCCAAACTACACTACCAGTCTTGTTGCACAGAACTCTCCCCTTATATGTATATTCTAGCCCAAGCTGACTATTAGCTCCTCCTCAGACTAGGGATGCACTATTCCTTCTCCAGGCTGGTAATCCCCAACACCTAGAACATCCCTATCTCTTACTATTTATTGACATTTTTCATTTTCTTCAAGACCCAGGGCAGGTGCCACTATTCTTAAGTCCATCCCAGCTGAAAACACTCTCCTTGTTCAAATGTTCCTAAAGTTGTCCGTCTGCATTCCTTCTTGGCCTCTCGCATTCTCTCTTGTATTATTCTTATTTGTGCATATATTCTATCCCTGCCCAGGTACACTGAGAGGTCCGTGAGGGCTAGGGTTCTGTGGTTTTTTTTATCTTTGTATCAACAGGTCCTCACACTGTGCCTTACCCACTGTTGGTTAGCTAATAAATGTTGGTTGAATTAAAATGTTGGAAACAACACTTCCATATCTGTATTGGTACTCATTTTTTTTAGAGTGGTCATGCTTTGTGCTCACATATAACTGGGATTCAGGGTTTACAAATCACTTTATTTTCAGCCCTTGATATTATATAAAGCCTGCATTATTATTCCATTTTATGGATAATCAAATTGAGCTTTAAAGAGATTAAGTGTTTGCCTACATTGATATAGCCAACAGAAGTCAGAGCTAGAGCTAAAGCCTAGGTCTTCTGCCTTCAAGTTCAGTGCTTTTCCTATCATGCCTTGCTTCAGTAATCCAACAGATAAGTATAGAAATTTTACTTGTAATTTCAAAGGTATAGAGAACTACCAGGTCAGCAAGCTCCTACTAGCAGTATAGGGTAACACCTTCTCCAAAACATATTTTGGAGAGTAGCTTACAACACTGAGAGGTTGACTTTTCCAGGGTCACATAGCTAGTATGTGTCAGAGACAGGACTTGAAACCAGATATTTCTGCTTCCAAGACCATGTCTCTATTCATTTCTAACCACTGCCTCTCTCTCCAAAAGAGTAAGATGGAAAACAGTTAAAAGAAGAACCATTAACTTTATGAGGAGCAATATGGGGGAGAGAGAAGTGGCCCATCTTGTGTACCTATCTATGTAGTATAGTTTTTGATATTGTTTTGGATACCCAGAATTAGTTCTTGTGACCCTATTGATTTATGGCTATACCAATGAATTATGGACCACGGACCATGATGATGTGGTACAATTTTTCAGAGATGCTCCTAACCAAAGATAATTCTTTGTACTTCTTGAATGTATTTTATTTGAGATTCTCAAAGATCCTTAATGTATGTATGAAATGACTTTCAGATGCTGCGTATTATTCTCTTTGGTGAATTGATTAAAGATGGAAGCAATTCTACTTCGGCCAGTTCACATAAAGTGGCAGATCATAAAAACAAAAGCTTGTGTTCCAGCAAAGAACGGGGTAAACTCCAAGGGGGCAAAAAGAACTGCAGAAAGCTAAGCCCTACCAAAAACAAACAAACTTTATTAGCAACAAGTAAAATAAGAGTGTGTGATAAAATATTTTATGCAGGAAAGGTATTCATTCCAACTTTGTTGCATTTTTAAAGGCTCTCTATTTTTTGCATATAAAACTAAAGTCATTGGCTAAAAAATTCATATAACTCATTGACCCTGGCGGTACTCATAAACCAGAAACTCAATCAGTCTCACAAATTGGTGTATAGTAATCGAACAGATGACTCAATTTAAGCAAAAGCATTCTTCACTTAATTCAAAGAGACAAAATAGTGCATAGCAATGGGATCTTAAACAAAATGGATATACCTGCTAATCAGCCTTTGTGGGAAAAAGACTGGATTATATACCCACAATAAGAGCTGTACTTGTAGGTATGTATTAATAAACCTGCAAGTAAATCCTCTTTTTCTAGAAGACAGAGTAGTAGCAGGTGAGAAGGAAAGGAGGGAGGAAGGAAGGGAGAGGGAAGGAAGGAAATAACACATACTGATTTAATTATAAATGTGGCTTCTGGCCCTCTTCCAACCAAATTTAAGAGCACAGGAGAACTCTGTCCCCAAGTGTCTGAGTAGAAAAAGAAATTATATACAAAAGTTAGTCTCAGAAATAGTCAGGACTAAAAGCTGCACAGGGTTTTATAGGCAAAATGTTTCTCACTTGAAGTATAGCTAGGAGATAGTGGGGAGGGAACTTAAACCTAAAAAGAAATGCAACTCTTCATACCTCATATCCTATGAGAGAAGCAAGTTACTACATTTTTCTACATGATTATTTTTTCCAAAGGTAGTCCTAATAAGAGAGCATAGCAATAAGTAAATCTGACAGAGGATCATAGATGCACTGACTGGTTACAAATGCAATATAAGAAGAGGTTGCAATAAGCTTGCAATTCTGTTTATAGGAGAAGCAATTGAGTGTCCTGGGAATGTCGTCACAAGTCTCCTTCTTTTCAGATAAAGGGTGATTCAATTTACTGAGAGAAAGAACCAGGGAGTCTGTGTCTCAAAGGGAATACAAATAAAACCTCTTTATCGTCAAATTAGCCCTTTCTTTTTTAAAGGTCTCGTTTTTCTTAGATGGCCGAATCTTTCCAAGAATACTGAATATACTTGTTCCCTTCACATTATAAGACCAGTGTGCCTTGACATTATGTTGAGTGATATTATTTTAAAAGCTACTTAAGTACAGGATTCATGAATTAGAACATGAATTGTTCCAGTTTGACCATTTATGTAACAATCCTTCACCTTTCTCAAACTTTTCTTCCTCTTCTGCGTCATTATTTTGTTCCACTTTGATTTACTCTCCCTACCACCCACTCACCCCAGAATCAATGTCTCAAACATTTTCTCTAACAGCCTGAAAAATGTAACTAAAAAAAGTATGAAGTCAAGAATGATTTCGTCAAATGTGGCCGACTCATCCTGTGGGGCCAGTTGCAGCCCATCTATATTGCCTTCTGTCTCAGGTTATCCATGTTTTTATGGTTCCTACCCTGCCACCCCCCACCACCCCACCCCAGGAGCTATCCAAGGTGATGAATGCCTTCCTCTAGGACTTTTTATATTTCACAACATGAATATTAAGAACATGTCCATTTGTTGTCCTTTGTCCTTGCTACATGACTGACTTTACTTCCTTTTCTGATCATATATTTCCTTAATAATATCCCTTATTCCAGTTCTTGATTACAGTTCATGTAAGAAATATGCTGCAGCCTATGTATGTTCCCTATTTGTCTTCTTGTTATCTTTTGGTTCATTTTGATTCTTAAGGGAAGCAGCATGGTTTAGTAGAAAGAAAACTGTATTTGCCATTAGTGGACCTGATGAAATTAAACCTGCTCTGCCACTGAATCCCTCTGTGACCTTGAATAAGTCTCTTTATTTCTTCAAGCCTCTCAGTTACCTCATCTGTAAAATTGGGGGATTGAACCTAATGATTTCTAATGATGCTTCCAGCTCTAACTTCTAACCTTGGGATTGTTGCTTCCCAAGATTAAAAAAAATAAGTTTATTATATTTTATTACTTAAATGTTACTTATATTATTTTTATCACTTTAACTTACATTTTCAAGCAAAAAAAATAATTTCTATTAATCTGCCCTTCTACTACCTTCACAATCACACTGAGCAATTAAAAAAAATCCAAACCAAAAAAATCCTGAACAAGAATAGTCCAAAATCCTCAAATTATCATGTTGAATATGTCCAAAAACATATGTCTCTTTCTTTATTTTAAGTTTATCACCTCTTGGTCAGGAGGTGAGTGGTGTGCTTTATCTTCATTATTTTGGACTCAGTTTATCATTATATGAATGAGTTCTCAGATTTTCAAAGTTGTTTTTCTCAAAAATGTTGTTATTGTATAGATTATTCTTGCTATGCAACTTGCTGCCCAATTGTCCAAGTGATTGTCCATTCTAGAGATATTCACTGATGCTACACAGTTAAAAGGACCAGATTTTCAACTGCGTGCCATTAATTTTTTTCTTGACCAGTGACCTCCAAAACGGCAACCATAGGTCCCTTCAAGTGACAATGTCATAATCCTAAGGGGCATGTGATCAGCCAATGGGAAGGGGAGAAAATGGATTGCAGCCCACCCTTTTCTATGATAATTAATTTGGGGCTTGACTCCAACACAACTATGCCTCCTTTTCATTCATTTCAGTAAGACAGCCCTGTACTCTCACCCACCCTTCCACTGTACATACTTTCAGAAAAGGACCAGTTTAATCTGACTGAGCACAGGGTACTCAACAGTAAAGAAAGGAATATGGAGTAATATAGGAAACTTTTTTCTTGAGTTGAAATCAGAAAAAAAAAAACGCTTTTGCTTCTTGCTTTTGCATCATGTATGGTAAATAACTACACAAAAAGAAATAGGACTTTTGCTGAAAAGCTGTTAGGTTCACTGACAATTATGACTTACTTAATTTCGTACTGTGTATCTTTCAATGGATAGGTATTTTTAAAAAGAATTTACCCTATTTGGCTTGCTGTGTTTATCAAATGAACTGAATAAATAATTACTAGAAAATAGTTATTAGTTACAAGTACATAATTATGCAGTGGACATACACAATGATCTCTCATAAATTATGAAACACATTTAATAACACTGATTTCACAAAAATATTTGATACTTAATGAAAGAACAAGTTTGTACCATTAATAAGCAAAATAAGATATTTAAAAGTATTATTTCATCATCATATCTTTATCATTTCTATTTTTGTATATGTTTTATTATTCTACTGACATATTAATATAGTAGTACAGTGAAAATGCACAATAAATATATATTCATATAATGTTCTGTGAAATTTGGATTCAGTCAAAGGGTCGCACTTGAGGACCTAGAGGGCCACATGTGACCCAAGGCTACAGGTTTCCCACCCCTGGTCTAAAAAATGGCCTTCCTCATATATTTAGTTTTTGAAAACAAAAAAAATAGCCATAGAATTCTAATTCTCTTCCCCAGGGTTTCTTACTAAATCCCAGAAGAAAACTAATGGAGCAGATTTTATTAATCAGTTTGTTTAATTAAAGAAAATATTCATTTAAAGAAAAGACACCATTGCCTTGTACTGAGTAAAAGAGTCTATCAAATATTCATTTGGCACTGCAAAGAATTATGTTTTAATTTTTCTCTGGGGGTTGGGAAAGAAATTACGAGATGGCCATTTTTAATAAGTACCAATAAAAATATACATTGTAGTAGGTAGAATAATTAAGACCCATCTTACTGGTCTCTTTGTCATTATTATGTAAGAGTTATGAACTATGGGCCTTGAGAAAAAGCCACAAGGTTTCTATTTCAATTTTTAATTTCCAAAACCTAACTTTAAATGGATTGAGAAATCATTCATATTGAGAAGAGGACCGGGCAATATGCATTAAATTAATCCTATTTTCAGTTCTTACTTTTTGAATGGTCCATATAGAATCCTTTCTTTTATATGCCAAAAAAAAAATAATTAGAAAATTACCTAGTTCTCTTGACTTTAAGACGACTTTAGGAAGATCAAGTGGCCAAGTAACTGATTTTACTCTATTTTGACATAGCACTGCTATATAACTTTTCACTACTTTTGAAACAGAAGCATCTCTGAATGGGATAGTTTGGAATAGACTGGTGTTCAGAGAAATTTTTTTTATTTTTTTTAAAGAAACATTCGATTCATAACAGCAAAGGATTCTCTCCTCTGAGTTCTCTTATAATTTTTGTGTTCTCTAAGAGAACAGCATTTTTGGTCAGTGTTGTTGTTTAAGCTAGTTATTCAGTTGTTTTTCAGTTGTGTCTGACTCTTCATGACCTCATTTGGAGTTTTCTTGGCAGAGTAGTTTGCTATTTCCTTCTCCAGCTCATTTTACAGATAAAGAAACGGAGGCAAACATGGTTAAGTGACTTGCCTAGGGTCACACAGTTACTAAGTGAGTGAAGTCAGATCTGAATGTAGAAAGATGAGTCTTCCTGACTCTAGGTCCAGAACTCTATCCACTGTGGCACCCAGCTGCCCAAAAGAAATATGTGCTTCAGGCCAGTAAGAATTCATAAACTGTGGGCATTGAGTAACTTTTGTGAGCGAGAGCGGAATTCACTAAGTTATCCAGACAAGAGGAGGGTTGGGGCCAATTTCTTGTTTGCTGTTCAAATCACAAGATGTAGGGCAATTAAGAGTCTTTAAACTAATCTGCTTCTAATAAAGTTAGATGTTTGGCATTAAGCCAATGGAAACTTAAATTTTAGAAATGCTGGGTTCATTTCCCCCTTATTCTTTTCATCAACTTTTGCATTTTCTTTCCCAATTTTAATAGGAGAGGATGGTGCACTGCTGAATTACCAGGAAAGGGAGAGATTTTGTTTGTTCATTTGTTTATGCTTGGACTATTCAATGCAGTTGTATTGGCATGTGTTAATAATTGAGTAGAACCAGAATGCCTATGTTTATCTGTGTAGTGCTTGAAAATTTACATTTTTTTCTTTATAATGCCCCTGAAAGGTTGGTAGTTCAGGAATTATCACCCTCATCTTCCAGATAAGGAACATGAAATTTAGAGAAAGTGACTTGCTCAAGGTAACACAGGCAATGTATGGTTGAAGTGCATTCAAACTCAAGGGTCTTCTGATGCCCAGGCCAATATTCTTCCCACTATCACAAAATCTGTCTCATCATGATGACTTCCTCTATTCCCTGGATCTCCAGCAAATGTACTGAGATCTTCAAAATACTATTACTACTTGTGCTAATTCCATTGAAGGTACTTTAAAAAAAGGTGGGTTAGAAATAATCCATGGAGCATGAGAATGTATAACATGTTCTCATATTGTAATTTCCTGAGCTCTTTCTGCCTAAGCTATCAAGAGTTTATAAATAATTTTTGTAGGGCGCAAAGTTCTCCAAGTAAGATCTGAGGACTCCTAGAGATCTCTGAGACCTTTTGGGGGGCTCTCTGAGGTAAAAAATTCATAACATTAGTAAGATGTTAATAGTCTACTAAAATATCCCTGTCTTTTCCAACTACATATCTGTACGAGGCAGAATTTTCATCATGTACTTCAACCAAAACTACATAACACAACAGACTGAATGCAGAAGCAGATATAACAATTCATCTGTCTTTAAGTAAGATGTTAAATAAATGTGCACAAATATGTAAATACCATCCAGCTAATTATTTTTTAAATATAGTTATCTTTGAAAAAGTGTGTTATTTAGATTAACACGTAATTGGTTTATTGTGTTATTTTAAAATGAACTGAGTAAATGTATTTAATTTTAAGTTTTAATACAGTAAATATTGATAGATGTAACCACACAAACAAAATCTTTTTGGGGTCCTAAATAAATTTTAAGAGTGGAAAGGGGACCTGAGACCAAAAAACTTGAGAACCGCTTGGCACTGGGTGCTTCAAAGCATTGAGATTAATTGCTTGCCACATATATATATTAATGGCAGAAATTTACAATAAAAGTCTAAGATGGAAGATAGATGAGATGATCATACTTTGAAAACCTTAGAATTTCAGAGGTATGAGTTGCTTTTCTTTGTGTGGGTCTTGGCTCTACAAATTCCCTCCAAGTATGTTCTTCCATGTGTGTTGCCTAGGTTTTCTACTAATTGGATATGGATTATGCTCCAAGTTTATGTGGGAGAAATGTTCTATTTTAAATCGCTATATTGTCACTAAATGCTTTTGCTTTGAGTCAATTGTGTTTACTTTTACTAGAAATCAGAGAATACATCAGCAGTCTTGTCAGCTATTATACTGAATAAATGTATACCCACAAAGTATCTTAAACTTGGAGTGTCTTGTTTAGGTATACCTACCTATGTACAAGTGGGAGAGGTATCCCTACATACTACATTATAGCAATACATCTAATAGGCATAGGGGCTACCCCTAATAAGCCATCATGCTTATTAATTCCTTGTTCCAATTACTAGTTAATTTCAGCCTGTGTGTCCCTAGTAGAATGCAAGCCCTCTGAGGGCAGGGGCTGGTTTTCTTTTTCCTTTTTTTGTCCCCAGAGCCCCTGTAACTGTTTGCATTCAGTTAATGTTTACTCCATGGTATTGGATTTTAAATTTCAAGGCTGTTGGGTTCACACAATTTTTGCTTCTTTTATCTTCCATTATCTTTCTCCCTCAGCCTACTGTGACTGAATCAGAATTACTTATGAGGCTAATTTAGCTTCAAAGTTCTGCTATTTATGACAGGCAAACTCAATCTATCTCTTTCCAGTTAGTTTATTTCATCAAGGGAGAAAATATGCAAAGTGAGAACTAGAAGACATAGTTCTTTCAATCTTACCACCACCCACTGCAGGAAGTGAAGCAAATACTGTTGACCTTCAACCTTCCCTTATGTTTGAGGAGCAGACTTGAGCAGGGCTCTAACCTCATAAGCAAATTATTGTATCTTAACAAAATTAAGACAATGCTTAAAAGTCATGCCTTGGTAATATTGAGCTGAACATTGGTGTTGGCTTCTTTGTAATTTATATATATGTATATATATACATATATATATATGTGTGTGTGTGTGTGTGTGTATATGTACGCATTTATATACATACATATACATAAAGTGTGTGTATTGTGCAAATATATGTGTACATGTCTGTATATATTTATGTCTTATATACATGTGTATATATAGCCATATAGTATGTATGTATGTATGTATTATGTATATATGGGCAAAATAGGATTTCCCAGTTTTAGAAATGAGATACTTTTCCCAAAAGCAGTTTTTAAAAATCACAATTGCTTGTTCAACCACAAATCAATCATAAACTGATATCTGATGAATTAAGTAGCAGTGAATCAGAAGTATAGGAACATAAATGCAATACTGCAATTGGATTTTAAATCAAATTTAAGATGTTTGATTGTTTTTTTAGCATTATGCCACAAGTCACCATTTCCTGATGCCTCACAAAGAGTAACACTTGAGATCAGTGGCTGTTTATAGGCACAGCTGAAATAGTAAAAGGATACAGCTTAGGGCTTAGCACAGAGCCCAGCACATAGTAGGCACTTAGTAAATGTTTACTGAATAGAATATAAAATCACAGATTTGGGAGTTGGAAGGCACCTTCAATATATCTAGAAGATCAATCCCCTCTTTTTTACAGATAACGAAACAGGTTCAGAGATGTTAAAGTAATTCCCATTTATGTAGTGCTATAAAGTCACAAAGAGCTTTATATTATTAATGCACTGGCAGATAGGTGGTACAATGGATGGAGAACTGGACCTGAACCTGAGTTCAAATTCTGCTTCAGATACTTACCGGCTGTGTAACCCTGGGCAAGTATCTATCTGCCTATGCTTGTTCATCCGTAAAAATGAGGATAATATTGGCACCTGCCTCCCAGGGTTGTTGTGAAAATAAAATAACATAATATTTGTAAAGTGTTTTATAAACTTTAAAGCACTATATAAATTATTATTACTATATTTGATCCTCAAAAAACCCCTATGACAGGATAAGAATTATTCCCATTTTACAGATAATAATAATAGTTCTGTCTTTAATGATATTATTATATAAGTATATGTATTATTATAGTTATTAGTTTTAATACTTCTATCCCTAGCATTTCACAGTGTCAGAGATATAGTAGGCCCTTAATAAATACTTGTTGACTAATTGATGGAGGTATTACACTGAGTAGATATTCTCTCCTCTCTTCCCCCCTTCTCCATCTCTCTCCCTTTTTGTATCCTAAGCTCCTGTTTAGGGCAGGCTTCATAGAGGAAGTGACTATCAATGTTTATTCAATGCATTTCTTTCCAGAGAAAAAACAAGAGATTTTCTCACCAAGGCTCTGGGTAAAATGGTAGATACATCACAACATGGAAAAAAATTCAGTATCAATTATTTTTCCTGGTCCTATCATGCTAACTCTTAATACAAATTATATTAAAAATAAATAATTAACAGTAATTAATACTAGGTGAAGTACAATTCCCAAAGGATTTTCAGCTTCACTTTCTTTGATCCAGATCTATGATGTCACCAGTATATGGAACAATCAGTGTGGAAACTTGTTCCTTAGATGAACATCAACAGCTCTTCTTTGATTTGAGAGTTGAGAAAACTCTCTGAAAAGTCTCTGAGAACTGACTGGGATACTGAAAGTTTAAATAGTTTGCCTGTGATTCCTCAGCTAGGGTGTGTCCTAGGCTTTGCTGAATGCAAAGCTTCCTGACTGTAAGACCAATCCTCTAAACACTTCATCCAGTCACCTTTCATTCATTCATAACAGAGACAGTACCTGGGATTTTCTTAGTATTAGGGGCTGCTGGTGAGGAACTTCCTCTACCAAATCAAGTCAGTACCTTCTCTGCAATTTAGCATCCTAGAGAGTAGACTAGAGCACTGAGAGAGGTTAAATAACTTACTCAGAGTCACACAATGATTTTTTCTTAGAGGCTGAATTTGAACCAAGGTATAGCTCTGATGGGAAGCCTGGAGTCAGGAAGACTCATCTTCCTGAGCTCAAATCTGGCCGCAGACACTTACTTGCTATGTGACCCTGGGTAAGTCACTTAACCCGGTTGGCCTCATTTTCCTCATCTGTAAAATGAGCTAGAGAAGAAAATGGCACGCCATTCCAGTGTCTGTGCCAAAAAAATCCAAAATGGGGTCACATGTAGTTAGAAACAACTAAAAAAATGACTGAACATAGCTCTGATGCTGGCTCTCTATCCATTACCTAACGGTATAATACAATTTTTAAAATTGTAACATGTTAGGCAATAATTCATGTGATGAGTGTGTATGCGTGCGTATATGTATATATACATATACGCACATATATGTATGTGTCTATCTGTATCTATACAATTCTATGAAGTATCATTGCATATGTTGGTAGGGGAATTTTGTGAGTTACTATGACCCATAGAGTTATTACCCGGTGGCCAGCTTCCTGGTAATAAGCTTCTCCAAGCTTTGCCAGGCTTGTGCTCTGAAAACAGACCAGTTGTCACAGGACTTATAATCGAAGCCTTTCTAGCTTCAGCAAGACCTGCCAGGACTCCTTATCACATTGGAGAACCCAGGCTCGTCTCTATCCCACTGTAGCATCAGAGGAGAATTTTTGTGGAGGTCTTTGGAAAACGCCTTTGATTACTAGCTGTTTTTGTTTTGTTTTATTTTGCATAGCATCTTACTTTATAGATTAAATTGAGAGATGGTGTAAAACCAGAACCCTGGTAGAATTCACTTCACTTATGTCAGAAGCACTATTTCATTTGTTTAACATTTTCAGGATCTTCAGAAATAGATGCTGCCTACCTTTTGCTGCCACACAGTCTCTGGTATTAACTACTAATTCTATTCCATGGGACCAAGTGAATGTCAAGTGGTCAAGTCTGCCCCTAGGGTTAAGCTAGCAATTATAATTCCTGGGAGTAGTTGGATGAATCATTAGTAGTGACCTTGTTAGGTTTGAGAATATTAAGTGAAAGAACTGTTGTTTTAACAAGCCTCTTGTTTGCACATGTGAATATCATTTTAATAAGTAAAATGGCCATAGGCCTCTACTTGTATTTAATGTTAAACATTAACTTTGGGAAGAAAAAATGTTACTGTGACGACAATTTAAAATAGTAGTATAGTGACATTCCGTTTTGAAGAAGTCAATATCTCACCAGGAAGTATCTTAAAATGGTAATGATGGTGTTTGGGGGGAAATACCTGGAAATGCCTGTGATACAGAAACGAAAAAAAAAAAATCAATAACGCCCTCCCCCCCAAATTAAAGCAATTTACATCCACTAAAGTTCTACTTGGAAAGACTGTACTTGGTCTATAAAGTGAACATGCTTATTTGGCCATCTGTTTTTACACATTTCTTTTTGGGACATGATCTCATACTCTACCCATAATGACATTTGTCCTAGGGCAATCTCCTAAAGGTGAACTAGGCAATCTCTATTTTTTTCATCATCCTCTCTCTGCTAGAAGGGATGGAACAAATGGCCTTCTTTGCCTTGTGATGCAGAAACTGTCCAGCAGTGATGTAGTAGAAGTCTTAACTATGGCAATAGCCACCTGGTGGGTCTCCCAGCATCAAGTTTCCATCCGCTAGGTCATATTGCCTCTAAGGTGATCTTTGAATATTGCAAACAGCACAAACAAATATTAAAGAATATTTTCTCATGAAAGAATCAAACATCTACCCTAGATTAATTCTTTTCTTCTTCTTTTCCAAGTCTCACATCAGTCCATCCTCCACTCCACTCTCAAATTCACCTCCCTAAAGTACAGATCTGATCATGTTATGTCCTTCTCCATTCAATAAACTTCAATGGTTCCCTATCACCTCTAGGATCAAATATAAAATCTCTGTTCAGCTTTTAACACTCTTCTTCTTGACTTTCCAGTCTTCTTATGTCTCATTCCCCTCCACATACTCTGAGTCCCAGTGACACTCACTTTGTTATTCTATACACAAGACATTCCATCATCTGACTTCCTACATTCTTACTGGCTGTCTTCCCATACCTGGAACTCTCAACTTCTCCTTATTGTCTTTTTACTTTGCTTCCTTAAGGTCTCAGCTAAGGTCCTACTTTTGACAAGAAGCCTTTCCTTTCCTTAATCTTAGTAACTTCCCTTAGAAATTACCTCCAATTTATCACGTATGTATGTGAGTGCATGCACATGCATATGTATTGTTTGTACATAATTAGTTGCATTTTGTCTCCTCCTCCTGTAAGCTCCTTGAGAGCTGGGACTGTTTTTGGTTTTTTTTAATTTTTCTTTCTTTCGGTTTTGTCTTTTTTTATATCCTTAGTGCTTAACATAACATACATGGATATAGTAGGTGCTTGATAAACATTTATTGACTTGACTTGAAAGGAATGCCTGCTTTGGAGTCAAAAAGTCAAGAAACAGCAGGATCCTAATTTCTTCACTTGCCAGGGAGGCTGCTACAATAATGGAAAGAAGCTTGAGGATAAAAAAGCGACATAGTTGACTACATCCCATGATTTCCAGGAGGGAAACTGCAAAGACCTCCTTCAGATCCCTCTACTAATTACCAGTTTTTGTCTCTATGAAAACACTGACCTGAATCTGCACATTCTATAACTCTGCTCCTCACTCTTCTGTTAGTAGAACTTCTGCTGGCTTAGAAGGCCCAATAATGCCATTTCTCTGAAAATGTGCTGTCGTTCCTACCTTTCACTGAATCAAAGTGAATTCTCCCTCACTTGTCAGGTTTTACATACTGACCTCTCAAGACCTTGGCTTCTAAAAGGCTTGACACTGAGTGCTTTGCTCCCAAAGAACTGGAAAGTAAGAGATTCAGATACTTCTGTAAAACAAAAGTCAAGGACTGACAAGGGCAGGGGTGGAAGCACTTTATGCACCTTTAGTAGGAACTTTGCCTGAGAAATCATTATGTGGAGATAAGGGAAAAGGGTTGAGCCTAGACCTGTGATTCTGTTGATATAGAGAACTCCCAGGTGAGGAAATACTCTCTACCAGTTTAGTTTGGGAATCTTAAAGAGTTGCCTTAGCACACTAAGAGGTTAAGTGACTTGCCTAGGGTCACACAGCCAGTATGTGTCAAAGGTGAGACTTGGACCCCTTTCCTCCTGCTCTGAGGCCAACTCTCTATCTACTAGGTCATATAGCCTCGAATGTGAGCTATGAATAATGCAAGCAGCACAAATATTGAAGGATATTTTCTCATGAAAGAATCAAGAATATACTCTAGGGTAATTCTTTTTTTCTTTTTCTGTTAAGCCCTTAGAACCTTCAAGAAAGTTCCTCTTAGATGCTTCACAGAGCTGTCTCACTCCGGTCAATCTTATTAGACTTTTCCCTCACAGCATGCACTCTAGAAAGCCATGCAAATTGCCTCTTTCTAACAGTAGTGTTCAGGACCAGGAAAGGCTTGCCCATTCTTCCAAAAGAGGAAACATGTATCTCCACCATTCTTTGCTCACATTTCTGCACAGTCAAACTTATTAGTAGCACGCAGCAAGCAAGGTTGCTGCCCAGGAAAGGACCACAGCAAATATTAATAGCACGATCACTAAGCACACGGCACACACAGGGATCGTTTTTTAATACCTCTCTCTGTTGCATTTGTCATATTAAGAGCTGCACGACAAACAAAGGGAAAAGCAGGTGAAGTACCTTGTGAACATTTAACCGCTTAATATCTACCATTAATAGCAATAAAGATGAAAAGACTTTTTCCTCAAAAAGCAAGGACTTCCCACTGGGGCTCCAAAAGAAAAAGACAAAATACTAAGTTAAACACACGCAGACCTTTGAGAAAATTTTAATTTCTCACTATCCACTACCAGGGAAAGAACCGATGGAGCCTGAATGCAAACCAAAGCATACTTATTAAAAATTTTCTTTTTCTTGTTTGTTTTGTCTCGTTTTCTTTTATAACTTGCCTAATATGGAAATATGTTTTGCATGACTGCACATGTATGATCTACATTAAATTGCTTACCTTCTCAAGGAGGAGCGATAGGAGGGAGAGAGATAATTTGGAACTCAATATTTTTTTAAAATGAATGCTAAAATTATTTTTACATGTAATGGAGAAAAAATAAATTTTAAAAATTTTAAAAGATTTTGTATTTTCAAATATCTTGAAAACCACCTCTGATAATCTCTGGAGCACATGATATAGAATTCTCAAAGTGGGCTTTATTAATTCTGCCTAGTATCTTTCAAAGAGGAACAGACATGCTTAGACGGTTGATCAGAGAGAACAGAGGTCCCAGCTTGGCTCAATACATTCAGGTCCCTTTGTACAGCCAAGAAGATCCAACTCTGGATCATCAAGCTCCTCTAGCACTAATGAGAGCTTAACATGTAAGCATAAGAGAAACCTGGTCAAAGATTCTTTTCTAGCTCACAGTCATAGAGAATTTTAGAGTAGAAAGGTTTCCAGAACTCATCTAGTCCAACTCCTCTTTTATACATGAGGAGACTGTGATCCCTAGGAAAACCTTGAACTCACTCATGGATTTACACACACACACACACTTTTTGTGGACCCCTGTGCTTATGACATCTACCCAACACTGTTCTGTTCCCAGACCTGCTTCTCTTCTTATTCCCAACCTGCTGACTTTTCCTGTTATGTGTTTTATCCAGTCTACCTCTTAGCACTCAAAACCCTTCCCTTAGCTCCAATCCTAACTCAGAAGCAACAAGTGGCCTTGATACCCTGGAGTGGTGAACCTAGGCTTGAATCTTTTCTCAGGAGCTTACTAGCTGTGTAACTGTAGACAAGTCATTTATACTCTCTGGTCTCATCATCGTCATCTTTAAAACTGGAGAGTTTAGACTTAGTAACCTTTAAAACCCCTTCTAGCACCAAAATCTATGATCCTATACAAATCTCATAATAGATTCAGAGCTGGAAGGGTCTTAGAGGCTGCCTGGTCAACTTCTTATTTGACAAATGAGGAAACTGAGCTACAGTTTTTAAAATCCAGAGGCATGACCCAGGTAGTGACTGAAGAGCCAAAGGACAACCTATTTTTATGTTGTTTATTTCCTTTGGCATGCTAATCACTTCCTCTAAGTTTTACTTTGTAAACGAATTTTAAAAAAAATACTCATTTGTTTTCAGAGCAATGTTCTGGTATGAGATACAGTTAGAAATTAAGGAGAAGAAATAAAAGGTAGTGTCTAACCCCCAACTGATGCACCATTTAAGTTTTGCTAACCCAGAAAGTATCATTGGGAAAGGATAAAGTTGGTGGTTATCTTTTAAATTCGTTTTTTTTTTAATTAAAGAGAAAGCTGTCAAAAGATTCTCCAAATGTCTGAGTCATCATATATTACAAGTTCAGACAGGAAAGATTCCACATTTATGCATTAATGCTCACTGGACACCTTTTTTGTCACTAGGTGAAAAGATACAGAAATCCCTTGCAGCTTGATAGTGTTCCTTGGGTTGAGACCAAGACATTTTGTAATGCAG
The DNA here is from genome assembly GCA_028627135.1 of Pseudochirops cupreus. Taxonomy (NCBI): domain Eukaryota; kingdom Metazoa; phylum Chordata; class Mammalia; order Diprotodontia; family Pseudocheiridae; genus Pseudochirops; species Pseudochirops cupreus. Next base: position 279,615,696 of record CM053583.1, on the reverse strand, counting down.
GAAAGCATGTGAGGTTGAAGGTATATGAAGCAGCCGTTTCAGTATTTATTGTGCTAGAGCAGCGGTTCTCAACCTTCCTAATGCCACAACCCTTTAATACTCGTATGTGGGTATACCTGCATGTGGCCAGACCCACCCAGAGACGGATAGAGGAGCCGTGTCTTGGATCCTAAGACCATCGGAAATATGTGTTTTCTGATGGTCTTAGGCGACCCCTGTGAAAGGGTCATTCGACACCTAAAGGGGTAGCAACCCACAGGTTGAGAACCGCTATGTTAGATAGTGAAGTGCTGTTAATGAATGAAAGAAAGAAAAAGCACATATTAAGCATTTATTATGTGCCGGTCACTGTGTTAAGGCATGAAGAGGGCAAGTCAAAGAACTAGGACTTCTTGAGTTTGATTTCCATTCTTTCTACATGACTCAGAAAAGGCTACAATTTCAGCAGGAAATTATGCTAACTC
>CM053583.1:279591325-279614732 GCA_028627135.1 Pseudochirops cupreus | reverse complement strand
GCGAGAGCTGGCCGAGAAAAATCGCTCAGTCCTCCTGCTGCCTGCAGGCCAAGGGCGGGAAGCTGCAACGCCAAGGCGGGTGCAAAACCTCTGCCTTTCACTTTTCTGCTCTGGAGGCCTTCTGGCCGGACTGCTTATCTCCCCCTTTCACAATTCCCATTCACAGCTGCCGCTAATCCGCTCACCTGAAGCTCCTCCCGTCCAGCCGCCCCCGGGGCACAGCCCCGGCTTCAGGCCAGGCTGGTTTCGGTTTGCAGTGCTAATATGGTTCCTCGTAGCTGAGCTGACTTTAGTGGGAAGTATCTTTGTGTGCGTTTTGGAGTTCCAGGGTTGGTTTAGAGTCCTATTTTATGCATATTTTGGGGTGGCTATGTGAGAGCTGCGATATGTTGCTGCTTCTACGCCGCCATCTAATATAAGCAAAATTATTAACATAATTGTTTATATGAATGACAAAAATAAAAATCATATCAATAGATGCAGAAAATGCTTTTGGAAAAACATAGCATTTATTCCTACTAAAACCACTTGAAAGTGTAGGTATAAATGCATTTTTTCCCTTAAAATGATAAGAAGCATCTATCAAAAATTATCAACAAGTATTATTTGTAACAGGAATAAGATAGAAGCCTTCTCAGTAAAATCAGGAATGAAACAAGGGTGCCTCCATCACCACTATTATTCAATGTTGTACTAGAAATGCTAGCAATAGCAATAAGAGAAGGAAAAGAAATTGAAGGAATCAGAATGGGTAATGAGGTAACAAAACTATTTTTATCGATACTATGTTGGTGTACTTAGAGATTCCACTAAAAAGTTAGTTGAAACAATAATTTTAGCAAAGTATTAGGATGTAAAATAAACCCATATAAATCATCAGCATTTTTATATATAACCAACAAATTTCTGCAAGAACATATAAGAGATACTTCATTAAAATAACCATACATAATATAAAATTCCTGGGAGTATACCTGCCAGGACAAATTCAGGAATAATAATAGCATAATTATAGATATATTGTGTTAATATTATATTATATCATATATTATATAATAAAATGTTATAAATATAAAATAAAAAATTTAAAGAAACAAAATCAGATTTAATAATTCTAGAAATATTAGTTATTTATGGATGGGCTGAGTCAATATAGTAAAAATGACAATTCTACCTACATTAATCTACTTTTCCAGTGCCATCCCAATCAAATTACCCCCTCCCCCAAAAAGAGACTAATGAGCTAGAAGAAAATAATAGCAGAATTCATTTGGTCAATAATTTAAAAGGAATTAATAGGAAACAGGTGGAGGAAGGAGTTCTAGGAATACCAGATTTTTTTTGTTTTTGGAAAGGTTTATTAATGCATGTTGTCAGAGAGAAAGAGACAGAGGCAAACAAATCGGAGACATGCCGCCCCTGGGGCCCAGCTTGGCTGTGGGCACAGAGAGAGCACCAGGGGCCTCCAACCAGGACCAGCTTCTGGCTCCTTGAAAGTGAACCTCTACCTTCCTGAAAATGTCACGTGGGCAGGTGGTGCCCAGGCCAAGCCAAGAGGAGGACAGGAAGCGTAAAGTTCCAAGAGAACACAAGGGCAACGAGGACGCCCAGAGACCACCCCCCCCCCCCCAGTGGGGGTCTGGCCTGCCTCGCACTGGCTTCCAGAGCTATTTCGATGGAATCAATGCACTTTAACCAAAAATCCAACCACAACAAAACAAAAAGTCCACTCCACAAATGAACGCCCCCTTCCCGCCCCCGTCCAAAATGTCCCATAATACTCTTAAAATAACAAAGGTTCAAGCAATTAGAAAAAATGCCTTAGTGTATAGAGGCTGCAGGTGTGGTTCCTAGAAGAGCATTTTAGAAAACAAACCCCCAAAGGCTGGTGTAGTGTTTATTAACAAAAGTCTTGTTCCTTCCGTCAGGCCGGGACGTAAGGAGCAGGGTGGGTGCTTTTCAGGCATCTTCACGGCCATTTCATACGAGGGTAGGCTATCCTGGGAAGGAGCCTCGAAGGCCGGGTACACTGCAATCTGGGGCAGGTTTCTGTTGCTGATGTACTTGTAGCAATTCCTGACACAACTTATGGGATAAGCCTTAAAAAAAGGATGAAAATGGTGAAAAAGACGAGGATCAGAAAAAGAAGGCAGCTGGAGTCCAGAGCAAGCAGGTCGTCCTTGTAGGGGAAAGCAGGCAGCTGATCCAGGTAGTCTTTGATTTTCGGCAAATAAATGAGGGAGCTGGTGTGACCAGGCAGTCGAGGACAACATCAAAAAGCCGGTAGCAGAGGAAGGGAATCGGCCAGCCCACGTGATGGGCGGCAGCTCTGTAGACCATCATGGCGCTGATCGTGAACATGAGCAGCGAGAAGGCAAAGAGGACGCAGGCTTTTTTGGCGATCCTTTCTGAAGAACAGTAATTCCCGATGACTTCATGCTGGAGGTTGACGGTGGCCACTGTATTTGGGTGAGTCAGCAGGATTCCCACCAGCAGATTCACCACCACGTACCAGGTCCCCAGGATGATGGTCCCGGTGCGGACATGACGGCAACCGCAGCACCAGGTGCAGTAAAATCGGTCTCCGAGGCTCCGTTTGAACATCATGGGCGCGGTCGGTGGCCTGATGGGCCTTACACCAAAGGGCCGGCTTCCCTTCGGTTTAGTGACCGGACAACCTCAGCCTCTGGTGCTCCTCTGCCTCCGCCGAGCAGCTCCACAGGCTGCCTCGGAATACCAGATCTTAAAATGTATTATAAGGTGGTAATTTTTAAAATTTATCTGGTACTGGTTAAGAAATAGAAAGGCAGATCAGCAAAATAGAGTAGATATACAATACACAGTAATAAATGATTATAGTAATTTTTATTTTGATAAATGTAAAGATTGGGGAGGCTAGGTGGCACAGTGAACAGAGCACTGGCCCTGGAGTCAGGAGGACCTGAGTTCAAATGTGGCCTCAGACACTTAACACAAAAAACTAGCCATGTGATCTTGGGCAAGTCACAACCCCAGTTGCCCTCTTAAAAGGATAAAAAAAGACAAATGTAAAGATTTAAGCTCTGGAAATAAGAATTCAATATTTGGTACTAAAAAAATTGTTGGGAAACCTGGAAAACAGTCTGGCAGAAACTAGGTATAGAAAAATATCTAACACCATTTACCAAAATAATGTCAAAATGGATACATAGTGACATAAAGGGAGATATAAGTAAATTAAAAGAACATGAAATATGTTACCTATCATATTTATGGATAGGAGAAGAATTTATGAATAAACAAGAGATAGAGGGCATTGTGAGATGTAAAATGGATAATTTTGATCACATTAAAAAAGTTTTGTACAAATAAAACCAATGTTTTATTTATTTATTTAATAATTTATAAATTTAGAAGGAAAGCAGAAGATGGGGAAAAGTTTAATAGTTTCTTAGATAAAGGTTTCATATCTCAAATACAGAGAGGACTTTGTGAAATTTATCAGAATGAGTCATTCCCCAATTGATAAATGCAATGGAAATAAAGAGGCAGTTTTTGGAAAAAATCAAAGCTATCTCTAGTCACATGAAAAAATGCTCTAAATCATCATTAATCAGTAAAATGCAAATTAAAACAACTCTGAAATGCCATCATACACCCATCACATTGGCTAAAATGATAGGAGGGGAAAATGACAAATATTGGAGGGGATATGGAAAAATTGGGACACTGAGACATTCTTAGTGGAATGGTGAATTGATGCACCCATTTTGGGGAGCAATCTGGAGTTATGCCTGAAGAGTTATAAAACTGTATGCACCCTTTGATTCAGCGGTAGCAGTATTAGGTCTATTTCCAAAGGTGATCTGGGAAAAAGGAAAATAACCTATATGTTCTACAATATTTATAGCAGCTCTCTTTATAGTGGCAAAAAAACTAGAAATTGAGGGGATGCCCGTCAATTGGGGAATGGCTGAATAAGTTGTGGTATGTGACTGTGATAGAATACTACAGTGCTGTAAAAAAATGACAATGAAAAGACTTTCCTGAAATAAGGAGGAGTGAAATGAAGAGAACCAAGAGAATGTTGTATACAGTAATAACAATATGGTTTGCAAAGTAACTGAATGACTAAGCTATTTTGGGTAATATACATATTCAAATCAATGTCAAAGTACCTGTGAAGGAAAATGCTATCTACCTCCAAAAGAAGAATTTATATATCAAAGTATGTATTGTGTGTGTGTGTGTGTGTGTGTGCGCGTGCGCGTGCATACGCACGCACGCATCTGTATCAAATGTTGGCCTTCTCTAGTGTGAAATTGGAAGGGAGGGAGGAAGAGAGGTCAGAACTCAAAATGTAACCAAAACAAAAAGATGGGACCTTTTTTGTTTGGCATTCTAAAAGTATATGCCCTTGGTTGATTCCCAAATGAATGGTAGAGAAAATAATTCATATAGAAACCCTAAGGGTAGAGAAATGACATCAGTCTAGGGGGATCAAAGAGGACTTTTTGTTCAAAGATCTGCTGAGCATAAAATGACTTAACTGAAAATGTCCATGCTGGCCAATTTTTCATTGCTTTAAGCTTCTAGAATCCCAAAAATAGTATGCCAAAATGACCAGTGCAGAAGGAATGAATGAAAGCAGGAAAAGGGAGGGGAGCATAGAAAGAACAAAAAAGAAAGAAAACTATTCTCTTTCTTTCGCTATCAGATTTTCTAACTTTGTTTCCTGCCCCTCATTGAACCTAATCTCAAATTCAGTCTTTGATACTAATTCTTTCTGTGTCTTCTAGGATTTTTGCTCCATTTATCATAGCTTCTTCCATCTCAGATTTGTCCTCATCTTAGTACTTCTTTTCCACCTGCCCCTGTGATGCTCATTTCTCAAGAATTCTTTTGAAAAAGGCTTTCCCCCCCCCCCCTTCTACTTAGCTATAATTACCAATTTTCCTCTCCTTCACTGCTAACCCCCTTGGAAAATATAAAGTTGATGTCTCCAGTTAGCCATCACTTACTCTTTCCCTTTGTTCGGTCATTTTCAATCGTGTCCAACTCTTCATGACCCCATTTGGGGTTTTCTTGGCAGAGATACTGGATTGGTTTACCATTTCCTTCTCTAGCTCACTGTACAGATGAGGAAACTGAGGCAAACAGGGTTAAGTGATTTGCTCAGGATCACACAGCTAGCAAGTATCTGAGATCAAATTTGAACTTAGGAAGATGGGTCTTTTTGACTTCAGGTTCAGCATTTTATCTACTGATTCACCTTGTTGCCCTTAACTCTTTACTTAATTCCTTGTAATTTTTTGTTTTTGCATTCAATGCAAATGAAAATTCTCTTTCAAATTTTAGTGATGGTATAGTTGTCGAAGACCTTTTTCAGTCTTTTTCCTTAATCATCTTTCATCAGTGTACATTTTTGCTCATCTTTTTAAGCAGAGATTTGACTTTCCTTTATTTTGGTAGGAAAAAAAATCCCTTCTGGTTTTCCTTCTACTCTCTTATTGTTCCATCTCTGTTTCCTTTAACGGCTTCTCATAGGATTGCCAAATTTTGAGATGGGGGTGGAGGGGCATTAGAAATCATCCATTCAACCCCCTCTTTTTATAGGTATACAGTCAGGATCTTCGCCTAGAAAATTGTACTCCACATCTTTTGTTACTTGTTTGTTTTTTGTCTGATAACACAATAAGTGATAAGTCAATCACTTATTGACTTCACCCCTACCTACTAGCCACTCCCATCCCATCCAGATGGAGTATTGCTTCCATCATTCATACTTCTTTCATCATGGTTAATCATTTAATTAATTCTTCATTCCTCCAAATTACAAGAGAAAGATCATGATGAAATTCATTTGCTTAGTAAAATTGAATTCTCCACACTGCAAGAATAGGGAGTATAACAGTGACTCATTCCATTTAAATGAGAGTTTTTACAGTGTCCATTTTCTTCTACTGGACAAAATAGTGTGTGCTGGTCACCACCAATCATGCCTTCAAGTTGTTTTTTTTTTCTGTCTGAACTAACCCTCATATTACAGTGTATTTAGGTTATTCTAGTTCACAACAAAGTCTAGCTCCCCCTGGAAAATTGGTATTCTGCGTAGTTCTCCAACCCAGCACCACAGGTATGCGGATGGAGAGGGAAAGCTCTTTTGTTGCCATGATTGTATCTCTGTTTCTGTTACTCAGCTCCAAACTCTCAGTGACATTTTATATTATCAAACATTTCTATTCTTTACCAATTACCAAATTAGCATTTTGGCTATTTCAAAAATAGGTGTCTCATTCTGCATCTTGAGTCTATCACTGTCAAAAGATCCATAGCTTTCTTCATCATTAGCCCTCTGGAATCATGACTGATCACTGCATTGATCAGAGTTCTTAAGTCTTTCAAAATTGTTTATTTTTTATGTTGTTACATTGTAAATTATTTGCCAGGTTCTGCTCATTTCATTCTGTATCAGTTCATACAAGTCTTCCCAGGCTTCAGTAAAACAGTCTCTTTCATCATTTCTTATAGCAAAATAGTTTTCCATGACATTCATAGACCATAATTTCTTCAGTAATTCTCCAGTTTATAAATTTCCCCTTAGTTTCCACTTCTTTGCCCTTATAAAAACTTCTCCCATAAATATTTTTGCCTGTTTTCCCACAATCCCTCCAATATTTGTCATTTTTGGTCAAGTTTGCCAGTGTGATAGGAATGAAGTGGAACCTCATAAATGCAGAATTTACAGTTCTCTAATTATTAGTGATTTAGAGCATTCCCTACTCCCATGGCTATAGACAACTTAGATTTCTTTCCTGCTTTTTCATATCCTTTGACCATTTATCAATTACTGAATGACTCTTATTCTTATAAATATGAATCAGTTCTTATAGATCTTCAAAATGAAAGAAAGTTACTTTCAGTATTCACTCTTTGCTCACAACCATTTGGGAATATAATCCATGAGAGTAGTACTTGTGGTAATGAAACCATGACTAAGAGAAGTTAAGAAATTCATTCTAGATCATACAGGTTAAATGATAGAGCAATGATTTGAATCCTACCCTTTAAAGCTCAATAGTTTTACTTTTGCTATCGCCAGTTTTATGAGCTCCTCTGGCCTCACTCATCACCTCTACCCAGGTAGCCCCCTGTTTCTGATCTCCTATTCTCAGCTCCTAATCCATAGCTTTAGTTGACTACAAGATCTCTCTACTTGGTTGATCTACTATCACCTGAAATCCAACATTCCCCAAACCAAGTTTATAATCCTTCCTCCTGAATCTGTTTCTGGCTTATTATTTCTACCAGTGGCACCACTAATCTCCAAGCTTCCCATGTTCAAAATGTTAGTGTTATAATAATTATTGTAGCTGACATTCATATAATTATTTATGATCTATAAAACCCTTTACCTACATTGTCCCTTTGATAGGAAATAGTGCTGGATGCAGAGCTAAAGGTGCATTTAGTGACATCTAGACATCACTACCCCAAGCTCCTTTTCTTATTCTCTACTATTTCAAGGAGAGCAGATTTTTATCTGATATATCAATTACTTAAACAGTTTATGGGAGTGGATGGTGGGCTGTATGGTTAGGGGGAGGGCATGATATATGTTGTTTGACCACCAGATGGCAGACCAGCTACTCATGAGTGGCACGTTCTTTCTTATGCATTGTAGTCTAGGAGGTATGGTCTGGGAAATATTGTCAAAACATAGAAAACTTTATTGTCACTTAGCTTAAGCTTCCTTTTTCAATTGTCTTGTCTTGTCCTCTCAATTATGCCACCATCCAAACTAATAAGATGTGGCAGTTCACTTCTAATGGCCATGTATTAACAGCATTTGATAGTGATGCGCTAATAAAAATAATGCTTCAAACAGCAGACAGCAATAATGCTGCAGACGTAGTGGATTCTTTATTCTGGTTATCTCATTCTTTCCCTAATCTGATTTGAAATTTATGGTGGAACACTTTCACCAGTTCTACAAAGTTTCTGTGATCCTTTTTCTGGGAAGTCTTTCAAGAAGTTCTAGGATTGTACCCTCCCAAGTAGTTACTACAAGTATTGCTAATTGCTTTTTACTAGGTTTTAGAGTGGTTAAGTAAACTGCTCATAGTCATATAACTAATCAGTTTCAGGATGAGGTTCAAATTCAGGTCTCTCTTGACTCTAAGTCTAGTGCCCTTAGAATTACTACATATTCCTCTTCTGAAAGATTATCTTTGACTTTTCCCACTCCTTTGCTTCTCATTTCTAAAGTTCAGCAATTCATGTCTTTGTATCCCTCCATAATGTCTTTCACATCTATCTACTCTTTTCCATTACCCCAGCTTCTGACCCTAGGAAAGGCTCTTATTGCCAAGGATTTGGACTGTTTAAATTTTTTCTTAAGAAGTCTTCCTTTCTTTATTCTTTTGCCTTCCTAATCCAGTTTTTATAGTACTGCCAGACTAATCTACTTTATATGTAGATCTAACCATGGCCTTGCTCAGTTCCATCACTCACTAGTCTATACCAAGTTCAAACTTTTTTTTGCCTTGAATTCAAAGCCCTCTGTGGTACAATGCTCCACTTTATTTTTCCTCAGTCTTATTTCATATTAATCACCATGCTAATACTAGAGGTAGCTAGATGGCTTAGTGGATGACCTTGGGACAGTTTGATTTTTTTATTGAAAGGGTCATCCCTTGACTCACTTCTTAAAGAGACCTATTCAATTAATGGGTGTTGCCTCACTCAAAATGAGAACCTTAGAAAGACCTTAGCTTAAAAGGGCCAAGGTCTCCGGTTGCATCCTGTGTCATCTCCAGTTGTCTTAATGGATATCTGGCCACTGGACTCTGGAGGGGAAAATGAGGCTGATGACTTTGCAGAGCCCTCCCTCATTCAAATCAAAGTCAATTGAAATTCATGTTATCATATCCCTGATGTTATGGTCCTCTTTGAGAATGAAGGACAAACCATAGCCTAAGAGACAGCTAGGTGGCAAAGTAGATGGGATTCTGGGCCTAGAGTCAAGAAGACCTGAGTTCAAATCTAGCCTCAGACTTTGTGACCCTGGGCTAGTCACTTAACCTCTGTTTGCCTTAATCCACTGGAGAAAGAAATGACAAACTACTCCAGTATCTTTGCCAAGAAAACTCCACAGACAATAGGGTCCATGGGGTTGTGAAGGATTGTGTTGTGGTCTAGGGGTACTGGGAACCCCGAAATTCTAAGGCAAAAGGCTGGGCCCCTGCCTTGAAAGAATTCAACTCAAGCTTTCTTTCAGTCAGAGACAAGGTTTATTGTCTTGCCAATAGAAGTGGACTAGACTTAAAAGTAAATAAGACTGACCTCTAATAAAAGAAAAAGATTTTGTGGGAAGATTTGAATGGCCAAGAGGCTGGAGTGACTGAGAGGTAACTGAGAAGGGGTCTAGATGGGATTAATAGTGGCAACTGACCCAGGGCACTCCAGAGGTAACAGACAATGAATGAAGAGCTGGACTAGGTTAGAGGTAACAGAGAAAGTTGGGGGGAGGGGAAAGTTGGGTGGGAGGGGTTGGTTTCCAGGCCCCATACCTTGTCAGTTAGACATGACTGAACAGCAAGGTTCTCAAAGCCCCTTACTACTTAATTAAGCACCTTATTGATTAAATACTTTGTTAATTTAATAAACACTTTGTTAATCTGTGGGTTTATACCTAAACCCATTACCTCCATCAAAATGAGGAATGGAAGTTGTAAAAATTATCTTTGTTTCACATGCAAAGAAAATGAATGAAGGTTAAAGGAAACATCAATCATTTGTTCAAAATCAGATAAGTAGGCAGGGAATAAATTCTATCTTCAAAACATCTCTCGTTGCACTCCCTCTGACACTACTGCCATCTTGTATAGGCTCTTTATCACCTCATGCCTGAACTCTTGCAATAACCTTCTGGTTGGTCTCTCTGCCTTCAGTATCTTCACATTTCTTCCTAAAGTACAAGTCTGACCGTGTCACAACCCCTTCCTATTTAACAATCTAATTAACTTCAGGATTAAATACAAAATGTATCTTGTTGGTATACAGTTGTTTGCATGCTGTAATTCCCATTAGACTGAACTCCTTGAAATCAGGGACTGTCAATTTACCTTTCTTTGTATTACCAGCACTCAATCATGGTTTCTGGAACTGAGTAAGCCCTTAATAAAAAACTTCTTGACATGACTTGATTTCTCTATGTAACATTCACTGCAATCAAAACAGAAATTGCTCTTTTCTCTGTATAAATACTGGGTTTTCCTGCCCCCATGCCTTTACTTACTCTGTTCCATAAGGTTGGAATGTCCTCATTTCCCCCTTACCGAGAATTAGCACTTTTCTAGAACTGTTACGAGACTAATATGAAGGTTTCTTGGCCATTTGTGTACTAGGAAAAATACCTTACTGTTGTTTGGATTGAACATTTGCTAGGAGGTCATTCAAATGGAAAGTTTTATACTCAGCTGATCTATGTAAGCATAACTTGGCTAAATCTACCCAGTCATTGATGTAATAACAGCAGCCAAAAATAAAAAAGGTGGAATAATGTCAATCTCTTGCTTTACTTGTTCTCTTGGAGAAATGTGGGAGTTTATGAAATTAAACAAATGGAAATTTTGAAAACTGGATTGACTCAGTGCTATGGGATTTTTTTTTCACAGTGTTGTAGCCTTGTATTAAAACAACTTGTCATCTCGAAAGTACTCATCTAGCAGGGTGTGAAAGGAAGAGCATAAACAAATTGGGACTAATGAACATAAGCTAGAACTATCTTTAGAGTTTGAAGAAAATTAGAGACCATTTAGTTCAACCTTCTCTTATTTTATAAAGAGGAAAATAGTCCTAGGGAGATCAAGTGTCTTATGTAGCTCTATATAGGAGTAGAGTTCAGATCTTCTGAATTCCCAGGTCTTTAACTAGTAGATAGCCCAAGTTAATGTAGCTAAAACCCAAGGGGACACTGGGTTAGACAGGGACCTGTTTCCATTCTAGAAAATGCACAAAATAACCAGGTCACTTTTGAAATTCCAGAGGATCCTAGAGGAAAATAAGTAAAGGGAAGGTTCAGAGTATGAAAATACCAAATGGAGAGAGCAAGGGTGTATGGGGGGGAGAGGGGAAGTGTACATATTTATCTGTTTCTATCTCACAATATATGTAAAATATTTTAGTTGAAAACTTAACATCAAATATCAGTGCAACCATATAAACCCTGCTTTGTAAGTATTTATCTTTCAACTAATTAATTGAAATGTATAAAGTATCACCAGAAAATGTTCAGTCACTGTCTTTAAGTCCATTCTTTGTACACTCATTTCTTTGTACATTTCATTCACTTTTCATTTTATATAGTCATACTTAAAGCGAACTCTATTCTTTTTTTTGTTCTATTTTTTTTTGTTTTGCATTTTTCCATGATAGTCTCTCCAAATTCCTTGACATTCATCTGTACACTTGCTCATTTTTAATTGCACATATATACAAAATTCTATCATGTCCCTGTATGAAATTTTAAAAATATATATTTCCCTGTTGTTGGGCATATAGGTTGATTCCTCTTTGATTTTTTCAAAAATGATCAGTCTGGCTTATTCCATCTAAATGTCCTGTAAGCATCTCAAAATCAACACATCAAAAGAGAACTCACATTCTCTCTCCCCCAAAACTTGCTTCAATTCTGAACTTCCTTATTATTATTGAGGGAACCACCATCCTAATCATCCATACATCATCTTGTCAGTTCTACTTTTTAAAGATCTTTAATTTGCCTCCTCTTCAACAAAACAGATGCCACCTGAATTTAGGTGCTTCTCATCTCGCATCAACTATTTATTTTTGTTTCAGTTTTTAAAAATTATATAGTATTTTATTTTTTTCAATTACATATAAAGACAATTTTCAACATTCATTGTTATAGGATTTTGAGTTTCGAGTTTTTATCCCTTTTTCCCTTCCTTTCTTCCTCCCCAAAACAAGTAATCTGATATAGGTGATACATGTGCAGTCATGTAAAACATATTTCCGCTTTAGTCATGTTGTGAAAGAAGAAAGAGAACCAAAGGGAAAACAAACATAAAACAAAAAAAATGATAAAATAAAAACAGTATGATTCGATCTGTGTTCAGATTCCATCAGTTCTTTCTCTGGTCTCATCCACTATTACAAATAGCCTTCTAATTTATCTTCTTGCCTTAAGTCACTCAGTCTTTGGTAATCCTTCCACTGATAGCATAGTGATTTGTCCTTAAACCTCCACCTAATTATATCACTTTCCTACTCAATAAAATCCCTATTGTCTGTAGGCTCAAATATTAACTCACCTCTTTGGCATTTAGATCCAACGTTGGCCTCACAACCCGGACCAAATCTAAGTGGCTTATTACTAATTATATACACTTGTTATACAGTACTCTCTTCTATGCAGGTTTTGGCGTAGACAGACTGGACTTTTTTACTATTCCTCATAAACAGCATATATGTTATCTTTTCCACAACAGATAAACCGCTTGTAAACAAGGAATGTTTCACAGTTGTCTTTAAATCCCCAGTGACTAATGAACTGTCTGGCACATAGTAGAAAGGGCCCACAGACCTATGATTTCGTTGATAAGGGGAATTTCCAGATGAGGAAACTACATCTACTAATTCAGATCAGTACCTTCTTTGCCACTTATAGCCTTAGAGGGTTATTTGGAGAAGTGAAGTGCCTTGTTCAGGTTCATACTGCCAGTATGTTTCAGAGATGAGACTGGAATTCAGGATTTTTCCCAGATCTGAGGCTAATTCTCTTCACTTACAATGCCAAATGCCTATCATAATCTGGCACAAAGTGGTGTATAATAAATGCTCATTTGTCAATCGGTTGATACCCCTTATTGCTGCCTTGTTATTTTTGTGAGTCATATCCCAACCACAATAAGTTACAAGTTGTTTTTGTTTTGCTTTTTGGAGGGGGGTGGGCAGGGCCATCAGGGTTAAGTGACTTGCCCAAGATCACATGGCTAGTAAGTGTGAAGTGTCTGAGGCTGAATTCAAACTCAGGTCCTCCTGACTCCAGGGCGGGTTTCTCTATTCACTGCACCACCCAGCTGCACCAAGTTACAAGTTTTTAAAGCTGACTGTTAGGCGTTTCTTATTGAGATTCTGAATCAGTTTTTCTACCCCATGATTTCTGGCATTTTCGTAAAATCTTCTATAATGGTATCTTTGGGGGCAACATATTCAGTAGGAAGAAATGGAAGGACATAAAGCATCAATCTGGGAAAACAAAGGGAAACTCTTGTGTAAGGTAAACTGTGTTAGTGAAAGTTCTCTAGTCAAGTGTTAATATCAGGAAGTCCCTATGGTTTGTTCCTGAAAAGGGGCCTTTGGTATGATAATTTTCTCCAAGCAAATTATCTTGGAATATATTGGTGTTATAAATTGGGTCCTAAGGACATGAAGTGTGATTTCTCCCTCATTTAATGAAACTACGGCCGAGTAATTCACATTCTATTTTTATCCATCAACTTCTGAAAACAACTGTCAGTGAAAAGTAAAACATTTCCTATTTTTATAAAATCTTACAATTTACAAACTCCGTTCATATGCATACTAATGATTCCTTACATATATAGAGTAATTCACAGTTTACAAAGAACTTCCAATTACTTAGTGATATTTGGTCCTTGCAGTAACCATGTAAGGTAGATAGTATGCTCATTCTTATTTGATAGATGAGGAAATCAGAATCAGAGAGGTCAGCTGAGTTGCCCAGACTCATATAGCTGGTAAGTAGAAGAGTAAGATTTGAACTCAGGCTTATGATTATTCAGTCTTTTTTCTTTATTTTTCTTTTTTTTTAGTCATTTTTTAATCATGTCCAACTTCATGACCCCATTTGTGGATTTTCTTGACAAAGATATTGGAGTGGATTGCCATTTCCTTCTCTAGCTTGTTTTATAGATGAGGAAATTGAGACAAACAGGGTTAAAGTGACTTGTCCAGGGTCACACAGTTTGTGTCTGAGGCTAGATTTGAACTTAGGAAGAGAAGTATTCCTGACTCCAAGCCTGGTAGGCCCACTGACTGCAAGTCCTGTGATAGCTTCATTAAATCACACAAGGTAAGCATATTTCCCTGACTCAACCACTATTTCCCCATGCACAACTAATGCTCTTCCTCCTCACTGAAAAGAAAAAGCCTACTTAATTATTTTTATTTTAGCAGTAAAAGAAACCTCCCCCAACACTATTTAGCCATTCACGAAACTACAGCAAATGAGCTTTACTCCAAGGTTATATCTGATATTCTGTTACTCCAGGTAACAGAAAGTAGCATTGTTCACTTTACCCGGATCTCTGGACAGTGAGAGAATATTAGGCATCTGCAGATGTTGTTATGAGGTTGTATTATTGGCAAGAGTGCAGAGCCAGATAAGCATTTCTGTTCTGTTTCAGTTTGGGATTAATTGCCTATAATTTGGCTCAGATTCTGAACCAGAACAAGCCACCAACATAAATAAGAGTTTAGTTAACCAATTTGGACCAGTTAGAATCAATTCCTCTAAACACTAGTTAATCACATGGGCCCCTATGTCTTATAACTCAAAACCAGCAAATGAAATCATATGAGTGTTAAAGCTAATGGTGCCTTTTTAAGAAACCATTTTAAAACATGCCTGATTCTAATGTTATTCTCAGAGTTCATGCCCTAGCATGGAATAAGAGGTAAAACTGTTATAATGAGATCCTTCTGGTATTTCTAGTAATGAACTCATTGGATGATATCCAAAGTAGGCCCACTTTCTCCTCAATCATCTTTGCAAAAGGTGGTTTACAGTAGGCAAAAGGACTTAACACATGATCATCAGTAATCAGGCCATGTCACAGGCAACAAGAGTTGTAGCAAGGACCAGCAGATTGTTAATCTAAGGATTTGGTGAGACAACCCTATTTTATCTGAACTTGTGATTTTATCTGGCAGGATAGGGAACTCCCAGTAAGGAAACTCTCTCTCCTTATGCAGTCCTACAGCTGTTCTGCAATTTCTAGTTTTAGGTTATTTCAGAGGAGGGGTATGTGGTGAGAGGTAATGAAAGGTTAAGTGACTTGACTGGGATAGCAGTCAGCATATGTTAGAGTAGAACTTGAACCCAGATCCTGACTCTTTACCCACTTTAGTTGTGCTAAATGATCATATCCAATAAAATGCTTAAAAACCATTTATGTGGCTGAGGTATCAGTTAAGAAGAGATTAGCTAGCTTGTCCAGATAGCAACTAATTCTCCCTTCTGTTTGTTAATTTGCTTTAGGCAACAAAAGGGAAACTCCATCCTCAAGAAATTTTATTCACTTAGCTGGTAGTTAGTTATATTTTCAAAAGTTAAGTTCTTGGGGTGGCTAGGTGGCGCAGTAAATAGAGCACTGGCCCTGGAGTCAGGAGGACCTGAGTTCAAATGCGGCCTCAGACACTTAACACAAAAACTAGTCATGTGACCTTGGGCAAGTCACTTAATCCCAATTGTTCTACTTCCCCCCTCTAAAAAGAAAAAAAAAAGTTAAGTTCTCTAGGAAATCTGTGATTTTCTGTGTTTTATTAATCCTTCTTGCAAGGTACATTGTAACCCCTTTCTACTTTATTAGATGGCCTTTAAGAGTAGCTATTGCCAAAAACCAAAATCAAACCATCCCTCAAGGGCCACCTAGTTTTGAATGTCTCAAGGTCTTAGTTTTTCTGCTCCTCGTACAACAGACATAGAGTCTGTCACCAGGCCTATACTTGGCTCCTTTTTAATTTTTTTTATTTGTACTTTAGCTTCTAGCACAGAGCCTTGCACACAGTAGGTGCTTCAGAAATGTTTTTTGGTTCATCTTGCTTGGTCCTACTGGAGAATCCATTCCTTTGGCAAAGTCTTCAAAAACCCAAGGTTACCTTTATACCACAGTAAGGAATCACCAAACATAACTCATAGGCAAAGAAATAATCTCTTTTTGGAAAGACCAGCCAAGATGATTGCGTCCTTTAATAATATTATCATTAATAGCCTTAGGTGAGGCTATATGTTTTCTCTGCAGATGCATAGACAAACTATTCCAGAGTTAAAGATACAATGATAATATATTACATACATATATACATTATAGTAAGCTATATATAATACATTATAGTAAGCTTACATTATAGTAAGCTATAATTTTAATTTAAGCTTTTAACTAGAAGGGTTTTTGTTTCTTGCTTTGGTAACAGAATGACTTTGACAGAACAGATGCCTCATCAGTGTCACTGAGCCTTGAGGAGATGGGTGTCATGACTGGAATTATAGGATGGAAAGAGAGATTCAAAAGGAATAACAGATATAAGGGCCCTTCTTAACCACCTGCATGGAGAAAGAAAACCCTTCACTTTCACTAACTATTGAGTCTGGTGTGCCCCAAATCGATTGTGACACTTGCACTCACTCTCGTGCTAGTTAGGTCCAAGTCACCAGAGATCTACTGAGATAAACTCCAAGGAAAGTTTGAGAGAATGTGAATGCATTAGTGGGAAATCAGCCAACATCGATTCTATAGGGGAACAGCTAGCTCAGTGATAAACATGCCAGTCCATCAAAAGTAATTTATGCTGATTCTGATTAAAAATAGATCCTTAGCAACAATTCTAAACATGTATCATGTGTTTAGACAACTCTGTGGCACAGAGGATAGAATACTGGGCCTGGAGTCAGGAAGACCGGAGTTGAAATTCTACTTTAGACACTATGTGTCACCTCTTCCAGCCTCAGTTTCCTCATCTGTAAGACAGGGATAAAAATAGCCCCTACTTCATGGGGCTGTTGTGAGGATTAAATGAAATGACATGTAAAGTCCTTCTCAAACCTTAAAATGCTATATAAATATTTATTATTGTTGCTTTAAAATGCATAATTATTAATAGATAATTACTTTTTCTCAGCCTAGCAAAGCCTACTCTGCCATGAAAAAAACGATAAATGGAAAGACATGCCCAGCAGAAAGAGAAAAGGGAAACTGGGAAGACCAAGAGGAAGTTTCTAGTTCTTTGTGTAACTCTAAGACTGTTATTACTCTGTGGTCAACTGGAAACACAGTAGTCTTCCTAAAGGAATGCTACTGTCTTGGGCCACCAGAAGGGAAGGGGAAGGGCAGCAGCAGAATGAGATAGCTGTTTACATTGCAATTTAAAAGCCAGTAAGAAAGGTAGGAGTGAAGCTAACTAGGTCCCATGCCTTCACAGTTGAGAGAGATCGGTAGAGCAAAGTCCTATCTTCTTCCTCCATACTTATACTCACCTGTTCTCCTGTGAGGTCTTCAGGTCATATATTGACTACACCTCAAAACATAACATGATCTATTGTAGGCTCAGCCAATAGGCTTCAACTTATAATGAAGGGAGGCTGGCTCCCATTAAATTAACAGAAAATTACTTCTCTCACAGCACAGTCAAGAGAATCCTACTCCACTTAATAATGGAAAATCTCTCTCTTGATCCTGGCACCCACTGGGTAACACTGCCGCAGTGGAGTGAGACTGGAGAATAATGTATTATTCTGTGCTTTATTCAAACAACTATAAAGTATCAGGTGTTCACTAGGGCATTTCATGGGATAGCAGAGTTGGGGACATAGTTGTAAGTTATCCGTTATACTATAATATTAACAAAGGAATTTGTGCTGAGGATATCCCATAACATAACTCACAAATAGCAAAATGCAATTATCCTTATTATAAATACGCGTTTAATTATTTACTGTTTTAAGTAGAAGTACATACAACATGTATGTATGTGTATGTGTGTGTGTAAGTCTATGCCACTTAAAAGGAAATACGATGGATGAATATAAAGGGAAGATAGAAATAAGCATTATTATACTGGGAATATTTCAGATAAGTTATTTGTGGAAGACATAATGACAAAGTGAATATAAATTGGCAACTGAAGTGGGATGAAGTTTTTAGGTGCCTCTCAAACACAGTCAGTGAACACTGAAAATACCGTAGACATCAAGCATACAACTGTAGTCTATATAAAGTGGGAGAAAGAATGTTGGACTGAGTGTCAGTTTTCTGGTTTCAAATACTCCCTCGGACATTTGGAAAGTGTGGGATTGTGAGAAAATCACTTAAGTTCTCCGATTGCCTGCTTCCTTCTTTGTTGCATGGGGATAGTATTATCTGTAGTACCTATGTCATAGGGAAGTTGTCAGGATCAAATGACATGCTACACCCAAAGTGCTTTGCAAATATGTCTATGTCATATAAATTTCAGATCTTATTATTACTATTCACCAGACCAGATGGAGGAAATGGACGATGAATTCCTGATGCCGAATTCAAAGCTGACAAAGAGGAAGGATATAGTTGGGATGAGGAACTTTAACTATTTTGACATCTGTTAGAGTTTGGTCTCATAAAACAGAGCAGTCACTATTTTTAAAAGTTTGTTGTTGCCTTTTGTTTTTATGCCAGTCATTTCCTCTTGACCCCCCCCCCCCCTTGCCCTCTTTCATTGAGCCTTCCTGGTAACAAAGAAAAATGTTTAAGTGAAACCAGCCATGACAGTGGCCACATCTGATGGCGTACCCTGCAGTCTCCTTATATGATTTCCATCTCTCTACCGAGAGATAATTGCCTTGTCAGTTCTCTAAAGACGGAGTGCATTACAGGCCACAAGAGAAGTTCATTAGTTCTGCTGTCTTTTATTGTTATGGCTGTTACATCCTTTAAAACATTTATTTCGGTTAAGAAGTATTTCTTTCCTCTTCTTTCCCTCTGATTGGCAATAACCAAACCCTTGTAGCAAGTATTCAGAGTCAAGCAAATTGAATTCCCACAAGGGCTATGTCCAAAGCTGTATGTCTCATTCTCTGCCTTGAGTCTATACTCTCTCTAAGGAGAGAGTCCTCTGGATCGTAGTCATTGCATTGATCAGAGTTTTTAGGTATTTGAAAGTTGTTTACTTTAGCAGTGTTTTTCTTATTATATAAATTATTCTGGCTCTGCTCACTTGACTCTGCATGTAAGTTCATAAAGTCTCCCAAGATTTTTCTGAAACTGTTCCTTTCACAATTTCCTATGGAAAAATAGTATCTCATTATGTTTCTCATCGGTTCGAGCATCCCCAAATCAGTGGGGACTCCCTTAATTTCTAATAGTTTTCTGCCATTAGAAGAACATAGCTGATACATTCTTGACTTAATATGCTGAAAATTTCATCTTTCAAAAGATAGAAAAATAAATGAGGGGAATTACTATTTTCACCTTATTCTGACCAATTAAAAGGAATTGTTGAAAGTAATGGAACCTAAAAAATTAAATTAAGTGGATTAATATTTATAGAAATTCAAAAATGTCTAGGTAAATGGTGAAAGAAACAGAGTCTAAGCACAGTCGGAGAAGCAGAAACTATGTAAGCCATAAATGAACACTCAAAAAAAAGATCTGGGGCCCGGCAAACTTAGAAGTGAGTCCTATCAGACATAAACAGGATCAAATCCTGTACAACTTAAATCATTTGCAAAAATAGAGATAGAGAGCACAATATTAAATGCCCTCCGTGAGACAAGTATAGTTTCGTTGTCTAAACTAGAAAGAGATAAAACAGAGAAAGAAAACTACGATAGGCCTTTTAGGCTTGTTTTCAAGTTTAATCATTGTCATTATTGTTACTTTGGGTCTGCTTGCTTTACTCTGTATCATTGTATTCATATCTTCTCTGATTTCTTAATAGTCACCATTTCTTTCCACATAATATTACATTACACCCGTATAGCATATTTTATTCAACTACTCCCCATTTTATGGGCACCTGCTTTGTTTTCAAAATTTTGATGCCACAGAAGTGCTTCAATAATCTCATATTTATGGGGCACTTCCCTTTGTCTTTGCCCTCCTTGGTCAAATGCCAGGCAGTGAGATCACTGGGTTAAAGATGATAAATCTCTATATTGTGACCTTTGTCACATGATTCCAAATTATTTTCTAGAATTATTGAGTTGATTCACAACTCTAATATTGTATTTGTCTACCTGTCTTTGCTTCTAGCATCAACACCCCTTGTAACAGTCAACTATTTCCTTTTTTAGACATCTTTGTCAATTTGAAAGGTATAAGGTGAAACCTGGGTTGTTTTCATTTTTGTTTTTCTTATTAATTTCAGGCAATCTTTTTATACTAGTTAATAGTTTGGAAATATTATTTCGAAAACTATTCATGTTAATAGACAACTTATCTATATAGACCTGGATCTTACTAATATATTTGAGTAAATCTCTAATATATTTTGGATATTAAACTCATATCCAGAAATGTAAAGATTTTTCTCCTCAATCAAAGGTCTCCTTTCTTCACTGAATTGATTCTATTCTGGGAAACAAAAAAACCTTTTTAAATGCAACATTCAGATTACGTCTCCATTGGCAGTTTATTGTGGGATATGGTTGTATGTGACTGGTGTAAATCTATTTTCTCTCAAACTACCATCTAATTTTCCAAGAAATCATTGTCATATAAAAAGTTCCTCATTGAGTAATTTGTGTTCTTTTGTTTACTGAAAACTATACTACTCTATTTTGTGTTCTCACTTACCTGGTCTAATAATTGTTGTGGTTGTTTTTAGGAATAGGGATTGTAGTGTAATTTCATTGATATAGGGAACTTTTGGATGAGAAAACTTGATCTACCAATTCAGATCAGCAACTTCTCTGCAATTTAATAGTCTTATAGTATTACTTAGAACACTGAGAGGTTAAATAATTTGGCCATCATAGAACCGTTATGTATCAGAGAAGAGGTGTGAATCCAGTTCTTCCTAACTCTGAAGTCAGCTTTTTCCTACTAGGCCAGGGTTAACTCCCTTTTATTTTTTAAAGTCGTACCAAATAGTTTTGATGAGAACCATATTATAATTTACTTTGAGATCTGGTAATCCTATGCTGCCACCACTCCTACTTTTTTCCATTATTCCCCTCGGCATAACAAATCTTTTGTTCCTCCAAAGGATTCTTATTATTTCTGTCTTTATAGCAGACATTTGGCATTTATTGTCTATAACCCCTTGCCTAATTTTTACGTCTTCTCTGGGATGTATGTGTTCAGGTTGCTTCCATATTCCTAAGTTTACTGTAGGAGAAAGGGAGAAGAAAATCTGTATTTGAAAGACAATGAGAAGTCACTGAAGGTTTTTTTGCTTTGCTTTCTTCTCTTTGTTGTTGTTGGTAGTAATGGTGGTTTTGTTTTGTTTTTGTAAAGAAATGCCAAGATTATAGAAATCTAGTGAGATAGTCAAGCAGTAAGCAACAGGAGGGATGGATATAAAAGGGGACAGAATGAAAACAGGAAAATTATTTAGGAAATGGTTACAATAATGTACGTGAGAAGAAATGAGGATATAAGTGAGTGAGGGTATAGTGGGAATGGAAAGGATGGGTGTGGATGAAAGAGACATTACAGAACTAGAAGCAATAGAATTTCACACGTGATGTGTTGGATATGGGAGAGTGGAGTCAAAGAAGACTAAAGATATTAATATCAGTTATAAGAAGTTCAATGGTGCCAGCAACAGAGAAGACAGCCTTGGCTTAGGACAAACAGGTTTGGGAAGGGGACAGTGTAATCAGTTCAATTTTGGACATATTGCATGAGGTAACAAATTGATCAAGGATGTCTTAAATTTAGGTTAATGTGTTCAATAAGTATCAAGAAATATGGAGCCATGGGAAGTGGAGGATAAAGATATGGTTTGGAAGATGCCTTCTGAGGTGAAAATTAATTTTGAAGAGTCAATGAGACCATATAATGATTTAGAGGAAGGAAAGATAAGGTCCATGGACAAAACTTTAGAGAACACCCACATTTAAGGGAAGAGAATCCAAGGAAAGAAGTAGAAAAGTTGTGGGCAGAAACAGGAGAAACTTGAGCATTCAGTATCAGAGAGATAGAAGTACCAACAAGAAAGGGACTTTCTATTGCCTCTTCTACAAGGTAGCACAATGGTTTGAGTGATTGGCCTGCACTCGGGAAGACCTGAGTTCAAATCTTGCCTCAGATACTTACTAACTGTGTAACCCCGGGCAAATCATGTAACCTCTATATGTCTGTCTCCTCAACTGAGAAATGGAGATAATAATAGCACCTACCTCCAAAGGTTATAGTAAGATCTCAAATAAGATGATAATTATAATAAAATGCTCAGTCTGGTGTACCTAGTACATGGTAGATATTTAATAAATGCTTATTTCCTTTCTCCTTTCTCCTACAGTGTCAGATGTCAAGGGAGTTATACAGGATAAATACAGGTGGAAAATGATAGTATTTAAGGGGAGGATATAAGGGTCCACAGAGAGAGGAGTTTTGGTAGAGTGGTTGGATTAGAAACCATATTACAAGACATGGAGCAGGGAGAAGGTTGTGAGGAAGTAGAGTTAGTGGTCATACCCTACTCTTTTAAGAAGTTTGAAAATAAAATGAAAGGAAGAGATAGGATGGCAGTTGGAGAGAATCTTGAATTCAAGGGAAGAAGTTGTATTTGTCTTTGAGCATAGCAGAAATGAGAAGCCCCCTGGTTTTTGGTCACAGAGTCAGGAATACATGGATTGGAATCCTGCCAGTCATCTTTGCCAGCTGTGTGACCCTAGATTTAACCTTTTTGGGGCCTCAGTTTCTTTATCTAGAAAATGAAGGAACTTGATTGCCTCAAGGATCCCTCCATGCTTGTGGTTCTTTAACAAGGATTTTTTGTAACCTGAGGTTATAGTAGAAGGAGAAATTCAAAATAGATGAGAGGGGATAAGAATATGGCATTGAAGGTACAAGTGGATGGGTCAGTTCACCTTCTATTCCAAAATAGGAGGGAATTAAGTGAATGTAGTTTAAGACATTTTGGGAAGAGGAGGGAAATGGGGCTATTCAAGTTACATATGCCCTTTTGAAAACTATTAGCTTAATTTTTTGTGTGTGTCAAACTGGCAGACTAAACCATATTGTAATTCTTCTAGATCACTTTAGGATTTACCTATTTGAATTCCTTTGAAAATTATCATAAGGCAGGCATGTGAAATGCCAATTGATCAATTTGAAAGAAAGACTTCATTTCATTAGCTAAATAGTCTTGAGAATTATTGCCCCAGAATCCTACTTAATGCCATTGGGAAGAATCAGTCTATTAATTTTTTTTTTATTAAATTCTTTATTAAATTTTTTTGAGTTACATCTTTTGTCCCCGTCTTTCCCCCGCCCACCACCCCAAAACAGCCATCCCAGTATTTCCCCCCTCCCCCAGTCTATTCTCTCCTATGTCACTTTTTGGTAGGGCAGGATGGATCTCCCAACTGCAGTGCCTGTGTATCTCAAGTTCCAGTTGGATGTAGTCAATAATAATAATAATAATTGCATATATATATATACACACATACACA
>CM053583.1:279577223-279591225 GCA_028627135.1 Pseudochirops cupreus | reverse complement strand
GAATCAGTCTATTAATTAACCAAAGGGCAATGGAAAGATAAACATACTGGATATAGCTGGAAACCTGTGATGACTTGAACATGAAAAGTGGCATAAAAGTCCACTTACAACTTTTAACCCTCTTTGACCAAAGTACTTTGTGATCCTCTGGCCTCTTTCCTGTTCCTCACATAGCACACTTTATCTCTTGACTGGCTATTTTCACTGGCTGGACCCCATGCCCAGAACTCTTGTCTTCCTTTTCTCAGCCTTCTGGTTTCCTTCAAGTCTCAGCCAGTCTCACCTTCTACAAGAAGCTTTTTCCAGTCTTCCTCAATCTTGAGTCTTCTTCAGACTACGAGGTTCATCTCCAGCTTACCGTGTTTGCATCTTGTTTGTATGCAATTGTTTGCATATTATCTTTCCCATTAAAATATGAGCTGCTTGAGAGCAGAGACTCTTCTTTTTTTCTTTCTCTTCCTTTCCTTTCCTTTCCTCTCCTCTCCTCTCCTCTCTTTTCCTTTCCTCTCCTCTCCTTCCTCCCTCCCTTCCTCCTTTCTTTCTTTCTTTCTTTCTTCCTTTCTTCCTTTCTTTCTTTCTTTCTTTCTTCCTTCTTTCTTTTTTTCTTTCTTTCATCTCCAGTGCTTAGCATAGTACCTGGAACATAGTAGGTGCTTAAAAGCTAGATAGGTGGTGGAATAAAGTGCTGCACTTGGGGGTTAGGAAGACATGAGTTCAAATATGGCCTTAGAAACTTACTAGCAGTGTGACCCTGGGCAAGTCAGTTTCTTTTCCTGGAATAACATCAAGGAGGATAAAGCAAAAGATAATAAGAGTACTGCTCTTCCAGGGTTGTTGTAAGAATCAAATGAGATATTATTTATAAAGTATCTTTCAGACCTTAAAGCACTACATATTGTATAAGTACTAGGTATTATAGTAAAAGAATAAAAGAAGACCCTAAAGGGCATTGGATGGAATATTTATGGAAGAACATAGAAAAGGATTGTAGAGGATGAGATGGTGTCATGGAGTTGAGATCCATATTTTACATAGTGAGTACACACATACTGATAAAAATTGTAGTTCTATGATAGCACTAGAAAAACTGGAATGTGGAGAATGAAATGTTTCATGTAAATTTACACAAGGACTGCCATCATTCCTGTATTTCTGTCATGCTTAAGGAGAATATCTACTTAAAAAGAGCCATGCCTTGGGTTTGGAAACCTATCCTTAAAATCTTTACCAATGAATTAAGACTTAACTCTTTACGTGTCAAATATTTCAAAAGCCAATGAGAAATAGCAAGCTTGTTTTGTGGGTTTGAAATCTGATAGGGTGTCAGTAAAAGGGGAAGAAAAGGAATAAAAAAGCCTACTTTGGCTACTATAATTCTGCATCTGTTACAATCCCAAAGCAGTTTTTACTAATATGGCAGCAATGATGCAAATGATTGTAAATTTCCAAACTTGTGTGAATTGTTTGATGAATGAGGAGAAAACCTCATACCACAAAGACATCTGCAAAATATCCAAATCCTTTGTATTTGGTCATGAAAACTGTATATAGCAAACCACCAAGAATTACATAAGCTCAGATAAATCTGCAAGCAGCCTGTCTTGTCCTCCAACAATACATTCTTTGCCATTTTGTGGTGGTCACAGAGTGTCAGTGTTAGCCAAAAGGAGAAAACTTTGCCCTTTTTTAAACACAAAAACCCCCAACACGCTCCCTTCCCCCTCAAAAAAATCTTTAAGAAAATATGTTTTAGAATTTTGTATTTATCATATGGAATATTTAAGAACAAAATATATTTCATTCAGGGAACTAATGCTACGATACAATTATACAGACACATTTTATCCATATATGTTATATTTTTATATCTCGTAATATATAACATTTGCTACATGTTATACATACTTATTTATACACAGTATATATGTATACATATATATTCTCTGATACTGTGCCATCTACCTATCCAGCAAATGTAGAATAATGATGAGAAAAGGAAGTATATTTTTTCCTTATCTAAATGACATTCCTATATATTTCACATAGTTCCAGCGTAATTGGACTGATTTGTCTCAGGATGGAGTGTGTTGTCACAGATATTAGTTGTTGGTCTCTCCCCACATTTATACTTCTAATTCATGTATCCTTGAGGAGTTTATTCGGTATCCACATGACAACTTTATACAATGATGAAAAAAATTTTTTTTTCCATTTTACACAGGGCACTGACTATTGGTTTGGTTTCTTTTTTGCTTTTGTTTTATTATGGATAAGCAATTTAATCCCTCTGGGTTTTAATTTGCTCATTTATAAAATCACAACATTTATTCACTTTCAAACCCACAGATTTATAATGAGAAAAGCATTTTGTAAACCACGTGGGGCTATAAAAGAGTGCTTCACAAATAGTATCTCATTTGATTCTCACAACAGCTCTGAAAGAAAGGTCTATTATTATCTCCAAGTGACAATTGAGGAAACTGAGCTAAAAAGAGGTCTCATAGCTAGTAAGTATCTCAGACTGAATTTGAACTAAGGTCTTCCTGACTCTAGGTCCAAAGCTGCATTTACTATACCACTTAATTGTTTTATAGGGTAGAGAGACTATCGGTTCAAGTCAATACCTTCTCTGGAACTTAAAGTTTCAAAGAGCAGTCTAAAGCACCGAGAGGTTAGCTGATTAGCCCAGAGTCATACAGCTAGTATGTCTCAGAAGCCAGACTAGAACCCAGATCTTCTTGACTTCAAGACAGGCTCAGTACTATGTCACATCACTTCTCAAAATTGTATGGATCTTAAGCTTTACAAAGTATTGTCCTCATAACAACCTTGTGAGATTGCATTTTGATTAGTGTTAAAAAGAAACACTATGAATTAATTAAAAAAAAAGCATTGAGAAGGGGAGAGAGAGAAGGGGGGAACATGAGAGAAAATAGGAGTAGGATCACAAAAAAAGGAGGAAGGGGGAATAAAAATAAAAGAGGGCCATTGAGGCATCTTATTTAATGTAGGCAAAAAAAAAAAAAAAGAAGTAAGACAAGTACAGACCATAAAGGTAATTTTGAAAGCTACAGGATAAACTTATTATAGATTTTAAAAGAAAAGTAAGCTGAACATAATGTAGATCTATAGTTTCATATGCTATCCTCTTTTTCTCTTCTATGTATATGCAGATGTCACTTTAATTTTTGTTAAGTTTAAAATAAAAATAAAGTTTAAAAATACGTGAGTACATTATATATACATACTATCCTGCCAGTTTCCTCAGGGGAAGCTCTTTGTACCAACGAAGTCATAGATCTAAACCACAGATATTTATAGCTACATGTGTCTAGCTAACTGGCTGTCTCTTCCTTTAGAGTTTTGCTCTAATACTTCATCATGACCTAGGTTCTTATAGAATCACTCAGGGAGTGTCAGCTCTTGCTGCTCCTCCTACTGAATTGAATAGGCTCTGGATGCAGACCCATTACTAGATTGACTATGTATCTTCTGTCCAAGGACCAACCTTACTAAGTTTGAAAAAGTAACCAAGAGGTGGCTCCTCTTATAGGTGATGGGAAAGGGGAGGGGGAGTCAATTTACACCAGGGAGAAGGAATAGCAATCTCTAAACTGTACTAACGTGTGTGGAGTAGTTGTAGTCCACATCAGTAGTGGGAGAAGCCACATGAGTGAAACCATTGACACCTGATGTATACTATATATGTGTATATATTTATTAAATTATGGAATAAACAAACTTTGAAAAATTATTTAAATCAACATTTAAAAATGTTATCCTAAACTTGAGAAATAAAACAAATGTTTTTGAAACATGGTAGAATAGGAAAAAAAAGATTACACACAAAACTGAAAATCTGTTATGTACAACTTGCTATTCCTTTTAAATACATAATAAACTTATCATGTAACTTTCTTTTTTCCTCCTTTCTTCCCTCCCACCCTAGAGATGGCTAGCATTAGACGCAAATGTGTGTGTGTGTGTGTGTGTGTGTGTGTGTGTGTATACCATTATCTTGGAAATAAACACAAACATAAAAATAGTGTATTTGAGGACAGATATTTGAATATCATACAAAATAAGCATATTACTTTGTGAGGAGGAGGGTATCTAGACCTATGACCTCAATAGTATAGGACATTCCAAGTGAGGAAGCTCCCTCTACTCATGAAAATCAGCAACTAGTCTGCAAATTATAAACTTACTAGTTTCTAAGACTTAGAGAGTTGCCTGGGAACACAGTGTAATTCAGTGGCTTGTTCAAGGTCACAAAGCCAGTAGTGTCGGTGGCAGTGCTTGAACCCCTCCTCCTGACTCAGAGGCCAGCTCTCTTTACTAAGAAATGCCACCTCTAATTTTTAAAAATACATCATATAAATGGAGGGTAATCAGTGTTATCAGTCTTGTTTCTTCCTCAAAGGAAGAAGAGAAGGAGGAATGGAACTTTGGAAGGGCCAAGTACTAAATGATACTTTCCCCCATTTAATTATTGTCAGTGCTGAAAATATTGATTCAGATAATAGTTGAAAATGTTTTAAGAAATGCTTTTAAAATTTTTTTGTTTTTGTAAGGATCTAGGTAGTCTGTCTCTACTTTTGTCTTAAGCTGGGTAATAGTCAGGGGTCTGCTGGAATAAGCTTGACATGGGCTCCAAAAACCTATTGCTAAGTTTTCAGGGTGAGCATATATACTTCAGAAATAGACAGTGCTACAGATCAGATTTTGCTTTATAGCTTAATTGACCATCTAAACAAGAAAATAATGGAGAAATTGTTAATAATGCAGATTAAATTTAAAAGTGTCTTTAGTATGCAGTTTCCCCCCCTGGAAATATAATTGTTAAACATTTACCACCATATCCAGTTATATTCGTTGAATTAAATATTTGTTATAATTTAGAATCTGACGTAATTCTATAACTTTTCTTCTTTAATACCCATG
Source organism: Pseudochirops cupreus (assembly GCA_028627135.1). Taxonomy (NCBI): domain Eukaryota; kingdom Metazoa; phylum Chordata; class Mammalia; order Diprotodontia; family Pseudocheiridae; genus Pseudochirops; species Pseudochirops cupreus. Next base: position 279,586,281 of record CM053583.1, on the reverse strand, counting down.
ATTTGGGGACTTATAAATAGATTAGTAGTGGACAAATGTCCCCATTCAGTAAAGTGCTTCCAAGGATTTGCATTAATTCATGCATAGTGTTTCATATTTGACTCTGATATTTTGGAGAATTTAGGAAATGGAGGGAATATTTTATGATTTTATAAAAATCTCAACCAAATTGTTAAACTTTTCCCTAAATGGGTTGAGTTTATTAGACAAATTGAAGACAGTAATTTTGGAAACTCAAATATGATTTGTATGTAGGTAAAAAATGTATCAAAAAATGAATGAACTTTACTATAAATCTTGATCTTTAAAAATGTCAAATTCAGTATTTTTAACTTTAAAATATTTCAGGTTTATGTTATAAACTAAATGGTTTTTTAAAAAAGTTTTTCCCTTTACAATCTGTAAACCAGTATGAAGAAGGAAAGGTAGGAAGGGCGGCTAGGTGGCGCAGTGAATGGAGCACCAGCCCTGGAGTCGGGAAGATCTGAGTTCAAATTCGACCTCAGACACTTAACACTTACTAGCCATGTGACCTTGGGCAAATCACTTAACCCCAATTGCCCTCCAAAAAAAGCAAAAAAGAAAAAGAAGGAAAGGTAGGGAAGGAGCATGGTACAGGGAGAGTCTGGGATTTGGAGTTAGAGGGTCTGTGTTCAAGTGTGACTTTGGGTGAGCCATTTCCTCTTTTTGAGCCGCAGTTTCCTCAGGTGGCTGTAAAATGAGGAGGTTGGACTATATAACTGTGAAGGTTCCTTTCATCCCCAAGCCCATCATTCTAAATCTCTTCATGTCCCTTGAAATGTCTTTTCACACAGAATTGCAAATATTTCCCGAGTTCAGTCATTACTATTAAAATATTTTTTACTTAATGCTGATTACATATACGAATTTCATTTAAGCCCAGAGACAACTTTTTTGCTGCTCTGGGTTCCTGGCAAATAAAGAAGTGACTATGTGCTTCATTTCCTGTGGTCACTTCTATAATTTTCTCTCTTACATCAGGGTCATAGAACATGATTAGTCATGGTGAGTCATCTCTCCCTCTGTGGTATGTGGTCACCATGACCTCTCAACCCCCCAATTAATTGAAAGTAAGGATATATTCATATTGACCTCAGTGAATGAGGGTGTAGTTCAGCCTCTCTGTCAAAAATAAGGGGTTTTTGTTTATTTTGCTTTGCTTTTATTTTTATTGCTTGTCAGAAATAAAGAATTTTTGGAAGAAAAAGTTCATGGACTAGTAAAAATTTGCCAGAGACCATATTGGCAATTGGAAAATGGTTTCCCCAGATGACAGTTTTCTCAATGAGGTTTCTTTCAAAATGGGCAAAGGAAGAACCGTCTTCTTTAAAAGTTTTAGTGAACCCTTATCATAAGTCTTTTGGACTTTTTCCAGTCTTGCAGTAAACTTATTAGGTTCTGGTTAGAGTCTTAGAATTTCATAGCTAGAAGTGACCTCAGAAGTCACTAAGTCCAGTCCCTTCCTACAGCATCAATCCCACAATAACGTCTCTCACACAAAATGGTCATCCAGATTCTATGCTCTCCAGTGGTGATGAAATGACTACCTAGCAAGGCAGCTTATTCTACTTTTAAGCAGCTCTCGCTATTAGGAATTTATATATTTTTTTCTATATATTTAAATTTTACTTCCTGGAATTTCTGCCCATCATTCCTAGCTCTGCCATTTAGAACCAATTGAAATGAATCTGATCTTTCCTATACCCAATATCCCTTCCAATACTTTGAAGGTAAAAAATGCTGCTATAATCTCAGCCCCTGTATGTTCTATTAAGTATAAGTTACAGTTTACTCTGTATTATTTATGTGTATGTTACAGCCTTTCAGTTGTTTCAGTCATCTCCAACTCTGTGTGACACCATTTGGGATTTTCTTGGCAGAGATACTAGTGTGGTTTGCCATTCCCTTCTCTGGCTCATTTTATGGATGAGGAAACTGAGGCAAATAGGGTTAAGTGACTTGCCCAAGGTCATATAGCTAGTAAGTATCTGATGCTGGATTTGAACTCAGGTCTTCCTGACTCCAGGCCCAGCACTGTATCTACTGCACCACCCAGTTGCCCCAAGACTTTCAATAAGATTATAAGCTCTGAAAGCAGGATTAATTTTTTATTTCTCTAAGCACCAGAGTACGATGTTCTTGTACCCAATACTTAGGGACAGCGGATTGGTACAGTAGATGAAGCACCAGTCCTAGAGTCAAGAAAACCAGAGTTCAAGCTTAGACTCAGACACTTGCTAGATACATGATTGTAGGCAAGTTATAACCTCTGCCTCAGTTTCCTTATCTATAAAATGTATATAATAACAACATTTATATCTGAAGGTTGTTGTGATGATTAAATAAGAGCAATTATAAAACACTTAGCATGGTATCTGGCATGTAGTAAGCACTATATGAATTTTAGCCATCATCATCATTATTGTTATTATTATTACATCAGGTACTTAATAACCTTGGTTGAATTTAATTGAATACAAAAGAATATAGTCTTCTTAAACCAACCTGCCTGTTTTTCAGACTCTTTGATACTCGATATAGTATTCGAGAGAATGGGCAGCTTCTAACCATTCTGAGTGTGGAAGACAGTGATGATGGTGTGTACTGCTGTACTGCCAACAATGGAGTAGGAGTTGCTGCTGAGAGTTGTGGGGCCTTGCAAGTGAAAATGAGTAAGTACCATGAATTAAAATATCAAATAATTAATTAATTTAATTATAAGTGATAAGACCATTAGATCAAAATATTTATAACCTTTCTTGATTTTTTTTAAAAAGGTCTACTATATTATCAACTATTCAATTTTAGAAATACTTCTGACCTATGCTTGCCCAGTAATTTAGTCTCCACGGTACTTTTAATAGAAAGTTGACCCATTGTAAACATTCTTATGAAGGTATCTTACAGTGACAACTAGAAATAGATGAAGTAGGTGTGGTTCATGCTTTAAAATGATGGTGATCTCTAAACTCCCTTCCAGCCCAAAGAATCTAGGATATTGTGATAAATAAAATCATACCCTCTGGAATCCAGGAAGTTTCCAAGTTATTTTGGGTTTTGCTCACCAGGCAAAATCTTAAAATATAATTTGACCTACTTGTGACAAATGATATTCATTCTCATTCAGAGCTGGTGTTTTCATTTGCCCACAGATTTGGAGTTCTTTCATTTCATTAAACAAGTTAATAGTATTCTATATTTGTATAGTTCCTTTCCTAAAATGCACACACATAATGTATCTGATTTTATCACTGTAGTAGCTCTGAAGAGTCAGTGCTGGAAAATACTATCTTCATTCTATAGATAATGAAGCTGAGGTAGAGATAAGTAAAAATGACTTTGTGGGACTCTTGAAGCTTTTGTCTAGTTCCTTTAGGGCAGCTAGGTAGCACAGTAGGTAAAGTGCCCAGCCTGGAGTCAGGAAGACTCATCTCAATTTCCTCATCTGCACAAAGTCCTGGAGAAGGAAATGGCAAACCACTCCAGTAACTTTGCCAAGAAAACCTCAAATAGGGTGATGGAGAGTCAGACACGACAAAAATGACAACAATTGGTTCCTTTTAAATTACATAACACGGTGTGTTGTACTGTAAATAACACTGAATCATGAGACCTAAGTGAAAGGAAAAGTTTGGAGGAACAGTCTAAGGTGAATAGTATAGCTCCAAAAGAAATTGTCCTTGAAAATAGAATTTAGTTGTGATGGACACATCCACTGATGAAAATCCACTAGGCTATGCTGCATGTTCAAACATAAAGGCACCTCATTCAGTCATCTTTGAATGAAAGAAAAAGTCCTTAGTTTTGTCCCATTTCTGTGATAATGGAATGTAGATAAGGGAGCAGCCTATGAAAGAAATGACATGCATTCCCCTTCACAATAGCCCATTTTCAAAGACACAAAGATTCTCTTATTAGTTGGCAGTCTCTTTACCACTCTACAACTCTTGTTACATGATCATTGCTAGAAAATATCCTTTGGGAAGTTGATAGCCCATGTGTTTTGGAGCCATCTCTTTAAAAAGTGCCAGTCCCATAGTAATTTCATTAATTTATTAACTAGTTAACTAATTTCTCCAAATAGTTTCATTGACAACTATGCAGCACAATGGATAGAGCACTAGGCTTGGCATCAGGAAGTTGTTTTTCGGTCTTTTTCAGTCATGTCCAATTCCTTGTGCCCCATCGTGTTTTAAGGCTTTTGAAGTCCTTTCTTTCTCGATGTCAGTCTTGTGATATAATTCATATACAGTTATCCTGTGTCCCGGGGGCTAGTGGCATGGTGCTTCCCTCTCCCCTGCCAGTCTGGAAACTCCACATAAAAACTCTTAACCCTCCCTTCATACCAGAGAAGAAGTCTGAATTATTATGGTATTAAAAGGTAAAATATGTCCTGAGTTTATGAACTTTTTCTGTGTCATCTGCTGGCCTTTGCATGTTGTCTGCAGCTTCCACAAAACTCCCCCCAAATTCCCATTTAATTTCTTATTCTGACCCATGATATATAGAAACTGCAGTGGGAAGGTTGAGATGTGGATGGGAAAGTTGTGATGTAGAAGGGATAACCATAAATATTATCCATACTTGACAGATTAAGGTTAATTTACTCACCCACGGCCACACAATTAATAACTTTTTCTTGGTGGTGGTCAGTTGTTTCAGCTGTATCTGACTCTTTATGACCTGATTTGGGGTTTTCTTTGCCATTTCCTTCACCAGCTCATTTTACAGATGAGGGAACTGAGGCAAACAGGGTTAAGTGCCTTGCTCAGGGTCACAAAGTTAGTAAGTATCTGAGACCAGATTTGAACTCAAGTCCTCCGGATTCCAGGCCCAGTACTCCATCCACTCTTCCACCTAGCTGTTCCACTAATAACTTTGTGAAATGTAACTGGAACCCATCTCCTGCTTTCAAGTCCATAATCCATTACACTAGACCATGCTGCCTCTAAGGTATGTTCTAGCTCCAAGTTTAATATCCTACATGTATGTGACATGCATGTGCCATGTACTTCTAAAACTCTATGATAGTACTTGTGATGACAAAATATACAAAATGCTGTCAACAGGTATTATTAGTCAGTCAGCTAGCATTTATTAAGGGCCTACTCAGTGCCAAGAATTGTGTTAAGCATTAGGGATAGAAAGGGGGGGGGGGAATCTTTACCTTCAGGCATCTCACAGTCTAGTTTATCAACCAGCATAAAATCATATCAGTTATTTTTCAGTAAATTAGTTTTATTGTGATTTTAAAAATCAAAGGCAAAATTCCACTATATACCTAATATTATTTGGCTCTGTGTGTATATCAGAACAAAGATATTGAAAAGCCATGAAATTCAATGTTTGCACAATTGTGGGAAAGTGCTCTCACTGCTGATTTGATTGCAAACTCAGAATTTTGCTGGAGAACAAGGTGGTTGTATAGAGTAAAGGTGACAAAAATAATCTTTGATCCATCAATTCCATTGTTTGAAATATATAGTGAAAAGTGTCATAGGATACAATTTGCCCGAGAATACACTTAGAGTGTATGATACTTTACACTCTAAGTGTATTCTCGGGCAAATTGTATGTAGATTGTGTGTTTCAAAATTAATAATTTCACCTATATCAGAACAAAGATATTGAAAAGCCATGAAATTCAATGTTTGCACAGTTGTGGGAAAGTGCTCTCACTGCTGATTTGATTGCAAACTCAGAATTTTGCTGGAGAACAAGCTGGTTGTATAGAGTAAAGGTGACAAAAATAATCTTTGATCCATTAATTCCATTGTTTGAAATATATACTGAAAAGTGTCATAGGATATAAAAGAGGGATAGGAAGAGATAAGAAGGGAGAAAGAGAGGTAGCTATTTACAGATATTTACAACAGTATAAAATATAATTTTAGAAACCCAGAAGTAATCTAAATACCCAACAACTGGAAAATAGTTAAATAAAATGAGGCTTATTTAATTGAATACTGTAAAGATATTAAGTCCAACAAGTATGAAAAAGAAAAGAAAATGGAAAAAAGAAAAGTGAATGGAAATAAATAAAGATCCCTAATGGTTGCTTAAGGAAAGTGACTAAAAAAATTCATTGTGATACTTACTGAAGCTTGTTAAGCTAAAAGCTATGTACTTGCTAAAGCAATTTTAATTATATTTATATTCGATATTAATTTGAATCAATACTTTCGTTAAAAGTAAAATCCATAAGGAAACTGCTTTCTTCAGTGAGTCCTTTGACAAAGTAAAAAAAAATTGCAAAGTGTCTCATCACTAATTTATGATTAAATTTTTTCCTCAGTTTTGCTTAGCCCAACAACCACTTAATGACATTTTAAAATAATTTGCTGCTCTACTAACACTAACTTCTGTGGGCTAAATTAACATTTAACTTTTGGACAGTTACTACCTCGAGAGTATTTCGGAATTTCTTGTGAAAGTGTTTGTAATTACATGACCACTGATAAAAACCTTTAGATCTTTTAAATTACTCCACTTGGACTATAAATGTAAATGGACACTAAATTTAATGTATTGTAAACATTTGTCCTGTTTTACTGTCTATAAAATATTCAGCTCTTGTTTGGGGCTTTTTTCCTTTTAGAGCCTAAAATAACACGTCCTCCTATCAACGTAAAAATAATAGAAGGATTAAAGGCAGTCTTGCCATGTACTACAATGGGCAATCCCAAGCCTTCAGTATCATGGATCAAAGGAGACACCATACTCAGGGTAAGTTTCTGAAAAAGTATGTTTAATATAAAATATTTCTTTTCTTTTCTTTGTTTTTGCTTTTTGGAGGGGGGAAGGCTGGGCAGTTGGGGGTAAGTGACTTGCCCAAGGTCACATGGCTAGTAAGTGTTAAGTGTCTATGGTCAGATTTGAGCTTGGATCTCCTGACTCCAGGGCTGATGCTCTATTCACTGCATCGCCTAGGAAGAGTCAGAATGATTTTATTAGTTATTCATGTTGGTCATAAAATATCATGTTTATGTCTTCTGGACGGCTGACATAGCTTCCTAATTGGTCTCTCAGTGTCTAGTTTTGCCTTGTCATCCAAGTACTGATGTTAAGTTCTTTCACCAACCTGCCTCTCATAGTGAGAGACATAGAAAAATTAGTATGTTTTTCTTGTTAAAAATTATTTTTAACATTCCTTTTTTAAAAAGCTTTTGAGTTCTAAATTCTTTCTCCCTCCTGCTTCCTCCTTATCCACTGAGAAGGCAAACAATGTAATATCAACCACACGTGAAATCCTGCAAAACATATTTCCATATCAGCCAGTTTTTTAAAAAGGAAGAAAAATATGAAAGCAAGAAAATTATATTTCATTTTGCACTCTGAGTTCTTCGGTTATCTGTCTAGAGGTGGATAATAGGTTCTTTTCATCATGAATCCTTTGGAATTGTCATGAATTGTTTTCTTGTTCAGAGTAGCCACATCTTTCGTAACTGATCGTTATTACAACACTGCAGTTAGCGTGTGCAATGATCTCCTGGTTCTTCTCACTCTGCTTTGCATTAGTTCAAATAGATCCTGACATAGTTTTTGGAAACTAACCCTACCTCATCATTTCTTATAGTACAATTGGGTTCCATCGCACTCATATGACACAACTTCTTCAGCCATTCCTGATTTAATAAGCATCCCCTCTATTCCCAATTCTTTGCCACCACAAAAAGAGCTGATTTAATTTTTTTTTGTACTTATAAATCCCTTTCCTTTTTCTTTGATCTCTTCAGGATACACACCCAGTAGTTGCTGGGTCAAAGGGTATGCACAGTTTTATAGCCCCTTGGACATAGTTCCAAATTGTTCTCCAGAATGGTTGAGTTCACTACTCCACCAACCATTCATTTAGTATACCTATCAAAAAATTAATATTCACATGAAGTTATCCATGGCATATGGTAAATTGATCAAAGTGTCTTGGGATCGTTATAGATTGAGAACTGGAAAAAGACCTTCAAGGCTATCTCATCCAACCCCCTCATGTCTTGGGTGAGGAAACTGAGACTGAGCAAGGGGAAGTGGCTTGTCCATGGTTGCATAGATGGTAAATAGCAGAGTCTGGACTCAAACTTAGGTCCCTTGACTCCAGATCCATGATTCCTCTTTTACTTTTAAGGGGAAAGGGGGAATGAGCAGAGCAGAGGTATGTAGAAAGAAAAAGAAGACTCTTGAGATTTTGCCCTCATGTTGCACAGAGAAAATCATACCAAAAGACTGGACAAGCTTAAAGAATTTCTTTGCTTGAGAGGAAGTAAAGTATGGTGGGAAATTTCATCCATATTTTAACTACGCCAAGATCATTTAAAATTATGCAATCTTCTGAGTTCATGTTCAGACTCCTACTAGCTATGTGAAACTAGGAAATTCCCTTGACCTTTACCTGCCTCAGTCTTCTCATCTGTAAAGTGGGAATAATAATAGTGTCTGCCTCCCACAATTATGAGCATAAAATGAAAAAATATTTATAAAACATGTTGCAAACTTTAATGCACTATAGACGTACTAGGTACTATTATTGTGGATCTGTCAGTCAACGATTTACACCAGCATGGGTGGTGTTTTTTTTAATGATGAGGACTTTTAATACTATTGTAATTGAAATTTAGTTTAATGATCCTTCGTTTCAGTAATATTGCTTTGCCATTCTTGTTACTGTAGACACCCACCTGATGAGCCCCTTGAAAAGCCATCCCAGCTTTAATTGTGACACAGCAACCATTCAGAACCATAATATATGAGTCCCCATGGATACTTACTGTTATCAGTCAACCAGAAGACCCATTAGTTCAAAGCAAAACATATTTGATCGGACAGCATAGCAAATAAAATAATTAGCTTCCTCCATTGACAATCATGTCTATTCTCCTTCAGTGGGGAGAATAGTGGGGTGTGGAAAATAAATGTGAAGCCATACCCTGAGGGTATATGTGCACCAGAGAGTACAGAATGGGCATATGCCAGGACTGCATGTCCAGAGCACAGGCTTGGGGTACATACAACTGCCTGAGGCAGCTCACATCTCCAATACTGC
>CM053583.1:279549123-279576723 GCA_028627135.1 Pseudochirops cupreus | reverse complement strand
TGGCTGTTTTGGGGTGGTGGGCGGGGGAAAGACGGGGAGAAAATATGTAACTCAAAAAATAAAAAATTTTAATAAAAAAAAATAATTTTGCTTATATTGAAACAGTGCTGTATTCCTGGCATAAATCCCACTTGGTGAAAACGTGGCTATAAATCACAATCTTTGTGATATATTGTTGTCTCCTAGCATTTTATTTATGATTTTTGCATCAATGTTCATTAGTGAAATTGGTCTATAATTTTCTTTGTTTCTGTTCTTCCTGGTTTAGATTTTGGTGCCGTATTTGTTTCATAAATGGGGTTTTTTAGGACTCCTTCTTTGCCTATTATTCCAAATAATTTATTTAATATTGCAATTACTTCATCTTTAAATGTTTGTTAGAATTCATTTGTAAATCCATCTGATCTTGATACTTTTTCTTAGAAAGTTCATTTATGGGCTGTTCAAGCTTTTTTAGACATTCTATTTTTTTTTTTGGAGGGGGAAGGCAGGGCAATTGGGGTTAAGCGACTTGCCCAAGGTCACACAGCTACCAAGTGTTAAGAGTCTGAGGTCACATTTGAACTCAGGTCCTCCTGACTCCAGGGCCAGTGTTCTATTCACTGTGCTATCTAGCTGCCCCAGACATTCTGTTTTTCTCTTCTGTTAATCTGGGCAGTTTATATCTTTGTAAGTATTCTTCCATTTCACTTAAATTTTTAAATTTATTGGCATATAATCAGGTAAAATAACTCCTAAAAACTGCTTTACTTTCATCTTCATTAGTGCTGTATTCACCATTTTCATTTTTGGTATCAGTGATTTGTTTTTCTCTCTTTTCAAAAATCATATTAAACAATGGTTTATCTATTTTTTCATTAAAAAACTCCTAGTTTATTAACTTAATAGTTTCTAATATTCAATTTTATTAATCTCATCTTTAATATTCAGGATTTCCAATTTGGTGTTCAATTGTGGATTTTTAATTTGTTCTTTTCCTATTTTTTAAAAACTGTATGCCTTCATTGATCTGCTCTTTCTCTATTTTATTGATGTCGGCATTTAGAGATAGTAATTTTCCTCTGATTACTGTTTTGGCTGCATCCCATATGTTTTATATTGTCTCATTATTATCATTCTCTTTAATAAAATTATTAATTGTTTTTATGACTTGTTATTTAACTCACATTCTTTAATATTAGGTTATTTGGTCTCCAATTAATTTTTAATCTGTGCTCCCATGGGCCTTTGTTAAATATAATTATTACTGCATTATGATCTAAAAAAGGATGCATTTAACATTTCTGCATTTTTGCATTTAGTGGCTTGTAGATGCATACTGAGGCATACATTATTAGACATAGTCAATATATCTGTTTTACTTAACTATAAGTCTGTTACAAGGGAGGGTTCTGATTGAAGGAGGGAAGATATGTGGGAGCTTACAATGCCTTAAGGAAAAGGCATCAATAGGATTTTTTATTAAAAAAAAAAATTAACCAGATACTGCATTGTGACATTTTTCCTATGGTCTCTTTGAATTGTTACTGATGTAAGTTATGGTAGTCACGGTCCATACACTTCTTTCCAAGTCAAAAAGTTGTCAAACTAACATTCCCCATTGTTGGGAAATCCTTCTTGACATTCAGTCTAAATATTTCCTCCCTAGCATTTCCAGATTCATAATTACATTCACTGTAATGGCAACAGCTTTGAGGTCAACAGTTTTACTAGGAAGAACTGAGAGACTTTAAATGAGAAGATCTTAATCGCTTTTTTGTGTCCTAGAACCCTCTGGACATCTGGTGAAGCCCTTGGACTCTGCCTCAGAATGTTTTTAAATGCATAATATACATAGAATTACAAAAGAAACAAATTATATTGAAATAAACTTCTCAAAATATATTTTAAAAACAACTTCATGAACCCCAAATTATGAACTCCTGCTCTAAAATAGGTTAAAAAATTAATTTAAGAAAAAGTAAATCTAAACTGGTTTTAAGAGAAATAAATAATCACTTTGTATGTGGTCAAACACAGCAATGAAAATCCTCTACTCAAACCTAACAGCAATATCTAAGTCCATATGATTTCTTCCTAAATGGTGCCTTTGTCAAATTTGACATCTTTCAGTAAGAAAATTTATTGGAATATAGAGTTATAAGTTATGCTATATGCTACCTCTTCTTGATTTAACCATGGCAGAGTAATTCAAATTCAGTCTTAACTTAGGTGATTCTGATGGAAGATCATAATAATAACATTTTTGTAACTTAATAGGACAGCTAGGTGGTATAGTAGTCAGAGTGCCATGTCTGAAGTCAGGAAGTTTCATCTTTCGGAGTTCAAATCTGGCCTCAGACACTTACTAGCTGTGTTACCCTGGGCAAGTCACCTAACCCTGTTTGCCTTAGTTTCCTTATCTGTAAAATGAACTGGAGAAGGAAATGGCAGACCATTCTATTATCTTTGCCAAGGAAACCCTGAATAGGGTCACCAAGAGTCAGACATGACTGAAAAAAAAAAGACAAGAAAATCACAAATGTTCCTAAATACCATAAAATGTTATTAATGCTTCACACTTTACAAAGAACTTCCGCATACTTTGTAACATTTGGTCCTTACAATAAGCATGCAAAGCAAATGGGGGTAAATATTCCTCATTCCCATTAGGCAGATGAGGAAACTAAAGATGATGAGGCAAAGTGACTTGCCCAGATTCATGCAACTAGCCTGTGAACGAGTATGACTTGAACCCGGATTACTGGACTTTAAGTCCTATGACCTCTGCACTAAACCATACAAGGTAAGCAGATTCCCTCCCCAATCCAACCCAACCCCCTGCCCACACACAATTCCTGTTCTTCCTTTCCTGCAAGAAAAAAAAATTATTTATTTTGTATTTTTATAACATCAGAAATATACCCTAATACTCAATAGATATCCAGAAAACCACAAGCAAGGAGGGCTATCTCTGACATTCTGAAAGGCAGGAGACTGACTGTGGGCAAGAGAAAGCAGCATTGTTCGCTCTGCCTGGATCTCTGGACAGTGAGAGAATGTCAAGTATCTGCAAATGTTGTTATGAGTTGTATTACTGCCAAGAGAATGGAGCCAGATAAGCATTTCTGTTCCGTTTCAGTTTGGGATTAATTGCGCATAATTTGGCTCAGGTTCTGCAGCAGAATAAGCAATTCACATAAATAAGAGTTTAGTTACCAGTTTGGACCAGTTAGAATCAATTCCTCCAAATATTAGTTCATCATATGGACCTCCCTCTGTACTGATATCTTATAACTCAAGATCAGCAAATGAAATGAGTATTTGAACTTATGATGGTTTTCAAGAAATAAAGACAGGCCCAATTCTGTGGTTGTTCTCAGAGTTCATGCCCCAGGAAGGTGTTAGAGGTGAAACTGTTATAATGAGGTCCCTCTGGTACTTCCAGTAATAAACCTCTTGGATGATATCCAGCATAGGCCCACTTTATCCTCACTCTGCTTTCTAGGGGACAAATTCCAATGTATTTTTGGTAACTCATGTGTGGAAGACATAATACTTAAATGTGAGTTGGAAAGTCAATTACTAGCTCTGATCATTCAGCCTTTTTAGGTATTTTTCAAACATTAACAAATGCTTCGGTTGTTTGTTACAGGTATCATAGATTACAACAAGGAATAGAAGGATTTGGGCAAAGTTAATGCTACTGAACTAAGATGGTTAAATCCACTTAAAGAGCTAGAGGTACCCATCAAAATCTATATCTCTTATCTAATTGTCTCCCATGTATTAATCCCTTCTTGGCGGCAACACAAGGGAAATAATATTCTTTGAGAATTCCTGAGAAAAAGGTTATTCCTAAACTTCTATTAAATTCCTCAATGTTTAAAATACTTATCAGTGAAGTTAGAGTTCAAACATCTCTTAAGCACTTACTATGTCAGGCATTATGGTGATCAGGAAACAAAGACAAAAATGAAACAGTCCCTGCCCTCAAAGGGTTTACATTCTAAATGAGGGAGATAATTTTTATACATACACAGGAAATAAGGTAATTTTTTTTTGAAAGGAAGGCACTCGCAGAGGAGGGATTAGGAAAGGTTTCGTGGGGAAGAGAGTACATCCCAGGCATGATACAATCCAATAAAATAATCATGATTGATTTTATCATATAGTTTTTCTCAATGAAAGCATAAGAACTCTATTAAAGATAAGGATACTTTAGATAGAACACTAATGATAGCAAACCATAATTTAGCTGTTTAACCAAAATGTTTTCCTACAATGGTGAGAGGTTTAGTTTGAAAAAAACAAATACCTCATAGGTGTCACAGAAATGACAGAATCTGAATCATGTTTGATTATTTGATGTCAGTGGACGGGTAGACCTGGTGAAAAAGAAGTGACCTGAATAGTCATGGTATATTAGTATCTTTGAATATCAACAAAACATATAGCTAGATATAGCACCCACAGAGAAGGGAGAGGTGGAGAGGAAAGGGGAAAGGGACTGGGAAGGGGGCTGTGTTGCCCAACCAGAAAAGGCCTGTTGGGTCCCCAGTGGGACAGCTAGTACTACTCACAGGTTGTTGTTTGTCCTTCATTCTCAAAGAAGACCATGAGATAAGGAAGGTGATGCCATAATTTGTTAGTGAATTGGATTTAAGTGAGGAAGAGCGGTACAAAGTCACCAGCCTCACTTTCTCCTCTGGAGCCATCTTGGCCCAGTGGCAAGATATAGATCAGGATGACTAGAGATGACCCAGATGAAGTGGGAGACCTTGACCTTGTTGAGCTGAGGACTTTCCCAGGTCTCAGTTTGACTGAGGCAATACCCATTCGGTGATTAAGGCTAGGCAAGAAATGAGACAAAGAATAGCCTCTTCTACCCAGTCCAAAAAATGAAAAAAAAAAAAAACTCAATCAATTTGGGAAGGGAAAACCCTCAGAGTTTCTGGACAAAACAGAAACAGATGCTAATTACATTCATTCTAACCCATCAAGGCCCTAACAATGACCAGGTAGGGCTTGAGCTGGGACCTACTGTTGGCCAATCAATGAGAGCCAGAGTGATTTGGATTTAAGGCTTTGTCCTTAAGAAAGAAATCTCTCCAGTAAACCTCAAGATATCTTGAGAGATTTCAGCGATCAAAATGTATATTCCTTTGGGTACCTGCAGGTAAGGGTATTATACCCTATGTGGACAGATAGAGAGGAAACGGAAAGGGAGAAGGGGAAAGGGGAAAGGGGAAAGAGGGAGGGGGGAAAGGAAGGGATAGCTATATGAATATCCATACAAAAGAGAGGGAATGCATGAGTGGGAGGATTGAAGGGAGAAACAAAGACAGTGTTAAGGTGGGAATGGTCTACCAAGTGATTTATGGAATGCACAATCTCTATCTGCAAAGAAGGATATAAATGAACAATTACACTGAGGCAGTGTTTCTATATGTCTCTCAAATATGGTCAGTGAACATCAAGAATACCAGACATAGAAGGCAATTCCAGCCACTAGACCAGATGGAACAAAAAGAGGATAGGTTCTTGATACAGAACTCAATGCCAATAGAGAGAAAAGCAACAGTGAGGGGGAACTCTAGCTCTCTAAAAAGCAGTTTGAAGTATCCTGTAGCTAAAATTGTAACTGACAATAAATGCTGACCTCGTCCTGTTGATAATTTCTTATCTCAGAAGGTAAATGAGGGGTAGTGAGTAGAACCTCATCCAGGTTCTAACAATAAGGAGGAAGTGTTGCTGAAGTAGAAATAATGGTAACCTTGGGAGGAAACCACCACATCCTGTGGCAGTTCTTGACAGATAAGGAGAACAATGGGCATAGTCTGAAATATTCCATGGATATTGGGAGCAAATTTTAAAGACCTTAGAGAAATCAGAAGTGGACTCTCAGGATCTGAGACCTTAAAAGAAATATCAACTCAAGGGGAGTGGCATGTTTTCAAAAATTAAATGCTATTTGGAGTAAACGACCTTGATGAGAATTCAAAGATGTATGTTTAAAGAGATGAATGTGACTGAACGGGTTGTTTATTGATGAGTTTGGCATATGTAAATAGACTAGAGGGAAGGAAGGCAACGAAAGACTTATAAAGAGTTGTCAAAGCTTTGCTGTTAAACCTTTAACAATTATTTTTCAAAAAAAGAAAAAAGCATACATGGCACATTTAAAGTTAAATCTGAATTATCAGCAAATTTTCTATCATGTTCTTAAGTCAAATAATAAGAAAATAACTCAATAAATCAAGGCCTGATTTGTGATTGTTAATTTCCAAAGCAATATAAATATGTACAATGAAAATGTAACTATTGGTTATTTCCAGCTGGTTCAAGCTGACTCTAGCACACCACTGCCAACAGTTGAATAAAGATGATCCTGGAGCAACTAATTGGTTTAGGGGTTAGTCCTTGAGATCTGAGTTTGTTTGACAGTGAGTCATTTTGGTTGGGAGAGCAATGAAAGCACTAGAATTGACCCAATCCCTGATCTGAGCCAGTCCTGAAATAACCTCAAGTCCATGGAAGGCATTTTTTCCTTCCTAGATGTTGGACTATCCACAAGTAGTGACCTAATACATTCTCTATGGATTTGTGCTGTTTTCCTCCATTCGAAAATTTTTATAAGTCATAAATTATTTACATGACTCCCATAATCCTCATCACACTTAGAATCATTTTTTTTACCATATTACAATTTGCATCTAAAGAAATGCCTGTCAAGGATTGAGAGTATGTGGAGGGTACCCACAAAGTTTCCACAATACAATATGGAGAAAGGCAAGGAAAGGGGGGTCAAGATCAGCTGCAGGCAGAAATTAAGTAGGATATAAGCCAGAATGGGACTTACAACTTTCCAAGAAGAGATGACAGAGATAGAAAATGGAGAGGCAATGGGTAATAACATCAAGACACTTGGGGTTTTCCCTTGCAGTCACTTTGAGAACTTAACCAATCATACCCTATAGAGACTCACAACCTCTGAACTCCCTGGTAATAGAAGAGATCTGTAAATGAAAATCAGAAACATCAGGAATTGGCAAGGACAACTTAATTCTGTGAGTGGCTAATTCTTTTCCTTTCCTACCACAGCAGAATTGCGAGGTTTGAATGTGAACCCTTGAACTGTATACTTTGACCCCCCGTGGGGTTTGGGCTTACTTGTAGACTAAACGAGGTTTGAATTGCTTTGTGTGGAAGGAAGTATCAATTCCTAGCCCCAACAGTGGTCATTTAATGTATTTTATTTTATTCTCTTATGGATAAGAATAAAATACTGACTTTGCTATGCCATGTTTGTGGGATTGACTACACTGAAAAATTGAAACAAAGGGAAGAAGGCAATGTTCTGTTGGGTAAATGCTGAACCAAGGATTTAATTAGAGAAATACACAGATACACCAACCCCTTAGACTAAAAAAATGAGTACCATGCCCTCCAAAGGGGTAAAGGTCAGAAATAGAGGTAGCTAGCTCTCTGAGAGCCATGGAGAGCTCCCCCAAAGAGGCCTTTGGTGTTCAGTGGATCACTTTAATGGATCACTGCTGGGTTGAAAATGTGGCTTGACAGCACCTAGAACCTGACTGTGGTCAATTGTTTCATAGCACTATACCCCTGTGGTAAAATGTGTAGCATACACATTTGAATGAATGAAATTGAAAAAATTTTGTACCAGAATGAACAGAAATATTAGTCTGAAAGCTAGGTTTGAATGTTTGCAGCAATTCAAATCTTAGCTTTTCTGTAAGGACCAGAGAGGAACATTGACAGCTCTGCTGAACGGCCTCACATCCAGAGAATTTCCTAACTTGTTTTGGGGCCATGTTCTAATCCATTCTGGAAGCTTTAATTTTCTTCCTTCTGACTTTAGGCATTATTGGCTCTGAGTATCTCCCAAGAATGTTAAAAATAATATACTTTCTCTATAGTATTTCACAAGACTGACCACCCAGTCCTTTTTAAAATTTCCTCTTTCCCAAATGTCAGGATCGCAGATTTTGAGAGTTGGCAGAACCTTTAAAGTTTGCCTTGTTTGCAGTTTGCTTAGGCAAAGATGATTTCATATAAAAATATTTTTTTGTATTGAATCTCATTTAAATTTACAATAGGGGACTATTTTCTGAGAATGACTCCAATCAAATGAATGACCTTTTTTATGTGTGAAATGAATATTTGACCTTTGTCCACCCCCACCTTCCCAAATCAAACCTCTCTCCAATCCAACCACTACAAACATATGGCGCTAAATGCTGCTACTCCCTCTATGATTCCACAGACTCTATATTTAATAATCTCTCTTCCCTCAAGGAAACTACAGGCAGCTGATGGAATGAGGCAGACCTCAGTTCAAATCTGGCCTCAGAAACATACTGAATGACCCTGGTCACTCATTAAAGATTGACCGCTCTTTAATTAAGACCCGGTCTTAATGACTGTTTGCCTCAGTTTCTCCAACTATAAAATGGACATAACAATGGGGTATACATTGCAGGGTTGTTGGGAGGATAAAATGAGATAACATTTGCAAAAGTACTTAGCACAGAAACTGGGATACAGCGGGCACTTTACAAGTGCTTGCTCCTTTCCCCAAAAGTGATTTTCTTAAACCATGGAAACCACTGGAGATTTCAACTGAAGGGGGTTGTTTTATACTGATGCATGCTGTTAGTATGTAAATGCATCTACTGCAGGTGTGTTAAGTGATTTTTAGGCTTAATATTATTAATAGTCCTCACTATTCTTGAATTTTCTAGTCATTCCACCCCTCACCCCACAATCCTCTGATTCCTGAGTTCATGCTATCTTAGAGAATAAAAAGTCTGGGGACTTCCAGAAAGATGGAAGAGTGAGACTAAATCAGACCAAAACCTACCTCCTCAAGATTCTCTTTTGAAAATAGCAAAATTGGGGGCATCTAGGTGGTACATTGGATACAGCAACCCTGGAGTCAGGAAGACCCAATTTCAAATCAAGCCTCAGACTTGACACTAGCTGTGTGACCCTGGGCAAGTCACTTAACCCTATTTGCTTTGCAAAAAAAAAGGAAAAAAATAGCCAAATTTACATTAAAAAGAGGTAAAACTATCAAGAATCCTCCAAAATAAAATACTTTTGAAAGAACTGAGCAAACAATAGCTTCAAAATAAATGCATTCTCTTAAATAGTTAAAAATATTAAATGAGTTACTTTTAGAAGTCTAAATCAAAATTCAAGAGTAAAATATACTGAAATAATATTAACAATAACATCAAAAATAAAGCTAGAATTTTCTTAAAGCACAAGAAAATTGTTAATAAAACATCAAAAAAATTAATGAAATTAGCAAAAGCATCATGAGATGAAGTAAAGGGGAAACTATATAACTAAGTATTCTCAGGACAATATGATAATACAATTCAATAGTTTAGAACTGTGTATGGTGATGCTAAGGAGGTCAGAGAACTGGTCAGAAAGAGATTAGAGGGGACCTTTTGCTGGCATTGGGTATAGGACCCTGTTGCATTGCCCTTACAACTCTGACTCACAGGTCTAGGGCAAAGAGGAACACTAGCTAACGAGCATTTGCAGATGCGGGAGAGCAGTGTTCTACAGCAGTGAATTCTAAGACAGAAAGAACCATTAGTGCCTACAGCCACAGGAAAGCAAGGGTCCTGCTCACAGTTTCAGAGTGAAGAACGCAGGAGGGTGCTCATAAGGAAGCAGGGGTCCTTCTCTTAATTTCATGGCATAAAAGAACAATAGAAATTACAACTGCAGGAGAGCAAGGAACCTGCTCACAATTCTAGGGTCAAGTGGAACACTACTACTTGTGGCTGTAGGTAAACAAGTTCTTTCCTGGGTAAAGACTAGACTTCAAACCAGGAAAGCAATGACCACATTGTTTCCCTTGGGAACCTTACCATGGAAGTAATGAATACTTGCAGTCTCTCAGAACTTGCTCTAAGAAAAATTGCACAAAAAAAAGCCTGAAGCTTGGGACAATGCTTCCTCACCACAAGGTGAGCAGATTCCATTATTAACATAAAGTTCAAAGGGAATCTGGGAAAATAAGTAAACAAAAAAAAAAGAACTTGACCATAAAAGGGGATTATTGATGGCAAGGAAAATCAAGATATAAACCTAGAAGAAAACAGCCACAAGCAAAATCTCAAAGAAAAATGTGAATTGGACAAAAATCCAACAAGAATTCCTAGAGGTGGGATGGCTAGGTGGCACAGTAAATAGAGCACTTACTCTGGAGTCAGGAGGACCTAAATTCAAATCCAGTTTCAGACACTTAACACCTACTAGCCATATGACCTTGGGCAAGTCTTTTAACCCCAATTGCCCTGGCTTCCCTCCTCCAAAGAGGAAAAAAAAAGAATTCCTAGAAGAGCTTAAAAAGGATTTTTAAAATAAAATAAGACAGAAAGAGAAAAAATTAGGGAGAAATGATAGTGATACAAGAAAATTATAAAAAAAAGAGAGTTAACAGCTCAGGAAAAGAGGCACAAAAAAAACTAAATAAAGGAACATCATAAAAAACAGAACTTTCCAAATGCTGAGTCACAAAAATTCAATGAAGAGAAAAATTCCTTTAAAAACAAAATTAGTCAAATGAAAAAAAATTACAAAAACTCACTGAAGAAAATAATCCCTTAAAAATTAGATTTAAGGAAGTGGAAGTTAATGACTTCATGAAAAATGGAAAAAACAATGAAACAAAGTCAAAACAATGAAAAATAAAGAAAATGTGATAATTTACCTGGAAAATAATTGAGAAGAGATAATTGAAGAATTATTGGACTACCTGAAAGACATGATTTTTTTTTAAAAGAGCTTAGACCTCACATTTCAAGAAATTACCAAGGAAATTTGCCCCCCAAATCTTAGAACCAGAGAGTAAAATAGAAATTGAAAGAATCCACCAATCAGTTCCTGAAAGAGATCCCAAAATTAAAACTCCAAAGAATATCAAAGCCAAATTCCAGAGTTCCCACCAGGTAAAAGAGAAAAAATATTGCAAGCATCCAGAAAAAAAAAACAACAAGCAAACAATTCACATATCATGGTGCCATACTCAGGATTACACAAAATTTAGCAGCTTCTACAATAAAGGAGTGGGAGGCTTAGAATATAATATTTGGAAGACCGAGGAGCTAGGATTACAACCAAGAATAACCTTCTCAGCAAAACTCTAAGTGAAAAATAAATATTTAATAAAATAGAAGACTTTTAAGAATTCCTAATGAAAAAATGGAAATGAATAGAAAATCTGACTTTCAAATACAAGACTCAAGAGAAGCATAAAAGGTAAACATGAAAGAGAAATCATAAGGGAATTAATATGGTTAAACTGTTTGTATTCCAACATAGGAAGATAAGACTTGTAACTCCTAAGAGCTTTAGCATTATTATGGCAATTAGAAGGAATATACATAGAAAGAGGGTATTGGTATGAGTTGACTATGATAGGATGATCTCAAAAATAATTAAGGAGTAAGAAGGATGCACTGGGAGAAGAAGGGAAGTGAGAGAAAGGATGGGGAAAATTATATCACATAAAAGAGGCAAGCAAGGAAGAGTTTTTACAGTGCAGAAGAAAATACGAAGGGTGGTAGGCAATGCTTGAATTTCACTCTCACTGGAATTTGTTCAGTATATCTATCTTAACAAATGGGTAAGTAGGAAGAGAAGGGGATAAATTGGGGGAGTGAGAACAGAGATGGTGGATTAAATGTGACAATGGTCATAAACAAAACAGAGTTTTGAGGAAGGAAAGGGTAAAAAAGAGAGAAGGATACAAAGAGAAAAAATAGAATGGAGGGAAATATGAAGTTAGCAATCATAACCCATGTGAAATGAACTCACCCATAAAACAGAAGTAGATAGCAGAATGGATTAGATAGCAGAATGGAATCACAAAGGAAGTTTAGAGCTAGTATTTTAAGTGAATTTTACACTTGAGTAAACTTTGGTTCAAAGAGGTTCAAAATATTTATCAGTGAGTCAATCTAGAGATCATATTCCCTGAATTTCAGTTAGGTGTTTTACAATCTGTCTCAGTAAATTTGTCTTTTATATTTTCTAATCCATAGTGGGTATAAATGTCATTTGTTAAATACCTTTCCAGAAAGATTTCATCAACTCACAGTTCCTTTAGAAATTGTAGGGGCAGAGCCAAGATGGCAGAATAAAAGCAGAAACTTCCTTCAGGTCCTGCACCAACCACCTCCAATACCTGTAAAATATGACTCTAAACACATTTTAGAGCTACAAAACCCACAAAGTGACAGAGAGAAGCAAATCTCCTGCAGAAGGCAGCATGGAAGGCCAAGAGAAAGGGTCTAACTCAGCACGCTGGGAGCTGAGCACAGTCTCATGTGAGCCACATGGACCCCACACCTGGGGCAGCCCTGACCAGCAACACAGATTGGCCAGAGCAGACTTTAGGAGAGTGAATCATCAGCAGCTGTGGTGGTTTCCAGACTTCTCAACCCATAAAGACCAAAGAGAAAAATCTTGGTAGGGAATCCTGTTGATCCGCAATGACAGAAGAGCACAGTCAAGTTGCTGTCCCCCAGGGCAAGAGGTTGCTGAGGCATGGCAGCTGCAGCTGCTGCCACCTTGTGGCTGCCTCCTGAGCCCCTGGCCCGCAGATCACAGGGGGACTAAGCAACCATTCAGAGGGTAATAACTCTTGCTTTGACCTGCTTGGATCTGGATAGTGATCTTGGGTGGTGGTCCTGGAGTGTGTAGCCAGTGTGCAAGAGCTTGTGGGAGCTATAGAAAGGGCACCCTCCTCATAGCTCTGACAACTGCAAAAACCCCAGAGATTTGAGACACAGTTGTCTCCACTCTGGAAGCAGAGTTCTACAGTGGCAAAGAGCTCAAAAGTCAGATAATTGGCTGGCAAGATGAACAAGCAGAGGAAGTGCAATCAGACTATAGAATCCTTTTTAGGGGAACAAAAAGGATCAAAACATAGAACCAGAAGACAACAAAGTCAAAACTCCTGCATCAAAAGCTTCCAAGAAAAATATGAACTGGTTACAGTCCATGGAGGAGTTCAAGAAGGATTTTGAAAATCACGTAAGAGAAGTGGAGGAAAAACTGGGAAGAGAAATGAGAATAATGCAAGAAAATCATGAAAAGTGAGTCAACAGCCTGCTAAAGGAGATTCAAAAATACGATAAAGAAAATAATACCTTAAAAAATAGGCTAACTCAAATGGCAAAAGAGGCTCAAAAAGCCAGTGAGAAGAAGAATGCCTTAAAAAGATGAATTTTCCAGATGGAAAAAGAATTTCAAAAACTCACTGAAGAGAATAACTCCTTCAAAATAAGATTGAAGCAACTGGAAGCTAATGACTTTATGAGAAATCAGGATACTATAAGTAAACAAAAAAAAAAAAGAACTTGACCATAAAAAGGAATTATGGTGGCAGGGAAAATCAAGATATAAACCTAGAGACTTTAGGGAAGTCTTAAAGTCCCATTCCCAGCCTAGATACCCCATCTTCCATACACAAAACCACCTATCTCACTGCTTCCTGATTCTTGAAAAAACTGAGAATAAAACATTTCTTTCTACAACTGAACAAAATACTTAAAATGCAAATACCTCTAGGAAAGGTATACACATAGATTTAACTCTAAAGTGTAAAAAAAGTGTTACTAGTTCTCATCATTTGAGTCATCTCACAAGACAGTGAGAACAACTAGTATTTCATAAGAAAAAGAGTGGCATTATGGAAGGGGAAGGCAACACAGTATTTTAGAAGCATTACTAGTCCAGGAATCAAACAACGTGAATATTAGAACTAATCTGCCACTAACTGGCTGCTTTATTGGATAAGTCATTTATTCTCTGGGTCTCACTCTTGTTAGAATAAGAATACTTTAATGACAGGGATTAGGGTTCAAGGAAAAGAACATTGTACTTGGAACTGAAAACCAAACTTTGAGACCAGGGAAAAGTTATCTAATCCCTTTGTGCCTCCCTTTCCTAATTTTTACAAGCAGACTAATAAGGCTTACCCTAACAATCTCACAAGTACTTTCAACACTATAAATAACACTATATATAACATCTATTGTTATCAAATGAAAGGGCAAAAACCTGTGGTTCTGTAATTTTATTTGGAATCATAAGATCTAGGTTCAAATCTCTAGGACTTTTGATCAATTACTTCACTTTGCAGGGAGTCAGTTTTCTTATCACTAAAATGATGAGATTATACCAGATGATCTCTAAGGTTACTTTCATCTCTAAAAACCCAAAGTCCTTTCATCTAAACATTCCATTAAGTCTACTTCTTATCTAAAATTCATTATATTCTTGAAACTATGGTCATCAAAAACTGTGGTCATCAAAACTGAATTTTAGGTACGTAACGATTTTGCCTAGGAATGGCCTCCTCTGCCAATCTCCTCAGAGAGATAGTACCCAACAGTAAATTGCATTCTCGTTAGAGAACCATAATTTGAGTTGGCATACTTACTTAATGAGAATTTTATTCCTAGTCCAGGCAATCTCAGGCTGAGGATAAGACTCTACTGCACACATAAAGGTGGCCACTTCTTCAACTAATGCATCTACTGTTTCAAGAGGAGTGGTGATGATAGGAGCTGTAAAAAGTAAAGAAATCAAAAAAGAAAAATTTTAAACTATATTCCACATTTGAAATCCTGTTCTATGATAATTCACTACTGGTAGAGTTATGAACTAGTACTTTTTTTTTCAGTCGACAAACATTTTCAATCATACATGTGAAATCATGCAACACATATTTCCATATTATCCATGTTATGAAAGAACACACACACACACACACACACACACACACACACACACATACACACACAAACAAAACCTGAGAAAATAAAGTTTAAAAAGTATGCTTCAGTCTGCCCTCAGAGTTCATCAGTTCTCTCTTTGGATGTGGATAGCATTTTTCATTACAGGTCCTTTGTAATTGTCTTGGATCATTGTTTTGATCAGGGTAGCTAAACCATTCTCAGTGGATCGCTCTTGCAATATTGTTGCGACTGTGTACAGTGTTCTCCGAGTTCTGCTCACTTCACTTTGTATCATTTCATAGAAGTCTTTTTAGGTTTTTCTGAAACTATCCTGCTCACCATTTTTTATATAATAGTATTCCATCACAAACATATATCATTTGTTTAGTCATCTCCCAATTGATGGGTATCCCCTCAATTTCCAATTCTTTGCCACCACAAAAAAGAGCTGCTATGAATATTTTTGTATATATGTAATGGGAATGGGAATTTGAAGATCTTCCCTGCCCCTTAATAGGTCAAACGTAATCATATAGAGCTTGTGGTGGGAGGAGCTTGCTGAATAGATAGAGCAGAGCTAAGAGGAAGCTCAGAGCAGTTAGAAAGGAGGGAGAGAGGATGCAGGCAAAGAGACAGGTAAGTATGGTGTTGCTTCCTGTGGTGATAAGGTATATTAACTTCTTTGTTGCTATGATGGATTTGGCTTTTTGGTGTTGGGATTTGGCTTTCTGGTGTCTGAATAAATGTTTTGCTTCTGTCTTTTATATGGAGAGTCTTTTATATTTTGGAATTCAGAACTGTGCCAGCATGTTCATAGTCACCATTGGTGCTGTGAATATTGCCTTGGTGATATAACACATAGGTCCTTTTTGTTTGATCTCTTTGGGACATAGACTCAATAGTGGTATTGCTGGGTCAAAGGATATGCAAAGTTTTAAAGGCCTTTGGATGTAGTTAGGACAACTGTTTCAAACAACAATTTGGAATTATGCAAGAAAAGTTAGTAACATGCTCCTAACCTTTGAAATAGTCTCACTATTGAGTTTATGACTGATGACCCATTGTCAGAGTAATAAGGGGTAGTAAGAAAATACTCATTCATGCAAAAATAGTCACAGAAGTATTATTTGCAACAACAAATAAAAAGTAGGGGGAAGAGAGAGCTCTGTGCCTCACTGGAAATGGTTGAACAAATTGTATTAATTAAATGGAATAACTGCATCATAAAGATGAACAAATATGTGAACTTTAAAGAAACATGGAAAATGCCATATGATGTGATATGAGCCATTTAAATGAGAGAGCAACATTGACAGTAGTTATGACATAAAGATAACTCTCTTTACCACAGTAAAGAAGTTTCTACCAAATAGAAGTCAACAACTAATTTGCAATTTAATAAAATAATAATATTTATATAGCACTTACCATGTGCCAGGCATTTTGCTAAGTGCTTTACAATTATTATCTCACTTAACCCTTGCAACGATCTTGGGAGATAGATGCTATTATTATTATAAATGAGGAAACTGAGGCAAATAGTGGTTAAGTGACTTGCCCAGGGTCACACGGCTAATAAGTATCTAAGACCACATTTGAACTCCAGTCTTCCCCACTCTAGTCCCAGAACTCTATCTAGCACCAAACTGCCTCGATTTTAGAGTCTTTACAGATTGCCTACAATACAGCATTTTTTAAACTGTGGGTTGTGACCCCATATGGGGTTGAGAAAAATTTGGCAACAGTAAAAGGTTTCTGAACATGCAACAAACAAAAATTAATTAAAAATCAAACACATAATGAATTTGAGGTGTTTTTGGCAGCAAGTGCTGCATCATGCAACTTCACTGTAGTCTTGGCTCTGAACACAAAGCATGTACACTTTGTACTGTGCATGCTGACACACCCACACAGCACTGCCAATACCAAAAAGGGGTTGGGCGTGGAAAAAAGCTTAAGAAGCCCTGTCTTACAGCACTGGAAATCCATGTAACATCCAGGTTCACTCAACAAATGTGTTAGAAAAAGGACTTGAATCCAGATCTGACTCCGAACATATCCATGCATGGTATCCCAGAAGTATTAGTACATTTTAAAACTACTAATGTGTAAAAGTCATGAAGACTTTCAAGATACTTCCCCATGCCACACTGCATCTCAGCACCAAACAGCAACAAATCTCAGATAAAAGACAATGACCAATGTTGGTACTGAAGTAATTATTAAAATCAAAGTACATAATTTATCCTTTATTATAAAAAAATTAAAAGTATCATACTGTCAAATATAAGGTTTCCAACTCTTAATAGCAATCTTATGTTATTTTATTTAACTGTCTGGGATGAGTATTATACTATGGAGGTGATTTATTTATGGGTTTGTTTAGTCTAAGTCCACATGAAAATATAAGATCCATCAACAGACATTCCAACCATGTGCCAAGATCTAGTGACAACAAAGAATAAGGCAGAGTTCTTGCCTTCATCAAGTTTACAGTTGAATGGAGAAAACATTATGTAGCTATGAAATAAAGGGTGCCATATACTAAGTGGCAAATGAATTGCACCATCAAGAAGCATTAAGGCTGACTCAGTGGTAGGAGATATCATGGCGAACTGTACAG
Organism: Pseudochirops cupreus; assembly: GCA_028627135.1. Taxonomy (NCBI): domain Eukaryota; kingdom Metazoa; phylum Chordata; class Mammalia; order Diprotodontia; family Pseudocheiridae; genus Pseudochirops; species Pseudochirops cupreus. The sequence continues at coordinate 279,559,329 of CM053583.1, read as the reverse complement.
TAGTAAAATCTTTTCTTTTAATTGGAATTGTTAGGGTTGGTTAGCATGGCTGAAGTAGTACTTGGGCCACCCCTAGAAGTAGGACTAGGGTACATTGAGAGAAAAGGACACATATATGAGGGGCCAGGGATATTTCTTAAAAGTGCATTAGGAGAAGCTGAAGTCAGAAAATTGGCTTGACAGCTCTGTTTGTAAGAACTGGAAACTGACGGGATGCCCATCAATTAAAGAACAGCTGAACAAGCTGTGGTATATGAATGTAATGGAATACTATTCTGCTATAAGAAGTGACGAGCAGGTGAATTGCAGAAAAACCCAAGAGGACTTACATGAACTGATGCTGAGTGAAGTGAACAGAACCAGGAGAACATTACACACAATGACAGCAACATTATGCGATGATCAACCATGAGACTTAGCTCTTTTCAGCAATGTAATGATCCTAGACAATTCCAAAAGACTCATAATGGAATATGCTATCTGCATCCAGAGAAAGAACTATTAAGTCTGAATGCAGATCGAAGCATACTACTTTCTCTTTTTTCTTTTTTTCTTTTTTTATGTTTTTTCCCCTTTGTTCTGGTTCTTCTTTCACAACATGACTAATGTGTAAATATGTTTAATATCATTGTACATGTATAGTTTATGTCAGATTGTTTGCTGTCTTGGGGAGGGAGAGAAGGAGAAAAAAATTTGCAACTCAAAAATCTTTTAAAAAGTGAATGTTGAAACCTATCTTTACATGTAATTGTAAAAAATAAAATACTATTAAATGAGAGGGAAAAAATTTTTTAAAAAAGGAAAATTAGCTCGAGGTCAAGGAAGAGTCTGAACTTTATTCTAAAACTATTAGGAAGCTCAAAGCTGTGCAGCAAAGGATCATATCTCACAATCTCAATATGTGAGATGGATTAGAGGAGAAATTACCTATAGGCTATAAGAACAATACAGGGACCACTTTAATAATTCAGATGTATGGTTATAGTGTCACATATTAGGGAAAAAGTAATGCGAATGGAGAAAAGAACAGGGATTTGCCTGAAAAAGATTGAGGATTAAGTAGATTCTCAGCTTCATATTGAGTCATCAGTGTGATGTAGCAGCCAAAAAAAAAAATTAATGCCATCTTGGATCTTATTAAAGATGCATAGGCTCCAAGAAGAAGGTGATAATTCCTCTGCACTGACCAGAAATCTGGCATACTGTGTCTAGTTCTAGGTGCCACAGTTGAAGAAGGTCAATGATAAGATGCAGTGTGTCCAGAGAAGAACAACCAAGATGATGAAGGTCCTTGCTTCCATGATACAGAACTAGGGATGCTTAGCTTGGGAGAGTGCCATGATAGATGTCTACAAGTATTTGAAGACCTGTCATGTGGAAGATTAGCCTTATTCTGTTTTACCCCAAAGAGCAGAACTAGATATAATGAGTTACAAGAATGCAAATTTAAGTTTTGTGTCAGGAAAAATTTCCTAACAATAAAAGCTATTCCAAAATAATATGGATTTTTGTTGTTCAGTAATTTCAATTGTGTCCAACTCTTCATGACCCCATTTGGGATTTTCTTGGCAAAGATACTGGAGGGGTTTGCCATTGCCTTCTCCAGCTCATTTTATAGATGAGAAAACTGAGGCAAACAGGGTTAAATGATTTGCTCAAGGTCACACAGTTGTCTGGATTTGAACACAAGCCTTTGAATCAAGACCTAGTGCTCTACCCATTGTGCCACCTAGCTGCCCCTGACATGGGTTATATCAGGAAATTGTAGGTTCTCTCTCATTGAAGAGTCCTCATGCTGGATGACTGACTGTCAGATATATTATGAAGTGGATATTCCTGTCATGACTGTGTTGAACTAGATGGCTGCTAGGATTCCTTTCAATTATAAGTTCTGTGATTCTATGATTTAAGAGATTTTGTGAAGGAAAAATCAAAAGAATTTGGAGATAGAATGGATAAATGGAAAGGGGCCAAAGATATCTCCAAGATTTCCGTTGCATAAGCGTTTTGCTAAAGTTCACAGAAATGGTTAAGATGATGGTGGTAGTAGAGTATTTTAAGGTAGGGAAAGGAAGAAAGGAGTTCACTCTGAGGCATGTTGGGCTTGAGCTAATAGGGAAGTATCTAAGGAGAGCTACCAAACATTGGTAATTCAACTAATTGGAAATGAAAAACTAGAATTTAAAAGAAAATGTGGAAGTAAAGATGGAGATTTGGAAGATGAGCATGGATTGATAATTTAAGCCAAGGTCTCTGAGGAAGAGAAGGTAATTGACACAATTGACTATACTTTTTAATGGATTATCATATTTAGAGATTAAAGGCACATTAGAAATTTCTAATTCAACTCCATCATTTTACAAATGAGGAAACTGACACTCAGAGAGATGAAGTGATATGGTCACATAGATAGCAAATAACAGATCTGAGATTTGAACTCAGCCCCCTTGATTCCAAATCCCATTGTTCTTTCCTTTTTCATTACTTCTCATTGCCTTCTTGAGAGCATTCAGAAATCTGCTTACAAGTTCTTGCTGACCTAATTTATATCATTTGTTGAAACATTGGGTTGCTTTTTTTTTAACTTTTATTTTTCTCTTCTATTCCAGTTTTCTCCTCAACAGGAGTCCTTTTAAACACAAATATTTAATTTGTCCCCTCTACCCAGAGGAGATATGAAATCATACAAAAATAAATTCATTTATAGCACCTTATTCTTAAGTTGTTGATTTTCACTAATTTATTAGGTCATGCCATCTGGATTTGGGAGGAGTTCTGAGCACAGAATAGAATGAAAAGTCGGACTACATAGCAATTTATTCTAGAAAGATATTTGTATAAGCCCAGAAGAATGAAGCTATCCTCCAAATCAATTGTTATCAACTATAGTCCAGGGACATTTGAAGGTTCCCTGAGACACTTTTAGAGAAAGTCTGAGAGGTAAAAAATTATTTTTATAATACTAAAATGTCTTAACTTCTAGTATAGTAAATATATATATATGTAATTCACATAAACAAAACCTTTTGTGGGTTCCTCAATCATTTTTGAGAACATCAAGGAAGGAGGGACTTCTGGGTGATTTGAACAACAAAGTTACGGACTAAACATTTTCTCTGATCCACACAACCTTTCCTAAACAGAAATTATATGCTAAAGATAAAACAACTTTAGCTGTCTTCATGGTATAGGACACTCAGAACCCAAAAGAAGGCTAAAAAAATCAGAAACTAATGGTCTCTTTCTTTGACTTCACTCAGCACTCCAGCCTACCTCTCTTATTACTAACAGCAAAGCTGTATTAACAGACCCAAGCCTTATATCAAAACACATCTATGAATAAATACGGGAAAATCAAGGGAAATGGTCCAACACTTGTTAAGACAAAGCACTCTGTGGAATCTGAGAACATTGAACCACAACATGTTGTTCCTCAGTGGTTTAAAAGAAGAATGAGAATTATGATCCAGAACTTACGTCCTGCAAAGCAAAAATAAAGAAAACAGAAAAACTTAAATTTGCAATGGCAAGACTCACCAAAAAATCAAGGGAATAATAGGATGGGAATGCAAATGCTCAGAAGTTAATATGATGCTGATAAATACTACTGTGCTACAAGAAATAATAAGCTTGATGATCTTAGAACAATATGGATAGACTTGCATGAAATAATGAAGAGTGATGTGAGCAGAACTAAGAGAATGTTGTATACAGCAAGAGCAATATCATTGTAAGAATTTTGAATAAATAATCCATTTTAACTATTATAAATACACAAATTAACTACAAAGGACATATGAAAGAAGATGGTATCTGTATCCAGAGAAAGAAATGATAAATAAAAGCATATATAGAATGGTACATATGTATGTGTATGCGTGTGTATGTATACATACACACGCATACACACACTCACATATATACATATTTGTGTGTAATGGTAGCCATCTTGTGTGTGAGGATAGAAATAAAGGAAAAAAAGAAAAAAAGGAAAGTTATATAGTGAAAAGGAATAGCAAGTTGTACATAATAGATTTGTAGTTTCATGCACACTATTATACTATGTTATGAATATGCTTGTTTTACTCCATAAGTTAGCAATAAATAAAAATTTTTAAAAAAGAAGTTAAGGACAACCTAGAAGAAGAGAAGCAAAAAAAAAGAATAACATTATAAGAAAATCAGTTCACTGTGCAAGCAGAACACATTGATCTTGAAGACAGGATGCATAGAAGCAACCTAGAGATGGTAGATCTCTGAGAAGAACACAACAATCAAAAATCCTTAACACCGTAGTGAAGGAAATAATACCAGAAAACTGTCCAGAACCTTTGATCATAGAAAGTGAAATTCCAGTTGAAAAAATTCATAGATCACCTCTAGAAAAAAAAGCCAAGGCTTTATATTCCAAGACACATAATGGCTAAATTTGATAATGCAATTAGGAAATAACGGATTCTGCAAACTACCAGAAGAAAGGCCTTCAAATAAGAAGGAAAGGACATTTAAGTAATGCATAATTATTCTACACCCAGTAGAAAATGAAAGGAATGAAATAATGTTTTTCAAAGAGCATTGGAGCTCAGGATACAATCCAGTGACCTAGCTTGCAAATCTGAGCTTAAGCACATAGGACAAAAGATGGACATTCAGTAATAAAGAAGTGTTTGTAACATAAAAAAACCAGAAATGACAAGATTATTTGCTTCTCAAAAACCCCAAACAACAAAAATGGAGGAGTGAATAAATGCAACAGGCAAGGACAGCAACAGCAACAGGATGACAACAGAAAGATCAGTAAAAGAATTCTTTCTAAATTTACACAAGAAGACAGAGGTGAAGGCAGAATTCTGGTAGAGATAACAGTGAAGAGGTGGACAGGGGTCATTATGGACAAAACCCGGTCATACTCTGCCTATAGGTGAATGCTTCTTTTATTGGAACGCATTACAACCGGGAGGATACATGAAAGGGGTAGAGAGTAGAAGGATGATAGAAAAGAGTATGTGACATGCCAGTGTCAAATCAAGGGCTAGCAATGAAAAATGATCTCCGTTATCTCAGGAAAAGAAGAGCCTACAGTGAAGGGGATGAGGAGGAAGGGCAAAAAATTCAAAAGGAGTGGAGGAAGAAAGGAGACCATACTTTTGAAGCCCAAGGAATTTACTGCTTAAAAAATTCTATTTGGGGGCAGCAAGGTGGCACAGTGAATAGAGCACCAGCCCTAGAGTCAGAAAGACCTGAGGTCAAACCCGGCCTCAGACACATGACACACTAGCTGTGTCACCTTGGGCAAGTCACTTAACCCCAATTGCCTTGCTTTACCCCCCTCCAAAAAATAAAAAGAAAGAAAAATTCTACTTGTTCTTGGAGGGTGGTAGTTGGAACCTCTGGGGACAACTGGCACCTGGATGAGTAGGAAAGAATGGACACAGGGAGGAAACTTTCAGACAAAAAAATATGAAAAAAAAAAGATGTCAACAAGAGAAAGAATAGATTAGTGGTACCATGAGGCATTATCCTCTCTGACACCTATAATAATTGGCACTGTTCTGAGAGCGAGATACAAAAGAAAAGGGTAGTCCATGGTATGAGTCTTACAAGGTAGTGGCTGAAAGTTCCTAGAAGGGGAGCCTAGAATGGATACCTTGCAAGCTTTGATTGTATGAAGGGTACAAAGAAAAGAGACAGCCCAGATGATTGTAGGGGTCATTGAGCAGAAAATGAGGGTCTAGACTCTAGAGTAAATAGAGAAACTGGATGATAAAAGAATGAAAAAATTTAAGAAAAATCCTTTTTTGGAAAGGGGTACAAAAAGTGAAATTTTAAAAAGGAATGAACAAGGATAGCTGAAGGGGAAGAGAAGAAGGGGGCATCTACTTGACTAACTGAGAGGGGGAAAGAGGGGGAGAAAATAAATAACTAGATAAAACTAGAAGAGAGGAATTAATAAATAAAAGTCTAACGAGAAAGAGGTAACAAATTAGAAGAGAGGATCAGGGCTGAGGGGAAGAGAGCCATTGGGAACAGAGCCACCTTAAAATAAAAGATTAAAGTAAAGTAACTGAAAAAACATAATACTGCATTTATAGCATGAGGGGAAAAATAATAAATTTTTAAAAACTTATTTTAGAGTCAAATGGAGGAAATTATAAACCTCACCCATAGCTTTAAATGGGAATGGATTTGACTGGATTAAACAATGCAATAAAACGAAAAAAGTGACAGAGTGGATAACAAAACAAAACCCTACAATTAGTTGCTTATAAGAAACACATTAAAAAAAAACAAACCAGAGGGCAGAGTCAAGATGGTGAAGTAAAGGTAAGGACTCTCCTGAGTGCTCCCAAGTTCCCCTCCAAATAACTTTAAAATAATGTTTCAGAATGAATTCTGGAGCTGCAATAAAAGTTTGGGGGTGAAACAAGTTTCTCGCCAAAGATAGTTTATAAGGTCAGAAGGAAAGATCTATTTCACTAGGCTGAGAATGGAGCACAGTCCATCTCAGGCCAGGCCAGCAAGCCAGCAGCAGGCCTTGGGGGCAACTGCATGAACTTCTGAGGCTTCTGGAGGTCTCAGCCCACAGACGGTAAAAAGTTCAGACAACTGATCAGAAGGAGATTACAGGGGATCTTTTGCTGGTACTGGGAGCAGGACTATGTTACATTGCCCATCTTTAGTGGGTCACAAGTTAGAAGGAGCACAAGCAGGAACAGGGATGCTGGTCATTGTTCTAGGGTGGAAAAGAGGCTTTTGATCACTCACAGACCAGAGCACAGGCCAAGAGAACAGTGACCACAACTCTCTTTAGATCATACCACCACGGAAGAACTAAAAAAGTACAGATTCTCTAGAACCAGCTCTGAAAACAGCAGCACAAAAAAACCTTAAGTTTAAGACAGTGACCCTTCAACCCTGGGAGCAGAGCACAACTTTAAAATAAAGTTAAAAGTCAAGAAAAAGACTGGAAAATGAGCAAACAACAACAAAAAATAATTTGACGATAAAAAGTTACTATGGAGACAGGGAAGATCAAAACACAAACTCATAAGAAGACAATGAAATCAAAGGAGCTAAATGAAAAGCCTCAAAGAAAAATGTAAATTAGTCTCAGGCCCCAAAAGAACTCCTAGAAAAGTTTTAAAAAGGATTTTAAAAATCAAATAAGAGAGGTAGAAGAAAAATTGAGAAAAGAAATGAGAGTAGTGCAAGAAAATCAGAGAGTCAGGAGCTTGATAAAGGATTCCCCCCCCCCCCCCCACACACACACAATATGAAGAAATTAAACCTTACAGAACAGAATAGTCCAAATGGCAGAAGAGGCAAAAAAAATCCACTGAAGAAAACCCCTTAAAAAGCAGAATTGGTCAAATGAAAAAAAAAAAGATGTACAAAAATTCACTGACGAGGACTTGAAAAGCAGAATTGCCCAAATGGAACAGAAGGTACAAAAGCTTACTGAGGAAAATAATTTCTTAAAAATTAGAATTGGGCAAGTAGAAGCTAATGACTCCATGAGACATCAGGAAACAATAAAACAAAAGTCAAAATAATTTTTAAAAAATAGAAGAAAATGTGAAATACCTCATTGGAAAAACAGCTGTCCTGTACAATAGATTGAGGAAAGATAATTGAAGAATTATTGGACATCCTGACAACCATGATAAAAAAAAAGCCTAGACATCATATTTCAAGAAATTATCAAGGAAAACTGTCCTGATATTTTAGAAATAGAGGAAAAAAATAAAAATAGAAAGAATTCACCAGTCACCTCCAGAAAGAGATCCCAAAAAGAAAACTCTCAGGAATATCATAGCCAAATTATTGAGCTCCCAGGTTAAGGAGAAAATGTAAGTAACCAAAAAGAAACAATTAAAATATCATGGAACCATAGTCAGGAAAATATATTTGTGGCATCTACATTAATTTGTTCTAGAAATGCTAGTGATAGCAATAAGACAAGAAAAATAAATTGAAAGAATTAGAACAATGAGGCAACAAAACTTCACTCTTTGTAGATGATACAATGGTATACTTAGGGAATCCTAGAGAATCAAAACAACAACAAAATGCTAGTTGAAATAATTAACAATTTTAGCAAAGTTGCAAGATATAACATAAATCCGCACAAACCATCAACATTTCTACATGTTGCCAATAAAGTCTAGTAGTAAGAGATTGAAAGAGAAATTCCATTTAAGATAATTAAACAAAATATAAAACACTTGGGAGTCTACCTGCCAAAACAAAGACAGGAACTATATGGACACAATTACATGAAAGTTTTCACACAAAGTCATATAAACAACTGGAAAAATAGTAATTGCTTATGGGGAGACTGAGTCAATATAATAAAATATAATAAAAATGACAAGTCTACCTAAGATAACTCACTTATTTAGTGCCAAAGCAATGAAACCACCAAAAATTATTTTATAGAACTAGAAAAAATAGGAACAAAATTCATGTGGAAGAACAAAAGGTCAAAAATATCAAAGGAAAAATGACAAATGTTGGAGGGGATAGGAAAAAAATCAGGATATTAGCACACTGTTGGTGGAGTTGTGAACTGTTTCAACTATTTTAGAGAGAAATTTGGAGCTATGTCCAAAGGTTATAAAGTTGTGCGTACCCCTTGACCCAACAATTGCACTGCTAGGTCTGTATCCCTAAGATATTAAAAAATGCAATGAACATTGTAATGAACAAAGTAATGAAGATTGACTCAAAACTTTAAAAAATATTATCAAATGAACTATAGTGATTTTTTCCAAGAATTCATTCATTATGGTTAAGTGGAATTTTTAGATAAAACTATTTCTGTATTCTTGGAACCAGCGAAGATACTAATTGAGATGATTAATAGTTTCAGCAAAATTGCAAGCTTAACAATAAGTCCACAAAAATCAACAGCATTTCTACATAGTAATAAAAAACAGTAAGAAGTAACAGAAATGGAAATCTCATTCCAAACAACTATAAAATGGTGGCAGCGAGGTGGCATAGTAGATAGAGCACCAGCCCTTCAGTCAGAAGGGCCTGAGTTCAAATCCAGGTTCAGACACTTACTAATTGTGTGAACCTGGACAAGTCACTTAACCCAAATTGCCTCCAAAAAATAAATTTTAAAAAACTAATTATAAAGTACATAAAATATCTGGGGATCAATTTAACAAAGTTCAAAAAAACTTGTATAGATTTAATTACAAAACACTCCTTAAAGAAATATAGAACAACCTAAATAACTAGAGGAATGTTCTGTGCTCATGGCTAGGTTGGGCCAATATAATAAAAATGACAATATTGCCAAAATTAATTTACCTCATTGATGTTATACTAATCAAATTATCAAAGGAATGCTTTATATAACTTGACAAAAAATAACAAAATTGATTTAGAAGAACAAAAGATCCAAGACGTCAATGATATGAATGATGAAAATGATGAGAAGATGGAAGAACACAGGGGGAATAGCGCTTCTACTCCTCAAACTTTGTTATAGCCATCTGGTGTTGGTTAAAGAATATAGAGATACATCAATGGAACAGACTAGACAGGGGAGATTCACGAACAATAGAACTCAAGAACCCAGTATCCAATAAAGTGGAAAACATAATGTATATGCAGAAAAACTCCCTTTTTGATAAAACTGCTGAGAAAACTGGAAAGCAGTCTGGGAGTAATTGGGCTTAGACCAATATCTTCTACACTTTATAATAAAATAAATACAATGTTATCTTAATATTAAAGGTAATACTATAAAAATAGAAGAGAAATAGATCATGTACCTCTCAAAACCCTAGGTAAGAGATGTATTCTCAACCACATAAAAGAGAGGCAATTATAGAAGCTAAAATAGAAAAAAAAATGATTAGTTAAAAAATGAAAAGTTTCTGCACAGTCAAAATTAATGTATCTAGGATAAGAATGGAAGGAAATGGGGAAAAAAAATCTTTACACCATATTTCTCTGATTAGGACTTGGTGCCCAAGATCCATAAACAATTAGTGTATGTGTGCATGCACGTGTGTGTGTGTGTGTGTGTGTGTGTGTAAAGGGGAGAGATGAATGATAAATACATTCTCTGATAAATGGTTAAAGGACAGGAACAAACCATTCTCTTTTTTTTATATACTTTTTTTTTATTTTAGTTTACCTCATTCATTTCCATGAGATTTTGAGTTATATTTCCCCCTCTTTCCCCTA
>CM053583.1:279464363-279548623 GCA_028627135.1 Pseudochirops cupreus | reverse complement strand
TTGAATTAAGGATTTTGTAAATGCTTGAGTTACTAAATGATTGTTCTTTGTTCAAAACTGTATGAGCACTGTAGTGGAAACTATGTGGCCATTTTCTGTGATAAGTTGTTGTGAATGCCATATTTTGGTTTTCTGTGATAAGTTGTAACATTGTGAATGCTGTACCTTGATTTCTGTGAATGTTTTACTTTGATTTGTTGTGGAATAAATAGAGTGTTCACTCTACTGCGTAATCAGAACCTTAAAAGTGGCTCACAGTAGCATTCTTCTGAAAAGCTGCTAGTGCTTGGCTTTACACCTATATGCTTCAAAAAACAGTGATGGGGAATTAAAAAATCACTCTCCTCCCCTCCTGGTTCCACTAGCTGTCCTAGAGGAAATCATGGTAGACTAAGTAACAACAAAGAAAAGATTGGTATGCTCTTAAAGCTTACTACAAATCTGGAGTCTTGGAAAAGCATACTAATCTATTCCTTATTGTAGTGCTGACCTTTAATGGTAGAAAGAGGGAAGATTACCTAGGTAATCACTATTCCAATGAAATAATAGATATAGTGTCGTGCTGGTAAATGGTAGAGAAAACCACAGGAGGAGGCAACTACAAATGCCATCTTGCAAGGTTATTGGAGGTACAAGCTAGACACATAGCCAGAGGAGCCATGGTAGAGAAACACCAACCTGAGGGAACAACTCTCCAAGAGTCTCCTTCTGAAAACCTACCCAAGACAATACTGTAATTGATCAAGCATACACAAACCTCTTGGGTGGGGCTGCTTACTCATAGGTATTGTTTCCATGGGCTTTGAAATAAGATCTATTTGTTTCTCGCAACCTAGCAATAAACTTGTTTTTGTGCACAGAGCCTTGTGAACCTGTATGTTTATAAAGAAGGTTATTAATTACATATTGAGGGTGTATATTATAGATGGAAGCTCCTAGATCAAGTGGTAGGGGCAATGGGCCAGAAAATTGAGAATCTCTCAAAGATTACTCAGATACCTTCATGTTAGGAGAGAGCCTCTGACACAAGGTTATGTAAGATTACCCTAAATGAATAATGTCATATAGATGGACGATTAGATTATAGGAGAAGCTCACATCTGGATTCATGATTATGTAACTTATTTATATGCCCTTCTAGTTTAAACATAACTTTAAAATGGAAAAAAAGTTATCTAGCATATTAAAACTGTATTTCTTGGGCAGCTAAGTGGTGTAGTGAATAGAGCATTGGCCCTGGAGTCAGGAGGACCTGAGTTCAAATCTGGCCTCAGATACTTAATACTAACCAGCTGTGTGACCTTGGGCAAGTCACTTAACCCCAATTACCCTGCCTTCCTCCTCAAAAAAAAAACCCACTGTATTTCAGTGATTAAACTAAAAAATATGTCACTTCATTGATTACACTATAGTCTTTGATTGGGTGAATCACAACGACATGTAACAAGTCCTCAAAGAGAAGGGAGTATCAGGAGGACAGATCATCTTATCTGCATGCAGGTCAGCATGCAACAGTAAGAACCAAACATGGAACAGCTGATTGCTTTTAGATTGGAAAAGGAGTACAACAAGGCCATATATTGTCACTTTATTTAACTTATATATAGAGTACATCATGTGATATGCCAGGGTGGATGAATCCAAAGATGGAATTAAGGTTGCCAGGAGAAATATCAACAATCTTAGATATGCCATTCTGATGACAGAAAGTGAAAAGGAATAAACAAACTTCTTGATGACAGTAAAAGAAGAGAGTGTAAAAGCTTGCTTAAAGATTAACATAAAAAAAAAACCAACTAAGATCTTGGCAAATGGTCCTATCACTTCCTGGCAAATGGAAAAGAAATGGAAGCAGTGTCAGATTTCATATTCTTGGGTTTAAAGATCACTGCAGAGAGTGCCTACAGCCATGAAATTAAAAGATGCTTGTTCTTTGGAAGGAAAGCCATGTCAAATCTAGACAGACATACTAAAAAGCAGAAACATTACATTGCCAACAAAGGTCCATATGGTCAAAGTTATGGTTTTTCCAGTAGTAATGTCTGGCTCTGAGGGTTGGATTATAGAGAAAGTTGAGCACTACAGAATCAGCACTATTGAATTGTGGTGCTAGAAAAAGACTTTTTAGAATTCCTTGGACAGCAAGGAAAGCAAATCAGTCAACAATTAAAGAAATTAATTCAGACTATTTACTGGAAGAGCAAATACTGAATCTGGAGCTTAAATACTTTGGCGACATAACAAGAAGATGGGACTCATTAGGAAAGACCCTGATGTTGAGAAAGATTGAAAGCAAAAGGAAAGGGGGATGGCAACAGATGAGATGGATAGAAACATGGAAACAATGAGCATGAACTTGGACAGACTCAAAGAGATGGCAAAGGATGGAAGGGCCTTGTGTGCTATGCTCCATGGAGTCACACAGAGTTAGACAGTGCTGAATGATTAAACAACAATATATAGCTATATAGCTATATAGCTATAATGTACAACATAATGATAAATTGTTAGCATTTATAAAGTGTTTTAAGGTTTGCAAAATTATATATGTATATGTATGTGTTTGTGGATGTGTATATATATATATACATATATATATATATACATATATATATATATGTATATATATATATATATATATATATGTATTTCTTATTTTATCCTTAGAACAACCCTGGGAGGAAGACTCTACTATTATCCCCATTTTATAGATGAGAAGCCTGAGGCACAGAGAGACTATGTGACTTCTCCAGAGTTACACGGGTAAAATGGCTGAGACAGGATTTTAACTCCAGTCTTCCTGATTCCAAGTTCCTTACTCGATGTACCTACTTGCTTTAATGAGTCATGATAAGTCATGCAAAAAGATAGCCAACCTGGGGTGAATGGAGTGCAGTGAATGGAGCACTGGCCTTGGAGTCAGGAGGACCTGAGTTTAAATCTGGCCTCAGATGCTTAACACTTACTAGCCATGTGACTTTGGACAAGTCCCTTAACCCCCATTGCCCCTCACCCCCCATAAAAGGATGGCCAACTTGTCATCCAAAATACTGTGGGTATCATAACCAATTCTAAATTTTATCTATGAATTTTGAAAATAAAAGAGCCTAAATATGCTCTAGAGTAGACTCTTTGAACTATTCAATATTTTTTAAAAATCTTGAATATTTCATTTTTCATGAACTAACACAATTGTTGGAAATTGGGTTATACATGACTCATTCATTAATGCAATAAACATATTATAGATGAGTGGTAGAGCAGAACAAATATCAGACTCAGTCTTAGAAGACAAACTTGGGAGGGATAGGATTTATAGTATTGGAGAATCACAGAATCTAAGGTTTTGAAAGGGATTTTTTTTAGCAGGCATCTATTCTGAATGATACATGAAAAAAATTCCCATCATAATATACCCAAGTGGTTAATCCACAGACACTGCTTGAAGACCTCAAAAGAAAGGGATCTCAGCATTTCCCAAGGTAACCAATTCCATTTCTGGACATCTCGAAGTATTATTTTGTTGTTGTTCAGTCACTTCAGTCACGTCTGATTCTTCGTGACCCCATTTGGGGTTGTCTTGGCAAAGATACTGGAATGGTTTGCCATTTCCTTCTCCAGATCATTTTACAGATGAGGAAATGCTAAGTTCAGAGAAGCTCATCACTAAGTTGGCTAGAGAAAATCATTTTGTTGTCTGCAGCAAGTCAAGAAGACTGTCTATTGAAACACAGCAAGGATCACAATCTGTCTCTCAGGAGAGGGAGTACCCATGCTAACATAACAGATCCTTGTCATGAAGGGCCTACCATCTGCCTTCACTGCTGGGTGCTAAAGGAGATGCAAAGAAAAGTAACTTCCAGTTTAGTATCACCATAAGGCTTAGCGTGTACCAAATTCCTTCTAAATATTTCTTTATTGATTGCATATTATATACCCAAGAATACTGCTTTCATTCAGTAATCCCAAGGTTTGATCATAATAGAGGTTGAATAATTGATATAGCCTCCTACAGCGGGAGATGCCTTAAGCATTTTTAACATTTTTTTCAAAGCTCGAGTGAATTTTCAGTATTGCCTATGTCCAGTCTACATTATAACAACATTCATTCACTCATTCATAAGGCAACTAGGTAGTACAATTGGTAAATCACTGGGCCTGGAGTCAGGAGGACATGAATTCAAATTTGACTTCAGATGTTTAATAACCATGTGACCTTAGGCAAGTCACTTAACCTTTTGTCTAAGTTTCCTCAACTGCAGAATGGGGATAATAAGAGCGTCTACCTTTCAGAATTTATTTGTAAAGTGCTTAGCACAATGACTGGCACAGAGTGGGAACTATATGCTAGCTATGATTTTTATTTTATTAATATTATGTGTGATTATACATTATGATGATGATACTAGCTTTTATTATTACAACTATTATTATCATTTGATGATCAGTTTGGTGACACTGTGCACAAAGAGAAGCAGCTGTGGCATAGTCAATAGAGATCTGATCTTGAAATAAGAAAGAGCTAAACTGAAGGCCTGCCTCTGGCTGAGTGATCAAAGTCAAGTCATTTAACTTCCAGGTGCTCAGGACCAGGAGCGTCAAATTCCCAAAGAAATAGGAGCCACTAAACCTTGTGTACATAAAGATCCCTGCAATCCCATGTTGAGTTAATACTCACATATTGACATCATCTATGTTCTATTTCATTTTAATTTATTTTGCTAAATATTTCTCAATTACATTTTACTCTGGTTTTAACCCACTTCAGTGTGTGCCAAGAGCATGACGTCTTTGTTTTGAACAACTTTCTAAGGCAGCGGTTCTCAACCTTGGGTTATGTTCAATTTGTAACAATGAAAATACATCCTGCATATCAGATATTTACATTACAATTCCTAACAATAGCAAAATTACAGTTATGAAGTAGCAACGAAAATAATTTTATGGTTGGGGGTCACCACAACATGAGGAACTGCATTAAAGGGTCGTGGCATTAGGAAGGTTGAGAACCACTGTTCTAAGGTGATGAATTGTAAAGAAAGTACCAACGCACATTGGTAGAGGGAGTTTTCTCCCCTGGGAGTTCTGTACAAAAAGAATCACAAGTCCAATCTCCATCCCTATAATGTGCTGTGATAGGTACATAGGGTAACACAAAGCTAATTAAAGCAGGATGCCTCCACTTATGGAGTTTACAGTTTAGGTGGGAAGATTTGATTCACAAAATACACAATACTCTGTTATAATTATATGACAACCATATCACAGCTGCAGTGCTGAATATGATCAGAAATAAACATCAGCATTCTAGAATGTTAGGCAAGGTTGGAAAAGGAAGATGAAATTTCTTGTTGGGGGAATCAGTGAAGGTATAATGAAGGAGAGGGCATCCGAGCTGAGATGGGTAGTATTTCAAAAGGCAGAAAGGAGGGAGAGGACATTCCAGACACAGGGAACAGCATGACCAAAGGCATAGAGATGGAAAGTACTGAATATGGACACAGGATGACAAATGGCCCAGTTTGGCAAAAGTATTTTGTAAATTAAGAGCAGTGAAATGGGGCAATGGTTTTAATATGAGACAAATTCTTATTCACTTTTGGTCTTTTCTTATTTTCTGAAACTTCTCTCATGCCAAGAATGTTATATGATTATTGAATTAAAAACTGAGCAATTTTCCTTAAAATTTGTGCTCAATTCTTTCCTATAGATTCTAATGCTGCTAACATCTGAGATGTAATTAAAACCAGGACACAAAGGGAAACAATAGGTGGTTTTCTAAGTGGATACGTTAGGATAGGTAAGCCCTAATATACCTCATCTACCAGCTGGCTGTGATGACTGGAATTTCTGCCAGGAAAGTCACTCCTTCAAGGTCAAGATACTATTTCTGTGAGGTCCAAGTTCAAACGGAATTTTCATCTAAAGTACTTCCCTTTTACTTTGATCATGGTGCCTATATCCTGTCTTGGACCATGGTTATTTATGTACTTGTCTCTTCTATACAATAAGCTCTTTAAAGGTAAGAATTTATGTTCCTTGAGAGCAGGGAAAAAAACAAAAGTCTTTCGCCTTTCTTTGTATCCTTAGCCCTTAGCAAAGTGCCTGGCACTTAGTAGGTGCTCAATAAATGTTTGTTGATTGTTGACTGATTTCATAATCAATAAAGTTACCTTGCATTGCCGCAGAGCCTCCAGACCACCTCTGCATGCACTGCTCATAGTAGGTGCCCAACTGATAATTGTTAAACTGAATTCCATCAATGGGTAACATATGTGGACTCATTTTTAGATCAGTTACTCAGCGGGATTGTTAAGGAAAAGAAAGTGAGACAAATTTTGATGAGGTCTTGTAGTGCAGGAAAGGTCTATAATATTGGCTGCTTAGTAAGTAGGGAAGGATCAGAGAATGCATCGTAAAGAATAGGATTGGGGGAAGCAGACAGAGGGGCTAGCAGCAGGTAGAGTACACAAAGACAAATGAGAAGGGTGCCAACAATAATCTTTGTCAGTCTCATAATACTGCCAAGGTTTACCCTGGTTTGGGGATATGTGACTTGATCAATATGGGAACTCCATGTGTCTAGTCAGATAGATCAGGACCCATCTCTACTTTAGTAGGTCAGTCCAGTAGTAAGTTATTTGCTGAGTCTCAGAAAGCTTAAGTGGCTTGCCCATGTTCACACTGATAATGATAAGATTTATATATTGATTTAAGGTTTGTAAAGTGCTTTATAAATATCTCCTTTGATCCTCACAATAAACTGTGGGAAGTAGGTGCTATTAATATCCCCACTTTGCAGTTGAGGAAACTGAGTCAGATGATGGTTAAGGGACTTGCTGTGGGTCACACACTAGGCAGTATTTGAACTCAGGATTTCCCAACTCCAAATCTAGCATTCTAATCACTGTGCTCTCTTTCCTGAGGAAAGATTGGTGCCTTAGGTCTTTCTGACTCCAATCTAAAATTCTATCAATTATATCTCATTACATCTTTCTGAAGAATTGAGTAATAAATGTTTGTTGGAATTACATCTTTTTAAAAAAATATTTAATCCTTTACCTCTGCCTATCTCAGTTTATCTCTGAAAAACTAATAATAATTATCACGTTGCCATTGAATTTCTTAAATACTGGATCTGTCCATAGGATATATAGTCTAGCATACATAGTATCCTATAGCATAATATACTATTTTATTTCAAAGTTACTTAAAAGTTAACTTTTAAAGTACTTTATAAAATCTCTAAACTTATGGCACATTATTCCTCTTCCCACATGCTAAATTCTAGTCAAATTAGCTAATAGCTTGCTTTCACACTTGACATGTTACCTTCTGTCACCATATCTCTGCCTAGACCCTAGCCGATGTCTCTTTCCTTACCTCATGGTCAGGAGAGATATGTATATAAATTATTTTGCAAAATTCTGTGAATAAATAGTGGTATTAGTGGAGAGAGAACCAACCTCAAAGCTAGGAAGACCTAAATTTAAATCTTGCTTTATCCATGCTGTCTGAGTGACCCTGAATAAGCTACTTAACCATCCAAAACTCTGGGGAATTAGGACTATAAATAGTTACAGCGGTTCTCAACCTGTGGGTCGTGACCCCTTTGGGGGTCAAATGACCCTTTCACAGGGGTTGCCTAAGATCATTGGAAAAGACATATTTCCGATGACCTTAGGAACCGAGACACCGCTCCTTTGTCTTCAGGTGGGTCTGCCCACATGCAGGTACACCCACATACGAGTATTAAAGGGTTGCGGCCTTAGGAAGGTTGAGAACCACTGGTTTAGAAGATGCTGATCTAACGTAAAGGGAAGTAAAGGGTATTTCCTCACCTAAGGGAATTCCTTATGCCAGTGTAATCACAGGTCCAGCCCTATCTGGTCTAAATGTAAATGATTATGAGTCTTCAAACCCCCACCTTCCTTCAAAGAATGGAGTTCAGGTGTCTCCAGCATTTTCTCTCCTGAAATTATTTTATTTTTCTTATGTGTGCTTTATGCTTGCATCTGGGAGACAGAGTGGATAGAATGCCAGGCCTGAGGTCAGAAAGATTCTTCTTCTTGAGTTTAAAATCTGATCTCATACAGTTAGTAGCTGTGTGACCCTGGGCAAGCCACTTAACCCTGTCTGCCTCAGTTTCCATATCAGTAAAATGAGCTGGGGAAGGAAATGGCAAACTGCTCCAATATCTCTGCTAAGAAAACCACACAATGGGGTCACAAAGAATCTGACATGACTAAAGTGACTCAGCAACAACAACAGGCTTTCAGGAGACTATAAATTCTCTGAGGGCAGGAATTGTTTCCATTTTTGTCTTTATATCCATGGCACAGTGCCTTATACATAGAAGCCACTTGATAGATATTTGTTGAGTTTTACTGAATTAAAAATCACTTCAAGGAGGTACATTTAGACAACCTGGATTATAGTCTGTTGGTAAATTAGTTAATGCTATCGAAGGTCATTTTCATCATTATCAATTACTGTAGCAGTTATATATCACTTGAAGGTTTTACAAAGCACTTTGTTAATATTATCTCATGTTATTCTCTTTTATTTTTTTGGAGTGGAGAAGGCAAGGCAATTGGGGTTAAATGACTTCCCCAAGATCACACAGCTAGCGTGTCAAATGTCTGAGGTCGAATTTGAACTCAGGTCCTCCTGACTCCAGGGCCAGTGCTCTATTCTCTGTGCCACCTAGCTGCCCCTCACCTTATTCTCAAAAAAACCCTGGGAGGTAGGTGCTCTTATTAACATCAATTTTAAAGATAAGGAAACTGAGGCAGATAGAGGTTAAGTAATTTGCCCATGATCACACAGCTAGTAAGAGTCTGAGGTCAGATTTGAACTTGTCTTCCTTATACCACATCCAGGGCTCTATCTTCTACACAATCTAGCTGACAAGAAAACTATGTATAATTATATGCCCTAAAGTTGAAGGGTTTCAGGAAAAAACTTTTAACAGCAATTAAATTAAATATACTTGTAGAACAAGGGGGGTGATTTTGTTTCTTTGGTCATTTAATAGTTTTAGAACATTTTGTTAATTTGGGACAAGCGTGGATTTTGAGCCCTCTCTCCCCCATCACTGTGGGGATTCACTCAGCTACCATAGCTCGAAAGCAGCATCCCCCCACCTCCAGCTATGCTTGAAAATATTGAAATACTTATATTCCTTTAAGATTCTAAAATGTTATCTTAAATTTAATGTTGGCTCAATTTTTGTCAATGTTCATTACTGACTAAATTAAAAGGAGTCTTAAAACAATTGCACAAAAGTCTTAGATCAAAGGTTGACTTCTTACTACAAAATATTGACATGGTGGCCAAAGGGTTTCTTGCATCACAGTATCTGATTAGCTTTTCTATACATGATTGATTGATTTGAGGCCACTCAATCACAGAATCCTGGAATTGGAAAAAAACCTTGTATTTGTCCTTTGTTTTCAAAAAGGACCATGGCATCAGGGAAATGATGACATGACTTGCAGTTGACTTTGATTTGAGTGAGGAAGGGCTGTGCAAGGTCATCAGCCTCACTTTCTCCTCCACAGACCAGATATTCATCAGGATAACTGGAGATGACCCAGGATGCAATGGGAGACCCTGGCCCTTTTCATGTACTCAAAGTGAGGTAATGCCCATTCAGAGAATAGGCCTCTTTAAGAAGTGAATCAAGGAATGGCCCCTTTAATTAGAAAAAAAGAAAAAAAACAATCAAGCTGGGAGGAGAAGACCCTCAGGGATGCTGTTCTGGAGAGAAACAGTTACCATTGACTTTCACTCTTAGCCAGTGGTTCTCAACCTTCCTAATGTTGCGACCCTTTAACAGTCATATGTGGGCATCTCTGCATGTAGGCAGACCCGCCTGGAGACAGATAGAGGAGCAGTGTCTTGGTTCCTAAGACCATCGGAAATATGTGTTTTCCAATGATCTTAGGTAACCCCTGTGACCCCTGTGAAAGGGCTGTTGGACCCCAAAGGGGTCATGACCCACAGGTTGAGAACTGTTGCTCTAAGCCAAGAGGGCCCAAAATACAGCCATCAAGTGGGGCTTGGGCAGGGACCTATTGTGGTCCACAATTTATGATCTTCAGAGTGAACTAGGTTTAAGGTTTTGTGAAAGAAGAAAGAAAAAAAAGAACCTCAGAATTCATTTAAACCAAGGGTTCTTAATCTGAGAACAAGAAATTCAAGAAATCGTTTAGCCTTTTAAGCAGTCATTATATGGACGAGAGAACAGAGCGTGATTACACTTTCATATGACAGTCCTTTAAATATTTGAATATGCCTATGATGATTACTTTTGCTATGTCTGCCTCCACTCAATGATCTATGTTTATCCCATTGAAATCAAGCAGTAGTCTATGCCTTCTTTGATCTTTCTCTTGTCCAACACAATGAAAAAGCCTTTTTAAATTCTCCATAGTTGCATATTTTAAGCATCAGCAGTGCTTACACCTTTATTATTTTGTATCACCCTCATTTTGTATCAATCATCCTTTACCTGACCTTTGGGATTTTAAGCAAGAGGTGTCAGAAAAGTCATCCCAGGAATAATTGGCTAGTGGTCTCCAAGTATTCATAGCCATGGCCTTGGTTTTGTTGTTCTTTGTTTTCATTGATCCTTTGTTGTTCCTATCACTGAGAAGTAGAGTTCATCCAACGTGGATTCTTCATTCATTAATTCATGTGAGTAATTTGCTTGGAGCCGTACACCAGTTAAACCATAATACCACAATAGATGTACAAAGATAGTGTTGGGTGCATGCCCAGATCACCTAAGATAGAAGCATCCACTCAGGGATCTGCTTTGGGAGAAAAAATTGGACTTTGGCCTAATATGGTTAGAAGTATTAGAGTAAGAACTTCCTTCATCTTTAAATGTACCTGACTAAGGTGCAGTTGAGCTCTCTTTGTGGTAGCATTCAGGTGTGAAGAACTATAGAAGCAAGCACCCTAGCATCCCAGGATGGCCTGCTAGCAAAGGTTCCTTTGATCTGCTTTTCTAAAGGGGTCAACAATCTTACTTTAATTACAGATAAGTAGAAAATACAAGCAGAGAAATTAGCACAGAGATTCAGTACTTTGTTTCTGTCTGAACAAAGTAATACAACCATCTATATACACCACTGGACAGGGAGCTCACAAACCTCCATGGCAACTCAGAGTCCCACTCAGGAAATCAAAAGATCCTTCTCACAAGTGAAAATAAAATACCAAAGTAAAATACCAATCTCCCAGTATATATATAGTTTTCAACTAACAGGCTCAGAGCCAGAAGACATCACAACTCTCATGACTCAGTGCCTGATTAGATTAGTACCAAGAGGTGTGAAAGCCTTCCTACAAGCAAGCTTCCCCTTGAGTAAGTTCCTCCCCCAATGGGCTCTATGTGACTCAAGATGTATCACAGCCGTGAAAACAGGAAGACATCCATGATTGAAATACCTGTGTACCTTTAGACCTCGGAACACGGCTCCTGTTCCAAGGGAAAAGGGGACAGGTGGTCACATTGGCCTATTAAGGGACAAGGAAGATCTTTCATATTCCATTGATACTATAAAGACTCATTCACTCATAGCAATGGTGACATGTAGTAAGCTTGATATGAACAGAGGGGAGGCCCAGAGAGTCATCTTCCCTTAGACCTTGTGGTCCCAAGAAATGGGTTGGGATTTTGGTCTTATTTGGTTTGTCCTTTTCATTTTAAATTATAGGTAATGGAGTCATCAGCCTGAGAGCTCAAGTCATGGTGATGTTGGATCCCAGGATTCTGGGCCTGATGTTTTAACCAGTCCATGAGGGAATCCCTGAGAAGTGGGGAGGGGGATGAGACACAAGCCCAAGAAGGACATTGAACTCAGAATTTAGTGCAATTAAGGTACTAAGGCTATGAAGAGATGGAACTAAGCTGTGAACCTAATCCTCTTCTGCTCCCCTAGGAACCAAGGTGTATAAGGTGCATTATGTCACCCAGATGTTGGGAGGGAGCAGGAAATGATGGTGCATTTGCTCTCATTACACTTTTGAAGTAAACACTCCCCCGTAAAACCTAATCAGACTGTCGAATGGTTAAATGGAATTGCAGTATTAGGACCTCTAGGGAAAAATGGGAACACAATCTATGGAGGTTTTAGACCTCGTGAAACTCTAAGGATAACAGATGACAAGGTGACCTGTCTGGTTTTCAGTCTATATTCAGAGGGCAGAGGTATTGCTGTTCAACTAAGCAGTAGTTCTCAAACTTCCAGTTTAAACAAAACTTCGACAGAATCTTTGCACTGAACCTCTATCATTGTTATTTCAAATATCAATTAACAGATGACCTAAGATTTATTAAAAAAAAAAAACTTGGGGTGTTTCTGGACTTCTTACAGCACAGTTTGACAAGCCTTCCCCTAAGACAAACTCCAGGAGATCAAAAATCTCTGGTGGATCAGAAGGGTGAAAGCTCCATTGTTTTTGGTTTCCATGTTTCACTATGTCACATGTGTACTCAGGAAACTTGCAAAACAGTCTACACTTAAGTATTTTTTTTTTTGCTTTTTGGAGGGGAAAAGGTAGAGCAATTGGAGTTAAGTGACTTGCCCAAGGTCCCATGGCCAGTAAGTGTTAAGTGTCTGAGGCTAAATTTGAACTCAGGTCCTCCCGACTCCAGGGGTGGTCAGTGCCACTTAGCTGCCCCAAGTGTTGTTGGTTTGGTTTTTTTTTTTTAGGAAAGACCTTTTTAAAAAAAGTTCTCTTGATGATAATTCCCATTTCTGTAACACATTACATCTATAGGGCACTTTTCATCCCAGATTCACAGTGCTCAGAATAGTAACAAATCCAGGCCAATGCAGTATAAGAAACAGAATTCAGATAGCAGCCTTCTGAAAACCCAAGTTCAGTGCTTTCCCCACTATACCACACTGTCTTTCTAAAACCTTATTAGAAGGGATGGAATGACCTTATGTATCCTACAGGATAGTTATTATGAGAAATGGACAAAGATAAACAATTACCTTTCAAAATCAAAGTTTTAATGCTACCCAACTCCTGACAGCAAAGTGTTGGATTCGAGGTGCAGATGGAGACTTTGTTCTGGCTATGTCCAATGAAGAATTTGTTTTGCTTTCCAATACATTTTTGCAACAGGGATTTTGATTCTCTTTTTCAGTAGGGGAGGAGAGAGTAGAGTGAATTTTTAAAACAATAAATATGTATCCACAAGTCTGCTTGGTAGATTTCATTATGCATATATAGGATCATAGATCCAGTGCTAGAAGTGCTAGAGGTCACCTAGTCCAGCCATCTCATTTTACAGATGAGGAAATTTGAGGTCCACTGAGGCTAAGGGACTTACTTGCCCGTGGTCTTGTAGACAATAAGTAGCAGAGCTGACATTTGAACTCTAGTCCTTCAGCTCCAAATTAACCAGTCTTTCCACCATACCAGATTGGCTCCCTTTTACAGCTGAAATCCGTGGGTTCCATTCAGTACATCAAATATTTACCTCGTGATTAAGCACAGGTGAAACTGTCACTACTTCACTCAAGAAGTTTGAGAGGCTCCCTAGCATCAAGTACAAAATCCCTTTCTTTGACATTTAAAGCCCTTCACAATATAGATCCAACCCAACTCTCTAGATTGGTTTCTTATTACCTTCCCTTACTCAGTGGCTCTCAACCTGTGGGTCACGAGCCCTTTGGGGGTAAACCGACCCTTTCACAGGGGTCACCTAAGACCATTGGAAAACACATATTTCCGATGGTCTTAGGAACCAAGACACTACTCCTCTATCTGTCTCCAGGTGGGTCTGCCCACATGCAGATATGCCCAGATATGAGTATGAAAGGGATGCGCCATTAGGAAGGTTTAGAATCACTTTCTTACATGCTCTAAGTTCTGATTAAATAGGCCTGTTTTCTGTTCTGCATATATTATATTCCATTTTCTACCTCTGTGGGTTTACATAATATGTCTCCATACCTGAAATGCTCTTCTTTACCACTATCCTTTGAATCTCTTACTTTTTTTTGGTTTAAGAGCCACTTCCTTTATGGTAGCTTTCTTTATCTCTCTTATAAATGCCCTATCCCTGAATTCACTGTCCTCTACGTGACTGCTCACACATCATCCCTGCACCGACAGAAATAGATGTCTGGGAGATAAGGTATTTTCTCTAACTACCCAAGGGCCCAATGAACCCCTTTTTGACTAAACACTAATACCCTTATTCCCCCATCCCTCTCTGAGGAACCCAGAATCCATGCTCTACTCAGACCCTCAAATGCACTGTCCCCTTTTCAATCAATGGTAGGCCAGGATCCTTAGGTCACCCATCCTGTGGAGTGGACATGGCTACTCCCATACTACCTGGATGAGCAAGGAGTCACTCTTGTTATATGGAAAACCAACATCTTCCCTGCTACTGAATCCTAGGCTCCTCTGGGCCTTATTATTTGGTTTTCTGCTATGTGTTCAGACACTTAGACATTAATGTCTGACTTACTAAGAAGCCCTGAATGTTCCTACATATGTCATCTCCTGCAATTAGAGCGTGAGCTTTTTGAGATCATGTACTGCATTGCTGTTTTACTTGTCTGACTGACAAGTAGCACAGTGCTTGGCAAAAAAATGCTTAATTAATGTTTTTCTTCCTTTCTTTCTTTATATTGATGTGTGTGCATACATGATGTTTCCTTTCAGTAAAATATAAATTCCTTGAGGTCAGGGATTATTTCATTCTTGTATTTGAACATCCAGGGCCTAACCCAGTGTCTTGAACATAGTACGCCCTTGATAAATACTTATTGAATGAATACATGGCAAGGCCTTTTTCTGGGGAAAAAAAACATACAAATATTTTTTAAAAAGCAATCTCTGGCCTCAAGAATCATAAAATGTAGTAAGGATATGCATAAATAATTATAAATTAGAATGTGATAAATGCAAAGGAGAAATTAAAAAAAATTGAGGCAGGAGAAATTACTTCAAGTTGGGTCAAAGAGCAAAAGTGTCATGGTATTTGAGTTGGGTTTTGAAGGGAGGTAGGAATTTCAGTACACAGAAATGGGGCTCAGGGTATGCTAGGCATGGCAGAAAGGCACAAGAAAAGGCATAGATAGACACAGAGAATTTGGTAGGTATAGAGGAAAATGAGTAGTTCAAGTTGACTTTAAAATGAGGTGAGAAAGGTAAAAGGCAGTATGTTAAAGTAAAGAAAATGCTGAATTTCAAATCAGAGGACATGAGTTCCAGTTCTAGCTCTGCCACTCATCACCTATGTGATCTCAGGAAAGTTGCATAATCTCTCTAGGATTCAGTTTCCTCAACAGTAAAATGAAGACCGTGGACTAGACAACTTTCAAGGTCTCTTCTAATTCTAAATCTAATATCTATGACTCTTGAAAACCAAGCTAAAGAGTTTGTTTGGTAGGTAAGTCAGAAACCAATCAAGATTTTGGGGTGGAGGAGGGATGTGGTTAGAGTGAAACACTGTGAAGTGTATGCAGGCATTAGAGTGAAGAATGGATCAGAGAGAAAATAGTCAGAGGCAAGTGAAAAGTTTTGGGTAGACCCAAGAGAGGTCATAAGGAGGTGAACTTAGGTCATGTCAGTGGAGTAGAAAAGAAGAAATTAATTTGAGAGATATCGGGGAGGGTGAGTACATAGAATTTGACAACATATCCTTTACTTTTTAGTTTTTAATTCACTAAATAATTTGTGTAATGTTTGCAGATAACAAGTTGCAAGCTTATAAATGGAGTGATCTCCTAAAGTGACTCCATTTTGTCTCTATTATGCCTGTCATGAACCTGTTTTCCCATCTCTGGCACTACATATCCTCATACTTTTCAGTTTTTAAGTCTATTTTCTGCTCACCTGATATAACTTAGAGAAATCAAGACACATTTCATCTATTTTCTCCTGTCTCCCTCAGGTCTGCAGTGTTCATAGCAACTGGGTTTCCACAAACACACAATGAGTAACTCTTTCAATGGACACTGATTTAAAGCATCCATTAAGTGCTTGGTGTACTGGGTTTCATCGACAGCTGAGGCCACACAGACTACTAGTCAGATGTCTTAAGCTTGAATAACATGTACATGAATGAATTATATGAGAATTTGTGCTAAAATACTTATTCAAGATAAATAGGACCCAAAATTCAGCTTTTATGAGTAAATGAGGTAATTTTTTAAGTGGGAGATTGATCAGCAGATTCGTGTTATATTGTCATTATCCCTGCTCTTAAATATCGGATTACATTTTTCCTAGACCATTCATGAGCTCAATGTCTACTTAATATATTCTTTCTAAAGCATTAGGGCAAGGAGTCTTAATTTTTGTGTGTGTATGTCACGAACCAAACTTTTTAGTCATCTGGTAAAGAGTAGGAACCACTTCTCAGACTTTCTCAAATACATGTCATAAAATCAATAAGATTACAAGGGAAATCATTTATGTTGAAATTATGTAACTTTTTTTTAACCCATCCAAGTTCTTAAAACTGTTGAAATCTAAAGACAGATTTAAGGGCATATGGAAAAATGTTAAAAATTCTGTTTTAGAAAATGAATTAGATTATTCTTTTTTTGGTCTTTTTTTTTTTTTGGAGGGGATAAGCAGGCAATTGGGGTTAAGTGGCTTGCCCAAGGTCGCACAACTAGTAAGTGTTAAGTGTCTGAGGTTGGATTTGAACACAGGTCCTCCTGACTCCAGGACTGGTGCTTTATTCACTGTACCACCTAGCTGCCCCTAGATTATTCTTTTTAAAAAATTCTTGTATTAAAAAAAAACCTGCTGTGCTGGCAAGTGCAATTAAGATCAGCTAATGTCATTTATAAAAAACAAAGTTTCACTTGGATATTTGGGATCAAATACATACTGAGATTAGCACTGATTTATACTTTTGAATATTTCAGATGGAACATATCTCCCCAAATCAGTAAACATTAAGAACTATTTATTGTGATACAATAGTTCTTGATTCTCTTTGCAAAATAAGGTCCTGATTCCATTGTGAAAAGGGCATATTGACAATTAGAGAAATGAGTGGATTGCTGGGAAAGAATTCTCTTATAACTGCAGAGTTTTGATTTGATTAATCAGAATTGTTTTTGAATGTGTTCTTCTATTTGTTTCCAATCATTATTACAAATCTCATTAAATTATATAGTGTTAGTAAGAGACAAAAATCATGCCAGAAATGTTTCTAGTAATTTATCTGTCGTCATTTTCATTTTAGAGAGAAAATAATTAAGAAAATTTTGGATCATACATTAGAATTTTTACCAATTACAGCAAAACAGTAATAACTTTCTACCTTGCCCATCTACAAAACAATTTTTGAGGACCTCTATTGAGGTAATGCCTGCAATATACCTATGCTCAGAATTGTATGTTGTGTTCATGTAGAAAATACATATTTTATTTTATTTTTTATCAGATCTATGCTTTGGGAAGAGGGGCAACTTGATGAGAAAAGCATGAAAAATCCAAATAAATCTAGATTTAAAATACCTACTCACATTGATGTAATACTTTATGGTTGGAATATACTTTTATAATTATATCTTAGAAACCTTCTTCCCAAATCCACCTCAAAATGTCATTTAAGTAAAACAAAAGAAACAGGATATCCTTTAGATATTTTGATTATTCAAGTTAGAATACTGTACAATGGTAGACCAATGAGGAATTCAGCTGTGCCGCCATTTTCTTCCCATCCTTTAAGAAAATCCCCAAAGGACCGTGATTTGTTTTTATAGGAAGATGCCAATCTTTAAAATTCGTAAACTGTAAATCAAAGCTTTCTGGAATCTAAAATGAGTGATTGTCCACATAAAATACTTTAAATTCTAGTCTATGAAATCAAAAGAAATGAACATGGCCTCTCCTGACCTGTGTTATAACTGGATATCCTGTGTGTGACATGTAAACTAAGATATAATCAGGAAGTTTTTTAGATAACTCCATGATTTAAAATAGCACAAATAAGACATAGGCCTCTCTTCAACACTATACACATGGGTATTGGACATCTGTGGTGTATTCAGGAAGTATTAAAATGAACCAAGGCTGATACAAATTTTTTCTACCTATTATTGTCCACAGCAGATGCATATTTGAATTTGTGTCTGCCTGAGAAGAGGAGCTTGCATTTTAAAATTTGGGAATTTGTGAATATATGACTTATGTAGAGAGGAGGGCCCTAATTCTAAATGTTGCTTCTCTATTATGGCCAGTTTACATTCCTAATCTTGTAGCTCCCACCTTTCTGCAAAACTACTACAGTAAAAGCACTTTCTCAGGCTGCTCTTCCCTTTCTATAGAGATATTAGGATCGAGAGAACAATAGTCTAATGGCCAGATGAGACCATGGAGAAGGGGTTCTTAACTTGGGGTCCATGGGTTTGTAGATAAATTTGAAAGAGTTCCTGACATTGAATGGGGGAAATATTGCATCTATGTTTCAATATAATTAGTTTCCTTTCAGAGGACGTGAGTTCAAACTCTAGCTCTGCCACTCACCTATGTGACCTCAGGAAAGTCAAATAATCTTATTCGTTTTATACACTGAAAACTATTCTAAAAAGGGGCCCCTAGGTTCCATCAGACCGCCATAGGGGTCAATGATACAACAAAAGGTTAAGAATTCCTGCATTAATGGTCATCCAAATCAACCTCACCATTTTTTCAGATGACAAAACTGAGTCACAGAGACATTGAGTGACTTACCCAAAGGTCACAAAGAGGTGGTCTGGATCTGAGCTGAGGTCCTCCGACTTCTAATTTCCTTTCCATGTTACTTGGGTGCTTAATAAAACTTATTTTCTTATAAGAAGCTATTCCAAACTGGAAATATGATCTTTTTTTGGTATAAAGAAAGAAAATAGGAAAAGTCTATCTTTTAAAAAATAGATTCCTTTCACTTTGTGTTGCTAACTCCTTAACTATGTGCTTTTCTCTTTCATGTGGCCTCTAGTATTCATTCACTCCTGCCCAGTCTTTGTGAAAACTTGCACCATCTCAGAGTACCTGTTTCTGCCACTAAATTAAGTGGTTTTTAGAATGCCTTGTCTTTTTTTCTTTGTGAATCAGAGGCTGTTACTAGGGTCTGCTGGCACTTCACAGCACACTAAGTAGCCCTTTCCCCAGCCTAACAAATCACTGGCCAGGAATGATTAGGCCGTGAACATTCCAGCTAGGGTAACAGGTGCTCATCAGTTTCTTAAGTTGCTTCCCTCTCCCTGAGGTGGTGTTATTTCCGGTGTATTTGAATGGCCCAGAAAAAACTTGGGCCATCTCCTGCTCGGCTAAATCCTGTCTCAAAAGGTATTCTTAACTGTTTGTTTTGTTTTTTTTTTTTTAGTTCTTAATGTTTTACATTAATTATGGTTTATTTCTGTTTCACAAACTGCAGCCCTATTTGAAAATACAAGTAAATTGAGGGGGAAAATAGTTTTTGAATTAGAAACTACAGAAGAGTGCTTAAAGGCTCTTCAGACTCTTAAGATTGACTTAGATAACAAAGATAATATTTATAAAGTGTTTACCATGGTACAAGGTAGATAATAAATGCTTGTTCCCCTCCCAGGAAGAGGCCTTAGTGGTAAAAGAATCCAACCACTTCTTTTTACAAATGAACCAACAGGTTGAGAAAGGTTGCAAGATTTGTCTAAGGTCCCACAGCTAGTAAGAGCTCGAGGCAGGACTCAAACCAGGGTCTTCCAGCCAGCACTGTATCCATATACTGAGGTTAACCATATATAAAAACAAACACGTAAACAAAAACTCTCTTACCCCTTTCAACCACACCGAAGTTTGGCTCATACATATAATCAGGAGAATGATTACAACAACAGGGGGTCTACCTGTCTCAACTCTCCCTGGCAATCTAAGACAGGTGTTCTGTGAGCAGACTTTTTGTTGGGGAAAAAAGACACCACAGCAGCCAAATGCAAAGAGACCAGGTATTTATACAGTTTCCCTCCCTTCCCTTTACTCCTGCCCTCCTGCCTACACAGCCCCAAAGAATGACTGAACACCCACAGAGTGTTAATGAGCTGCAGCTGTGACACACACACACACACACACACACACACACACACACACACACACACACACACACACACCACACCACACCACACCACACCACACCACACCACACCACACCACACCACACCACACCCAAACAATGACAATGCAGGAAGATGAGCTTGTTCAAACCAACCTTTTGGAAGTTTCTCGGCCAGGCTGAAGGCAGCCAGGGCAAGGATGTGTACGAGTGGAATGTTGACTGGCTCTCTCATGGTTATAATCCAAGATGGAAGGGGAGGGGGGGTGAGAAGAAATCTCTGTCCCAGCAAAGATAGGAAACTGCCCCCCCCAGGTTACATTTTAAAGCTTGGTTTGTTACCAAGGGTCTCCTCCTACGGACTGTCTGTGCTCCAAGCTCCGCAGGGGCTAAGTATAATCAGGAATTCTCAGACTTGGCTGCGTGATGGACACAGCCAGCTGGTGGGCATCCACTTAGGTCAGTATGCAAACGTGGGTCTGGAGAAACAAGAGAATGCAAATCCCTTTAGAGTCCCTTTTAAGAAATGGCAAGGGATACAATTGCCAGATGCTTTTCCCAAACAATAACTTAACCTGAGTGGTACATTTTTTTTTGCTGATCTTTCAAATCAGTTTATGAAAATCCATCTAGATAGCAATATTCTTTATCTGAGGAGTTGGCAATGACTCTCGCCTCTTCCTTCAATTATCCTCACCTTCTATCTGATTCTTACTACAGACTTTCCTTTTGATTTCTCTCCTCCCAGCTCTTATTCAAGGCTCCTCTTAGACTCTAGTGAACTCAACAGCCCTCCTCACTTAAATCCAATTCGTTTACAAGTCATGATACCATCTTCCTGATGTCATGGTCCTCTTCAAGAAAGAAGGACAACTACACACACACACACACACCCCTAACCCAACACTCCTAGCTCCTTTATTGTCTCAAATAATTTCCCTACATCTTTCTCTTCTTTTTCTCTCTCATTACTCCCTCTTCTCTTTTCATTTTGCTTCCTCTCTATTTCCTCCTCTTCCTATTTCCTCTTCTTCTTCCTCTCTACTTTTCCCAGCTTTTTACTCCTCCTACTTTACCCCTTCATGTCTAACCTTCAAATCCCCTGCAATTTTGATTTTAGTCCCCTCCCTTTATCAATTTGCTATTATCAGCTTAACCTTTCCTTAATCCAGAATTCATGAAAGATGCTACTATTTCTGTCTTTCTGTCACCCAGTCTGGGTTTGGCCTTTCCCTGAATTCCCAGGACCATTCCTAGCATCTTTTCATCTATCTTTTAAAATTATGCCATCTTTCTTATCTTTGTTGTATTTTCCCCTTTCCCTGACTCCCCTGATTTCTACTTTCTTTAGATAAGAATTTGAGTCATCTGGTTGTGATATTTTTTTATAAAATTAACCAACAGAGTTAATTTAGCTGGTTAAGGGGCTACCCCCTTCACATCTTCATTTTTGCTTCTCCCAAGTTAAGTAAGATTGAAGACAAAGGCAACGAATAGAATTCCATTCTTTGGTCAAGAGGTGCAACTTCCTAGATCATTTCCTGGGATCATAGCTTTAGAACTCTAAGGGAACAAACACTGCCACCTTCAAACTAATGTGGCTGATGTTTTCAGTCTTGACTCCTCGGATCCCATCATTTTAGATTCGAGGAAGTGGAAAACCTCTCCCTCTTGGCTTCCCTGCCTTCGTTTAAGATTCAGCTCAAATCTCCCCTTCTGCCAGGGACCTTTCCTAGTTTATTGCCCCCCATCTATATCACACACATTCTGCTCATGCATTCCTTCTAGATTACCTCCCATTCACACAATGTGTATCTTGCATAATTGTTTGCATCATGTATCCCACATTAAAATGTGAGTTTCTTAAGGACATCAATCCCACTTTTGCCTTTTTATCCTCAGCCCTTATCACAGTGCCAACACATAGTAAGCACTTATTTGCTTATTGACTAATTGACTGACTGATAAAAGGATTGTGGGCCTGAATTTACTGTCCAGTTTTATTTCCCATTATTTCCTCATACCAACTAGTTCTAGTGGGGACAGTGTCATTATTCTCCTCCCTCCTCCATTATGTATCATTTCACTTTGCTTATCACCTACAACTACTACTCATCCCTCAGGGGACAGCTCCAGTTCTAGCTCATTCATTCAACAAACATTTATTGAAAGCAAATTATGTATTAATTCACAATACAAGACATGTATTATGTCCCTGCTATGCTGGGGACCACGAGACAAAGACATGCAGAAATAGTTCCTAATCCCAAGAAGCTTGTCAATACCTCTTTAACCTCTTTAAGGCCCCTTTAGCACACCTTAGAGTCTTCCTTTTCTACTTATTTCCTGTATAATACAATTAGTGCTTTATTTAAGGACAGAGAAAACAGTATTATTCCTTATATCATGACATATCCAGATATAATGTCATAATATATAATATTATCATATGACATCATAATAAAATGATATAATACATCATCAAATTATAAAATTTCTATGTGTAAGCAATTTAGCACTTTGTTTTCTCAGTTTCATCCATGAAAATCTTACTCCATAACTTTATCATTGTGTTAAGGTGACTCAGTCCTTTCAAAGGCTAGGCCCGTGGAGGGCTGCAAACCAGAAAGGCTTCAATGATGACACAATCTGACAATGGACTACATTCAAAGGACTAACCTGATTTTTGGTTTGTTTTGTGTCTATTAAATCTCAAAATTACTATACCAATTATGGAATTCATGGAGCTTAGACCTGAAAAGGACCTTGGATGTTATGCAATCCAATTCCCTCAAGTTATAAATGAGGAAACTGGGGCCTAGAGAAATGAAGTGACTTTTCCAGGGTCACAAAGTTATTGCACAACAAAGTTGAGGTTCCAGCCTCAGTCCTCAGATTTCCAAATCCAGTGTTCTTCAAGAACAACAATGAGAAAAGGAAACAAAGGTATATGATAATATGTACAGGCACATTTCTGCTCCTGCTCCTACCACTGCTGCTTTTCCCCCAATTTCCTTGATGCAGACCATCCTGGCACAACCCTGGAGACACTCCCACCCCCAACCAACTTGCTCTGACCTACAAGAAGCATAAGGAAGGAGTCAAGACTGAAAACATCAGCCACATTAGTTTGAAGGTGGTGGTCCAATTTAAGATTAAGGGGCACACATCACTTAATGAAGGCCTATTGTGAACAACAGACCAGATTCTCATCAGATGGGCAGCTAATCAAAGTTGGAATTGGAGGCTGAAGGTACAATTGATGTATCTGAGCAGCAGACAAGAGGCATTTCCTAAAAAAGGTGACTTGCAACTCTACTCCACAATGCTCCTAAAGAAAACGATACATTTACCAAGAAAACCAAGACTGGTCTTTGACATTGCAGCATGCTTTTCTCTCTTCTTTGATTCCTTTCCCCCATTCCTTTGTGGTATATAAAGTAACTTGTGCATGTGCACAGACATCACATGTATTTTTTTTAATCAAATGGCTGATGTTTTGATCAACATCAAATGGAGATGGGGAGGGGAAAAAACAAACTGGTTCTATGAAAATATCTCTTTTCTTTACTAGTGAAATGCTTATTTGAATTTTATCTTTATATTCCAGTAAATTATTTTGCTCTCACTGTTTTACAACAAAAACAACAACAACACACACAAATCCTTGCATAGCTTGTTTGGATGATCTCCATGTAACATTGTAAAACCAAGGATGATTTTGGAAATTTTTTGTAAGTAGATGTAACATGCAGAGCAATCTGTCTTTTAGTAGGGATAAATGACCATAAATACATTGATAGTTTTCCTTTCAAGTGATACATCTTGTTGTTTAAATAAATTTCTTGTTTAAAAAAATAATAATGTATGCAGGCACATTTCTAATGAGTGTAGTATGAGATTCTCTCTGGCAGAGTGCATGAGTTGTGATGAACAGCCAGGTCTATTAGCATCTTTTAGGCCTGTAGTGACAATGCAATATTCACAGCGCTGATGGTCACCATAAATATACCTGCATGATGATCAATCACAAAATATAACAGACTCTGCATATAGAAGGCAGAAGCAAAACATTTATTCCAACACCAGAAAACCATATCCCCCAAACCAGTAAGCCAATTCCATCACAGTAGTACAGAAGTTAATAAGTCATAACAGCACAGAGAGCCACAGCATCCTTTATCCTTTCCATAATCCCACACAAAACCAATATTTACTCACAAGCCTGTCTCCCTCAGAAGCATCCTCTCCTCCTAACCATCTAGCTTGCTCTGACTCCCAGCTTCCTATGGGTTCTGCTCTACCTTTCAGCAAACTCTTCCTACCATAGGCTCCATGTGATTACATTCAGCCTATTAGCGGGGCAGAGTTTATTTTCAAAGCAGGAAAAGTCTTCAAATTCTCCTAGTCTTATTAAGGGTTAGGAAAGATCTTCAAATTACCTTTATAAGGCCATCTTTGTAAACAATGGCCAGAAACTTGATGATATTGATGTGTTTCCCTGAGAAACACTCAGTAGATGAAATCATAATGAAATATGCTGTCTCTGCAGTGCTTCACATCTATATTTCTCTTACAAAAATATTATTTTGATTTTTCCTCAAAAGTGAAATAGTATTTTTCTTTTCTCAATAAAAGGAACTTTGCAAGAAAGTCAACTGCATTAATATTAATGTTGATGATGGTTGCTCATCACTAAACTGTTGGCTTGTCGTTGTTCAGTTGTTCTGGTCATGTCTCAACTCTTCATGACCCAATTTGGGATGTTCTTACAAAGATACTAGAATGGTTTGCCATTTCCTCCTCTGACTCATTTTACAGATGAGGAAACTGAGATAAACAGGGCTAAGTGACATGCTCAGGGTCACACAGCTAGTAAGTGTCTGTGATGAGATTTGAACTCATGAAGAGGAGCCTTCCTGAACTCAGACCTAGGCCACTCTATTCACTGCACTACCTAGCTGCCTCAAAGCACTGGCTACCTTGTGATATTTTTTTCTGGTCACAGCAACTGATGAAGACCATCCACCAAGGCATGTAGTAGGGGTTTGCAATTTGCACTGGTAAAGAAAGTACCCAATACTGAATGAATGAATAAATCAATGTAAAGCTTACTATGAGCACAGCATTGTGCTAAGCACTGAAGAGATACAAATAAGAAAGTAAGACATTCTCTGCTCTCAAGGAATTCACATGCTAATTGGGGGACACACTACATATGGAAAATTTCAGCTGCATGTTAGATGGAAAATTCCTCTAGTCCTTAGGGTAGAGTGGCAAAGCAGATACTAATACCTCTTCTTTAATGTTGTTATTTGAAGCCACTATTCCTAGGGCTCTTGGATTCAAGATCTTAGGCTATCCCCATGAAGGTCTGAAGGGAGATGGAGGTCAGGATGATAGGATAGTTTGACTTGCTTGGCACATACTATTTCCTGTTTTTCCCTCAGAGTACCTTGTGAAAATCCCCAGACTAACCTGCCCTGTGTGTGAAAACACAGAAGGTTGGCAGTTGATAGGGATGACTGGACCTTTTTCTATAGGAGTTGTTTCCCTAGACAATAGTTGTGAGGGCTAGACTGAGAGCAGGTATAATGTCCTGATGGATACCGCCACCTGAGGGCTTCTGTGGCTATCTGTCTAGTGGTGACAGTTGCTCAGTGGTTCCTGGTGGTGATGAGTAAGGCGTACTTCCTCTCCATAAATATTTCTCCTCTCACTAATTGCTATAGGGGCTAGGGTGTAAGCATATTCTGGTGATTCAAGGGTCACTGCTTTTACCAAAGCTCTTGGGTTCCTCCTAAGCTGTCCTCATCAAGATCTGAACTAAGACAGTGGTCAAGGTGGGTGGTCGTTTGATTTGCTTGGCACATGCTACCCTTTATTTCTCCCTAACATGCCTGCCCTGGAATCCATTAGTTCTGATTCTTTTACTGGAAGCCAGGGACCCTAAAGGGCTTTGCTTTGCTAGGGTAGCTTTAATACTGATAAAATAGCAAGATGGTATGATAGATTAAAAAAGTCAACCACTGATACTTGTGTGTTTGGTTCACTGTTGTTGTTTATTCATTTAGTCATGTCTGATTTTCCATTGTCCACTATCTCCTTAAGTCTGTCCAAGCTCATAGTTTGGTTCACCATGTATCTTGTTTCTCCAATAAGACTGCAAGCTTCTTGTGGGCATGGATGTGTTAACTATGTTTTTTGGTTGTGTTTTTTTTTTTTAACACATATTGACTAGCATAGGAACAAATTATATGCATGAGTTAGGGATAGGGACCAGATTTATGATTTGGCACAGGGAACTCGGAGGTGAGGAAATTCCATCTCCCAATTCAGGTGGGCACTTTCTCAGCAACTTATGGTTGTAGAAGTTATGTAGGGTATTAAGAGGTAGAGTTATCTGTACAATATCACTGAGCCAGAATGTGTCTGAGGGTAGACTCTAACCCAGTTCTTCCTGGCTTTAAGTCTGGTTTTCTATCTACTATAACTCTCGATACTTTTTCTAAAACTTAAAAATTCAAGAATTACACATACTTCTGGATACCCTTGCTGGAAATAAGCTAAATTCAATTTTCCATGAAGTGGCCCACCAGTTTTGCTGCTACTCCACTGAAACAGCTTGCTATAGTGGGAAGAACACTGAATTTGGACTGTCTCTGGATCTTCTATCTTAGCTAGCTGCCTAGAGCAGTGAGAATGATATAAGTTGCTGTAATGGTAAGGGATTTTGAAGATCTTCACTGCCCCTTAATAAGCCTAAGTGAATTTGAGGACCTTCCCTGATATGAAAATATACTCTGCCTCCTAATGGGCTGAATGTGGTCACATGGAGCCTGTGGTGAGAGGAGTTTGCTGAAGTGCAGAGCAGAGCCCAACAGGAGAAGCTTGCTTCTTGATTTTAGGAGAGGCTTGTTTTTCAGGAACACCTACACCTTGTTACTTTGTAATTAGGCAGTGGGTCACCAGGGTTGTCTTGTGCTATGATCCTGAAGAAGGCTATATATACTCTGAAGTGAGGCTTTGCTCTGGGGCTCACTCATGGGAAGAGTTGTGTGATTTGGCCAGGTGAGATTCTGAGCAGCCATTGAACCCCCTGGCTTTGAAAACCCAAATGTTGGTGCTTCTTTCTCTGGTAACTATGTATGTAAGTAATGGTCAGACAGGTAGAAGCCCTGTCTGTTAAATTGTATTATTTTCTCTGTATTTTTTGGCTGCTTATAACTTCTCTTTGTATTCTCTGAAGTTCAGGGTACTGATTTTTTTCCCCCAAACTAGGTAAATGATATATATGTTTGATTAAATAAGATTGTTAACCCTTTTTGGGTTGTTTTCCTTTAGAAAAGCAGATCAAAGAACCTGTGCTAGCAGCCACCCTGGGTATGCTAGGGTGCTTGCTGTCACAGTTGCCCAGGGTCATCCAAACAGTTTTTGTCATAAGTAGGATTTAAACTGAGGTCTTTCTCACTTCGAGGCCAGTTCTATACACTGCACTACACAGCTTCTCATACACAAGGATCTTAATAAATATTATCACACCAGAATCGTAAGCAGTTGATGGATCAAGGAAAGATGGTAGGAATTCCATGTTACTAGGTAAGACTGGAAGAGCTAATAAAAGAATGGAAACAAAAAAGGAAAGGGTAAACAATGGGAAGGAACCACACTGGGAAACTGTAAAAGGCTGCTGGTTAAGATGGTGGTGAGGTATATGAAGCAGTCAAGAACCAAAAGGCACTTGGAGGCCAGTGTGAGACAGAGAATTAGAAATAAAACAATTCAGACAGTAGACCTAAGGTGTCAGTACAAAAACCTCTGAAATTAAAGCAATTCTGAGCCTGATAGATAGTCTCTTCTATGTTCCTTGTTAAGGCATGAGTCATCTGTGGGATACGGCCTACATGTGGGAAAAGAAGAGGAATTATAGGACAAAAGTTCTTAACCTGTAGTCCACCCTAATCTCTGACTCTTGGTCAGATTTCAAGGGATCTATGAACATGAATGGGAGGAAAATTGCATCTTTATTTTTATTAATCTTTGATTTCCTTTGTGATCCTTGTACATTTAAAAAACATTGTTTGAAAAGGGATGTGTAGGCTTCACCAGACTGCCAGATTAGTCCAAGACACATACAAAAAAGGTTAAGAACTCCTTCTCTAGGAGGTGGTGAATTAGTAACCCGGCTAGAAAGGGAACTTTGGTGACAGATCAAATCCTGATATTTCTTGAAATACCTTTATCTTTATCTATTTATCTACCTACATACACAGCAGATGGCACAATGGATAAATAAAGTGTGGGCCTGTAGTCAGGAAGTCAGAAAGATCTGCAAATCTGGCCTCAGTCACTTACTAGCTGTGACCTGGCCAAATCACTTAACTCTGTTTGCCTCAGTTTCCTCATCTGTAAAATGATCTGGAGAAGGAAATGGCAAATCATTCCAGTATCTTTGCCAAGAAAACTCTAAATGCGGTCACAAAGAGTCAAACACAACTGAACAAGAAGAAAACACACACACACACATACACACATACACACACATATAAACACACACACACGCAAACAAGTAGTTTTTCAGTCATGTCTGACTCTATCCACTGTACCACCTAGCTGCTCATGAGCCACTTGGCTGCCCCATATACATATATACATACATACATATATGTGTATATATTTTTTCTTCAAAATAATACATTAAAAAAAGTAACATATGGTTAAACATGAAGTCATCTATAAAATGAGATTGTGTTCAATGATCTCTAAAGGCCCCTCCAGCTATAATATCCTATAGTTGTATTACTCTCTCAGGGTAGATGGAGAGTGCCCAGTTTCTGGATTCTCTGTATGCTGTCTGAAATATTCTATCGTTGTATAATATTACTTTTCAAGGAAGTTTCCTGTATAAAATACTAAAAATGCTGACCCGATACTGATGTTAATTATTTACTAATTTGAGCTTAGATTGTGATATAGATATAGCCTGGCCCTACAGTCATGGATGCGTCAAAATAAGTGAACGTTTTCAACTTTAAGACCTACTGCTTTTGGTGACCTCTAATACAGCTTTGAGCTTATTTTACCAGTGTCTTTGGCCATCTCAGTCATAGACATTATTGGGAAGAAAAGCAAAACTAGAACAAGAAAAGACCCAGGACAGTCAACGTCCAGGACACCAACACCATCCCCACCTCATATGGTTTAATCTACCCTTCTGGTAGGAAAATAAGATACGGGCCTAAGGAGCCGGCCTTCAGAAGTTAATCCTTTTAAATGACACCTTTTTATAATCAAGTCTGCTCATTAACTAAAATGGAGACTAAAATGGGCCTGGCTTATATTACAACTTTGTAGTAAATAGTGTTACGTTGCAGAGGCAGTGTGTTTGTCAAAGAACATGAGTTGTTAATTCATCAGAGAATAAAAGTTTATTACCATGACTATAAAACCCCCAGATGTCTGTGTTCTGTGTGAAAGGAAATGAAAGTTTATTCAATCTAAAAATACGTGCTTTTTCACTGTAGTTATTCCTACTAACCAATCAATCAACAAACATTTGTTAAGCCCCACTTACAAGCCTGAACAGTTGCCAGGGACTGTGTTAAATTCTGGGGCTGCAAAAAGAGGCAGAAGACAGTCCCTGACCTCAAGGAGCTTACAATCTAATATGATCAACATTTCTGCTAGCTTTTTCCTCCCATAAGCGTATTCACTTTATTTTATTCCACTTACGTTCACTTCCCTGTGCGATATATGCTCTCATTATGAATTCTTCACCCACCAGTACAGGTCATAAACACTCTGTGCCTCAGTAGACTATTTCCATGAATTGCTGTGACTGAAAAATTCAATATTTGGTGGTCAACTTTCCATTGACTTTGGCTAGTCTAGTCTTTGGACAGCTAGTTGACAGAGTAGATAGAGTGCCAGGCCTGGAGTCAAGAAGACTTAAGTCCAAATCTGGCATCAAATATTCGTTGTATGACCACACATAAGTCATTTAATCCTGTTTGCCTCAGTTTCTTCATTTGTAAAATGAAGAGAAAGAAATGGCAAACCACTTCAAGAAACCCTAAAAGGGGTCTTGGAGACTTGGACATGACTGAAAAATGACTGAACAATAAAAGTCTGGTTTTTGACAGAGACCAGTACTATTCATCACCAAGAATGGACTGAAAGTAGTTCAGACTAATAGGGCCCGTGAGTCCACCAGAATTATGTTCTGCTGTCATAGCCTTCAAAAATCCAGGGTCATTTCTATACCACAGTGATGAATCAGAGCAAGATTCCAGTGGCAAGAAAGCTTTAGACATCCCTTTTGATTTTTAAAACCTGAATTTTTTTTTCAAGGTGCATTATTGGTTGAAGAATATGGAATAGTGGAAAGAGCATTGGACTTGGCTACTGAAGACCTCAGCTGTTCTAC
The DNA here is from genome assembly GCA_028627135.1 of Pseudochirops cupreus. Lineage (NCBI taxonomy): Eukaryota > Metazoa > Chordata > Mammalia > Diprotodontia > Pseudocheiridae > Pseudochirops > Pseudochirops cupreus. The sequence continues at coordinate 279,518,120 of CM053583.1, read as the reverse complement.
TTTAGCTGGGTGGCCTTGGGCAAGTAATTTAAGCTCTTTGAGCCTCAGTTTCCTCATCTGTTAAATGAAAGGAATAAATGCAAAAGCCTTTAAGTGTTTAATATATGTAAAGGACTGTGTTAAGGTATGAGTATAATAATAATATCTGTGTTAAGATATGAGCATAATATTCCCTCTAATTGTACTATTCACTCTACAGAATTATTATGAAGTGGTTATTAAATAGAAAAGTGCTATGTAAGTGTGAATAGTTACCATCATTCTTTTTACATTGGACTGTGTTATCCTAAGAGAGAGAACATTCCAAAGCCAAAGCCTCGATTAATTCAGTCATTGACCTGCGAAGAGTGCATTAGTATTGGGTTTCTGACTGAGCTAAGGAATAACTATATATTCAGAGATTGTAGATTGGGTGCCTTAGCTAAGGAGAAAGGGAAAGGCCTTGAAAAGAATTTTCTCTGCTCACCAGATTATTTACTCACCAGAGTGAAGTGTTACTTGCTTAAAACACAAAGGGAAATAGACAGGAAGAATCAGGGGAGAAAACTAACCTGTGGTAGGAGATTGGAGGGTAGAAGAATATAACACATGAAGAAAGGGAAAAGATACTTTCCAATCACCCAGTTTTGCAAACTTGGAGTATTCCTTAGGTCTTGCCTCTTCTTCATCCCTCCCCCCACACTTCCATATATAATCAGTTGTTTAAGTTTTGTCAGTTTTTCTTCCATGGCATCTCTTCCATGAAGAATCCCATGGGAGTTCCATCTCTATACTTTTTTTCATTCACATGGTTCTAGCTCTGGTTCAGTATCTAGTCAACTCTAACCTGGACTGTTACAACAACTTTCTCGTTGGTTTCCCTGACTCTGTTTTCTTCCATCTCTAATCCATCCTCCATTGAGCTACCAAAAAAAAAAAATCTCCATACAACAAAAGTGTTCCCAATCAAAAAGCTTTTGTGGAGTCTCTCTTGCCTCTCTGATAAAACATGAAGTCCTCAGTCTGATTTTATTTTATCCTCCCCAATTTATTTTACATTATTCCCATTTATATTCTCAGAATTCCAACCAAACTTGCCTATTTGAAATGGCTACTTCACCTTCCTGTGATTATAATACATTCTCTCCTCATGTCTACATCTCTATCTAGAATCTGTTATCTAGTCAACCCAGAAGCTCTGCTTGGTTTCAACTCCACGGAACATGGTGCCCCACCTAGGATAAGCTGATCATCTGAAATCTCATCATCATATCAATTGGCTTGAATTTTTGATACTCTGACACCTTAGCTCCCTCAGTTTCCTCTCCCCTCTAATTGGACAGCTGGAGGGTAGAGCACTAAACTCCTCCTAAGATCATCTTTTATAGAAGACTTACATCTGAACTTTCCAGGTAACACTCCACTGTCCATCAACAGCTCTGTTAGATTTCAACTCCATAGAACATGATACCCCTGTCGTGGATATCCCATAGTCAGGGCTCCAACACTTTTCAGGTTCCTTTGGTATATTGTCTTTCCACCTTAGATTGTAAGTTCCTTGATGGCATGGACAGTCTTTCTTTTTCTTATTTGTAACCTCAGAACTTGGCACAGCACATAGTAAGCAGTTAATAAATATTTACTGAATTAAAATTAGTTTAATTAAGTGGCACACTAGATAGAGCTCTAGACCTGGAGTCAGAAAGACCTGAGTTCAAATCCTGCCTCGGTTACTTTCTAGCTTTGTTACCTTGGGCAAATCACTTAAGCTCTGCCTGCCTCAGTTTCCTCATCTGTAAAATAGGGATAATGATAAAACCTATGCCATAGGGAACAAATAATTACATTGCTAAATGGAGATACATGATAGTAAAGTTAACCCCAATTTAGAATACAATCTTTTTTGCAAAATTATTCCATTTATATCTGTGCTCAATCAAGATATTTTTCTTTTCTTTTTTTTTTTTAACATTTTAATTTACCAGTTGTTTTAAACATTCTTTTCTTTTTAAATTTTTGGTTCCAAATTCTCTCCCTCCTATCCCTTCCCCTAATCACCAAGAAGGCAAGCAATATATCAACTAATTATGCATGTGAAATCATGCAAAATGTATTTCTGTATTAGCCATATATTTTTTAAAAGACTATAATATTTTGGAATCTATTTTAGGAGGTAATTGGTGGATTCTTTCAATTTCTATTTTTCCCTCTGAATCTAAGACATGCAATCAGTTTTCCTTGATAGTTTCCTGAAATATGATGTCTTGGTTCTTTCTTTGATCATGACTTTCAGGTAGTCCAATAATTCTTAATTTATCTCTCCTCAATATATTTTCCAGGTTAATTGTTTTTCTTATGAAACACTTCCACAATTTCTTCTATTTTTTTTCATTCTTTTGACTTTGTTGTATTGTTCCTTGATGTCTCATGAGTCATTAGTTTCCAGTTGTCCAATTCTAATTATTATGGAATTATTTTCTTCAGTGAGATTTTGTATCCTTTTTCCATTTGGCCAATTCAGCTTATTAAAGAGTTCTCTTCAGTGAATTTTTGTGCCTCTTTTACCATTTGACCAATTCTATTTTTTAATGTATTATTTTCTTCAGATTTTTTGTGCCTTTTTTTTTACCGAACTGTTCATTCTCTTTTCATAATTTTCTTGTATTAGTCTTATTTCTTTTCCCAATTTCTTCCCTACCACTGTTACCTCTTTCTTTAACTCTTCCAGGAACTCTTGTTGGATTTAGCTCCAATTAGCATTTTTAAAAACTTTTTGTAACGATTTTCACATTGTTGACTTCTGAGTTTATGTGTTGATCTTCCTTGCCTCTATAGTAGTTTTAATGGCCAAATTATTTCCATTTTTGTTCATTTTTCTGGCCTATTTCTTGACTTTTAACTATATTAAAGTTGGACTTTGCTCACATAGGGGTAAGGAGGCACTATCCCAAGCTTTAGGCTTTTTCATGTTACTGTTTTCAGAGCTAGTTCTGGGGATCTGCAAGTTTTTGGTGCTTCCAATGTAGTGTGAATCTGGTAGAGACATGGTCACTGTTTTCCTGGTCTGCATTCTGATCTTTCCCCAGGAGGGCTCTTGGTTCCCTACTGACAAAAGCTGGTGCTCCTCTTTGTTTTAGAACTGTGATCAGGAAAACATTTTCCTTGTAACCTACCACCAATGTTCCTCTCTGCCCTGGAACTGTGACACAGAATTGCATATGGGCAATAGTGTTGCTAATCAGTGGCAGCTTTACCGAGTCCCAGCAAAGGATCCCTTGTAATATCTTTCTTACCAGTTGTTTGACCCTCTTACTGTCTCTAGACTGAGAAATCCTGAAGCTGCTGTTGCAGCTGCCAAGATTAATTTCTAAAAACTCTCTCTTTAAGATCATAAAAGAAGGAAAAGGACCTACACATACCAAAAATATTTATAGTAGCCCTTTTCATGGTAGCAAAATATTGGAAATTGAAGGGATGCATTAGCTGGGGAATGACTGAACAAGCTATGATACACAAATGTAATGGAATACTATTGTGCGATAAGAAATGATGAACAGCCATATTTCAGAAAAATCTGGAAGTATTTGTACAAACTCGTGAAAAGTGTAGAAGAGTAGAACCAGGAAAACATTATACTCAGTATCAACAATATTACGTGATGATCAACTATGAATGACTTAGCTCTTCTCGGCAACACAACGATCCAAGACAAGTACATAGGACTCACAAAGGAAAATGCTATCCACGTTCAGACAAAGAACTGATGGACTCTGAATACAAATTGAAGAATACTTTTTCCACTTTATTCTTTTTCATGTTTTTTTCTTTTAATCTCTTTCTTCTTTCACAAATTTGACTAATATGGACATATGTTTTGCGTGAAAGCACACGCATACCCTATATCAAGTTGCCTACCATTTTTGGAGGAGGGGAGGGGAGAGAGGGAAGGATGAAATTTGGAACTCAAAATCTTGTAAAAATGAATGCTATAATCTGTCTTGACATGTAATAGAAAAAAATAAAATGTTATAAAATTTAAAAAATTAAAACACTCTCTTTGGTATCTAACAAAACATAAATTAGCACCAAATGCTAGGTAATCCAGTGAACTGTTATAAATGCAAGAAGAATCTCATTAAGTTTTTGTAGCTAAATATTTTCCTATCTTCATAAACAACCTTTCTAAGAATGAATGCAGGCAGCTTGACATAGATGAGAAGCAGACTTGTATATTGAAAAAAAAATTGGATTTGAGTCAGGAAACTTGAGTTTGTATCCTGGCAATGATACTTAGTAGCTGTGTGGTGATGGATGTCACTCAACCACTCTGTTCTTCATTTTCCTTTATTTATAAAGTGGAGATAAAAAATACTTGCACTACCTGCCTTTCCATTTGTTGTGAGAAAAGCACTTTGTAAGTCTTAAAGTGCTTTATAAATATGGGTTCTTATAGAACAGAGTAGAAGAGCAAGAACAGAACCACCTCTTCTGAACTCCACCTCTACTTCCACAGAGCAAGTAAAAAGTCTTACAAACTTCTGTAACTGAGAGAATCAGATTAGGTTTGAAGAAGGGAATGGGAACAAGCATTTATTAAACATTTACTACCTACCAGGCACTATGCTAAGTGCTTTACTGATGCCTCATTTGATTCTCATAACTACCCCGTGAGGTAGCTTCTACTATTATCTCCATTTACAGTTAAGGAAACTGAGGCAAATGTTAAGTGAGTTAACTTAAAAAGTTAAGTGACTCTTGCCTGGAGTCATGTACCTTGTAAGTTTCTGAGACTGAATTTGAACTTATATCTTTCTGACTCCAAACCCAGCACTATATCCACTGGACAACTCCCCTGAACACCTAGCAGTAAGAGATGTCGACCTTAGAAATGATCAAAAGATTAAGGAAAAAACATTAAGAACAAAGATTAGGAACAAAGATTAAGGAAAGGAAATAGTCTATAACTTTTAAAGTCTTTTAATGCTTAAAAAAATATACTCCACTAAATAGATTAGATAAACGTTTTTCAACCTTAAAGGTCATCTCCCCAAAGTAGATTTTCCACCCTGTAATTCTAGCTCTGGCTCTTTTGGGGCAAACTCTGCTTATGTATTCTGCCTTCCTCTTTCCATTATGTCCTTCTGTCCATTCACCTTCATTAGAACCCAGCTTGGATGAGTAAAGGGTAATTAGTGGAACTGGAGAATCTAATCCTGCCATAAAAGTGGAGCTACCATTGTTTTGGGTTTTGCATATGGGTACCCTTCTTTTTGTGTAGCTTTTTTTCTGTGTTTGTTATCACAATCAAAAGTACTTTTTTTTTTAGAGATGTATTCCCTCACGCCTTTCCCTTAGAAAATGTGTAGAAACAAATGTCCTTTGGGCTAAAAAAAGTATAGATTGAAAATCTAGTGATGGAAAGGGACTCAGAGGCTGTCTCATCCAACCATCTAATTTTACAGGTGAGGAAACTGAGGCCCAAGAAAGTAAAGTAACTTGCCCAGATAGTATCAAAGGTAGAATATGAACCAAGAATTAGTGTTCTCATCATACCAAATCGTTGCCAATACTAGAAGATAGAATCACAGAAAAGGAGTCTTTCTTTGGACTCTAAAATTCTCACTATATCAATTTCCCCAGTGGCACCTGCCCTAGAAACAGAAAAGGATAGTGAAAACAGCCTCTTTTTCCTCTTGACTAGAAGCTTTGCTTAAGACTGGGGGATCCTAGCACTGCTAGCATAAAAAAATTGATCAAGGGTATAGATAACTGGAAATGGAAATATATCATTCATATCACAAGAAGGAGAGACAACAAAGGTAGAGGAAAAGATAACATGATGGTGATAAATGAATCAAGGTTATTGCAAGATTTTCATATTATTGATTCCTTTTGAATTAGTCTTGCTATGGAAATTTGGTTTTATTTTCAGAAGCAACAGATTGAGTCCTGGGCTTGATGCAAAGAATACCCTAGGTCAAGTCCTAAGAAGCTATGTGAACTTGGGAAAGTTATTTGACCTCTAAGTGTCTCAAACAGCTCTAAAACTTAGCCATTAAGTCACAGTTAAGTTTTGATCAGCATTGATAGAGGCAGTTGGCCAAGATGACAGTCACAGAACCTCTCGGTATTTGTATATATATTTTCATTACAGAAGCATCAGTTTCCATAGATGAACATCCACTATGTTTGACCCATTAGTGCCCTGTTCTGGGTCATACCACCTGTTCATATTTTAATACTAAAAAATACCCTCCAGCTCTAGATCTCATAATCTCTGATACGCCCATGAGTGTTGTCTATTGAGTCAGACCATCTGCTGGTGCAATGTGGAGGGTCACACCACCTGTTAGTGCAACCTTTTGGGTCACATGCTTGTTAGTGCATTGCATTGGGTCACATTTCCTGTTAGTGTGATCAGCTTTGCAAATGTGCATCAAAAATTTAGCAGCCTGCATTCTTAACCAGAAGAGTCACAGAGTGAAGTCAACACAGTCAGTTCCCTCTTCTCCCAACCCAGAATGGGTTGTTAACTAACTCAAGAAAGGCATGAGAGTGGCTCAGTGTAGAAACACACCAAATAATGGCATCTTACTGCCTCATCTCCTACCACTGCCTGTGGGGTGTATCAATGAAAGCTAGTATTTTTCTCTTTGATGATAGTCGGCTTTTAGTGACATGAGCTAACTAGAACTGGCTAAGTTCAGAAAAAAAATTATCCACGTAATTTGGGTAGGTCCTCCTATGATGCATTTCCTGTTTTCTTAAAATGCTTTTATGTTCCATTCTACATTTATTTCTAAGTTGAATTTGAAAGTCTACTACTGTATACATGCTCCTCCACCAGCTTCAAAAAGTATACATTCCCATGAATCCTCTCCTCTGAATTCTACTTTTCTGTTTCTTCTACTGGTTACTCATCTTCCCCTAAATGTTTAGTTGGTTCTCTTCTCTCATTATTCTCTGTTTCAACACACTTTTCTTCCTACAGCTTTCACTAAAACTTCTGTGGAGGTGTCTTCCAAGCCAACATCTAGCCCTGACCTCTCTCTTGAGTTTCAGTATCTCCCTGCCTGGAGGACATCTCCATCTGGATGTCACACTGACATCTCAAATCAAGTCTGAAATTGAGCTTATCTATATTTCCTCAAAATGATCTGCTCCAACACTTAGCACAGTGCTTGATGCATAGTAGGTGCTTAATTAATTCTTGTTCAATTACTCCTTCTAATTATACTATTTCTGTCTATGGTTATCTCACTTATGCAATTGACCATGTTTAAAGACCTAGTGTTACTGTTTTAGATGTTTCTGTCTTCCTCACCTTTCGTATTCAATCACCAAGTCCTGTGAATTGTATTTCTATAATATTCCTTGTATTTCTTCTAGATTTTCTCACTATTGTCACCCTGGTACAAGACCTCATTAGTTCCTAGACCTCTGCAACAGCATCTTAACAGACTTTATCCCTCCATTCTCTGTCTCCAATACATCTATCATGTCTCTAGCAGATTAATTTTTCTTATCCACAGATCTAGTCAAGTTATTCCTCTGCTCAGAAATGTTCATCACATAAGTAAAATTGAAGCTCTTTGTCAACTCTTTAAGACCTTTCTCCATTTGTTGCTAGCTTACATTTCCAACCTCATACATAACTCATCTGTTTTCCTCTTCATAGGCTCATAACTCTAGAGCTGGGAGGAAACTTGAAGACCATCTAGGTTGGTGGTGTCAAACTCAAATAGAAATAGTTACCACTAAACCATGCATAAGGATTCCTGTGGGCCAGCACATTGACCTAGTTTTCAACTGTAATAGATTCTATTTTTTATTGTATTTCTATTTAGTTAAATATTTCCCAATTGCATTTTAATCTGGTCCAGGCTGAACTGAGGAGTGCTGTGGGCATGGCCCCCAGGCCCCATGTTTGACACCTTTGATCTAAGCCAGTCTCCTCATTTTACAGATGAGGAAACCAAGGCCTGGAGTCAGAGGACCAGGGCTAAAATTATTGGTACTACCTGTGCAGGAGGTACAGCTAGGTGATGCAGTGGATAGAGTACTAGCTTTAGAGTCAGGAAGAGTCATATTTCTAAGTTCAAATTTGGCCTCAGACATTTACTAGCTATGTGAACCTGGACAAGTCACTTAACCCTGTTTGCCTTAGTTTTCTCATCTGCAAAGTGAGCTGGCAAATAAAATAGGAAACCACGCCAGTATCTTTGCCAAGAGAACCCCAAATAAAAAGTTGAACAGGACTGAAAATGACTCAACAACAACCATGGGCAGGTCTCTTATCCTGTTCAACTAAGGCAAACAAGGTTATAATCATATACCATATAATTTAGCCCATTCTAAACAATATATGTTCAATTGATTTACTTGTAGTTTCTAGGAAATGCTCTGTGTTTTCCTGCATATAGGCCATTGCTCATGTTGTTCCCTGTACATGGAATTTCCTGCCTTTCCCTCACTTTACTTTTTTGAATCCCTATGCATGCTTAAAAGCTCAAGTTGAATATTACCTCCTCCATGATGTTTCCCTGTGTACTCCTGCTATCAGAAATTAGCTTTCCTTTGTATCTCACATGGCATATTGCCTTCTGAATCTCTAAGGCACCTGTATTTTAAATTTTAGCTTAGTTCTCTGTTTATATGCTTTATCTCTCTATAGTGTGGTAAGCTACATGAGGGCAGGAGCCATACCTTATAGAACTTCATCTCTCCCCCAGAACCTCCTAACATAGTGCTTTGTTCATAACAATATTTAAGTAACTAATGCAATGATCTGAATACAGTGGGTACTGAATAAATACTTTTGGGGTGAGTAAATGATTGGATATATCTTGAAACAACTGTCTACTAATAGCAAAGTATAATTACTGTGCTAGTTATGTGAATGTTCAGAAAGTGAGTATGTCAAGCAGATCAATACAATTGCTGTCTGAAGGCTCACATAATTGGAAATGGCATACACAGGCAAGGGAAATTGAAAGTTTAGCAACCTAGCATAAAGCACCGGACTAGGAAGGGGGAGACGGTTTCTCTGACAAGCTCTATATGATTTCATAATTCATTCAAACACTTTTCTCAATCCCATCCTTGGACTTATGCAAAAATTAAATAAGTAGTTTCTGTGAAATACTATAACTTCCATATAGGCATTATTAAATGCCTCTAATGGAAACAAAAAGAAAAAGGAAAAATATAACTCTCTTCTGGTCTTTCTTCATTTTCAAATGGTAACTGTCCCAGTATCTGTAATTACTAGCTACTAAGCACACAAACAATGCTTTGTGCCTTTTTCTCAATGTTATCCAGTATGTTGGAAGACTGTGACCATGATATACAATATAACGGTAAAAGTAATATTTAGAAGGCAGACCTAGGTTGTATTAAATATTGAAACTTATGTTACCATTCGTATGGGTTTGTATGCATTGTTGTAACACCTGTCAAATAGAGTACAATGTCCATCTTCTTAGGCCAAATATAATTCTCAGTGTTTCATGTTCGGTGGTCCACTTTTAGAGACTGAAGCAGTTGTTGGATGTATCTCTATGGATCAGGGGCATGGCTGATGCTAGCAGTGAACAGATGTGATCTTTTTCAATGCACGCTCTCTCCTCTCATCTTTCTGAGGTCCGTGCCTATCACGTCAGCTAAAAATAGAGGTAGTTAAGTCACGTAATGGTTTATCGGTAAGTCATTACTTCAACATACCTTAGAAGCCATTAATTAATAGGCTTGTAAGTTATATTACTGGGTTTTCCATTCCCTATATGATCATAGGAAAGTCATTTAAACCATCGCCTGCCTCATCTCTACCCCACCTCTAAATTATGGGAACAAGATTATTTGCTTCTGCTTGAATTCAAAGACACACAGAATGTACTGAACTCTTTACATAAAGGTGATATAAAATGGAATAAGGGAAGCTTTTTTTCTTTTACAAATGCCTTGATATCTTTTTGTATTTATATCAATTTCATTTTCAAGTATGTTCTGCCCTGTTCTTCATCTCAACGGAAACAATCTTTTTCAACAAGTAACAACAACAAAAACAAAGAAAAAGAAAGAAAAGAAAGAGGGAAGGAAACAAACAAAGAACAGTTTGGGAAAACCAACCATTGGACTCCCTCTGCCTCATAAAGTTCTTCCTTTATGATACAGTCATACACCACTTTCTGCACAAAGCCTTTCGTGACCCATCAATTGTTAGTGCCATCCCTCTCCAAATATATTTTAACTACTTTGTGTTTTTAACTTTACATTTATGCCATATATACTAGTAGATATACTTATCTCTCTCATTAGAATGTAAGCTTTTGTGAGTTAAAATTGTTTCAATTTTGTGCTTATATTCACCATGCTTGCCACAGTGCCTGGCACATTAATAAATGCTTGTTGATTAATTATGCAAATAATTCCACACTCATATCCCCTGCTTCTAAAAAGAATGGAAGGAGATGCATTTTGTGGATCCTTACCCCAGTCAAATTTCTTGGTCATTGTAATTTAACAGCTTTTAACTTTGGCTTTCTATGCCACCACCCCACAAAAAAAAGATACTTCTATTTCTTTATTCTTCTCTCCTGTTTGTCTCAGCATAGTAGAGAGAGAAAGGAGATTGCCAGTTTGGTATCCATTTCCATCTTAAAGATTTTGACTCTGAAAAAAAGCTAGCTGATGTTCCAAAAAAAAAAAAAGAAGTAAAAGGCAGCATTAAGCTCAATTAATACTTTAGGAGAAAGGAAATCACTATCTGGAAAATCAATTTGAGCCTGAAAGCAGAACTTTATTTTCTGTTTGCAGGCTTCTGTAGTCCAAATGTAAACATGATATATATCCATGAAATCAATTCATAACCAGACATCTGCATTGCAGAGGGATTTAAAAATTTTTTCTTTCATTAAGAAAAAAGTCCATTGTTGTTTCTTGTTGTTACATCATTTATTTCCAAAAATATCATGTCCTCTCTCTCTCCTACACAGTGAGTTCTTCTGTTCCTCATAAAAATGATTTTTTAAAAATTATAATTAGTTAAGATTCTTTAGTAAGTTCTACTGGATGACATGATCTTGAGAATGAGAAAGAGACTATTTTCTCTCACGGAAAAAATGGACTGCTTGGTAAATTAATGAACTGTACTTCATTTTAGCTGATGAACCATCTTACTGGGGGAAAAAACAAATGGTAAGAAGGAAACTAAGAATTGGAGGAAGACTATGATAGGCTGATGTGGCACTTATTCAATCCTACCATACGTCTTCCTCCAAGAAGTCTAGCTTGAGGTCAACTTAAGTCCATAGTGAATGTTGACTGAAGAATCCAACTTTTCTCTTACTTCTTCCTAAATTGGGGATAAATAAGAAGGAAGGAGACAAACATTTATTAAGCACTTATTATATAAAAACCATTTTGCTTCGTGCATTACAAATATTATCTTTTTGATTCTCACAGAAATCCTGGGAGGTAAGTGGAATTATTATCCCCATTTTACAGTCAGAAAACTGAGGCAAATAGAGATTAAATGATCTGCCCAACATCATAATCTGGTATTTATTTGAGGCTAGATTTAAATTTAGGTCTTTTTAACTCCAGGCCCAGCATTCTATCCACTGTACTACCCAGTTGTTTCAAAGACGTAACAATCTCAAGTAGGTCTTCAGATGTATATTTTGACCTTTTGGCAGCCTCTTCTCAAAACAATGAGTTTAATTTGTGTCCCATAGAGATAGATCAATTCTAAATATGTGTACACATATATACATGCACATATGTACACATATGTTTCTGTATATGTATATATGTAAATATACACAGAGACAGAGAAAGGCAGAAAGACAGAAATAGAGAGAGATAGAGACAGAGACCCAGATTTGGGTTTCACTGATCTTGAAAGGAAAGCCAAGGCAAAGAAACTTACTCTCCTCTTGCAATATTGTAATTATTATGCAACTTAGGACCTTAGAGATTTACCCAGAGCATCAAGAAGGTGGTAACTAACCCAGTGTCACACAGAACGTCAGAGTCAGAGCTTAGATTCTTATGTTCTTGGTCTTAGGCTAAGCTTCCTATACATTATGGCACATTGCCTTTCATTTAAAAAATGTTTTGCCTTGCTACATTTTACTATTAAGGAAACATAAGCAACTTGGTCAGAGGACAGATTATTTCTTCATCTTAGAGCTTGCTTAAAGTTGTATTAATACCCTTTTTGTAGTTATGCTTGTTGTTCTGTTTGTCCTTCGTTTTGAAGAGGACCATGGCATTGGGAAGGTGATGTCATGACTTGCAAGTGAATTGGATTTAAGTGACAGAGGGCGGTGCAAAGTCACCAGCCTCACTTTCTCCTCCAGAGCTATCTGGATCCAGTGGCCAGATAGAGATCAGGATGACTGGAGATGGCCCTGGATGCAGTCAGAGACCTCGACCTTTGTCTGAGGCAAATGATTCCTTAGGGGCAAAATCTTACAAAAAAATTACAAAAGCAGATTTCCTCCTGTACTGAAGCAGAATGGTCACATTCTACACAGAACTAAGTATCATTCCTTATAAATAGAAATTAGAAAATAATCTAGAGCTAAAGGAAAGGAAGTGGTTGGTGTGATTGCTCAAAACAATTTTGATATGAGCGAAGAAGTGAATTCTCCTACTATAATGGTCTCTGTATTCTAGACATGTTTCATTTAGTGGTACCCTTTCTAAACTGTGGTTCTTAGAACTAAATATTAGATAAAATCTGAAAAGGACAGAGTTCCACCCATCATTCTGAATACTATGCCTCCCCTAATGTAGCCTAAGACTCCATTCATTTTTTAATGTCCACTTAAGGAAAACAACCAGAAATTAGGATTGCCAGTGTGAATAAAAGCACCTTAATAAAAAGTACTCAGCAGGGATGGGTGGAAAGTAGATGAAGTAGTACAAATTTTCTGTACTAACCACTAATTTATTTAAAATGTCATGTATAAAATGTAATCATAAGCTTGGCTTTGGTGGTACATTACTATAATCCCTGTTGTTGGGAAAGCTGAGGCTGCTGGATCAGTTAAATTAGGGAGTTCTGAGCTCTAGAAAGGCTTTAATGTGATCTAATACTGGCACAAATATAGAGAGACCTTGGGATTGCAGAGCCACCAGGATGACTAAGGAAGGGCAAAGTGCCCACATTGGAAAAAAAAAATGGAGCAGGTTAAAGTTTCTGTGCTGGTTAGTATTGGATTGGGCCCTTTCATTTCCAGCCCTGGATGATACAGAGAGACCCAGTCTCTCTGTCTCTCTCTCTCTGTCTCTCTGTCTCTGTCTGTCTGTCTGTCTCTCTCTCTTTCACACACACACACACACACACACACACAAGTAATTATGTTGAAATCTGTGTCTACTGGAAATATGTAGCAGTCATAATACCAACCTATCTATGAGCAGCACAGAACAGTGGTTAAGGTACTGGACTGGGAGTTAAGAAAATCTGGGCTTACCTTAAGCACGTTACTAGCTGTGCACCTCTGGGCAAGTCATTTAACTTTTCTTAGCCTCAGTTTCCTCATCTGTAAAATAGTAATAATAATACCACTAACCTCAAAGAGTTGTTATGGGGATCAAATGACATAATATGCACAAAGTGCTTTACAAACATTGTAACACTATTATAACTTTTTTGGAAATTCAAACCTTTTTGTACAGTAAGGAGTCATAATTAATAGAAAAACATTCTTAAAAGCCTGGAGAGGAAAGTCAAAGAGGTCTCTCATGGAAAGCATCTGCATCTTTTTTTGACACATATTGGAAATGTAGAATCACAGCATGGCTCATACCCTTTCTTATCATAATCCTTATCATTAAACAATAATTATAAATCATTGGGCTGCTAATGGGCATCAATTTAACAATGCCAGTTCATATTTATTAAGTGATACCACATGCAAGGCAATCCTATATTGTCCAATATAGAAGTCAGATTCTTTACCCACAATATCACCCACACATCCTTCTAGTTACTATGGTTTGCTACCTTGGAATTTTCTCTGTTCTGTTTCCCTCACCCTCTCTATCCAATAGTTGTCAAGAATTTTTGCCTCTAATTCTAAAGCATTTCTCACAAATGTTTCCTTCTCTCTACTCAGAAGGTCACCACTCAAGTTCAGGACTTTATCAGCTTTCACCTGAATTATTGTTTTAGCTTTCTAATTGACTTTCAAGGTTTTTCTCTTTTTTCAAGGTTTTCATGTTTCCCCCCCTCTGCAATTTGTCCTTCACACAGCCACCAAAATCCTACAACATGGATTTAAATATATCAGTCTTATCCTAAAGAAGCTTTGGTGGTCCCCCTTGCCATTGGAATAAAATATAAACTTCTCAGTCTGACATTTAAAACCTATTGGACTCCAGCTCCAACTCATCTTTCCATACATTTCATATTAATGTCCTCCAGGTTTTCTACATTTCAGCCAAATTGGATTTCTAGCAAACTTAATATTTCATCTTCTATCAGCAAATATGCTTTCCCCAATATCCAGAATGCTATGCCTCTTCTTCTTCACCTCCAAGAATCATTGTCTTCTTCATCCAAAGCAGAACTCCACTTCTAACACCTACTGAAGGTGTCCTTTATCTCCCAACTTTTTAGTGACCTCTCAATTCTCCAATCACCTTTGAATTATACAGTAAATACTATATCTTGTCTCCCTCCCTTCACCTCCCTGATTCTCAGAGTAAAATGCAATGTCCTTACAAACAAGGACTGTTTCAATTTTGTCTTTCTGTTCCCAATACTTAGTAGCTAATGCCAAGCCTAGCAACCAAGCAGCCTAGGGCTAAACCATTACAGGAAACAAGGCCATTTTTGAAGAAGGTAGTGCCTACTTTAGGCACCATATTCAGGACAAATCATGGCCCACCCATGCCATCTAGTAGTATGGGGACAGATTTTGACCCAAGCTCAAGCCCAGAAACTGATGCTAGAGATAGAGGTAAATAGACTAGAATACACACACACACACACACACACACACACGTACACACACACCATATACATATGTACATATATGTATATGGGGGAGTGTATAAATACACAATAAAGAAATATCTTGGACTGAGAGACCCCCCAAAAAAGAAGAGAATAACTCCACAAGTCCAAGTAGAGCTTCAGAGAAAGAAATTTTCTAGACACAAGGACTACAGGAATATGTGGAAGAAATGAAACAGATATAAAATGGAATAACTTGGAGGGAAATAAAGACAAGAGGAATTAAAACTTTAGAACAGACAACGATAAACCCTACCCAAGAACTGAAAACTGAAAATTAGAATGAGTTAAACCAAAAACACTGATATGGTGGGACAATAAGAAATATTAAGGCAAAATTAAAAGTTTTTATTTAAAGAGTGTAAAGAATATGTCAAAGATAAACTTACAATGAAAAAAAAAGTCAAGGAAGGGTAATCTAAAAATCATACAACTAAGATAAATAAAAAGACCAAAATAAAAAGCTTGAGTAACATATTTCAATAAAATATAAGTGAGAACTGCCTGAATCTCATAGAATTAGAGGGCAAACTCAGTTTTGAGTTTGCCCTCTAATTCCACCAGTCACTTCCTGAAAGAAACCACAAATTTAAAATTCCCAGGAATGTTATAGCTAAAATCTAGAGCTTTCAGTCAAAGAAAAATAGTGCAAGTAGATAATAAGAAAGAGATCAAGTAGCAAGGAGCTGCAGTTATGATCACACAAGACTTAGTAATTGCTACCTTAGAGAAGTAGAGAGCTTGGAATATGATAATACATAAGATAAAAGACAAAGGCTTATAACGAAGACTAACCTCTCTGGCAAAAATCAAGTATTATCCTACAGAGAGAAAATGGATTTTTAATGAAATAGAGTTTTCTAAGCATTTCTTATGAAAAAGTGAGAACTGAGTATATATTTTGAAATGGAAACAAAGTAGTCAAGGAAAATATGGAAAAGTATATACATTTGATCAATTAGAAGGGACTACGTGGGAACAAACTGTTTATATGCTACTAGGAGGGCAAAGAAACAAGTGCCTTCTCAGAATATCAATGTCTTCAAATGTCAGAAAGTTAAATAAGAAAGACAGAGAACCCAGTAATAGTTTTGTTATGTTTTGACAATCAGAAGATAGACTATAGGTGTATGTATATTCTTTTGTATGTATATAAACATTTATAAACACATATATACATGTGCATATAAGTAAATGAGCACCTTTTCATATAGATATATACTTCTATGCATGCACATATGTTTATGTTACATATGTATGTGCAAATATGAAATAGTCCTTGCCAGGTTTATGAGATGTTTAATTACTACATTTCTTACTATATTGTTTGATTAAATGCCTTTAATTTGAAGTAATTGTGTCTAATGGATGACTGTTAAAGATAAACACATTGGTAGGGGCTTGTGAGCTATGTTTTCAGATAATAAGGACCTAGAGTACAAGAACCTGCGGCAACCATTCTCTAGTAGATTCAACATGACCTAAAGAGACGGTTTATTTGCTAGGGATTCTCAATAAGTATTTGTCCAAATTAACTGAAAAAGCACATTTATACAGGAGCTTGCAGTTAATAAAGTGCTTTGTTGACAACAATTCTCTAAGGTAGATAATAATATTATCTCTCCTTTACAGATGAGCAAACAGGAGCGAGGTTTGTTAATATTATATAGATAGTAATAGTAACAGTGACAATAATTCACTTATATAATGTTTTAAGGTTTATAGATACAAGTCTTACAACCCGAGATCCAGAACTCCATATTCCTTGACAGACTATGAAATGCAGATAATTTCATTGGAAACATTATCTTCATCTTTGTCTCTGAACCAGTGTTGGTGAAGGATGAGGAATAGGGGGCTAGAGTATGGGTATAGCTAGAAGGTAATTTGAGACTATCTGTAATTTAAAAAAAAAAATCATAATTGGGTATATATGTACCTGGGTGAATCCTAAAGCCTTAGCACACCTTCAAATACATATAGATGATGCAAAGAAATACTATGTGTGCTCTTATTCCAGAGGCATCTCAGATAACTCATAGGAGTGGGAGTTAGATGTTAACAGAGTATCACTGATTTTAATATCTGAATTCCATGTTGTAACCAAGGAGCACTCCTATGAAATATATTCTGTAAGTTTAAAAATTCTCTATTTCATTGCATGATCCCACTGAATTCTGAATGTAAATTTATTTTATTTCTTTGTAGGTTTGATGTCCCATGATTTCAGAATAAAATGTGTTATTGAAGGTCCCACATAGGCTACAGTATGCCTCCAACAGACTGTTTGTCTGCCCGACTATGAAACGTTACTCTTTCCTGGCAGAGTCCATGTTGCTGGCAGCTGGAAGACTGACCCAAGGGCTGGTGCCAGGAGTTCTGTAGTTCTTGGGTAGTTGTGCACTGCTTGTACAATGTGGGTAGCTAAGGGCAGTGCAGGATGGACAGCTGTGTTCCAGCTTCATCCTTTGGCAGAACACTAGCAACTCATTCTTCCTGGGCTTTGGCATCTGTTGTATCAGGAGACAATTTCTTTTATTTCCCTAGGTTTAGTCTGACCATTTTCACTACCTGAACCCCAACACTATTCAGCTTAAGAATCCAAGAGAAGGGAATATATAGCTAAGCAGAAAGAGCTCTGGAATTAGAAAACCTTGATTTAAATCCCCACTTCCACCTCTTACTAGCCACGTGAACTTTTGCCAAGTCATTACTTCTTGGAATCTTGACTTACTTTTGCATAAAATGGGTCTTGTCTATCTTATGTCATTGTCATAAGGATGAAGTGGTATCAAAGAACCATGAATAAAAGTGTAAAGTATAATGAAAATACAAAAAGATTATTATAATATAATATTTTATATAATATATAGTTATATGTAACATGTAATTTATATATAACATGTTATATGAAATAATATATTATAATAAATCAATATTCATTGAGAGCCTACTACATGCCAGACACAGTACTAAGCGATGGGGATACAAAAAGAGGCAAGAGACATTTCTTGCCTTCAAGGCACTTAAAGTCTAATGGAGAAGACAACATGCAAACAAATATATAAAAAGCAAGTTATATACAGGATAAACAGGTGCTAAAATTAAGAGGGATTGAGAAAAGCTTCTTATAAAAGATATGATTTTAGCTGGGCCTTTAAGGAAGTCAGGAAAGTCAGTAGGCACAGTTGAGGCCAGAGAGTATTTCAGGCATGGGGGACAGCCAGAGAAAATGCGTGAGCCAAGAGATGGTGTCTTGTATGATTATCACAACTATTACATTGCTAAGCTTATGAACAGAGGAGCAGATGGGGCAGAGGCAGTGCAGTGGATAGAGAGCTAGGCCTAGAGTGAAGAAGGCCCAAGTTCAGATCCGGTAACAGACACCTACCAGCTGTGTGACCCTGGACAAGTCACTTAACCCTGTTTGCCTCATTTTCCTCATCTGTAAGATGAGATAGAGAAGGAAACAGCAAGCCACTCCAGTATCTCTGCTAAAAAAATATATATCCTTAAATGGGTTCATAAAGAGTTGGACATGACAGAAATGATCAGACAAAATGCACACAGATAGAAGTATTCTTGGTTTTTCCAGAGTCCATAATCCCATGATGTTTTAACTCTTCAGTTCCAGGATATCCATGAAAGGAAAAGACTAAGCCTCAGGAATCACAGTGGCCTCTAATATATGGAACCTTTGCCTAATTGCATGGGATACCTGCCCTTTAGCTCCTGGCTGCTAAGTGAGGAACAAAGCGCATTTAGGCATGGTTATCATAGTCATAGGCCCGTACTATGCCAATAGAATACAAATGATGATGCTACCTAAATAGATTTAATACCAACAGGTTACTTTGTGGAAGTAGACAAAATAATAACACACCTAATCTGGAGGGAACAAAAATTCTAGAAGCTCAAAGAAAATAATGGAAAAATAGGAAAGAAGAGACCTAGTTTTATTGGAACTAAAACTGTATTATAAATCAGAAATTATTAAAATTATTGGATATTCATTGAAAATAGGAAAGTAAATAAGTGAAATGGAATATATATATATATATATATAAGTGTGTGCATGTGTATGGATATAGATAGAGATTTTATATATATATATATATGTATACATATACACACACACACACACACAGATACACACACACATATGATCTAGACACAGTGAAACACAGTAGCCTATTGTTGGCTAAATCCAGGAATAGAAAGTTCTTGGAAAATGACTCCCTATTCTGCAAAAACTACTGAAGAAACTGGGAATTGTTTAGTATAATACTTTATAACAGAATCCATTAAAAGTCTTAAACAGGTCAGCAATCTATGTGTAGAAGGCCACATCAGAGGGGATAGAAAACTAAAGAAGGGGTGAAGGGAAACAGAGAAAGAAAAGAAAGGGGTTTAGGGATGGAATGGAAGGGAGATACATCTTTGTAAATAAGGAAAAGAAGAGATCGTGAAAAAATAGATAGTTTTGATTACATAAAATTTAAAAGCTTTTACATAAACAAAATCAATACAACTAGAATAAGAAGAGAAACTGTCAAAAGATAACTTTTTGCTTTTCATCAGTCATCTCTAAAAATGGTCTGGCATCCAAGATACATTAATGGTCTGATAGAAATGTATAGATAAAAAACCTATTCCCCCAACACATAAGTAGTCTAAAGAGATGAACAAAAGAGTTTTCAGAATAATAAGGTGGGAGGTTTATGGAAATGTAATGCTGCATGACAGATGACAGATGAAGTCATTTCAATGGCAAATTTTGCTGAATTATTTTTCCTCATACCACAAAAGGGGTTGTTAGAATATGACTATAGTTAGTTTAACTATCAATAAAACTTTTTGTAATGGCATAAGTCCATCTGAGTCCTTTATCTCATATTGGGCAAACTTATTGGGAAAAATAGAGGATTTTTTTCTAGATTTCCATTTAAATGTAAAATATACTTAGAAATGAAAAAATAAATCATCCATATATATATACATATACACTCACAAACTAACTCTCCCCAAAAGAATTGGAGTTAAACAGGACAACAACATTAGCTAACTTCAGTCCTATAAGGTACTAGGGAGAACATTTGATCCAACATCTCCTTATTTTAAAGATAAGGAAACTGTTACTGAAGGCTGTGCGTGTGTGTGCGTGCGTGCGTGTGTGTGTGTGTGTGTGTGTGTGTGTGTGGGCGTTGTGGCAAAGGGAGTACAGAGCCAATTTCGTTTCATTTCACTTATTTTCAACAAAGAAGTCTTCATTTTAGTATTTAAAAATCCCTAAAAATTAACACTTCCTACAACAGTGGTTCTCAACCTTCCTAATGCCGCAACCCTTTAATATAGTTCCTTATGTTGTGGTGACCACCAAACATAAAATTATTTTTGTTGCTACTTCATAACTATAATTTTGCTTCTGTTATGAATCTATCTGATATGCAGGATGTATTTTCATTGTTACAAATTGAACATAATCAACAGGTTGAAAACCACTGTCCCACAAGCTTTTTTTCCGTTGTGGAAAAATTATGTTAATATCCTTATTACCAACTGCAGTGCCTAGCATACAGTAGGAAATTAATTAATGTTTGTTGATTGGGAGAGAAAAAAACCTTCTAAGATGAATTAATGTTAAGATGAATTCTCTTCTAGCAGCTTTGGACAGGTAGGAGAGCCGGAAATTTTCAAGACTGCTCCAAAGCGTGAGAGAACCCCAAGGAAAGTCATACTGTTTTCAACTTTTTGCAAATCTTTGCTTATATATCAAAGAAAGTTTAGGAATATAAGGAGGTATAGTATAATGGGATTTAGAGTTTTATTGTTGTTCACTTGTGTCCTACTCTTTGTGACCCTGGTGACTATACTATACATAGAGTTTTCTTGGCAAAGATACCAAGAGCGGTTTGCCACTCCCTTTTCTAGTGGATGAAGGCAAATAGAGGTTAAGTGACTTGTCTCCAGTGTCACCCAACTAGTTACTCAGCTCTTTCTGACTTCAAGCCCAGTGCTTTATCCACTGAGTCACTTAGATGCCTCCAACAACGAACAAACAAAAAAGTCACACTGGCAATTAGTAGAGACAACATTCTCTCAATGTACATTGTACAACATTCTTCTTTTCCCTCTACTAGTATACACAGTGGCCTCAGGTAGTGTTAAACAGAAATTTATTTTTTATTTTTTGACATAGAACTATGTGAAAGTTCTTTTTGCTTGGTCTGATACTTTGATCCTATGCAAAACTAGATTTAAAATTTTACTGAAAGGCTGACTTTCCCTAAAAGTATGTCCACAGTAGATCCCACACATATTCTGAGTAATACAGTCTAGCATCTCATTGCAGGGAACTTCAGTTTAAATTTTGGATAAACCATTAAAAATTTCAGGAAAGATTTCCTTGCCTCTAATCAAATGCAAAAATAGATTTCTAATAAAAAGTAAATGTATTTTTCCGTAAAATCACTTGCAATGCACAAACTGGGTAGCCACAGCTGACAGATTTGAGTTCAGTGAAACCAAAGAAGTCACTGCTTCTGGCTTGAATATAGCTCTGCTCCTGTATTTGAGTTATGAGTGAATGTGAGCCCTTCTTAGGGGAGTGAAGTTCTTTTTAGTAATGCAGGCACTGAGCCTGGATTATGGAGGATTACCACCCATTACAGAACATTTTAAATGTGATTCACCTGTTCCAAAAATGTTTATTCTTATGGACATATTCTTGCTAAAGTGCCATCTATACCAATTAAAAAGTGAGTTTTGGGTGGTCCATGGGAAGGGGGGAATTTATTTTATATCAAACTAAGCTTTTCAGTCTTTCCGAGAACCAAGCTTTCTGAAAAAGTATTGAGTTCAATATCACAAGATCACAGAATTGGAAGGGAGCTCAAAATTCATCTATTTTAACTGGCCAGATAGTGATGGAGTCCTTTTTATAAAAACCCCAACAGATGGTCTTTTAGCCTTTGCTTAAATACTTTCAACGACAAGGAGTTTACAATGCCGCCCATTCTATTGTTGGACAGCTCCAGTTGTTAGAAGAGTTCTTTGCTATATTGGACCTGAAATCTGTCTCTTTGTAATTTGGGATGATGGGATCATAGGCTCATAGAATTAGAGCTGGACCTCTGCATCTTAGTTCTAGATCTGCTTTATGTGGCAACACAGAACACAATTCAGTTGTAACTAGGGTGGATTGGTGGGAGAATTGCCAAAGAGCAAGAAATCTGGCTTAGGGTGGAAAATGAAGAAGTTAGGAGCAAGGTGGGTCAAGTAGTAGGGCAAGAACAGAGCCCTGTAGTGGGGAAGGTGTAGAGCCAAGCATGGAAAATAACAAAATGATGAAAGTGGAGCTGGCAGCAGATTCCCACTGAGAGAAGAGCTTGGATTTTCTTGAGCAAAAACAGGGTGAGTAGATCAGGGAAGAAAACCTGGTCCTGACCCAGAAAGTATGTATCCATCATTGCAGACTGTGGTGACCCTTTGGAAGCTACCTTTCAGCATACTTTGCTACCAAAGGAGAGGGGATGAGCTGGAAATTATTGATCTACAGTGAGAAGTTCCTAAGGTGGGGAGGAGGCAACAGAGTAGCAGGAAGGACAGGAGTTAGGGTAAGGAAAGTAAACAGTCCCTGCTCCCTGCTGGTGGGCTATGTTTTCCTGGGGAATGTCCCTACTTCTCCTATACCAGGAATCTTTTTTTAATCCAGAAGTTTTGCCCTCCTCATCTTCCCAGACTTTTCTAAGTCCTGGAACCATATATCTAAACAGGAGGATGAGGTTGAAAGTATGGTCAGCTTCTCTGTGAGGAGAAGTGGAATATTGTAGGGATCCTAGATGGATTCTTAAACTAAACATAATGGAGTATGAAACAGCTAGGGATAGGGCTACCTCTGCGAGGGAAAAAAGATTCACTAGGCCAAGAAGTTCTCTTCAACCGACTCTGCCTTTTAGCAGTGAGCCCTGGATGGGTAGGAGGAAGGAGAGAGATGCTTCATACCAGCCCAAGCAGTGGAGGGAGCCAGCTTCTCAAGTTCTGCTGGACAGCCAGTGCTTCTTGGAAATGATCTTGTCTCCCCATCTCCTGGGTGTTTTTATTTCCCTTTTTAAAAAATTGCCCTCTCATGTTCCTTAAATTAAGGATGGTTGTGATGGGGTATATTTGGGGCATGAGGGTGAATAGACCAGGGAAGAAAACCTGGTTGTGACCCAGAAAGCCAGTCCCCATCAGTGCAGAGAGTGGTGACCCTTTGAAAGCTACCTTTCAGCATGCTTTGCTGCCAAGGGAGAGGGGGTGAGCTGGGAAGTCCAGGGCATGACTAGAGAGACCAAGGGACCTCCTCGCTGTTTAGCTGCCTGACTTGAGTCATGAGATCAGAGTTTCTAGCACCAAAAGGGATATCCCAGATCCCCTAAATGAAACCAATTTTGAGGTGTGTGTGTGTGTATGTGTGTGTGTGTGTACACACAGTGTGTAACAAATATAGATAGTCAAGCAAAACACATTCCCACATGTCCAAAAATATGTTTCCTTCTATCTCTTGGATCCATTACTTTGGTAGCATACTTGCTTACTGGTCCCCTGGGGTTGTGATTGGTCATTGCATTAATCAGGGTTCTTAAATCTTTTCAGGTTTTTTTTTTGTCTTTAGAATGTTGTTGTTTTATATAAATACTTCTTTTGGTTCTTCTCACTTCACTCTGCATCTGTTCATACAAGTCTTCCAAGGTTTCTCTGGAACCATCTCTTCAGTCATTTCTTAGAGCCCAATAGTATTCTATTTACATATTATCAAATTGTCTTATCTGATCCTTACAACAACTCTTTGAGGCAGGTACTCATTATTCCCATTTTATAGATGAGGTGAAATACTATGGTTTGTTTAGTTATTCCACAATTAATGGGTACCCTCCTAAATTTCTACTTCTTTTTCACCAAATTAATAGTTATCCTTCAGATGTGTGTGTGTATATATATATAGGTATATATAAATATATGTATATGTATATATATATATATATACATGTGTGTGTGTTTGCAAAGCGCTTTGAATAAGTTATCTCATTTGGTCCCCTCAATAATCCTGTGAGGTAGATGTTCTAGAATTATCCTCACTTTACAAATGAGGAAACTGAAACTGAGGGATACTATTATGTGACTTGTCCAGGGTCACACCATTATTAAGTGTCTGAGGCTTGATTTGAACTCAGGTTTTCTGGATTCTAAGTCTAGCACTCTAGCCACAGTGTCACTTGTCAGCTTCTATGGGAAAAAAAGAGTCAGTATAAATATTTTTGTGTGTGATTAAAAAAAAAATCTTTGGAGCATATATAGTGATATTGCTAGGTCAAAAGGATGGACAGTTTAGTGATTTGGGATAGTCCCAGTTGCTTTCCAGAATGACTGGGCCAATTCAAAGACTCCTTAATGGTGCATTAATTGGTTTGTTGTTTTTTTTTTGGCCTCAGACTTTGTAACATTTGTTAGTTTCCTTTTTTCTTATCAACTTTTCCATTTGGTAGGTGTGGGTAGAATCTCAGAGCTGCCTTAGTTTTTCTAATTGTTAGTGATTTAGAGCACTTTATTTCATATGACTAGAGACAGTTTGGATTTCTTCCTTTGAAAACTACCTTTTCATAAAAAAAGCCAAATTTTAATAAACTGGCTTAAAGACCACTGGCCTCAGAGTCAGGAGAACTCTGTTTTACACCCTGCTTTGACATTAATTCTGTATCTCTGTCATCTACCCTCTAAAATGAGAATCTTGGATGATGTATTGGCTAAGGTCCTTTCCAACTCTAACAGATTAGGGGTCTATGAAATTTGGGATCCATTTGACTCTCCTTCAGTTTGCCACAATTTCAGAAAGAGTTGGATGAGTCTTCCTCTGTAAACTTAGGTCAATCGTTTCTCTTCTCTGGCAATTCTTGTGTTACATTCAGAATTAGACAAGATGATCTGGCTCTGACATGGAGATATTTGTGTGGGTGGGGAAAGAGGTTGGCTTCAAGATTCCTTTTAGCTTCCTTGCTGAAAGAATCTCTCTGTTTGCTTTATGGTTTACCACTCAACCACTATCTGCTTGTATTCACACTTTTTGCATACCAAGTGTGATTATTCTTGATGCCTAGAGGCTAAGGTTAGTGTGAATAGGAATCTATCAAATGGTCCCCTGCCTTTGGAGCAGTGGGTGCAAGTTGACTTTCCTACTGTGTCTTTGTCATATCCTGGAGGTATAGTGTCTATGCCTCATGCAGTGGCTAGGGACTGCTTGAGTCAGGACACAGATGCTGGGAAATTATTCAAATTTCCATCTTTCACCTGCCATCAAGGTTTACCCAGGGTTCATCTCTGGGGAAGATTGACTTCTCAATAGGAGAAGTAGGCTCTCCAATTCTCTCCTTCCTTGACTCTTTACCCACATCCTATTTTATTTTATTTTATTTTTTGGCTTTAGTCTACAGTTTTGAAAAAATGAGGAAATCAGTAAAAAGAGTACCCTAGGCACAAATATGAGCCATGCAGAAAATGTAATGTTAAGCATAAAAGAATCATACCATATATTGCAGAAAGATTAATTTACCACTGATAGGACAATCCTTCAAGAAGCCAATATTCAGTTCTACTTGGGCCATAGCCAGTTATTGCAAGTCTGCTAAATAGCCAGTTTATATTTCACCTCCACTGAGTACAGTCCAATCAAATATGATCTTTCCCAGGGACCCTGTCTCTGATGCCAACTCTTTTCTTGGCACCAGCAATTGTATTTTACTTTCCTAGATGCTACTGCATCTCACCTGCACTCACAGGATCTTTTAAAGCTCACAAGGTCAATGCTGAAGGAAAGAAACACAAGAGAGTCAAAAGACTCTAGGAGGTTTTGACTGGTTAAATCCACACTCCACCTGGGGAACCTCCTGTCACCATTACTTCAGGCAAGAGATGGGTTGTTTTTCTCTACCCCCACAATAAAATTAGGTCTTGTCACCTAGATAGATGCAGCCCAAGACTACTAACTGCCAGTCAGAAGCTTATTGTATCATGTGCTACACCCTATTCCCTTTCTGCTCTCCTAGGGCAGAGGGAAGACCAAGGGACTGCTCAGGGTCTGTCATATCATTCTGAAGTACCAAAAAGTGTTTTTAAGCACTAGGAAACCACATGTCCAGGAATAGTCATTATCTCCAAAGACCCAAGCAATGAGTTATCATTAGAGTACCCCAAAGTTTTCAGGGGAGCTCTGAGTGTATTTTTCCAGAGAAAGCCTGTGTAGGCTCACTAAACCTAAATTAAATTGCTAAATTATACGTAGTATCATGTCTATATATGTGGCATCATGTCTTATTCAGTGATGTGGCATCTACCTCCCTTCTCAAAAATGAGTAAATTAGGCTCCCCTTCTTGGCCACTGTGCATGGTTTATGCTGCTTACCCAAGGATAAAATCTCCTCTTTATGCCTCTGGCAAGTCTATCTCTTTATATCTCTCAGTCCTTCAAATACTGAAATACATTAAAATATTAAATATTAAAACATACTAAATATGTTAAAATATGTGACATGTCACCTTAATTCTCTCATTCCCTGACATTCTCTTCTCTCTGGGTTTTCATGCTTTTGCTCTCTCTGATTCTCCTTTTATTGATTCTCCTATTCTCCTCTTATTCCATCTCCCATTTCCATTGGCCTGACTGCTCCTTCTAAATCCTCTTCAATCATCATCCAAGTCAAATTCACTGAGTGGGTGTGTCCCCAAAACTATGCCCTATGTCCTCTTCTCTTTTCTCTCTACACTCTATTACTTGATAATCCCATCAGCTCCCATAGGCTCAATAATTATCTCAATGAAGATGACTTTGAGATCTATCTCTCTATCAATCAATCAACCAACTGATTGATCCATCGATCTTGAGCTCTAGTCACCCATCATGAACTGCCTATTGAATATTTTGAATTAGCTGGTCCATTAGCTGACTATATTGCCCTAATATACATTAAACTCAAAGCAGCACCATATTGGGGCAGTTAGGTGACACAGTGGATAGAATACTGGGCCTGGAGTCAGGAAGGGTCCTCTTCCTGAGTTCAAATCTGACCTCAGATACTGACTAGTTGTGTGTCCCTGTCTGCTTCAGTTTCCTCATCTATAAAATGAGCTAGAGAAGGAAATGGCAAATTACTCCAGTATCTTTGCCAAGAAAGCTCCAAATGGGGTCATGAAGAGTTGGAAATGCCTGGAAAAAGTGAAGAACAAAAGTATCACATTACCTCTATCTGGATTTAAAGTTCTTCACAATCTGGCCCCTCCTAGAAAAGAAAGAAGACTTTCCTATATTACTCCCTTCCATACATTCTATGCTCTGACCACTCTAGCCTACATAGTATTCCTTACACACAATATTCCATCACCCATCTCCATGCTTTTGCCCTGGCTATCTCCCATGCCCTCCTTTTTCATCTCTGCCTCTTGAAATCCCTGGTCTCCTTCAAAATTCAGCTCAAGTGCTGCCTCCTCAAAGCTACATCATATTCATTTTATACATATATTTATATATGTGTCTAGGATGTATATTCCCTGAGAGCAGGGACATCTTCATATTTGCCATATTACTAGTATTTCATATACCAACTACATAATAGGCATTTAGTAAATGCAGGTTAGTCCATTGACTCTCCTGTTTGACCTTCCACACATCCTTTGGATGTTCGTTATGTGACAAGCTTTCCAGAACCCTTGCTATAAAAAGAAACAAGCAAGAAAGTAACAGTCATGTAATGGAAAGAACCCTGTCTCTGGATTCATAGTAGTTTGCTTCAAACCCCATATCTTCTATGTATTTCCTCCGTGACCTTTGGCAAGTCACTTTAGTTCAGTTGTTTTTCAGTTATGTCTACTCTTCATTACCCCATTTAGAGTTTTCTTGGCAAAGATCCTGAAGTGGTTTGTTATTTCTTTCTCCAACTCATTTTACAGATGAGGAAACTGAGGCAAACAGGGTTAAAGTGACTTGCCCAGGGTCACACAGCTAATTAGTGTCCCAGGTCATATTTGAACTCAGGAAGATGGCTCTTCCTGACTCTAAGCCCAGTGCTCTATCTACTGAGCCACCTTGCTGCCCTAGCTACAAGTCATTTAAGTCCCTCTTAAGGCTTGCATCATCTTTAAAATGAGGAGGTTGTACTAGATGAGCTCTAAGGCTCTTTTTGGATCTATATCTATAATTTTGTGATTATCTTTCTCTAAATACACTCTAATTTGTCAGTATTCTTCTTAAAAAGTGACACCTAGAACTGAATAAATGCCTGACTAGAGGTAGCTGGTAGTGCAGTGGAGAGAAGCTGTGCCTGGAATCATGAAAGAGCTGAGTTCAAATTCAGTCTCACACAGTTATTGTGTTACCCTGGGCAAATCATATAATACATGCTTGCCTCAGTTTCTTCAACTGTAAAATGGGGACAATAATAGGACCTACCTTGTGGCAGTATTGTGAAGATCAAATGAAATATTTGTAAAAAAAAAAAAAAGAATCTAGCATAATAACTGGCACATAGTAGATACTATATAATTGCTTATTCCCTTCCCTCTCTAATGCAGATTACAGTGTGAATGTTATTTCCTGCCAGGCCACTATATATTGAACCCTAAAACTATTCTAGAAAATTTTTTTTAGCAATTTTCTTCCACTAATGGTCCATGTTATGCTTTCAGTCAACTAAACACCCAAATCTTTTCCCCCAAGAATTGTTGTTAAGCCAAATTGTCCCCTTGCTGCACTTATGTGTGGGTTGATTTTTAGAACCCAAATGTAGTGTTTTTACATTTGTGCCTGTTACATTTCTCCTTCTCTTCATCCCAGTGCTCCTCTTTAGGCTCTTCAGACCACAAACATTATGATTGTCATTTATAATGTTACATATCTCTCCTGGGTCGTATTAAATGCACATTTTATATGTCTACTTTATCATATCATTGCAAAACTTAAAATGCACTATTGAAAGTTATGAAAATATGAGTTATAACTGTGGAATGATCAGGCATTTTTCCAGGATCACACCAATAGGAAACTTGGGGGATTTTTTTTCTTTCCCTAATATTATATTTTAAAATATCCCACAATTTGTGAGTTCAATTTCATAAGCAGGGGACCAATAAGAAATGTGCAAAGCTGGATATTCTGAATTGTTTTGATTTTTATTTGGCTCTAAAATTATTTTTCTACTGAGCAAAATAATTATCCTTTTAAAATATCACTCCTTTTCCTGGATAGTCATATGAAACCAGTACTGTTATTCATGGGAAAAGGAGAGTTCTTTACCAAAGAATAATCTCCAAGTTTCCTTTATGAACTTAGATTTTTTAAAACGATCTTTTGATTTACTAGCCTTCATGTTTCATGCTCTGATCTTTAGAACATTCATTTTATCATTATATATTTCAACTTTTAGTATATTCTCAAGTAGTCAAAAGAAATCCAGGTCACTTTTGGCCCATAGTATAATTTCTTGATTTACCTTCCTAAATCTCCTTTTTCTTAACTGGTTCAGCCTGCACACACAGTTTCCTTTTTCTTAATAGCAGCTTTTTCCCTTCTCCAGGCTCATTTTGGAAAGAGAAAAAGCTTTTTCTCCCCACATAAAAATTACTACTTTGTATTTAGCCTTCGGAATAAAATTTTATTGTCTTTATTTTCTAAGATCTGGTAATAAGAAGAAAAAATGCTAAAACACCTAACAAATACCCCATTTTGGAAGAAAACTAAATACAACCCTTTCTACAAAGACATTACTTCCTTTCTGGTACAGCTGCGTCAAACCTAGGCCATATATTTAGAACTGGAAGGGACCTTAGAAGCCAATGGAACCTCTTCATTTCACAGATGACATAGCAGAGGGCCAGATGATTAAATTATATTGTTTTTACTTGTGGGAGAGAGAATGTGCCCCTAGTTTGGGGAGAAGTTTTTACTAACTATTCTTACTTTAATAAATGGCATGAAAGAAAGAGACCATTTTGGACTGAACTAGTAGAAGAAATTTTAATGAAGAAGGGAGAATCACTTGAAAGAACTTTAAAGACAAGTAAGATCTGGATAGGCAGGGGACCATTCTAAGTTAGGATCATAGTATAAGCAAAGACAAAAGAGGCAGAAAAATATATGGTCATTTGTGGTGTAGTAAATAGATAATATTTGGAAGTAAAGATTCACTTTGGGGGAATGTTAAGATATGGGGGCTCTGTGGTCCCATTTTTTAGTTAAATAGTGATATGATAAAAATGGCAGCATAATTAATCTAGTTATAAGAAAATGAAAATAGAGGAGAGAGAGCCTAGCTTTATGGAAACTTATTAGATCAAATTCCTAGAAAAAACTGTCAACACCCATTGCCTCTGTTTTATCTCCTTTCACTGCACAGTCCTTTGTAATCTGGCTTTCAGCTTTATTATTCAACTGAAAATCTCTCTCTAAAGTTACTAATGCTCTCCTAATTGTCAGATCTAATAGCCTTTTCTCAATGCTCATTACTCTTGACCTCTCTGCAGCACTGAACACTGTTGACCACCATCAGCTCCTAGACACTCTTCCCACTCTGGATTTTCATGACATTACTCTCTCTAAGTTCTTTTCTTATCACATGATAGTTCCTCAGTCTCCTTTGCTGGATCATCATTCATGCCTTGGACGTTAACAGTGGGTGTTCCCCAAGGTTTTATCCTGGTCATTCTCTTCTTATCTGTACTTTATCATTTGATTATCTCATTAGCTTACATGAATTCAGTTATTATCTGTATTCAGATTACATGCAAATATACGTATACATACACATTTGTATACACATTTGTGTGTGTATGTGTGCATACACACAGGGTTCCTAAAGTCTGGACACAAAGGAAATCTCATTAACTATGCATATTTTCAAAAAATGAAATGAATGACATTTTCAACAACATTTTATTTAATTAGCATAAATTTTAGCCATGACAATTCCATATGGAATAAAAGTTTTCATTAGCTATTGGGGACTATTTTCCATATTAATAAGATTAATTAAATTAAATTAATTAATGAGATTTCCTATGTATCCAGACTTTATGGGCACCCTTTATATGTATGTGTGTATATGTATGTATGTATATATGTATACACATTCAACCCTAGTTTATTTCCTGAACACCAAAATCACATCATGAACTGCTTAACAGACATTTCAAACCATATGTCCCAGATGTCAAGCTCAACATGTCTAAAATTTCATTTACTCAAAACCATCCCTCTTTCAAACTATCCTATTACTACTGTTGGGGGCATGATCATCCTTCTACTCATGCAAGTTTGCAATCTTGGTTTCATCCTTAACTCCATGTTCTCACTTACCCCTTGTATCTAGTTGGTGCCAAATCTCTTTTCTAGCTCTATACTGTCTTTGTCCTCATTTCTTTTTCAAATTAATTTATTTATTATCAATTAACAAAATTCCGTTTTCTCTCCTTCCCACTTTCTACCACCATTGGGGAAAAAAAAAAGAAAAACAAACCCTGTAAAAAATTACATATCATCAAACAGAAACTCTCATATTGACCATTTCCATACACACACACACACACACACACACACACACACACACACACACACACACACACACACACTATCCCTATTTTTTTTGGTCATCTTTACCTATTTTATAAATAGGTAGAACACCAGAGTTATTTTAATTATCCTTTACCTAATTATTAGTTAATTTTGTAAAAATTACTATTGATGACATAGATGTCTTCCATTGAGAATTGCTTATTCCATATTCTTCCTCCCTATTTTTTATTTCTAGTGAATTACTTTTCTTTTTTCTTACTATTTCTTTTCAGATCATGAAAATATAACAACGCTGCTCATAGGTCCTCTATCTTATTTACTTTCTCTATGACCTTCAAAGATATCAGAGTTCTGAAGAGACACATTTCTTCCGTCCCTATTAAAATATGAACACTTCATCTTTATACGATCCTTTCTAATTACTCAAAAGTATTTACCTTTCTGGGAAGCTAGGTGGCATAGTGGATAGAGTGCTGGGCCTGGAGTCAGAAGACTCATATTCCAGAGTTTCCTAACTGTGTGACCTTGGGCAAATGACTTAACCCTGTTTGCCTCAGTTTCCTCATCTGTAAAATGAGCTGGAGAAGAAATTGCAAAACACTCCAAGATCTTTGCCAAGAAAACCCCAAAAGGGGTCACAAAAAGTCACACATGCCTGAAAAATGACTAAACAACAAAATTTACCTTTCTGCATTTCTCTTGACTCCTACATTTGGAATTCATAGTATTTACTCAATTCTGGAATCTTCATCAAGAATATTTGAAAGTCTTATATTTCACTGAAGGTCTATTTGTTTTCTAATTTTAACTTCATTGGTTCTGTCTGTGTAAAAAACATTTCAGTTTTATGTTATCAAAATCGCATGCTTTATCTTTTATGATCCTCTCTATCCTTTGTCTCATAGTGAACTCTTCCCCATCCATCATTGTCAAAAGTCTTATCTTCCTTTCTCCTCCATTTTTAAAATGTCCTTTTCTATCTAAGTCATATATCCATTTGGAGCTAATTCTGATATATGGTATGACAGAGTAGCTTTGGCAGATCTGTAGCATCTGAACCAATAAAAGAGCACCATCTTTTAATACAGCACAGCTGTTCTATGGATCGCGTGTGTGAGGCAGGGGGGGATTTCCTCGCACTGATTTGTTAATTTATGTGCCCTCCAAAGCACAGGCCAGTTCAGTTGAACTTGAATCCCAAGTGCTCCTTACGGGACATCTGTTATATGTAATCAATTGGCTCAGTTCACAATGCCTTCCAGGCAGTACTCAGCTCAAAACCATAAAAGCTAGGATGGCATCTTCTTCATCAAGTGAGCTGACATTGATTATTTCTGATGGCACATGCTGAACTTTTCCACAAAGGCATAAGAATGCACTGTCCTACCATCTTGTAATGATATGACAACACTAATAGCACACAGGGGTGGATAGCTAGAAACTTTCTTTTTCTTTTTCTTTTTCTTTTTGGAGGGGGGAAGACAAGGCGATTGGGGTTAAGTGACTTGCCCAAGGTCACACAACTAGTAAGTGTGTCAAGTGTCTGAGGCCAGATTTGAATTTAGGTCCTCCTAACTTCAGGTTGGTGCTCTATCCACTGTGCCACCTAGCTGCCCTGCTAGTCACTTTCTTAGGGTGACTGAGATAGAGTAGTGGTTAGCTATTTAGGATAAGTAAGCGTTTTGTGATGCTTTTATACTTTTCAGAAGAGAAAATGTAAAAGGATACTAGACAGAATATCACCTTCACATTGCAAATGAGGCAAGACTATTAATAAGTCTCACACCAACGTTTTCCTCAAGTCACTCTCTCCTCTTTCCATCAAATTTTCTCTTCGCAGCATGAAAGACAATGAACTGTTTTTAAGAACAAGTCTGCGGTATTTAGGGCATTTTTTTTTTTTTGCTTGAGATAGCCTAGTACAGTTGAAAGAGTTAAGAAATAGAGATTCAGAAAGCCCTACTCGGAGTCATGCCTCTGACACTCAATCATCAGGCTCTTAGTTGCCTCATTTGTAAAAAAATTCAAATCAATTAGTCTTGTGCAATTACATATATATCTGCTGTTATGGTGGTTCTCTTCTTCCCATTTCTTCCTTCTTTCTACACAATGTTCCTTTTCTTATTCTAATTCAAGTCTTCTCCTTGAATAGCAAAAGAAAATTATAGAAGTAAGACATTTAGAAAGGGGAGGAAAAATGGGAACTAAAGGAGGGAAGAAATGGAAAAGTAGGTAAAATAGAAGGAACTTTGATAAATAGTAGTATTTTATATTGAAACAGCTATAGAAAACTTGAGAACTACTTCCCTTAGAAAGAAAACTGAGTGTTACTAGTGTTCTTGTAACTTTCATTAGATATTAACAAGCCAGTTAACCATTCATTGTCCTGGAGTAGTACTGGAGTGTTCTCAAGTTTTCCCTGAAGATGGAAGTTAGTGTTTTTTAATGACCTAGTCCATCATTCTGTGTCCCTTGAGCTATTTAGGTAATGGATATAGTAAAGGGGAATAGTATATGTGACTCTTTAGCCTATTCCCTTACAAGGGTTAACAGTCTTTTTGAAGAGATATTAATAAAATGATGACTGTAAGGGGCTTTGGCTATATGAATTCATGACAGAAACAAAAAGGTAAATTTTCTATATTGTATGCTCTAAGATTACAAGAGACCAATCTGCCCGGAGGACCCTGATAAATAACCAACCAGAGGTCCTGAAACCACTAACATAATTTAACAAATAGACCTAAACCCTGTACACACTTTGAACAGGTCCCCTGTATATAATAAACATTTAATGTCTTTTGAATTTGAAAGTACTTCTGACTAGGCTATTTAAAAATTTTAGCTATCAGTAAGACTGCCAATGAAAAGCAGGGACTTGTAGTAGAAAAAATACAAGATTTGGAGTCAGGAGACTCCGTATTAAAGTCTCAGCATTAACATGTACTGTCTCTGAGACAGTCACTTATCCCTCTGGAACTTCATTCCCTGGGATCTAAATTGGAGATGATAATAATATGTATGTGACTTATCTTAAAGAGTTCTTGTGAAGAAAATATTTTTGTAGCCAGGCTACAAAACAAATAAATAAAAAACCAAAAAAAACAAAACAAAACACTCACTAGCAATTACAAAAATGCAAATTTAAAACGCTGATGTACCACCTAGCATCTATCAGACAAATAATGGAAAATAACAAATGTTGGAATATGGAAAACAGGAACATTATTGCACTGTTAGAAAAGCTATGATTGGTCTAATTATTATGGAAAGCATTTTGGAACTATGCTCCCAAAGTATTAAACTGTGCATATCTTTTGATCCAGTGATACTGCTACTAGATTTCTACCCCAAAGTGATCAAAGAAAGAGGCCCCTAT
Source organism: Pseudochirops cupreus (assembly GCA_028627135.1). Lineage (NCBI taxonomy): Eukaryota > Metazoa > Chordata > Mammalia > Diprotodontia > Pseudocheiridae > Pseudochirops > Pseudochirops cupreus. Next base: position 279,483,137 of record CM053583.1, on the reverse strand, counting down.
GTACAAAAACACTTAATAGCAGCTCTCTTTGTGGTGGCAAAGAATTGGAAACTCAGGGGATATGCATCAATTGGGGAATAGATTAATGTTACGGTATACGAATGCAACACAATACTGTTGTGCTGTAAGAAATTTTCAAAAATCTGGGAAGATTTGTATGAAATGGTACAAAGTGAAGTGAGCAGAATAAGGAGAACAATCTATGCTATAGTAGTAATATTGCAAAGACAATCAACTTTGAAAGACTTAGCTAACCCTGATGAGCAAAATGACCAACCGCAGCTCCAAAAGACATTCTGTCCACCTCCGAGTAGAGAGTTGATGGACTGGAAACATTTCATTCTCTCTTTTTCTGTCTTGTTGTTGTCTTTGTCATTGCTGACCAATGTGTAAATTTGTTTTCATGACAATGCGTATTAGTTATGTATTATATTTTTCTTTACTTCTCAACGGATGAGGGAGGGAGAGGTCAGAGGTTTATTATTTGGAAATTAAAAAAATGAGATTAAACTTTGAAAAAGGAAAGTGCTTCTTGAAGTATAAAATAACATGTAAATATGAATTTTTATTATTTCCTGAAGTTTATGTCTAAATTCAAGTGATTATTTCCTTTAGGAGAATCCCATTCAATTTTGTAGTAGAAAAATCTCACATTTCATTTTTTGAGTGAAATCCTGAATACACACAACACACACACACACACACACACCACACACACACACACACACATACCACACACCACACACACACACACACACACACACCACACACACACATACCACACACACACACACACATACCACACACCACACACACACACATACCACACACCACACACACACACCACACCACACACACACCACACACACACACACACCACACACACACATACCACACACCACACACACACACACACACACACCACACACACACACACACACACCACACCACACACACACCACACACACACACACCACACACACACCACACACACACCACACACACACACAATGATGCAAAGCGCTTGACAATTACATTATGTTAGGAAAATGTAATCTCCTTGAAGTCAGAATCTGTTTTAATTTTTCTGTTTGTAATCTCAGTGACTTACACAAATAGGTGCCTAATAAAAGCTTAATGAATTTAATGGGAAAAGAATAGAACATAGTCTCTTTTCTTATGGAACTTAGAGTCTAATGGAGGATACAACACACACGTAAATAAATACAGTGCAAAGTGGTACACAAGTAATATGCAACATAGTGCTATGTGAAAGGTAGCAAGAATTGTGTGAATAAAAATAGAGACAACAAACTATAGGACTCTATGGGAAACAGTTGGCTTGGGGTTAGAATTTCTACACAGAAATATTGTGAAATAAGCTCTCCTTTTTGCAGATGGAGAAACTGAGGCAGACAGAGTTTAAGTGACCTTTCTAAGGTCACATAGCTAGTATCTGAGGAAGGATTAGAACTACGCCCTTCCTGACTCTAAGTCCAGTGCTCTGTCCATTGTACCACTTAGCTGACCTTAAAGCTCAGCTAGTTTTACCCCACATTTGACAGATAGGGAAACTGAGGCACAATGAAGTTAAATGACTTGCCCAAAGTCATACAAGTAATAAGCAACAGTGCCAGGACTCCAACTCAAGTCTTCTAACTACAAATCCTCTATTTTTCCCATTGGAAATCATTATGAGATGGTCTTTCCTAAAGGGAAAAATCATTTGCTACTTCAATATAGTATAAGAAATGTTTAATCTGTTAAGGCATCATGCTGAATATTAATGAAACATGTAGTTACTCAGATTCATTCCTTTTGAAGGAGTATATTTTTTAATGAACTCCACATTATCTGAAGAGGCAGCTAAGTGGCTCAGAGAATGGAGCACTGGGTCTGGAGTCAGGAAAACCTGAATCCAGCTTCATACACTTACTAGCTGTGTGACCGTGGACAAGTCATTTAACATTTGTTTGCTTTAATCCACTGGAGAAGGAGATAACAAATTGCTCTAGTATCTTTGCCAGGAAAACCCCATACGTAGTATTGGCAAAATACCATCCTTTGGGTCACAAAGAGTCAGATAGAACTGAACGACAGAACAACAATATTATCTGAAACATCAGTCATGAACTGAATTCAAATCCATCCTCAAACACTAGCTATGTGATACTAGGCAAGCCATTTAACTTCAATGTGCCTTTGAATCCTCAACTATAAAATGGGTATAATAATAGTACCTACCCTAAAGGGTGATTGTGAGGATCCAATGAGATGATATTTGTGCCTGGCACATGATAGAAGCTTACTAAACACTTGTTCCTTTCCCTTACCACCTTCCCTTATTACTGGTGTGATGCTCTATAGTGTATAAATATATCTCTTCATTTGGGTGGGGTATGATATTTTTACCCCATTCAAAGATTCTCGTTTGTGCTTTAATGTTGGAGTGTGCTGGTGGGAAACAATTGAGAAGACAGCTGATGTCGTAGTTCACACTATTCTTGACTTGGATTAGCATCTGATTCTATTTGCCAAACATGGTACCACATGCTTGGTAGTGGGATTATCCAGCAATAGCAAATAGACATGTGACTCAGTGACTATGATAGTCCACAGTTAGAGGCTGACTGTTCATGGTTCCCTGGGAGTGTAGGGTTGTTGGCGAAGTTTCCTAGTGTATTGACACCCTGGAAAGCATGTGGCAGGGTCTTATGACAATTTTTATCTGCTATGTCAAAAGGGCAAGGACTTTTGTCACTGGCAAGCCTTCTTCCTTTCCATTCCTATTCTATATACAAAGTGTAACATTAGGGGAATGGTTGGCAGAAAATTATGTTGTAAAATAAACTCATCTTGAGACTGAGGTCCTTACCCAATTGTAGATTTGGTAGGGTGGTCGACCTACAGAGGCTACACCTGTGAGGAGAGTGAGTAGCTTGTCATAGGCTGCTTAATCTGTGGATCACATTGCAGATTGCCCAGCAAGTTGGCATGTAATGTGAGATGGAAGGTCCACTACCATTCACTTACTGCATCTGCTCAGAGCTCTTCTGGTTGGAAGAAGTTGGCACTAGGTGCTGCTGTAGCTTGATCAATGTGATTAGGGTTTTCCACGATAAAAACTAACATTTTAAGTGCTCTCAAGAAATCATAAATCAGGCATGTTCTCTCTCATCTAAGAAGAAGATCATGCTATAGCAATTTTTAATCTCTTTCAGCTGAGTTAAAGTTGGCTTCTCTTAAGGGATGCTCTGGCCCTGAAAGTGCCATAAAACTAATTAAATCAGTGAGTATTTGTTAAGCATCTGTTACTCCTTCAAGTTAGAGTCTGTGTGGGTACAATCTCTACCTTCAAAAAAAATTTTGCAGTTAGGGAAGCAAAACAACTTTAAAATAAAAATAAAATATTAAAATAAAAATTAAAAAAATAACTGTTGATAACAACAGTAAATGAGATCAAAAGATCTAGACTTGGAACTAGAAGGGACCTGGATGGTCAGCCAGTCCAAACTCTCATTTTACAGATGAAGAAGTGAAGACGTAGAAAGACTGGAATCTAGGCATAGAGGCGCAGCTGGTGTCACAAAGAGGCCATTTTTGATTTTGAAATGAATGATCTAGGCAGCAATTGCTTTGGAATTGAGAGGCAGGAAAGATAAAAAATGCCTGATCAGGGAATCATGGAAGTCTTCCTAAAAGGACTGAGATTCAATTTGAAGGCTGGGTAGAATTTGGATTTGCATAGACAAAGGGGATAGGGAGGGGCATTGATATTGGATGGACTGGTGTGGACAAAAATTACAAAGGTAGAAGAATTTACTCTGGAAGAGTAAGTAAAGAATATTGACTAAAAAGATGCTGACTAAATATTGATTTGGGGAGAAAGTGAGAGTAGCTCAGAGATAACTTGTAAAGACAGCTGGACATTATCTTATAAGCCATGTGTAGCCATTGAAGGTTTTGAAGAAGGTATTGGCATAATAAAAGTAGTATTTTTGAAATATCAGTTTAAGAATATTGCCTAGGATGGATAGGAAGGAGTGACTAGAGACAGAGAGAGTAAATAGATGGCTGTTGCTGCCACACAATTCTTGCTACATCTCACATAGCCAGAGGTTTGCTTATCACTTAACGTTCTGTTTAGCACTGTAGTTATCTATGCATGTGTTGTATCATCCATTAGATTCTAAGTCCCATAAAGAGACCATGTTTTATTTTTTCCCCCATTAAATTCATTAAACTTTTATTAGGTCCCTATTTTTGTCACACACACACACACACACACACACACACACACACACACACATTTTACCCATAGGTCTTTTTCCTCTTTCTTTGATCTTTTTGCAGTATAGATTTAATAGCAGTATCACACAATTTAATAGCTTTGGGGCATAGTTCCAAATTGCTTCCCAGAATGGTTAGACCAATTCATAGCTCTATTATCAGAACATGCATTGAAATGACTTTTCCCACAATCCCTCCTGCATTTGCCATCTTCTTTTCCTTTAAAAAAAAAACTTTGCCATTCTGCTGGGGATGAGAGGGTACCTCAGAGTTGTTTTAATTGACACAGTTATAATTTAATAGCACTTTGAATGCCATGTATATTGCCAGAAAATACCACAGTATTTTCTGTTTTTCATTACCAGTGCATATGTATCATGCAAAAATGAGGGGAAGGGGCGGATGGAGAAAAATGTTTTATTATAATTTTTTTGAGCTCAGAGCTGGAATTGGAATTTTTCTGAATAACAACTGTCCTGCTACAAAGCATCAAATGTCATTGGACATTAGATTTTGCTGAGGATATTTCTTTATGAATTCAACCTAAAATTACAAGGCAAAGAAGCATTCATATACAAACTTTGCAAAACTATATAAAGTGAATTCTCAATAACGACTAATATTGTTTGAATCACAAGCAATGTCAAGTGGCTTTCTATACTTCCTTTGCTGTCAAAAGTTAAAACAAAACAAGATCTTCATTCCCATACAAATTTGCAGCAGATATATTTTCTAAGTTTAAACTAAAGTTCTGGAGCCATTTTTTGTACTTTGAAACAAGTGTAAAAGAAATGTCCATATTTCAAAATCCATTTAACTGCAATTAAGGAGATTCTACCTAAGCTTCCTTTAAGTAATTAAATCAACAATATAATGACTAAAAGAAAAATATAAGGAGAAAAACTAATAGAATTCTATCAATGCCTTCCAGACAATGAATATACTCAATTAAAATCATTTGTTCATAAATTAATCAGTATTTGATGGTATATAAATATGTGAAAAGATATTTTTAAAGATGAGATACGTATAGGTTATGTGTATGCATAAAAATTAATAAATGAAAATTTGCATTCCATTTTGATGATAGGGAACATTAACTTTGAATCCCAATTAAATCAAATCATAATCCCCCCCAAATTCCATTCTTCCTCTTATTGGATTTATCTTACAAAATAATTATGCTGAGTTGTTGGTATTATATTTTAATTTCATCAGTAAAATTTGTTGAAATTTGTTTTCTCTCTTGTATAAGTACCAACAAAATATCCTCAATTTTTCCTTGTGGCCAACAAAACCTAAAATATCTACTATTTGACCCGTTAGAGAAAAAGTTTGCTTGAACTCTGGTCTGGACTTAAGAACATGAGGGAAGGACAATTCTACTTAAATGAATTTGCTCAGTCACTGCCATATCAATCAAACTACCAAAAAGCTATTTCATAAGGCTAGAAAAAATAAGATAAAAATTCACATGAAGAACAAAAGTCAAGAATTATGAAAGGAATTAATGAAAAAATGCAAAGAATGTTGGCCTAGCTATACGAGAACTCAAATTTTATGAAATCATCAACTCATCAAATATGCGGCGCTAGCTAAGAAATAGAATGGTAGATCAGTGGAATAGATTAGGTACACAAGACATAGTATATGACCCTAGTAATAATGAATAAATAAACAAAATGATAAACCCAAAGACCCCAGCTTCTGAAATAAGGATGCACCATTTGACAAAAACCGTTGGAAAACTAGAAAATGCTATGGCAGAAACTAGGTACAGACCAACATCTTACACCACATACAAAGAGAAGGTCAAAATAGGTATATCATTTAGACATAAAGAATGATATCATAAACAAATTAGAAGAACAAGGAGTAGTTTACCTGTCAGATCTAAGGAAAAAGGAAAAATTTTTGACCAAAGAAATAGAGATCATGAAGAGATAAAAGTTTTGCACAAACAAAACCAATGCAGTCAAGATTAGAAGAAAAGCAGAAAGCTGGCAAATAATTTTTACAGCAAGTATTTCTGATATAGACCTCATTTCCCAGACATACATAGAATTGAGTCAAATTTATAAGAATATAAGTCATTCCCCAAATGATAAGGAGTCAAAATATATGAACAGACAATTTTCAGATGAAGGAATAAAGATTATCTATAGTCATATAAAAATGCTCTAAATCACTATTGACTAAAGAAATGCAAATCAAAAACAACTTTCAGGTACCATATCATACCTATCTGATTAGCTAATATCACAGAAAAAAGTGATAAATGTTGGAGAGGATATAGGAAAATTGGAACACTAATGCACTGTTGGGGAGATATGAAGTGATCCAACCATTCTGGAGAGAAATTCAAAATTATACCCAATCAAACTGTGCACATCCTTTGATTCAGCAATAGCACTACTAGATCTATATCTCAAAGAAAACATCAAAAAGGGAAAAGGAATTACATGTATAAAAAATATTGATAGCAGCTCTTTCTGTGGTGATCAAGAATTGGAAATTGAGAGGATGTCCATTGATTAAGGAATGGCTGAATAAATGGTGGCATATGAATGTGATGGAATGCTATTGCTATAAGAAATGATGATCAGGATGATTTCAGAAAAACTTGGAAAAACTTCCATGAAGTGATGCAAAGTGAAATGACCAGAACCAGGAGAATATTGTACACAGTTACAACAACATTGTGTGATGAGCAACTGTGAATGACTTAGCTCTTCTCAGCAATACAATGATCCAAGACAATTCTGAAGGACTCATGCTGGAAAGTTCTATCCACATCGAGAGAAAGAACTGATGGAATCAGAATGCAGACTGAAACATATTATTTTAACTTTCTTTATTTTTATCATTTTTTCCTTTTAGTCTGTTTCTTCTTTTACAACATGAGTAAGATAGAAATGTTTTACATGATTGCACATATGTAACATATCAAATTTACATATATGTATATAGGTGTGTATATATATATATATATAAATATATTTATATATATAACAAGTCAAACATTTTAGGGAGTAAGTAGGGAGGGGAAAACTTTGGGACTCAATTAAAAAAAAAACTACTGTTAAAGTTGTCTTCAAATTTAATTGAATATATAGGATACTATTTTTTTTTTTTTTTTGCTTTTTGGAGGAGGGAAGGCAGGGCAATTGGGGTTAAGTGACTTGCCCTAGGTCACACTGCTAGTTAAGTGTTAAGTGTCTGAGGACGAATTTGAACTCAGGTCCTCTTGACTCCAGGACCGGTGCTCTATTCACTGTGCCACCCCGAAATACTATTTTTTTTAAAAGAACATGAAGGAGAAAATCTTGGTAATACAGATTAATCTTTAAAATGTGTCAGTTATACATTTTTTTTTTGGTCAGTTTTTAACGCACACCCCTGAATATGAAAGCAAGGCAAAGATGAAAGTGCAAATTCTTCCAGAAAATTATGTTTATGTGTCCCTGATCTGAGAAGAATACACACCTGGGGAAGTGAAAATAGGGATTTAAATGACAAACAGATTCCAAAAGGATGTTTGGACCTCACTTCAGAGCTTAGGATAAAAATAGAACCCTCCTTCAAGATCTGCATGACCCAGTATTTCTCTGTTATTTTATTAAAAAACATTTTTAAAAAATGCCAAGTGTGCTGACAATTTTGGTAAATGAAATTTTGGATTTTATGCTATGATTTTTTAAGAGAAAAGAAACAGGGAAAGGTCATGGGTTATGTTTAAGGAGGCTTCTAAAGAATAGTATGAGTCAGATAAGAGTTGTGCCAAAGGGGTAGCAAAGAGGAAGGGGAGCTCTGGATAAACACTCACATTTCACTGGGGCTGTGTTCTTAATCCTGCTATCACATAGCAGGTGAAAGACAGGTGCTGTGTGGTGCTATTCTTGGCAGAAGAGAATAATGTATGAAGGGAGCCAGCATTCGTAACTGAGCCATGACCTTTTCCTACCTGGGTTCCTATCTAAGAGGCAATACAGGAAAGGAGTTGGGCAAAGGCCTAGCTAGAATGAAAAGGAACAGGCCATCAATATAACAAAAGTCAATGGGAGCATACTAAATTCCAAAACACTAGCAAGGAGTCTGAAAAACAGAGTCAGAAGACGGGGTTCAGGCTCAACAAAGTCAGAAGCAATAGGCAGGAATGATAAGCAAAAGGTTGGACTCATGTTAGGGGTAGAAGTCAGCAAGACAGCCTGTCAGAAGATAATTTAGGATGGATCTTTACGATCTTTTGGCATTAGCATTTGAAACTAGGTTGCTGGGAGAAATATCAACAATCTCAGATATGCATACGATACCACTCAGATGGCAGAAGGTGAAGAGGAATTAAGAAGCTTTTTGATGAGGGTGAAAGAAGAGAGTGTAAAAGCTGGCCTGAAGCTTAACGTTAAAAAAAAACAACCAGAAAAAAACTAAGATCCTGGCAGTGGGTTCCATCACTTCCTGGCAAATAGAGGAAGAAGAAATGGAAGCAGTATCAGATTTTTATGTTCTTGGGCTCAAAGATCACTGCAGATAGAGATTGCAGCCATGAAATTTAAAAACTCTTGTTCCTTGGAAGGAAAACTATGGCAAATCTGGACAGCATACTAAAAAGCAGAGAAATCACCTTGCCAATAAAGGTCTATATAGTCAAAGCTATGGTTTTTCCAGTAGCAATGTATGGCTGTGTGTCATACTATAAGGAAAGCTGAGCACCACAGAATTGATGCTTTTTTATTATGGTGCTGAAGAGACTTTTCAGAGTCCTTTGGACAGCAAGGAGGTCAGAGCAGTCAATACTTAATGAAATTAATTCAGACTGTTCCCTGGAAAGTCAGATACTGGAGCTGAAGCTTAAATACTTTGGTCACATAATGAAAAGAAAGGACTTGTTGGAAAAGACCCTGATGTTGGGAAAGATTGAAGGCAAATGGAAAAGGATGAGATGGAGAAATAGCATCATGGAAACAAAGAACATCAACTTGGGCAGACTTTGAGAAATAGTAGAGGATAGAAGGGCTGCGGTGCTATGATTTATGGTGTCACAAAGAGTTGAACACAACTTAAAGACTGAACAACAAATATGAATCTACGTCGTTTGTGTCAAAGTTCAGTACTCAATCTCCTGCCTTCCCTGGCTTTTTGTAAGTCACAGATAAAATTCTACCTTCTAAAGGAAGCCTTTCCTGATCCCCCTTAATTCTAGTACCCCTCTCTTGATTATTTGTGGTTTTATCTTGTATATAGCTAGTTTGCTCAGCTGTTCGCATGTTGTTTCTTGCATTAGACTGTGAGAGCAGGCACTAACATTTACCTTTCTTTGTATCCTCAGTTCTTAGCATAGTGCCTAGCAAAAAGTAGGCACTTAATAAATGTTTATTGATTATAACCAACTACTCTTTACACTACAAACCCCACCATGTCACATTTTTAAACTCCTATTTAGCATACCCTGGGAGAAAATATCTTATGTAGATCTGACAGTATCCTTAGGTTTCTTAGTATAGCATTTCTCTTCTAGGCACTGATAGTTACTTGAAACATGATACTTCTAGGCCTAACATTCTGTAAGTCTAGATTAAATGGGTATAGGACATAGAATAGCTATCCTGGTACAGGTACAAGCATGAATTATACCTGGCTAGTTCTGGGTTCTCCCCATTTTCTTAGGTTATTTCGGTGACTGTAATGGTAATGGGAATTTGAAGATCTTCCCTGCCCCTTAATAAGCCTAAGAGAATTTGAAGACCTTCCCTGCTTTGAAAATATACTCTGCCCCAATAGACTGAATGTAATCACATGGAGCCTCTGGTGGGAGGAGTTTGCTGAAGGGTAGAGCAGAGCCCACAGGAAACTGGGAGTCATAACAAGCTAGACAGTTGGGAAGAGAGGACGCTTCTGAGGAAGACAAATAGGCTTATGAGAAAATTTGGTCTTGTGTTGGTTTGGGGGAAGTGACATAGTCCCTACCCTCATGGAACTTAGAGTCTAATGAAATCCTCAGTCATTGAGTAGAAGTTAGAGTTAGTATTATGCCAAAGTGAGAGACCATAAAGTCTTTCAGGCTACTGCAATACTACAGTGGAGATCACATTTTAATAGTCTCATTTTTAGTTTTAAATTGTGCTGAAAGTGTGGTTTTGTGGGTGATTTCAAGAAATGTATTAAATAAACTGGGCATATTACATAGAGGATCATAGAGGGTCTTGAGTCATAAAGACTTGTATTCAAATTTTGCCCATGATACATTTTAGTTGTGTGCTCACGGGCATACCACCCACCCTCTCAGTGGCCTGGGTGATTCTCTAAGCAAAGGAATGGTTTATCTGCCTTAGTTAAAGGAGTTTCCACACTAAGAGTCCCTTCAATAAAATCACTGATGCCAAGCCACCAAAAATTAAATGGAATTCGAAAAAAAACATATAAATATAGATGATATCATCAAAATATTATAGCAACCATCAAAGCATTTGTCAAAAGTAAAAATTTCTTCCACTATCAGTCTTGAGTTGATGTAGTAGTGACTTGTTTTACTTTTTTATACTGTTGAGATATTTGAATTGGGAATTTAACCATAGCTTATATCCCACAGGTATTCGTCCAGCTTATTCCTTTTCTTTCCTCTTACTGGTCACATAAAAACTTGTGTTCTTACTGGAGAATTTGAAGACCTACTAAAAGGCAATTTGGGTGCATAGGTGAAGAGAGGGTAAACATCTATCAAGACCTTTGGAATCAACCAAGCCAATGAGTAAGGAAAAGGGGAAATAAAGAATCCTTTGCTCTTATGCCACATAAGATGTATAATTCTGTGTATCAAAAAGGAAAACAGTTATTCACTAACACTTTATTTCAAGGAAAGAAGTTATAAAATAAGAATTAGAACAGCCTCTCCAGAAGGTAAGGTGACCTGTAAAAAGTCAAAGAAGGACATAACTGTATAAGGAGATTTAATCTAAACCTCTGTGAAATATATAAAGACAGAGGGCAGTTGTATCCATCTTAATATCCTGTCTTAAAAGGCATCTATTCCAACCCACCTCACTACTCTGGGACTTAAAGACTTTCACAAAAGATTTACCTTTACCAGTGATGCTGAAAGCAATAGGTTTTTATCACGAGTATGTTTTAACTTGTACAAGGGAAGGCTTGAGATTTATACTGAGATATCTAGGGATCAGAGGCAAAAAAACTGAGATATGAAGCAAAAAACAAACAAAAAAATAAAACCACATCCAGGTACCATTTATTGGAGGAATAAAGATAAAACTTGATTTCATTTACTTATTGGAAGAGTGTTGTTAGATTTCAAGTGTATTGCTGTTCACTAAGACATTAATATAATAGGATAAGTACACAGCTCGAGAATAAGATGTTTCCAGTATATGTGAAGATTCTATCAAGAATTTGGAGGAAAACATATGCAAGAATAGTACAGGTCTAAAATGGGTTTGAGCTTTATCAGTAGTAGTAGAACCTTCAGATAACAAATCATGGATCCTTCAAAATGTCAGCATGAAAATAACAATATTTTTCCTTTTCAGAGACATATGGAAACCTTTTTGTTAAAACCAAAGCGCAAAATGTTTGTTTTAAATTTTTAACATTTAAATAGCCTCCTTACCTTTATTATTCTCCAATTTCCTTTGTTGCTTCATTGCTATGACTAATATTTTCAAGGTTATATCAAGTACTAATGGTGACAGTGGACAGCCTTGCTTTATTTCTATTGTTAGTGGAAATATTCTAATGTTTTTCTATTACATATAAACTTAGATATTCATTTCAAGCAAATATTCTGTTATATAAATGAAAATTATGTCCATATTTAACAAATGCTTTTCTTCATTCATTTATTTAATAGTATTATTTTGCTTTCACTTATTGATATAATTTATTACACTGATTATTTTCCTAGTATTTAATTAGCCTATTTCTGACATAAGCCTACGTCGTTGCAATAAACCATTTTTATATGTTGCGTTATTTTATTTTCTAGGATTTTATTTATTTGTTTTGTATTAATTCGTTAATGGCATATCTCCCTTTTTTGTTGGATATTTTCCAGGTCTGGGGAATAGGATAATGATTGACTCCTAGAAAAAAGCTCTATTTTTTAAAAACTTTTTATGAATACAAGAATTTTTGTTCTTTTAATGTTTAATGCCTCATTCTTACCACATTTTGCTTTTGGCATTGACTTTTCAGTGTCTGTAACAGCGCCTTACACGTGATAGGTCCTTAATATGTTTGTTGTATTGGATTTAATTGATTTGTTATATTCATTGTATCACTTTTTATCTATTCTTTTTATAAATCGTTTTACTTTCTCTTTATCAATTTGGTTGCTTAATATTGTGTGTCTGCTTAATATTGATGTTTTTGTTGTAACTAAATGTTACAACATTTTAATTTTGATATAATCTCATTGTTTATTGTTAATGCTTTCTAATTTGAATCCAGTTTTGTCTCATATAAACAGCTAAAACATTTTTTTAATGTGGGTGGGTAATTTTAACCCACCATGATTTCAAAAATTACTATGCATGTTTTGGCATTAGATGTGTTTCATGAAGGTAAAATTGTGCTTGGATTTCCTGTTTCATTTAATAAAGTATTTTCTCTTTATATTAGAATTCAGTCCATTTACATTTGAGGTTATGATTGCTAATTTTACTCAAGATCTGTAATACTTTGTTTAGGTTTTTATTTTCTCACAAGTTAATACTTCGTCAATATGAATTCTTTCATAAATTTAACAAATATGTGTGGAAATACATGTAGTATAGCTGAGTTTCTTTATTATATACCATTAACTTTACAAGGTTTACAAAACTTGCTTCCTCTGTTGTTTTAAGATAGAAATTCTGCTCTGGAATTGCTACTCCCTCTCCCCTTATCTCTGCATGCAATCTCCTGTCCTATTTTTCTCTGTCACTTCTTGTAATCTCATAAGCAATTCATTCATCCTTATCCCATCTTCTTCTGTTTTTCTCTCAAAAACAATCGTGTAAAAAAATACTGCTTCCATTTCTCTCTATTATTGTGGCATTTATATAGAATCTAGTTAATAAATGTTAGTTAAAGTATCTGTTAAGTAAGCAATTAGCTTGATGACTCACATTTGTTTTGTAGACTCTCTTGGGGAAACTGAGGCAAATAGAGCTTAAGCAACTTTCCCAGAGTCATGCAGAGAGCAAATATCTAATTCTGGATTTGAATTCAAATATTCTTGCCTTCAGACCCAGCACTCTATCCATTGTACCACCCAGCTTCCCAAAGATTTTCTTCAGAATATCCAGCTTTTGTCTGGTGTTACTGTTGGTGGGGGGTTTGTTTGACTGTTTGGTTTTTCCTTTTTCTCCTCAACTTCTTTTGAATGAGTATTTTCATAATGTATCGTCATTATGCCAGAGCTCCTATTTGGTAGTCATTTTTATGGGTTTTGGGGGGGGGGATGTTGAATTTCTGTTGCTATTTTGGAGAGGAATCTTGAGGATATAGTCTCATATATTCTCAGTTGGCAATCTTCATGAAATCCTCTCTCCCTCTCCCATACTGCTTTCAAGTTTTCAAAGTATTGGGCATGGTGGATACAGTGCTGGCCTCAGAGTCAGTGAGGCTGGGGTTCAACATCTGCCCCATCAGATATTAATATCTTTCTGACCATGGACATATCAATTAACCTCTCTGAGTATTGATTTCCTCATCTATAAAATAATACCTTTGCTACTTATAATATCTTAACTACTTGGATCACAGGGATTTTGTCAGGCTCCAATAAGACAATATATGTTAAATATTTTACAAACTTTAAATAATTATATACATATACATTGGTGGTGTAACTTTCATAAATATAATGCCATTTGATTCTACTGAAAACCTCATGACTGTAGTTGGGATAGCTTTTGGTAGCCCAGTTTTACAGATGAGAAACTGAACCTCAGAGAGGTTAACCCAGTCAAGGAGTCAATTAGAACTGGTTAAGCACTTATATGGTGGATACAAAAGAAAAAAGATGGGGGTAGAAGGGAGCAGACTTCGTTCTCAAGGAACTCACAATCTAATGAGGGGACAACATGTAAACAGCTATGTGCTAATAAAATAGAATAAATTGGGGGGTAATCTCAGAGGGAAGACATTGCAATTAAGGACAGAGAAGGGTTTCTTACAGACAGTGGGACTTTAGCTAAGACCTGAAGGAAGCCAGGGATGCTAGCAGTAAGAGATGAAGTTGTAGAGTGAGACACAGCCAGGGAAAATGTGTGAAGTAGAAAGATGGAGTGTTAAATGACTTTTTCATAATCATCAGATTATATGGTGGCAGCCAGATGTAATAACAGAAATATATTTATACTTGCTTGAGTAGTATTTTTGCTGCCATCTCAGGTATCCTACAACAGCCATTGTGAATGTTTGGCTTTACTTCAAATTGAAGTACTAAACAGATTTTCTTTTTCTTTTTCTAAATCACATGTTATCATCTATGCAGCATATTATCTGCACATGAATTAAAGAAAAGAAACAGTATGGAATAGGGCTAGAAACATTGTCACTGATGTCATATTTAGACCACGGAATGAACTCCACCTACGGGATCATCTGTAAAGCCCTTTGCTGTCCTGATGGATGTCCCATAAGTGATTTGTATCTAAAGCATACAATACCTTCCTTTACAGGCATTATTAAAGTTGCATCATTTCCCTTTCTTTGTTTTCAAAGTCTGTCTATCTCTAAGTAATGTCTAAACTTCAGACTGTATCTAAACTTCTCCAACTTGCTCTGTTCTGTTAAAACAATTTAGACTGGTAAGAAAACAACAGAAGCAATTGTATGAGGTGGGACTGATTTTCATGCGCAGATTGTAGAACCAACCTTGTTACTTTGTACTTATTCTCATATAAGACAATAAGACTATAAGCTTTTATAGATACTAGGGCACAGGGCAGAGCAATAGAGACCCGCCCTTCATGGAGAAACAAGTGTACACCTAGAGTGATCAAGGAAGACTTCATGGAAGAATTGTCATTGAAGTTCATGGCAAAGGGGGATTAGATTAATTCCGATGGACCCAGATCATTATTCACCCACAGCACCTCTCCAAAATAAGTTTGGATGGAATAACTTATTTGGCTATCTATCTAATTGCATGTCATAGATAATAAGCAAACATGCCAAAAATCTATGATTTTTTCTTATCAGACTAGAGTGCTTCTAATTTAAGATTTCCCTCCACAGAGACAGATTGCCATCCATCCATGATTTAGTAGATAAATCCTAAGGAAATTCCTGAGGCACATAGAACTTAACTAGCTTTCCCATGGTCACATAGTAAATATAAGAAAGATTTGCTCCCAGGTCTTCCTGATCCTAAGTCCTGCCCTCTATCTACTAAGGCGTGCTGATTCTAGTCTAGACAAAAACCACTTTTTATTCATTTTGCTAATTCGTTTATACTTTAAACTGATATCATCCTTGGTTGACTTATCTCTTCACTTGACTAGGAGATGTGAGAGGGGTGATTTTTGAGAGTTTGGGAGGTTTTCTATCTTTTTATAGTTATTATAGTTGTTTAATAGTAGCTGTTAAAGTTCAGTAGGAAATGATAATAGTTTATACCAATTGGGAGGCATTAGTATCAGACATGCTGAAAAAGTTTAGCTGAAGGTATGTGGAGTTTGGAGAGAGGAAGACCTAGATTTGAATACCAAGGCAACCTTGGGCAAGTTATATAACTTCTCAGGGTCTCAACTTTTTTGTGATTAAAATAATGGATTTGATTATATTACCTTTAAGGTTCTTTCCAGCTCTAAATCTATGATGCTTTATCTGTTTTCCATTGTTTAGCATCAATAGGTTTCTTGGGATATGTTTGCTTAGAGCTATTATTAACTGTGTGGTGTTGTCTTCTTCCATTTTTTGTGTTGATTTTTGCCATTTCTTAAATGACTATGGCCTAATTACACAGAGACAGTTGATTTGGAAAGGACTTTCTCAATGGTAATGAACTATTCTTTTCTGTTAAGATATAGTAAATAAATCATTTCATTTTTTGTGTTGTCTGGGGCTCACTATGTCTAATTCTACCAATTTATTAGTTATGTATAAGCATAAGACTTTTGAGTGACTCACAAACTTATCTCTTATTTTGTTATTACTGAACCACGTTTTCCATTGTACACTTCTTATCTATCTTCTCTTGTGCTCTTTGAAGTCACAAAGTGTAAATATGTATGTTGGCTTTGTGTAAAGGATCAAATTCTTCATAGAAATTCTTTATATTTTCATCATCTATGGTAGAAGTTAGTACAGGATCCATAATAATCCATTATAGTTATCTTTTGGCTTATGTGTGCTGTGAGAGTACTCCAATATGAGATGACTGAATGTCTGAAAAAAAAATGATGCATGATGAAATCCATTTGACCAGTGCCTTTACTTAATTCTCTGAGGAGAATCTGTGAGTCATAATTCTATTAACCTGCAATTTCCTTATGTCTTTTGGTTTTATTTATAGGAAGAATATCGCAAAATTTTAGGTGAACAGGAACTCATTGAATTCAGAGGTCATTTAGTGCATTCATAGCCAAAAAGGAACTTTCATTACAATCCTCCCAGCAATTAGTCATTAGTCTTTTGCTTGAAGACTTCAAATGAGGAGAAACCTTTTACTTTCTAAAGCAGAGGTAGGGAACCTATGGGTTTAAGGCCACATGTGGCCCTCTAGGTCCTCAAGTGTAATCCTTTGACTGAATCCAAACTTTACAGAAGCAAATAGTATGAATGGTTATGATTTCACAAAAGTGAAGTTTGGATTCAATCAAAGGGCTGCACTTGAGAACCTAGAGGGCCACATGTGGCCTTGAGGCCACAGATTCCCCACCCCTGAACTAAAGCAACTTATTTCACTTTTTGACAGCTCTTAATTTTTAGGATGCTTTTCCTACCATCAAGTGACAATTTTCATCTTTTCAACTTCTACTCATTGCTCGCTTCCTGGCCAAACAGAACAGATCTAGTCCTGCATCAATGTTGATAGAGTTTAGTCCTTCATGGGACAAGGATCTCATATTTAGAAAACTAACTGTAAATTAATGTAAATACTCAAGGGAATCTATAATCTCATTGATGTGAATATTCCTAAACTTCCACCTCGTCCATCTTGTACAATGTTTTCTTGTCCCATCTTCAGTAAGTTGACCTCATAAGATCTTACCAATATAATGAATGGCCTTTCTTATTTTCTCATTATATCATCAACATGTCATTGGAGTATATGAGCTTCCCAGCAGTTATCCTTTGCTCTTGCCATGTGATATATCTTCATAAAGAATGTCAAAAACCTGAGACATTAAAGGACTAACCCGGGATCAAAGACAGCAAGTAACAGAGGCTTGAGGTGAACACACATTTTCTAGGGTTTTAGACTTGTTATATATAAACTACACCAAATTTCCTCTCAACAATTCCACAGAGTTCTTTATATTTTTACTTCCTCCTCCCACCATAAGGAGCTCTTTCTCTACTGACTTTATTTCAGTCTCTTATTTATGACTTATTATTAACCAAAATAACCAATTAAGGACTGGCCTACTAAGTAGAATTGGGTGGGTATGAAAAGTCAACCCCAATATTTAAGAGTACACGTATCTTGATTGGGTTCCTTATCACTACCTAGCTCCCAAATTGGCTTCTCCCTCCGAGTAATAAGGATTCTACAGCACTTACGAATTCTGGGTGTGCCCACCAATTGACTTCAGAAGGATCTGCTTAAATAAGGAAAGGTGAGGAAGGGTTTTGTTTTTTGGGTTTTTTTTGCCTTATTAATAAAGTTTTCAGCCATAGTTTGGGACTAATTGTGTAGAAGTAGTAAGTCTTTCAAGATAGCTAGGGGCAGCTATAGAGCACTGACACTGGAGTCAGGAACACCTGAGTTAAAATATGGCTTCAGATTCTTGACACACTGTGTGACCTTGGGCAAGTCACTTAACTGCAATTGCCTTGCCTTTGCCCCTCAAAAAAAAAGACTTAATGAGCCATCTGGCTCTGACTGTAAGGTTGGGAGCTCATTAGGAAGACAGCTTTCATAGTTCCTGCTTCCTTCCTTGTTGGCCTTGATGAACTTTGTAGGAATTTAGAATAAGATACCAGCAAGGAGTGCTACATTCCTTAAATACCTAAGGAGCAGTCCTGAGGCCTGCTCATGTGAGATATCCTTTGTAAAGACATTATGTCCTATAAATTCTGTCCTTCCAAACTATGGGCTTCCTCTCCCCACCCACAAAAGCCCTTTGCAAGTACAAGTGAACTAAGGAAAGAGGTTATGGAAGTACTATTTGAGTTGGTGACTACACAAACATCTTGCCTTGAAGATAATATGATTAAAAGTTAAAAATTTTTTAGAAGTTTAAAAAATTAAGCTGTTGCCTTGTTTATTTAATTCTTCCCCCTTATTTAATTATTCCCCCTCCTCTCTTTCCCTTC